>NC_069399.1:131702647-131738310 GCF_026875155.1 Cherax quadricarinatus | reverse complement strand
CCCCCTTCTCCCCAAATTTTAAAAAATATTGGAACTAGGAAATTTTCCCCTAGTTATTGGGGGGACTTTTTAATCCTAATCCCTTAATCTATTACAATACAAAGACAAAATTATACATAATTCAAAATTATTCAACTACATATATTTCCCTCAACCTTCTCATCTACCTTAAGGCAGCATAATCAGTATACCTCGCAGTTGACCAGCATAATAGTTGCTCTCTGGTGCAAAGCCTCCTTACCTGTCATTTCTCCTTAAAACTAAATATCGGGCTCCAGTGCCTTCCCTACTTCTACTAGAAATGCACTAGCCAATGCTAGTCACCCTCACACGTTAACCATTGGGCCAAACCTCTCTAGGCTTCTCTGGCGTGGAAAACTGCTCCATCGGGTTACATTCTTTCAAGTAACTGCAACTGGACCACTTCACGACCACCAAGGTCCCATTTTCGGCACACTTCATGTGCACACTACAACATCTGAAAATCGAGACAGGGCAGGCATGCAGCTAAGACCCTCCATTATCCTATGCCACTACTAGGATTCACTGGCCTCATAAAACAAGGCGGGCCATAATCACTGGACCGTATTCAAGGTCACCTTATTTCACACAGGTAACACTAACACTTCTGGCAAGTCAAAGTAGGCTGGGTACATCTCACACTCTCAATTGTCTCTCATGGCTGGCAGGACATCCCCGCATACCGGTCGTACAGGTTGACCAGCAAGGCAGGACACACCTCCATACCGCCCTTGAAAGCAGGCTGGTCCCAGCAGCTGGAGTCCATCTCCGTGGCTCGCGTCCTTCCACATCTCCGAGGATGGCAGCTCCATCGTAGTAGACTGTCTTATCCTGGCACACCAACCAGAATCCCTCATACACCACTGCAGCATCACTGCCATCTCCTCCTCTTGAGCTAGGCAGCATCGCAGCATCACAGCACGGCCACAGCATATCCATCATCACAGCACGGCCGTATCACAGCAGCACACAGCACCACAGCACGGCCACAGCATAGCAGACAGCATCGCAGCACGGCTACTGCATCACAGCACGGTCCCAACATCTCAGCATCCCGGCACGGTCCCAGCATAGCAGACAGCATCACAGCACGGCCACAGCATAGCAGAGAGCATCACAGCACGGCCACAGCATAGCAGACAGCATCGCAGCACGGCCACAGCATAGCAGACAGCATCACAGCAGCCGACATCAGCAGTAGCAGGCTATGGTCAGTTGCTCGAGGTGAGGTGAGGTCACTTCAGGTCATCAACAGCAGGTGAGATCACCCATCCCTGGCAACTGCGGGTAACTGGCGGTCCGCGGGTGATGATCACTGAGGCTGGGTAACGCAGACAGACACCCACTAAACTGGATGACAGACCAGGGCAGCAATACATCTACTGGGGCACATCAACTGGGTGACTGGGCACATCAGGTGGAAAATAATCATAGGCAGCTCTTCAGTGGGTGACAGTTGTGGGCTAGTCTTCCAAGGCGGGCTGGGTGACTTCTCGTTCCTCTGTAAATATTCAATTTCGGCCAGTAATTGCTTCCCTGAAAAGTCTCACACAAACACTGATATTCTCCACCATTTATCTCAAACCAACAACCAACTCCACCAAATATAATATTACACCCAAACAATTATTCAGACCCACCGTCTAAAAAAAAGGGTCAGTTAAGGTCACTAGGATTATAATATCATACAGATATTTACTTTAGCTTTACATACACAAGTGAAGACAGCTTCAGTGTTGTGAGAACTCTTATGTGCGAGTTGTGACTAGGGATATACCTAGTGAAACACTGGAAATAGTTTTCCGTTTTGAAAAGGCCCCTCACAGGCCTCTGCTTCCCCTCTGCCTTTCATTTTACCTCAGCCTTTCGCCTCTATCAACATACAGTGTAGAGGTGAATTTTGCTAGTCCACTGCTACTCGTGCCTCTGAAAATGCGCACAACTCATCCCTTTACCAACCTGAGGAATAACGACGAGTGTGCAGTCCTACATGAGTTGGTAACGCAGGTGTGCACACACTGAAAATTCATCTTGGAACTTCTGCGGCAAACAGACTGGGAAAAATTTGTCAACGGTCTTAATGCTCACACCCCACTTAGCCGGGCATGGAGGGACATAAATAGAATTAAGGGTAACAGAACTGGGCAGATCGCGCACCCTCATCCCTTGCATAGGGCGAATGAGTTAGTCAGTGCTTGGGCTGCTACATCTAGCTATGACAATCTTCCCAGTACCACACAGGCAAAATTAAATGACAAATATGATGCAAGGGAGAGACTTGTTTGCTTTATGCTCAGCAAGGCAGATGATTGCAACATTCCTTTCACTAATTATGAACTTGATGCAGCACTAACTAAGGGCAACTCCACGTCGCCTGGTGAGGATGGTATTACTTACAACATACTCAGATTGCTGTGTCGAGTACCAGGTAATCCATTACTTGAATTATATAACATGAGCTATGTAACTGGGGAACTCCCTCAATCTTGGACCAACAGCCTCATCATTCCAATTCCTAAGCCCAATCAACAAAATGCATTTCGCCCAATATCTCTTACTATCTCTTACATGTTTGAGGGCAATGTGTGGTGTGAATAAAATGCAGAGAATTCGTAGTTTGGAAGTTAGGAGGAGGTGCGGGATTACCAAAACTGTTGTCCAGAGGGCTGAGGATGGGTTGTTGAGGTGGTTTGGACATGTAGAGAGAATGGAGCGAGACAGAATGACTTCAAGAGTGTATCAGTCTGTAGTGGAAGGAAGGCGGGGTAGGGGTCGGCCTAGGAAAGGTGGGAGGAGGTGGTAAAGGAGGTTTTGTGTGCGAGGGGCTTGGACTTCCAGCAGGCATGCGTGAGCGTGTTTGATAGGAGTGAATCGAGACAAATGGTTTTTAATATTTGACGTGCTGTTGGAGTGTGAGCAAAGTAACATTTATGAAGGGGTTCAGGGAAACCAGCAGGCCGGACTTGAGTCCTGGAGATGGGAAGTACAGTGCCTGCACTCTGAAGGAGGGGTGTTAATGTTGCAGTTTAAAAACTGCAGTGTAAAGCACCCTTCTGGCAAGATAGTGATGGAGTGAATGATGGTGAAAGTTTTTCTTTTTCGGGCCACCCTGCCTTGGTGGGAATCGGCCAGTGTGATAATAAAAAAAAAATAAAAAAAAATCTCTTACTAGCAGCTTGTGTAAAACATTTGAGAGAATGATTCTTAATCGTCTCATGTACAGAATCAAACAATTTTTGTCTCCCCGGTTACATGGTTTCATGCATGGAAGGAGTGTGCATCATTGCATAGCCACCTTTCTCACCCTGCACACTGACAGCTCATACACTACCTTCCTTGACCTTAAATCCGCTTTCGATGTAGCCAACCGACATGTAATCATTAGTGAACTTGCCATAATGGATGTTGGAGGATGGCTTCTCCGCTGGATTAAAGGCTACCTGTCAAACAGAAAATCGTCTGTGTTGTTCCAGGGACATTAGAAGTGTAACTAAAGACTTTGAATTAGGAACCCCACAGGGAGGTGTGCTCAGTCCCACACTGTTCAATATTCTAATTAATGCATTACTTAATGCTATGCCTAGTCAGCCCCATCATTATGTGATTAGTTTTGCTGATGATATAATGATTCACACCACCGGATTCTCCAACACCCAAAACATTCTTAAATCATGTACAGCCTCGGTCAGGACCTGGGGTTGATAATCTCTACTGATAAAACAAAGATACTCAATAGGCGTCCTCCTCGACAGAGAGGCACAGTTGTCAATCCAGTTGCATGATGGGTCTCTTCAAAAAATATGTAAGCAGATACAGGTATCTAGGCTTTGAGGTTCCACTACTTGGACTATTGTAACAAACTTTGTCGCCAAAACAAAAAAGATTAAGCAATTAGAGTTTGTGGCAGGGCTTCACCCCAGGTATGGTGAATGTTAAAATTGTGGAAAATGATGTATCTTGCTTATATTAATCATTGGTTGATTATGCTGCGCCACTACTTGCTCTTGTGTCTGACTGGAAGCTTGGAGGGCTGAAAAACTGAAGAACGAAACAATGAGGATCATTTTAGGATGCCCTCGTACTGCCAAAATTTTAAATATGCAAAAAGAACTTGATATTCCAAGCATCAGAGATCGTGTTATTGAAAGAAATATCCTAATTGGGGTTATTATGCTCAGCAAGCTCATTCAATACCCCTGCTACAGAAGCCCTCCAAAATTTTTCCTCATCACTGGGAACACTCCTCCAGATGATCGAAAAAACTGAACCGACCTCCGCATGAATCTGATACATGATCTATGTCAATTAAGGCAACAGCGGCATTTCTCCGCTCCATGGAATATTACCTTACCCCTTCCCAAACTAACATTCCTCCATTTCGCGCCCCCATACCTACTTCTTAAATCACAACCAAAACTTCGCCTTGAAGCCAAACCATGAGGCATTAATCTGTATTGATACTTAGTCACACGCCACACACTCTCGCATAATTATATACGCTGGAAGGTTTCTTTTCCACCAATCCACTGTGCAGCTGGTGTGCTGCTGTGTAAGTACAAGTGAGGGCACTCATATAGAAATTGGAGCACGGCATCAATAATTGGGGCCTCTACCCTTTCAGAAGAACTGTTTTGGCCATACACCTTGCACTGAAATGGCATCTATGTATCAAAGATTGACAGTTTTAAATTGTAACTGATTCTCTGTCATCGTCATAAATCTCTCAACTCATAAAGCATAAATTGTGGCAAGCTTTGTCAGAAGCCAGACACAAGGTATGGTATGATTGTGACAGAGAAGTCAGAGTGCACAGCCAGTGGAATTCCATCTCCCATTGGTCTTCAGATGCATGATAGAACTGATAAACTTGGCTAAGCTGTATGCATTCCAAAGAGGGATAATACAATCTTGCGTGTCAGGTAGTAGTTTGAGAACAATAAAACAAAAGAACTTCAACTGAATTTTAAGGTACTTAAGGCTCATGGAGATTGACACCAGTGAGTCCATCTATCATCATTCTATCATGCAGGAGAGCCACATGTCTACGGTGCATCCAACAAAATAAGCAAACTCTTGGATGTCACAACCGCCCGCTCCGGCTGGTTACAAAGTATCCTTTTGGCAGTTTAAATCACCACCACCAGATGTAGACCAAACGAATGTAAACTTTGCCAATATGGACTAATTGTCACAAGCCCACCGTCATTATGTACTGGATTCGATAAAATTAATGAATTTAGAAACAACTCGCTCAGAAAGTGTTTCAAGAAAATGGCTAAGAAGTATTTTTATCCACAGTGGTATATTACAGACCATTCTGAGAAATACCCTGACTTTGCTAGCTGTAAATACAGCCATACCACATGGTGCATGTGTGTGTGTGTGTGAGTGAGTGTTTTTGTTGTGTGTGTTTGTGTGTGTTGTGTTGTGTGTGTGTTTGTGTGTGTGTGTGTGTACTCACCATTTGTACTCACCTATTTGTGGTTGCAGGGGTCGAGTCCCTAGCTCCTGGTCCCCGCCCTCTTCACCGTTGCTACTAGGCCCTCTCTCTCCCCGCTCCATTATCATTATCAAACCTCTCTTAAAACTGTGTATGGTTCCTGATGAGGTGATAGTACGTGTCAGCGTGCTCTCGTTGTTCTCCCGTTTTTCTGGTGTTTTCCACTGTCGCTCTTAACCGTGCCTAGAACTTTAATTGTGTCACAATCCTATACGATACATCCCTCTATAGCGCCTGGAACCAATCTTGGGCGGAAAACATTTATATACTGATAAAAAAAGGAGAATTGTGTCACTTCCCTTAGCAGAGTTATACTGCCTGAGGGGAATCATAGGCCTGTCCCGTGTGAAAAATAATAATATATGAACTTTGTGTCAGAGGAAAGAAAGTCTCCCCTGAAAGCATTGAGTAAACATAGTGTATGTGAATACTACAGTGGCTCCCTAGTATAATGAGATAAAGGCTAACGTGTCATTGAAAACAGGTGATTGTAAATGAAGTGATAAGCCTATAGAGTCAGGTTCCAGAAGTCGCAGAAACTTACCACATGTCAGCTGTTTTTAAATAATCTACCTGGCCTGCTAGTGTACTCGCATCAAATCTATTTAAACCAGTGAAAATCAGAATAAAGTGTTGGAGTAGCGATCTAACCAGTATTATAATGGTACTTAGAGAAGTGAGTGACTTTCATTATTTTTTCTTTTTCAAGAAATACCAGACGTAACTGGTGAAGTTAATATAACCAGTAATTACCAAGCGTCGCAATATACACAACGAGAAGCAATAATTACTATAGAAAAAGCCCCCTCCTCCAAAATTTGCACCAGTCAACTATAGTGATAATATATCATTTATTGTGGTGGTGACGAAAAAAAAAAAGAGAAGCTAGATACAGCGAGTGATAAACAAGGTGGGAGGCTTCGACCGTTCGTCATTGTAGAGTGCCAGCCAGTCACCGGCTCCTTCACACGCAAGTTAAAACTTTTGTATCCAATCAAATCACATATTACTCGGGTAGATAATTTCCAGTAGCTTTCCTTCATGTGTTTAGCTCAAATCACCGACCATTATGGTTTTATATAAGTGACCCAATGATCAGATCAGATATACTGGTCGAACCCATGACTGTCCGAACACCCTAGACTGGTCCGAAAACCTGGACTGGTTTCACACGGTTTCGTTGTGCACCACCTAGGCAGGTTATTAATATAATATCCACGAGGTGCATAGAAGAATTGCAGTAAATAAACCATTCAAATCATTATGAAGCTGTGGTAGTCTGTGGTCATTCAAACAAACGGCTTCCCCAGCATAAATTGTCATTTCTGTGAAATTGGTGTCAAGCCCCTTGTGCAGATATCCAATAACTAGCTACAAGCATATTAAAACAGGAGTGTTTTTGGGTATGCCCAAATGAGATAAATCTGTGGACTAAAATCACAAGGGTATTAAAAGAGGTCACAATCAAAGCGCTTTCATAAAAATACATGGAAGCATTCTACAACAGATGGGAACATAAAAAGTCCTGGCTGAATGGTACTGCCCTTGATACTGGCCATGTATCAGAAACTTAAGGCGGGAGATGAAGTCCTGAGTCCATAAATGGGGGTCTGATAGTGCAGATCCTGGGAGCCAGTAATGGTGAAGCTGAGTCTGTCCTGGGAGACAGTAAGTTGAAGCTGGAGATGCTGTCCCTGAGAACACAGTAATTGTGGAAGCTTATGATTGCGTCCTGGGGAAGACATTAATGGGAGCTGGAGATTTTGTCCCAGGTGTCGGAATATACGCAGGAAGGATACCTAGACTGACGCATAGGGGAACAGGAGCCATAGTAGGGAAACAAGGTGTAGACCCAATTAAGATAAAACCAATATTGCAAACTAGAAATACCGCATGAAATAGCAAACAAGAGGACTCCACAGCATAGAGAGGATATAATTACCAAAACCAATTGTGGGACTCCTTGTTGGTGCTAGGGAGATAGAAGTAATACAGAAACATGCACCAACAGTAATACAGTCACAGAAACCCAAGGCAAACGGAAACCAAGCCTGTCACATACTATTTATTGGCCCTCACTCGGTATCTCGGCAGGAAATCTGGAAAAACAATGGGAACTGCAACTAAGACCCCCAAGGAATGCCATGCCCATATGACAACAGGAAAATGCAAACTCCCTTCCCTTTAAGCTCTTTCACCCTGAACTGTGTACCATCTTCAGTACAGGAAAGACTGGTGCTAATATCTTAAATTGCCAGGCATACATCTAAAGGGACAAAAAGATACAAAACATCAGGCCATGGGAAAAACCTGGGTACCACAGCCACTCAAAGGGAGAGCTTTTTAGTGCATGAAGGAAAAAAAACTGGCAGGAAATGCAGAAAACCGTACACACCAAATCCAGTCATTCCGGAGTGGAACCAACAGTCGATGCCTCCCTCCAAACCCACAGATACAGATACTAATGCCGAAAAAAATCCCCACCCCCAGTACACAACAATACCACCAGTCCGATAACATTCATCTTTGCAATTATACAGGGTCTAAAGCCAGCAACAAACAACAAAATACCTTTCATCCGTGGACTGCTTGCAAGGCAAAGGCAATGTTCGCGGCTTTCACTGAGACCCACATAAAGGATCACCTGACACGAAATATGGATCCCAAGTGTACAACCTATACAGATTGACAGAGTGACCCATGAAAAAGGGGGGGGTTGGCCTGTACATTGCAGAGCCACTTTTTGCACAGAACTGCTAAATGCCTCAAATTATTATGGAAAGTTTTAAGCAGTAAAGGTCCGATACCAAAACCTAGTCAATTGTGATAGTCTACAAGCCTCCGGGCAACATCCCTGCAATTCCAGAACAGCTGGTTAAAAATTGACCACTGTCTGGAAAAACCTTCCAGCTCTCCTCACCCAACCATCTTGCCCTGGGATATCAACTTAGGCACTAAAAATGGATAATAATAGCAAATAAAAATGTTGCAGTAATAACCACCAGAGGCAGCTCTGATAAAACTCACACACACGCGAGCTTTTAAATCTCTGAACAAAATTCAATTTAAGAAACCAGCAAATAATAGAGCCTAATTGACTGGAGAATACACTAACCTCATCTTTCAACTAACATTTAAGATCTGATAAGAAAAAAATATCACACTCATATCAAAAACAATATACACAATCACAACATAATTGAGGTTCAGTCATTATGCTGCGGAGCCCCAGACCAACATAATGAGATTAGTCACGAGGGAGCATTCACCAAATTCAACTTCAATAACAAAAACATAAAGTGGGACACAAGAAACCAATCCTAACCGATAATAAGCTGGGAAGAATATACTAAGCAACACAGACCCAACTTAGCCTAGAACTATTAACTCGGTAGCCACTCGATGTATGCCACAAGGCATATTCCTCTTAAGAAAAAGGAAGGAGTAATGTAAAACAGAAAGAGAACCAGGCGATCCTTTACAGGCGACGGAAAAAATAACAAGTCGGCAAAAAGTCGGTCAATATATCTGAAATGCGTAGGTAGACACGGGACCAGAAAATATCAAGCATCGAACTTAAGCTAAGAAGAATCCATTAGGAGTCAGGAAACGCGGAAGAACTAAAAGCCAAAATTAAATCGACAGAAAACCCAAAGTATTTCTTTCCTATGGCCAAATCAATCGAGAACAACGTCCAGTATTGGGGGCCCCTCCTTAAACAAGATGGGGTCCTACACAGAGCCACAAGGAACTGATTGAGCTACTCAAGTCCCAATATACTCAGTTTTTAGCAAGCCGCTAAACCAGACTGAAGAGTCTAAGAACAAATGATTTTATTATGAGAGAGCCACAAAAATTGATTAACAAAGCCTATCCTATGTTATCCTGACGCCAAATCTGACTTCGAACAGGCGATAAATGACATGCCCATGCACTCTGCCCCAGGCCATACTCATGGAACTCTGTGTTTCAATCCAAGAACTGCAAGGAACCCCTATTCGACTAGCCTTTTTCCATTCCTATTGAGAGGGAGCATGGACACGGGGGTCGTCCCACAGTTACTAAAAACAACAGAACATAGCCCCACTTCACAAAGGGGCAGTAAGCAACAGCAAAGAACTACAAGACCAAAGCACTAACATCCCATATCATAAAAATCTTTGAAAGGGTCCTAATAATCAAGATCACCACGCATCTAGAAACCCATCAATTACACAACCCAGTGCAACATGGGTATTATAACGAGGTCGCTCCTGTCTGTCTCAAACTAATGGACCACTACGACAAGTTCCTAAATCACTAGAAGACAAAAAGAATGCAATGTAATATCTATGACTTTGCAAAAAAAAAGGCCTTCGACAATGTGGACCATGTGCGTAATATCCACACAAATGCGTGCATAAAGGAATAACCAGGAAAAGTCGGTCGATGGATCATAACTTCCTCACTAACGAACACAGAGAGTAGTCGTCCAACCAGAATAAATCCGAGGCAGCTACGGTGAAAAGCTCTGTTTCCACAAGGCAACAGTCTCCTCCCATCGTAATCCTCCTCCTTATTTCCACATAGACAAGGATGTCATCCACAGCACCGTGTCTTCCTTTGCAGATGACACCCGAATCTGCATGACAGTGTCTTCCATTGCAGACACTCAGAAACTCCAGGCAGAACATCAACCAATCTTTTCATGGGCTGCAGAAAACAATATGAAGTTTCAACGATGAAAATTTCAATTACTCAGTATGGTAAACATGAGGAAATTAAATCTTCATCATAGTACAAAACAAATTCTGCCACAAAATAGAGCGTCAACACCAACGTCAAAGACCTGTAGTGATCAAGTCGGAGGATCTCACCTTCAAGACCATAACATTGTATAAATCGCACTGCTAGAAAAATGACAGATGGATAATGAGAACCTTCAAAACTAGGGATGCCAAGCCCATGAAATGACACTCTTCAGGTCACTTGTTCTATCTAGCAGGAAAATTGCTGCACACTAACAGCAACCTTTCAAGGCAGGTGAAATTGCCGACCCTAGACAATGGACAGAGAACTTCACGGCGGCTCATAAACGGAGAAAAAACACCTCAATTATTGGTAGCCTTGAGGTTCCTTAAGTCCTGTAATTCCCTGAACGCAGAGAGTAGATATACATATTATATACACCTGGAAAATCCTAGAGGGACTATACCGAACTTTGCACACAATAATCACCCACTATACGAAAGCAAAAGACTTGGCAGACGATGCAACCATCCCCCCAATGAAAAGCAGGGGTGGTCACTAGCACGTTAAGAAGACCATACAATAAGTGTCATGGGCCCGAGACTTTCAACTGCCTCCAGCACACAAATGGGGGATTTACCAACAGACCCCTGGCAGTCTTCAAGCTGGCACTGGACAAGCAACCTAACGTCTGTTGATCAGCCGGGCTGTGGACTCCGTATGTTGGTTTGCGTGCAGCCAGAAGCAACAGCCTGGATGATCAGGCTCTGATCCACCAGTAGGCCTGTGTCTCAGACCGTGCCGCGGTGCGTATGACCCCCTGAACCTCCTCCAGGTAAACACAGGTACTACTCATTTTCTAGGCTAAACCACTGCCTTACAACTCTGGTGACTGAAGAAATCCTTGCTACTAATCTCTCTGACTCATTTGTGTCCTTCAACTTCCAATGTGGCCTTCTTGTTTCTGTGTCTCCTCCCCGGAACATCCTGTCTTTGTCCACCTGTCCTATACCACGCAGTATTTTATATGTCGTTTATCATGTCTCCCCTTACCCTCCTGTCCTCCCCCAGTGTCCGTCAGGGCCGAATCCCTTAATCTTTCCTCTTAGGACATTCCCCTTACTCTGGAACTAACTTGTCGCAAAACCTTTGTACTTTCACTAGTTTCTTGACGGGCTTTATCAAGTGCGGGTTCCAAACATGCGCATACTCCAGTATGGGGGCCTGGACAACCTGTTACAGTGTCTTGAAATGATTCCTTACTAAGTTATCGGAAAGCTGTTCTCAGGTTTTGCCAGTCGCCCATATGCTGCAGCAGTTATCTGTATGATTTTGTGCTTCCGGAACATGCTCGTGTTATACTCACCCCCCAAGAATCATTCTCCTTGAGTGAGTTTGCCTGTCTTGGCCACCTAGGCCTAACTCGACTGTGGTCTTTTGTCCCCTCCCCCATCTTCATGACTTTGCATTTGGCAGATAAAATTCGAGAAGCCATTTGCTGGACCGGTGTCCAGTCTGTCCGTCCTCTTTGAAGTCCAGCCTGGTCCTCATCAGAATTTATTTCTCTCCTCATTAGCTTCACATCATCTGCAAACAGTGTACCATCTATCCTGAGTCTAACACCCTTTCCGTCATGTCGTACACATATACCAAAAATACACTGGTCCTAGGACCGACCCCTGTGGGACCCCGCTCGTAACAGGTCCCCTGTGAACAACAGTACTACCATGACTCGTTTGTAGCCTACCTGGTCAGGTATTCTCTGATCCATTGCAAAGTGGCCCCTTCCTGTTATAACTCCTGATGCTCTAGCTATTGCACAATCTCTGTGAGGAACTGTGCAAAGTCCTTCTTGCAGTCCAAGAAGATGCAATCAACCCACCCCTCTCTCTCTTGTCTTACTTCTGTATTTTATCATAAAAAACCTCCAGAAGTTTGTGCACAGGATTTGCCTTCCGTTGAATCCGTGCTGGTTGGCATTATACTCCTGTTTCCTTTCCAGTGCTCCCCCACTCTCCTCCTGATATCTTCTCCATATAATTTGCATACTAACAACACGTCAATGACACCGCTATATTTAATGCCTCTTTTCTGTCTCCTTTTTTAAAATGGGAACTACATTTGGCCGTCTTCCATAACCTCATGTTATTCCCAGTTGCCAGGATGTTTGAAGATTGTGGTAGTGCACGCACAACATATCTGCTCACTCTCTAAGGACCCAACGGTGAGATGTTGTCTGGTCCCATTGCCTTTGAGGTATCGATGTCCCTTAGCAGTTTCTTTCACCTACCTCCTCATACTGTATGTATGTCTTCCAACACTTGTTGGTGTATTCCCTTGCTGTGTCCCCATCTGTCTGTCCCCCCCATAGTCCCTTCCAGTCACTACTGTAAATACTTCCTTTAAATCTCGTGTTTGACTCCCTCACATACCTCTTGAATCGTTACTTGTGAGTTTCTCCACCTTCTTTCCTTCTAGCCTTATCACCTGTCCTTGACTGTTTTCTCCTCCTCCTAATGTGGCTATACAGCATTTCGGGTCAGATTTGACTTTCGATGCTATTCGGTTTCATACTGTCCTGGCCACCCTCCTTAATCTGTGCATACCACATTCTGGCACTTCTACTAATCTCCTTGTTTTCCTGGGTCCTATGCCTCCTGTACCTTTTCCATTCTCTGTTGCACTTAGTTTTGCCTCCCTACACCTTCGGGAAACCAAGGACTCGTTTTGGTCTTCCTATTATTTCCTTTCCCTTTGAACAAAACTTATTCCTCTGCCTCCTTGCACTTTGTTGCCACATATTCCATCATCTCGATTACTGATTTTCCTACCATTTCTCTGTCCCACTGACACCTCCTGCAGGAAGTTTCTCATACCTGTGTAGTAACCCCCCCTTATATAGTGTTGGCCTGTCCCCTTCATTCTTTACCATTCTCCACTTGTAACTCTACATATAGTCACAACTCAGAACCACATGATCGCTAGCTCCAAGGGCCTCTCAAAATTGAAATGTCCTCGAAAGTACTGAACTGCACATGGGTGAACACAATATCCAGTCTTGCCTGCTCATCCTCCCCTCTTCTTTCTTGTTGTGTCCCTGACCTTTGATGCAATGAGGTTTTCAAGTACCACATCCATCATCTTGGCTCGCCATGTTTCGGGACTCCCCCATAGTGCTCCCAGTTTTCCCAGTTCGATCTCCCTGAGTTGAAATCGCCCATTCAGTAACTTGCTCTGCTCGAGTTAGCTCTTCTTGCCACCTCACCAGTTTGTCCACCATCACCCTGTTTTTTCTTCGTACTCCTCTCTTGGACTCCCCTGCAGTACTGTTTGTTATACATCACTCTCCAATTAACTACCTTTATGTTCTCCGGGACTGAATTGTACCTAAAATGTAGTCACTTTCCCCCCCCCCCCCCCCTCCAATCAAGTCCATGCCTTACATTCTTTCAAATCCCCATCGGTTGTTTTATGAGCAGTGCAAACCCCTCCTCACCCTCAACTCCTTCTATCTTTCCTCAGATCTGATATCCTGTTGGGAATAGTCTGTTATTGTCTCACGAGTTTTGTTTCTGTGACTGCTATGATGTCTGGGATGTTTCACTATTCTTTCATTCCACTCCTCATAGTTATTCATTATCCATCCGCGTTTGTGTACCAAACCTTAGTTTCTTTTCCTATTCATTGTGGTCCCATGCAAGAAATTGGGTTGGGGGAGCGAGAGCCTTGGTGGGGGCCTATATGGGGGCAGTGTGTAGGTGGGGATTGTGATGATTGGGGGTGGGGTCAAATTCCCATAAGGGACAGCTGTTGGGGTTGAGTTTGTGATATGGGGATGGTGGCAGAGGAACATTGATGGGTTGTATGTAATAGTTTGCTCAGTTGCGTTGGGAATGTCGCTGGTGGAGTCTTTTGGTGGATATTCTTTGGGTGTGTTTGCCCTTCCTCCTGTTCTGGGTCCCTGCTCATTTTCATTGCTTCTCGTTCCTCATCGACTCTGTACCTCTCTTTCAGTGTAGTCCTTTCTTCTAGTGTTCTGTCGTGGTCGAGTATACTCTCTGGTACCCTCTTTGTCCTCATCTTGCTTTCTCTTGCAGAATACCTGGTTCAACTGCTTACTTTCCTTAAAGTTAATCTGACAGGGGCCGTATCCATCCACTCGCAAACCACCCAATCCTCTGTGTGTTCTGTGTGTCTGTGTATATATTGTGCACTCAACTAGTTGAATTGCAGGTCGAGTCAATCTCCTGTGGTGTGTGTGTGTGTTGTGTGTGTGTGTGTGTGTGAGTTGTTTGTGTTGTGTGTTGTTGTTTGTGTGTGTTTGTGTTTGTGTGTATGTGTATGAGTGTGTGGGTGTGTGTGTGTGTGTGTGTAGTGTGTGTGTGGTGTACTCACCTATTTGTGTTGCAGGGGTCGAGTCTTAGCTCCTTGCCCCGCCCTCTTCTTCACCCGGTTGCTACTGGGCCCACTCTCTCCCCGCACGTCACCATGAGCCTTTATCAAACCTCGTCTTAATTTAAAACGAGTAATTGGTTACCTTCCTGCCTCCACTACGTGTCATTTTCCTAGCTATTCCCTGCCTTACAACTCTATACTGAAGAAATACTCCTACTATCTCTCTGAACTCATTTGTGTCTTCAACTTCCAATGTGGCCTCTTTTTTCTGTGCCCCTCCCTGGAACATCCTGTCTTTTGTCCACCTTTGTCTATTCCACGCAGTAAATTTATATGTCTTATTCATGTCTCCCTCTGACCACTCCTGACCTCCAGTGTCGTTTCAGGCCGATTTCCCTTAATCTTTCTTCATAGGGACATTCCCCTTAGCTCTGGCACTAACCTGTTCGGCAAACCTTTGTACTTTCTCTAGTTTTCCTTGACGGGCTTTATCAAGTGCGGGTTTCCAAACAGGTGCTGCATACTCCAGTAATGGGCCTGACCATACACGGTGTACATGTCTAGAATGATTCCTTACTAAGTTATCGAATGCTGTTCACAGTTGCCAGGCTCCCTATGCTGCTCAGTTATCGGATTGATGTGTGCTTCCCGATACATGCACGGTGTTATACTCACCCCCAAGATCGTTCTCCTTGGTGAGGTTTCAGTCATTGGCCCACCTACCTAATATCTGTCTGTGGTCTTCTGTGCCCTCCCTATCGTCATGACTTTGCATTGGCATGATTAAAATTCGAGAACCTTTTGCTGGACCAGGTAGTCCATCTGTCCAGTCCTCTTTGAATACAGCCTGGTCCTCATTCAGATTTAATTCTCCTCATTAACTTCACATCATCTGCAAACAGGGACACTTCTGAGTCTAACCCTTTCCATCATGTTCGTTCACATCTCCAAAAATAGCACTGGTCCTAGTACCGACACACCTGTGGACCACCAGCTCGTGACAGGTGCCGCACTGAGATACATCATTACTTACCATGACTCGTTGTTGCCTCCCTGTCAGGTATTCTCCTGATCCATGCAGTGCCCTTCCTGTTATATGCCCTGATGCTCTAGCTTCTGCCTAATCTTTTGTGCGTGAACTGTTTCAAGGCCTTCTAGGCAGTCCAGAAGATTGCAATCAACCCACCCGTCTCTCTCGTGTCTACTTCAGTATTTTTATCGCATAAAACTCCAGAAGGTTTGTGACACAGGATTTGCCTTCCGTGAATCTGATGTTGGCATTTATACTCTTGTTCCATTCACAGTGCTCCACCACTCCCTCCTTATAATCTTCCCATAATTTTGCATACTAAACACGTCAATGACACAGGTCTATAGTTTAGTGCCTCTTTTCTGTCTCTTTTTTAAAAAATGGGAACTACATTTGCCGCATCCATACCTCAGGTCGTTGCCCGCCCAGTTACCAGGACGGTTGGAAGATTGAGGTAAGTGGCACTCACAACATATATGCTCCCTCACTACGGACCCATTGGGAGATGTGTCCGGTCCCATTGCCTTTGAGGTAACGATGTTGTGTGTGTGTGTGTGTGTGAGTATTAGTTGTGTGTGTGTGTGTATGAGTGTGGTGTGTGGTGTGTGTGTGTTGTGTGTGTGTGTGGTGTGTGAGTGTGGTTGTGTGTGTAGTGTTATGAGTGTATGTGTGTGTGTGTGTGTTTGTGTACTCACCTATTTGTGTTGCAGGGGTCGAGTCACAGCTCCCTGGCCCCGCCTCTTCACTGATTGCTACTATGTCCTCTCTCTCCCTGCTCATGAGCTTTTCATATCCTCCCTTAAAACTATTTATGGTTCCCTGCCCTCACTACTTCACTTTCGAAGACTATTCCACGACTTGACTACTCTAGACTGAAGAAATAACTTCCAACATCCCTTTGATTTCATCTGAGTCTTCAACGTCAATTGGGACCTCTTGTGTCTGTGTCCCAACTCTGAACATCCTGTCTTTGTCCACCTGTCTATTCTGCGCAGTATTTTTATATGTCGTTATCATGTCACCCCTTACCCTCCTGGCCTCCTGTTCGTCAGGCCGATTTCCTCAACCTTTCTTCGTAGGACAATCCCCCCGATGCTCTGGGACTAGTCTTGTTGCAAACCTTTGCACTTTTTCTAATTTTTCCTTGAAGTGCTTTGACCTAGGTGTGGATTTCAAACTGTGCAGCATATCGCCATAAGCCAGACGTAAATGTTAATACAGTGTCTTGAAACGACTCCTTACTGAGGTATCTTAACGTATCCGTAGGTTTTTCCAGGCCCCGCCGTATGCTGCAGCAGTTTATCTGATTTATGTGCGCCTCAGGAATAGCTCGGTGTTATACTCACCCCCAGATCTTTTTCCTTGAGTGAGGTCTGCAGTCTTTTCCATCAAACAATATTGTTCTGTGGTCCGCTTTGCCTTCCTCCCCAATCTTCTGACTTTTGCATTTGGCAGGTTAAACTCAAGGAGTCAGTTGCTGGACCAGGCTGGAGCCTGTCCCAGGTCTCTGTTGTAGTCCTGCCTGATCTTCATCCGATTTGATCTTCACATTAACTTCACATCATCTACAAACAAGGACACTTCTGAGTCAATTCCCTTCCGGTATGTCGTTCACATATACCAAGAACACACAGTCCCTAGGACTGACCCCTGTGGAACCCCCAGGCATGTCACAAGCGCCGGGGGGCGGGACCTGACACCTCGTCACGTACCATGACTCGGTTGTTCCTCCCTGCAGGTAATTCTCTGATCCATTGGCATGGCCTTTCCAGGTATGTGTGCCTGATCTTCTAGCTTTTTCAGTAACCTCTTGTGAGGAACTGTGTCAATGCCCTTTTTGCAGTCCAAAAATATGCAGTCGATCCACCCCTCTCTCTCTTGTCTTACTTCTGTCCCTTGTCCATAAAACTCTAGTAGGTTTTCTACACAGGATTTTTCCTTCCCTGAAACCTTGCTGGTTGTCAATTTATACACTAGTTACTTTCCAGGTTCATCCACAC
Organism: Cherax quadricarinatus; assembly: GCF_026875155.1. Taxonomy (NCBI): domain Eukaryota; kingdom Metazoa; phylum Arthropoda; class Malacostraca; order Decapoda; family Parastacidae; genus Cherax; species Cherax quadricarinatus. The sequence goes on along the minus strand of NC_069399.1, from coordinate 131,720,636 downwards.
TTCCTCCTGTGAATCTACTCCATGACCTTGTCATACTATACACGTTTATGATACAGTCTATATTTATGGCCTCATGTCTGTCCTCCCTTTTTAAAAATTGGACTACATTTGCATCTTCCATACCTCATGGGAGTTTTCCATTTTCAAATGATGTGTTGAAGATCTTTGTTAATGGCACACACAATATCTCTGCTCCCACTTTTTAAAGGACCATGTAAGAGATGTTGTCGTTCCACCGCTTGAGGTGTCAAGTTCGCCTTAGCAGCCTTCTTCCCTTCCTCCTGGTTATATGTACCTCACCAGCACTTGCGGTGTACCCCGAACCCCCCTGTTCTGATTTCCTGGAGTCCTACTGGTTTCCACTGTAAATACTTTCTTAAATCTCGTGTGAGCTTCCTGACATAACCTCTCGGTCGTGGCTTGTGAATTCCCCAACACCCTTCCTCAGTCTGAATACCTGGTCCCTTGACTGTTGTTTTTCCTCCTGATGTGGCTGTACAACACTTCGGGTTCAGTCTTGACTTCGAGCTATGTCATTTTCATATTGCGCTGAAGCCTCCCCTACTTATCTCCCCTGCTCCTTTGCGTTTGTTGCCCCATAGACCCCATTTCATGTACTGATTTCCTGTCAGTTCCCACTCCCACTGAAATGTCTTGAAGGAAGTTCCTCATGCCTGAGGTAGTAGTTGCGTGTGGTGTGTGTGTGTGTGTGTGTGTGTGTGTGTTGTGGTTTGTGTGTGTTGGGTTTAGTTACCATTTTGTCCCGTAGGCCACATGTCGATAGACACTAGCCTTTGTATATGCGTGTGTGTTTTAGTGTACCATTTTTGTCCCTAGGCACATGTCCATTATGACCAATAGGGCCCTGTTGTATTACGTGTGTGTGTGTGATTGTGTTTGTGTGAGCACTTGCAGTGTGGTGTTGAGTTTTGTGTGTGTGAATTTTGAATATGTGTTTGTTGTGGTGTGTGTGGTGTGTGTGTTGTGTGTGTTTGTGTGAGTGGTGTGTGTGTGTGTGTGGTGTGTGTTACTCAACAATCAATATTTGCACCAATAACTCATTATCCGTTGACGGTGTGGAAGTGGTGAATTGCAACATTACTCTAAAAATGTTCTTGATTGTAGCCATGTATAAACGCAAAGTAACCATTCTTACAGTTTTCATTATCTTTGTAACTTGTGATTCATTACCTTTACCATAACAGGAGTTTCATTACCTTTGTAAATTGTGAAGTTCATTTACCTTTGTAATTGTGAATTCATTACCTTCTCTAACTTGCTCAGCTATCAAAACTTTGAGGCCAGTCCTGGACCCATTATTACCTCTGTAATCTTTTGACTACCGCCCACAGGAAAAATATTGGGGGTTATGGGTTGCATAATAAAACATATTTAAAACCAAACTAAATACACAAGAAAAACAAAGTGGTAGGACAAATGGTAGCATAACACAATTATAACCCGATCAGTCAAAAATAAGGCACATGGTACTGGTTCTACTATAAAAATAAGAAGAACCACCACCGCTTAGACACCATGTCATGTAGGGGGGTAATGATTAGTGGAATATGGGGGGTAGAGAGGGAGTCAGTATGCAGGGACAGGCAGGCGAAGTGTAGGAGAGTATATTATACGGATTTGGTAGGTGAATGTTAGTGTCATGGTGGCTGACAACCTTCACCTCTCATTACTCTACCGGCCACACTACACTACTTCACCCTCACATTACTTTTAACTACACATAATAAATGGAAATAAGAATAAATAAGGGGACAGTTCATATTACTATTCTACTCAAACACAGTTTATTATTAAGTCCTTGTACAATAATAATATTTGGTAACTAGAGTTACATCATTGGGGTTTAAGGATAAATGGGTTGGTACACATACGCATGATACAGGGAAACAATCAACTTGACCAAAATGATATAAACCTACAATAAAGATCATAGGGCAGTTCATCACAGAAAACTATGACCACAGGTCCCAAGACCAAACAGCACGAGTACTGCGCCAAGCAAGTACTCTCTGCCTAATTCCTCCAACTGTCTCCTCCAGAGACTTCAGCAGCCTTCTCCCCTATCCCTGCCCCCAGCAACAGCTCCGCTCGAAGTCTCTCCCTCAGAGCGTCTTCCACCCCAGTCATGCATCTCCGCTCGAATCTCTTTTCATGCTCTTCCTTGGGCTTTTATGGTGGTCCAAGCACCCCCCACAACCCCGGTACGACTGACCCTAGGTCTGACGCCCGTCAAGAGAACAAAAGGCCTGCAGACTTGGGGGCGTGGCACAGACGTTTGGCCAAGGCAAGGTGTGAACCATATAATGGTTATATTAGGTCTTCCCCAGAGACCTCACAACCCAGCTTTGAACTTCATCACATAGTAAGTGTGTATGGTACTGTAACAGGTAGTAATTAGATCTATGAAAGTGGGGGTGTGTTGCCAGGGATGGGATTTAGTGATTATTCTTACTTCGGGCTTTTTGTTGGGTTATAATTGGCTTAGTGTGTTTGCAGCAGTTGATCTCCAGCACAAATAGCATAGGTAAGTAGGATAAATAAGTGAGTGTTATAGTGCGAGAAGCAGAATAGTAACAAACTTTGACGCCATACAAAGAAAGATAAGCAATTAGAGTTTTTGCAGGGCTCACCCCAGGTATGGTGCAATGTTATAATTGTGAAAATGATGTATCTTGCTTATATTATATCAATGTTGATTATGCTGCGCCACTACTTGCTCTTGTGTCTACTGGAAGCTTGGAGGGCTGACAAAACTGAAGACCTAGCATGAGGATCATTTTAGGATGCCCTCGTACTGCAACATTTTAAATATCAAAAAGAACTTGATATTCCAATCATCATAGATCGAGTTATTGAACGACATATCCTAAATGGGGTAATTATGCTCAGCAAGCTCATTCAATACCCCTGCTACAGAAGCCCTCCAAAATTTTTCCTCATCACTGGGAACACTCCTCCAGATGATCGAAAAAACTGAACCGACCTCCGCATGAATCTGATACATGATCTATGTCAATTAAGGCAACAGCGGCATTTCTCCGCTCCATGGAATATTACCTTACCCCTTCCCAAACTAACATTCCTCCATTTCGCGCCCCCATACCTACTTCTTAAATCACAACCAAAACTTCGCCTTGAAGCCAAACCATGAGGCATTAATCTGTATTGATACTTAGTCACACGCCACACACTCTCGCATAATTATATACGCTGGAAGGTTTCTTTTCCACCAATCCACTGTGCAGCTGGTGTGCTGCTGTGTAAGTACAAGTGAGGGCACTCATATAGAAATTGGAGCACGGCATCAATAATTGGGGCCTCTACCCTTTCAGAAGAACTGTTTTGGCCATACACCTTGCACTGAAATGGCATCTATGTATCAAAGATTGACAGTTTTAAATTGTAACTGATTCTCTGTCATCGTCATAAATCTCTCAACTCATAAAGCATAAATTGTGGCAAGCTTTGTCAGAAGCCAGACACAAGGTATGGTATGATTGTGACAGAGAAGTCAGAGTGCACAGCCAGTGGAATTCCATCTCCCATTGGTCTTCAGATGCATGATAGAACTGATAAACTTGGCTAAGCTGTATGCATTCCAAAGAGGGATAATACAATCTTGCGTGTCAGGTAGTAGTTTGAGAACAATAAAACAAAAGAACTTCAACTGAATTTTAAGGTACTTAAGGCTCATGGAGATTGACACCAGTGAGTCCATCTATCATCATTCTATCATGCAGGAGAGCCACATGTCTACGGTGCATCCAACAAAATAAGCAAACTCTTGGATGTCACAACCGCCCGCTCCGGCTGGTTACAAAGTATCCTTTTGGCAGTTTAAATCACCACCACCAGATGTAGACCAAACGAATGTAAACTTTGCCAATATGGACTAATTGTCACAAGCCCACCGTCATTATGTACTGGATTCGATAAAATTAATGAATTTAGAAACAACTCGCTCAGAAAGTGTTTCAAGAAAATGGCTAAGAAGTATTTTTATCCACAGTGGTATATTACAGACCATTCTGAGAAATACCCTGACTTTGCTAGCTGTAAATACAGCCATACCACATGGTGCATGTGTGTGTGTGTGTGAGTGAGTGTTTTTGTTGTGTGTGTTTGTGTGTGTTGTGTTGTGTGTGTGTTTGTGTGTGTGTGTGTGTACTCACCATTTGTACTCACCTATTTGTGGTTGCAGGGGTCGAGTCCCTAGCTCCTGGTCCCCGCCCTCTTCACCGTTGCTACTAGGCCCTCTCTCTCCCCGCTCCATTATCATTATCAAACCTCTCTTAAAACTGTGTATGGTTCCTGATGAGGTGATAGTACGTGTCAGCGTGCTCTCGTTGTTCTCCCGTTTTTCTGGTGTTTTCCACTGTCGCTCTTAACCGTGCCTAGAACTTTAATTGTGTCACAATCCTATACGATACATCCCTCTATAGCGCCTGGAACCAATCTTGGGCGGAAAACATTTATATACTGATAAAAAAAGGAGAATTGTGTCACTTCCCTTAGCAGAGTTATACTGCCTGAGGGGAATCATAGGCCTGTCCCGTGTGAAAAATAATAATATATGAACTTTGTGTCAGAGGAAAGAAAGTCTCCCCTGAAAGCATTGAGTAAACATAGTGTATGTGAATACTACAGTGGCTCCCTAGTATAATGAGATAAAGGCTAACGTGTCATTGAAAACAGGTGATTGTAAATGAAGTGATAAGCCTATAGAGTCAGGTTCCAGAAGTCGCAGAAACTTACCACATGTCAGCTGTTTTTAAATAATCTACCTGGCCTGCTAGTGTACTCGCATCAAATCTATTTAAACCAGTGAAAATCAGAATAAAGTGTTGGAGTAGCGATCTAACCAGTATTATAATGGTACTTAGAGAAGTGAGTGACTTTCATTATTTTTTCTTTTTCAAGAAATACCAGACGTAACTGGTGAAGTTAATATAACCAGTAATTACCAAGCGTCGCAATATACACAACGAGAAGCAATAATTACTATAGAAAAAGCCCCCTCCTCCAAAATTTGCACCAGTCAACTATAGTGATAATATATCATTTATTGTGGTGGTGACGAAAAAAAAAAAGAGAAGCTAGATACAGCGAGTGATAAACAAGGTGGGAGGCTTCGACCGTTCGTCATTGTAGAGTGCCAGCCAGTCACCGGCTCCTTCACACGCAAGTTAAAACTTTTGTATCCAATCAAATCACATATTACTCGGGTAGATAATTTCCAGTAGCTTTCCTTCATGTGTTTAGCTCAAATCACCGACCATTATGGTTTTATATAAGTGACCCAATGATCAGATCAGATATACTGGTCGAACCCATGACTGTCCGAACACCCTAGACTGGTCCGAAAACCTGGACTGGTTTCACACGGTTTCGTTGTGCACCACCTAGGCAGGTTATTAATATAATATCCACGAGGTGCATAGAAGAATTGCAGTAAATAAACCATTCAAATCATTATGAAGCTGTGGTAGTCTGTGGTCATTCAAACAAACGGCTTCCCCAGCATAAATTGTCATTTCTGTGAAATTGGTGTCAAGCCCCTTGTGCAGATATCCAATAACTAGCTACAAGCATATTAAAACAGGAGTGTTTTTGGGTATGCCCAAATGAGATAAATCTGTGGACTAAAATCACAAGGGTATTAAAAGAGGTCACAATCAAAGCGCTTTCATAAAAATACATGGAAGCATTCTACAACAGATGGGAACATAAAAAGTCCTGGCTGAATGGTACTGCCCTTGATACTGGCCATGTATCAGAAACTTAAGGCGGGAGATGAAGTCCTGAGTCCATAAATGGGGGTCTGATAGTGCAGATCCTGGGAGCCAGTAATGGTGAAGCTGAGTCTGTCCTGGGAGACAGTAAGTTGAAGCTGGAGATGCTGTCCCTGAGAACACAGTAATTGTGGAAGCTTATGATTGCGTCCTGGGGAAGACATTAATGGGAGCTGGAGATTTTGTCCCAGGTGTCGGAATATACGCAGGAAGGATACCTAGACTGACGCATAGGGGAACAGGAGCCATAGTAGGGAAACAAGGTGTAGACCCAATTAAGATAAAACCAATATTGCAAACTAGAAATACCGCATGAAATAGCAAACAAGAGGACTCCACAGCATAGAGAGGATATAATTACCAAAACCAATTGTGGGACTCCTTGTTGGTGCTAGGGAGATAGAAGTAATACAGAAACATGCACCAACAGTAATACAGTCACAGAAACCCAAGGCAAACGGAAACCAAGCCTGTCACATACTATTTATTGGCCCTCACTCGGTATCTCGGCAGGAAATCTGGAAAAACAATGGGAACTGCAACTAAGACCCCCAAGGAATGCCATGCCCATATGACAACAGGAAAATGCAAACTCCCTTCCCTTTAAGCTCTTTCACCCTGAACTGTGTACCATCTTCAGTACAGGAAAGACTGGTGCTAATATCTTAAATTGCCAGGCATACATCTAAAGGGACAAAAAGATACAAAACATCAGGCCATGGGAAAAACCTGGGTACCACAGCCACTCAAAGGGAGAGCTTTTTAGTGCATGAAGGAAAAAAAACTGGCAGGAAATGCAGAAAACCGTACACACCAAATCCAGTCATTCCGGAGTGGAACCAACAGTCGATGCCTCCCTCCAAACCCACAGATACAGATACTAATGCCGAAAAAAATCCCCACCCCCAGTACACAACAATACCACCAGTCCGATAACATTCATCTTTGCAATTATACAGGGTCTAAAGCCAGCAACAAACAACAAAATACCTTTCATCCGTGGACTGCTTGCAAGGCAAAGGCAATGTTCGCGGCTTTCACTGAGACCCACATAAAGGATCACCTGACACGAAATATGGATCCCAAGTGTACAACCTATACAGATTGACAGAGTGACCCATGAAAAAGGGGGGGGTTGGCCTGTACATTGCAGAGCCACTTTTTGCACAGAACTGCTAAATGCCTCAAATTATTATGGAAAGTTTTAAGCAGTAAAGGTCCGATACCAAAACCTAGTCAATTGTGATAGTCTACAAGCCTCCGGGCAACATCCCTGCAATTCCAGAACAGCTGGTTAAAAATTGACCACTGTCTGGAAAAACCTTCCAGCTCTCCTCACCCAACCATCTTGCCCTGGGATATCAACTTAGGCACTAAAAATGGATAATAATAGCAAATAAAAATGTTGCAGTAATAACCACCAGAGGCAGCTCTGATAAAACTCACACACACGCGAGCTTTTAAATCTCTGAACAAAATTCAATTTAAGAAACCAGCAAATAATAGAGCCTAATTGACTGGAGAATACACTAACCTCATCTTTCAACTAACATTTAAGATCTGATAAGAAAAAAATATCACACTCATATCAAAAACAATATACACAATCACAACATAATTGAGGTTCAGTCATTATGCTGCGGAGCCCCAGACCAACATAATGAGATTAGTCACGAGGGAGCATTCACCAAATTCAACTTCAATAACAAAAACATAAAGTGGGACACAAGAAACCAATCCTAACCGATAATAAGCTGGGAAGAATATACTAAGCAACACAGACCCAACTTAGCCTAGAACTATTAACTCGGTAGCCACTCGATGTATGCCACAAGGCATATTCCTCTTAAGAAAAAGGAAGGAGTAATGTAAAACAGAAAGAGAACCAGGCGATCCTTTACAGGCGACGGAAAAAATAACAAGTCGGCAAAAAGTCGGTCAATATATCTGAAATGCGTAGGTAGACACGGGACCAGAAAATATCAAGCATCGAACTTAAGCTAAGAAGAATCCATTAGGAGTCAGGAAACGCGGAAGAACTAAAAGCCAAAATTAAATCGACAGAAAACCCAAAGTATTTCTTTCCTATGGCCAAATCAATCGAGAACAACGTCCAGTATTGGGGGCCCCTCCTTAAACAAGATGGGGTCCTACACAGAGCCACAAGGAACTGATTGAGCTACTCAAGTCCCAATATACTCAGTTTTTAGCAAGCCGCTAAACCAGACTGAAGAGTCTAAGAACAAATGATTTTATTATGAGAGAGCCACAAAAATTGATTAACAAAGCCTATCCTATGTTATCCTGACGCCAAATCTGACTTCGAACAGGCGATAAATGACATGCCCATGCACTCTGCCCCAGGCCATACTCATGGAACTCTGTGTTTCAATCCAAGAACTGCAAGGAACCCCTATTCGACTAGCCTTTTTCCATTCCTATTGAGAGGGAGCATGGACACGGGGGTCGTCCCACAGTTACTAAAAACAACAGAACATAGCCCCACTTCACAAAGGGGCAGTAAGCAACAGCAAAGAACTACAAGACCAAAGCACTAACATCCCATATCATAAAAATCTTTGAAAGGGTCCTAATAATCAAGATCACCACGCATCTAGAAACCCATCAATTACACAACCCAGTGCAACATGGGTATTATAACGAGGTCGCTCCTGTCTGTCTCAAACTAATGGACCACTACGACAAGTTCCTAAATCACTAGAAGACAAAAAGAATGCAATGTAATATCTATGACTTTGCAAAAAAAAAGGCCTTCGACAATGTGGACCATGTGCGTAATATCCACACAAATGCGTGCATAAAGGAATAACCAGGAAAAGTCGGTCGATGGATCATAACTTCCTCACTAACGAACACAGAGAGTAGTCGTCCAACCAGAATAAATCCGAGGCAGCTACGGTGAAAAGCTCTGTTTCCACAAGGCAACAGTCTCCTCCCATCGTAATCCTCCTCCTTATTTCCACATAGACAAGGATGTCATCCACAGCACCGTGTCTTCCTTTGCAGATGACACCCGAATCTGCATGACAGTGTCTTCCATTGCAGACACTCAGAAACTCCAGGCAGAACATCAACCAATCTTTTCATGGGCTGCAGAAAACAATATGAAGTTTCAACGATGAAAATTTCAATTACTCAGTATGGTAAACATGAGGAAATTAAATCTTCATCATAGTACAAAACAAATTCTGCCACAAAATAGAGCGTCAACACCAACGTCAAAGACCTGTAGTGATCAAGTCGGAGGATCTCACCTTCAAGACCATAACATTGTATAAATCGCACTGCTAGAAAAATGACAGATGGATAATGAGAACCTTCAAAACTAGGGATGCCAAGCCCATGAAATGACACTCTTCAGGTCACTTGTTCTATCTAGCAGGAAAATTGCTGCACACTAACAGCAACCTTTCAAGGCAGGTGAAATTGCCGACCCTAGACAATGGACAGAGAACTTCACGGCGGCTCATAAACGGAGAAAAAACACCTCAATTATTGGTAGCCTTGAGGTTCCTTAAGTCCTGTAATTCCCTGAACGCAGAGAGTAGATATACATATTATATACACCTGGAAAATCCTAGAGGGACTATACCGAACTTTGCACACAATAATCACCCACTATACGAAAGCAAAAGACTTGGCAGACGATGCAACCATCCCCCCAATGAAAAGCAGGGGTGGTCACTAGCACGTTAAGAAGACCATACAATAAGTGTCATGGGCCCGAGACTTTCAACTGCCTCCAGCACACAAATGGGGGATTTACCAACAGACCCCTGGCAGTCTTCAAGCTGGCACTGGACAAGCAACCTAACGTCTGTTGATCAGCCGGGCTGTGGACTCCGTATGTTGGTTTGCGTGCAGCCAGAAGCAACAGCCTGGATGATCAGGCTCTGATCCACCAGTAGGCCTGTGTCTCAGACCGTGCCGCGGTGCGTATGACCCCCTGAACCTCCTCCAGGTAAACACAGGTACTACTCATTTTCTAGGCTAAACCACTGCCTTACAACTCTGGTGACTGAAGAAATCCTTGCTACTAATCTCTCTGACTCATTTGTGTCCTTCAACTTCCAATGTGGCCTTCTTGTTTCTGTGTCTCCTCCCCGGAACATCCTGTCTTTGTCCACCTGTCCTATACCACGCAGTATTTTATATGTCGTTTATCATGTCTCCCCTTACCCTCCTGTCCTCCCCCAGTGTCCGTCAGGGCCGAATCCCTTAATCTTTCCTCTTAGGACATTCCCCTTACTCTGGAACTAACTTGTCGCAAAACCTTTGTACTTTCACTAGTTTCTTGACGGGCTTTATCAAGTGGGGTTCCAAACAGGTGCTGCATACTCCCAGTATGGGCCTGACATACACGGTGTACAGTGTCTTGAATGATTCCTTACTAAGGTATCGGAATGCTTTCTCAGGTTTGCCAGGCGCCCATATGCTGCAGCAGTTATCTGATTGATGTGTGCTTCCAGGGGACATCTCGGTTTTTATACTCACCCCAAGATCTTTTCTCCTTGAGTGAGGTTTTTCAGTCTTTGGGCCACCTAGCCATACTCTGTCTGTGGTCTTCTGTGCCCTTCCCCCATCTTCATGACTTTGCATTTGGCAGGATTAAATTCGAGAAAACCATTTGCTGGACCAGGTGTCCAGTCTTCCAGGTCTCTTTGAAGTCCTGCCTGGTCCTCATCAGATTTAATTCTCCTCATTAACTTCACATCATCTGCAAACAGGGGCACTTCTGGTCTAACCCTTCCGTCATGTGTTCACATATACCAAAAATAGCACTGGTCCTAGGACCGACCCCTGTGGGACCCGCTCGTCACAGGTGCCCACTGTGATACATCATTACGTACCATGACTCGTTGTTGCCTACCTGTCAGGTATTCTCTGATCCATTGCAGTGCCCTTCCTGTTATATGCGCACTGATGCTCTAGCTTCTGCACTAATCTCTTGTGAGGAACTGTGTCAAAGGCCTTCTTGCAGTCCAAGAAGATGCAATCAACCCACCCCTCTCTCCTTGTCTTACTTCTGTTATTTTATCATAAAACTCCAGAAGGTTTGTGACACAGGATTTGCCTTCCGGAATCCGTGCTGGTTGGGATTTATACTCCTGTTCCGTTCCAGGGCTCCACCACTCTCCTCCTGATAATCTTTCCATAATTTTGCATACTATACACGTCAATGACACAGGTCTATAGTTTAGTGCCTCTTTTCTGTCTCCTTTTTTGAAAAATGGGAACTACATTTGCCGTCTTCCATACCTCAGGTATTGCCCAGTTTCCAGGGATGTGTTGAAGATTTTGGTAAGTGGTACGCAAAACATATCTGCTCCCTCTCTAAGGACCCACGGAGAGATGTTGCCGGTCCCATTGCCTTTGAGGTATCGATGTCCCTTAGCAGTTTCTTCACCTCCTCCTCATCTGTATGTATGTCGTCCAACACTTGTTGGTGTATTCCTTGCTTTGGGGTCCCCATCTGGTCTGTCCCCCCAGAGTCCTTCCTGTCTCTACTGTAAATACTTCCTTAAATCTCGTGTTGAGCTCCTCACATACCTCTTGATCGTTTCTTGTGAGTTCTCCACCTTCTTTCCTCAGCCTTATCACCTGGTCCTTGACTGTTGTCTTCCTCCTAATGTGGCTATACAGCAGTTTCGGGTCAGATTTGACTTTCGATGCTATGTCGTTTTCATACTGTCGCTGGGCCCCCCCTCCTTATCTGCGCATACTCGTTCTGGCTCTTCTACTAATCTCCTTGTTTTCCTGGGGCCTATGCCTCCTGTACCTTTTCCATTCTCTGTTGCACTTAGTTTTTGCCTCCCTACACCTTCGGGTAAACCAAGGACTCGTTTTGGTCTTCCCATTATTTCTGTTTCCTGGGAACAAAACTTTCCCCTGCCTCCTTGCACTTTGTTGCCACATATTCCATCATCTCGTTTACTGATTTTCCTACCATTTCTCTGTCCCCCCTGAACCTCCTGCAGGAAGTTTTTTCATACCGGTGTAGTCCCCCCTTTTATAGTTTGGCCTGTCCCCTTCAGTTCATGTTACCTTCTCCACTTGTAACTCTACTATATAGTCAAAACTCAGAAACCCCATGATCGCAGCTCCAAGGGGCCTTCGTAAGTGATGTCCTCAATGTCTGAACTGCTCAGGGTGAACACAAGATCCAGTCTTGCTGGCTCATCCTCCCCTCTCTCTCTGGTTGTGTCCCTGACATGTTGATGCATGAGGTTTTCAAGTACCACATCCATCATCTTGGCTCTCCATGTTTCGGGACCCCCATGTGGCTCCAGGTTTTCCCAGTCGATCTCCCTGTGGTAGAAATCGCCCATTACCATAACTTTGCTCTGCTCGAGTGAGCTCTTCTTGCCACCTCAGCCAGTGTGTCCACCATCACCCTGTTGTTTTCTTCGTACTCCTCTCTTGGGCCTCCTGCAGTTCTGTGGTGGGTTATACATCACTCCAATGACTACTTTATGTTTCCGGACTGAATTGTACCAACAAAGTAGTCTCTTTCTCCAATCATGTCCATGCCTTCCATTTCCTCAAATCCACATTTGGGGTTTTATGAGCATGCAACCCCCCCTCCCCCTCTACTTTCCCTTCTATCTTTCCTCAGGATCTGATATCCTGTTGGGAAGATTTGTGTCTGTTATTGTCTCAGCGAGTTTTTTTTTCTGTGACTCTATGATGTCAGGGGATTTTTCACTGATTCTTTCATTCCATTCCTCATGTTTATTCGTTATTCCATCCGCGTTTGTGTACCAAACCTTTAGTTTTTTTTCTATCATTGTGGTCATGCAAGTATATTGGGGTTGGGGGAGCGAGAGCCTTTGTGGGGGCCTATATGGGGCTGTGGTGTAGGTGGGGTTTCTGTTGATGGGGGTGGGGTCAGAATGGCCATAAGGGACAGCTGTTGGGGTGAGGTTTGTGATATGGGGGTTGGTGGCAGAGGGAACAGTGAGTGGGTTGTAGTATAGGTTGCTCAGTTGCGTTGGGAATGGGAATGTCGCGGGTGGAGTCTTTTGGTGGGAGATTCTGTGGGGTGTGTTTGCCCTTCCTCCTGTGTCTGGGTCCTGCTCATTTTCATTGCTTCTCGTTCCTCCTTGCGTCTCTGTACCCTCTCTTTCAGTGTGTGTGTGTGTATGTGTGTGTGTGTGTGTGTGTGTGTGTGTGGTGTGTGTGTTGTGTGTGTGTGGTGTGTTTTGTGTGTGTGTGTGTGTGTGTGTGTGTGTGTGTGAGTATGTATGGGTGTGGGTGGGTATTGAGGACCGGGTGGTGCCAGGTGGACACTGGTTGAGTTTCCCAGCAGTTATACCGTCTTAAGGCAACATGGCTAGACGCCACTTTATCATCTACGACAGGTGGTTGGTTGCTGGCACCCAAATTAAGCTGACGTCTCTTCAGCACACAGGTGTAGGTGACGTTTCAACACACTTGTGTCGCTCCAACACACTTCGTCACTCCAACACACTACGACAATCCAACATACTGCGATGCTCCAACACACTGCGTGGCTCCAAAACACTGAGTTCCTCCAACACACGGCGTGCCTCCAACTCACTGCGTCACTCCAACACACTGCATGGCTCCAACACACTGCGTGGCTCCAACACACTGATGGCTCCAACACACTGCGTGGCCCCAACACACTGCATGGCTCCAGCACACTGCATGGCTCCAACACACTGCATGGCTCCAACACACTGCGTCACTCCAATACACTGCATGATTCCAGCACACTGCGTGGCTCCAACACACTGCGTTGCTCCAACACACTGCGTGGATCCAACACACTGCGTTGCTCCTACACATTGCGTGGCTTCAACACACTGCGTCACTCCAACACACTGCCACACTCCAACACACTGCATGGCTCCAACACACTGCATCACTCCAACACACTGCATCACTCCGACACACTGTGTGGCTCCAACACACTGCGTGGCTCCAACAGACTGCATGGCTCCAACACATCACATCACTCCAACACACTGCGTGGCTCCAACACACTGCATCATTCCAACACACTGCGTGGCTCCAAAACACTGCGTGGCTCCAACACACTGCATCACTCCAACACACTGCGTGGCTCCAACACACTGTGTGGCTCCAACAGACTGCATGGCTCTAACACACTGAGTTAGTCCAACACACTGCGTGGTTCCAACACACTGAGTGGCTCCAACACACTGCGTTGCTCCAACACACTGCATGGCTTCAACACACTGAGTTCCTCCAACACAGTGCGTGGCTCCAACACACTGCATCACTCCAACACACTGCGTTCCTCCTACACACTGCATGGCTCCAACACACTGCATCACTCCAACACACTGCGTTGCTCCAACACACTGCATCACTCCAACACTCTGCGTTGCTCCAACACACTTCGTGGCTCCAACACACTGCGTGGCTCCAACACACTGCCGGGTTCTCACACGCACACTCCAACACACTGCGTGGGTTTCCCAAAAAACTGCGTGGTCCAACACCCGTTTCTCCAAAGACTCATGGCTCCCCCACTGGGGCCTCCAACACACTGGGCTCCAACACCAATTTACTCCCAAAACACTGCTTGCTCCAACACGCTGCATGGCTAACACACTGCAAACATCCCAACACACTGGTTGCTCCAACACACTGCATCACTCCAACACATGCGTTGCTCCAACACATTTCGTGGCTCCCAACACACTGCCCTTTCACCAAAACCCTGCGTGGCCCAACACACGCGTCTCCAACACACTGCATGGGTCAGCACACTTCGTTGCTCCAAACCCCGTAGGCTCCCAAAACACTGCTGGGCCCCGCACACGCATGGCTCCAACACACTTCGTCACTCCAAACACGCGTACTCCAAAAAACTGCGTGGGTCCAAACAAAAGCATGGCTCTAACACATCATTCTCCAAGACACTGATACCAACACACTGCGTTGCCCAAACACTGCATGGTCTTTTAAAAACTGCCCTTTGCTCCAACAAACTGCATGGCTCCCAAAACCCTGCGTGGCTCCAACCATTGCATCACTCCAACATATTTTGGGAGTTTCCCAAAACACTGCATGGCTCCGCACCTGCATGGCTCCAACACACTTTGCACTCCAACAAACGCGTAAACCCAAAAACACGCGTGACTCCAACCAAGCATGGCCTAACCACGCGTTGCACCAAACACACGCTGGGTCCCCAAAACACGCTGGCCCCAAACACTGCATGGGTCAGCACCTTCGTTCTCCAACACACTGTAGGCTCCAACACACTGCATGGCTCCAGCACACTGCATGGCTCCCAAAACACTTCTCATCCCCAAAACACTGCGTACTCCAAAAAACTGCGTGCTCCAACACAATGCAAGGCTCTAACACACTGCGTGCTCCAAACACTGCATGACTCTAACACACCTGCGTTGCTCCAACACACTGCATGGCCTAACCCTGCTTTTGCTTTACAAAATGCATACCCAAAACACGCGTGGCTCCAACACACTGCAGGGGGCCCAAAACCTGCATGGCCCCCCAAAACACTGCATGGCTCCAGCACCTGCAGGCTCCAACACACTGCATGGCTCCAACAAAACCCGGTCACTCCCAAAACCCCTGCTGATTCCAGCACACTGGTGGCTCAACACCTGCGTTGCTCCAACACACTGCGTGGATCCAAACACTGCGTTGCTCCTACACATTGCGGGGGGCTTCAAACACTCGTCACCCAAACACACGCCCCCCTCCAACACACTCTGGCCCAACACACTGCATCACTCCAACACCTGCTCAACTCCCCACACTTGTGGGTCCAACACACGCGTGGCCCCAAAAGATGCATGGCTCCAAAAACACTGCATCTTCCAACACACTGCGTGGTCCAAAAACAGCGTGCTCCAACACACTGCATCACTTGTGGCATGCAAAGAGTAAAAGTAACCTTTATTGGGCCATGGACACACCCTATTTCAGGCTTCCCCCCAACCACGAACCAGGTTGCTAAGATTGGGGATGGGGCCCCATATTTAAAAAGTGACCCAAGGGTTTTAGCCAAAAAAGGGGGTGGGGTTGGAATCGCAGGGTTTGGGGATACCGCTCCCGTTTTCCCTTGTCTTCCCATTCTAGAGCGGGTTGAGCCGGTCTGCTTTTGTGGGTTTTTTTTCTGCCTTTCTTACGGGGCAATACTTTATTACTGAATAGTGTAATATTGCTGTTTAAATTGGTAAGGATAATAAAATCTAAACTTTTCTGCTGTGTTTCTTTTGCTTCCATACACCTGGGGATAACAGGCCTTTGAAATCCTAGGTTTGTAATATGGGGGCCTGTCCGGGAGCTGGAGCTGGACTTAGAGAAACGGTTGACTTGGGGTGAAGCTTGTAGCAGGAACATTGTGTAGCTTGCTGTCTCGCTTCGCTTTAAAAATTTTTGCGTTGTCAGTTGCTTTTTGATCAGCCCTTGCTATTTTTGTGATCGTTAAACAGCTCGCTACTAAGCTTGTTCAGTGTGCTCGCTTCGCTACGGTCAATTCTTGTGTGCAGTCGGCTTTGCTTGTATGCGTATTCTGGGAATCGTACTGTGCATAGCTAAGCGTGTTCTGCAAATTAACGTTTTAACGTTGGGGTATTCGTACTGTGCATAGCGAATAACTTATGCCACTAGACGAGTCAGACGCCTGGTGTCGGCATATACTTTGCATAACCTACCTAAATTGTCCCTACAGCATTTTTGGGGCAAATTGCTGGGTTCCATTGGCTTCCTATAAACGCACTCTTACAGCTGCGCAACTGCGTTCACTTATTGCTGACAAACTTATTGAAGAAGAGATGGCACTCAAACTCCCCCCCTTACGGGAGCTAGGGAAAAAAACTCTCATGTTCTCACATGAGGAAGATGATACACCTACGGAGCAAGATGGTCAAATATAGTGCAGCTGGGTTTGTCTCGAGGTGAATCAGCGTCCTTGGCACTTGAGCTGGCAAAAAATCACGCTGGAGCAAACTAGGGAACAGAGAGCATTCGCAAGGGAAGGGAATTTGATAGGGAAAGAGAAAGGAGGCAGTTTTCGCATTCTGTAAACGATTTCAGTTTACAAAAAAACAGTACAGCTTGTTCCCCGCTTCAAAGAGGCCGAACCAGAGCCAATTTTCGAAAGCTTCGAAAATCAGGCTCGAGCCTTGAGGTGGCCGGAACAGCACTGGGCAGCGTTGGTTTATACAGCATTTTGGGTAAGGCACAGGAATTTACGTCGGTATTAACTGATGCTGAATTCTCTGATTATCAAATAGTGAAGACCACAGTGTTGGGAGCAATTACATGTATCCCAGCTAAATATCGTAAGACCTTCAAATTGAACAGGGCGGCAGCTTGGTCCCAATTTCCCCGGTGGACTTGTGAGACAGCAAACCAAAAATTTTACCAGCTGGTATAAAGCGAGTGGTGTCTCTAACTTTGAGGAGGGCTGTGCAGCTTATTCTGATTGATAACCTGCTGGAGTCTGTGGGACCCGAGGTTCGTTTTCCTTTCTGCAGGATCGTGATTTAACCACTGGGATTGGAGGCAGCCAGGTGGGCTGATACCTTCGAAAAAGAACCCGAACCGCTCCTTGGTCCGAGCGGTCCCGTCTCTCCTTTTCAACAGTCTGGCGTGAGCAGAGATCCCACAACATTGGAGAATGAAGTGCCAGCCGGAGGGAGAGCGTCTACGTCATCCAACTAAGTCACCTGGTTTAGCCACGCTTCTCAACATATGGTCCCCCTGTTGGAGAGGCAAACTATTTATGGAGCAATCTCGACAACAATTCCAGAGAGACACCAGCCAGAACGACACCACTTGCAACGTCATCAGGGAGTAAAGGGCAAGCCTGTATCTGCTTCAGGTGTAATAAAAGTAGGTCACATCAGTTCCAACTGCCCCCAAAAAACCTCAACCCATCGGGAAAATCTCTAATATCCTAGTAAAAAATGTCCCCTAGAGAAGTAAAAAAAAGGTTATGGCCCCTTATTATTGCGGGAAAGTCTTATTTCCCTTCAGGAAAAACTCAGAACCAACTAAAGTAAATACCTTTAGAGATACTGGAGCATATTGCTTTCCACTTGTCAGGAAGGAATTTACCCCTTTCAGAGAATACTTCTTTGAATTCCCCAGTTTTATTGGAAGGTTGGAGGAGCTATATA
>NC_069399.1:131653366-131702147 GCF_026875155.1 Cherax quadricarinatus | reverse complement strand
CAGTGTTTGGAGCAACGAAGTGTGCTAGAGCCATGCAGTGTGTTGGAGCCACGCAGTGTGTTGGAGCCACGCAGTGTGTTGGTGCAAGGCAGTGTGTTGGAGCCACGCAATGTGTTGGAGCAACGCAGTGTGTTGGAGTGATGCAGTGTGTTGGAGCAACGCAGTGTGTTGGAGTGATGCAGTGTGTTGGAGCCATGCAGCGTGTTGGAGCAACGCAGTGTGTTGGAGTGATGCAGTGTGTTGGAGCCACGCAGTGTGTTGGAGGAACTCAGTGTGTTGGAGCCATGCAGTCTGTTGGAGCAACGCAGTGTGTTGGAGCCACGCAGTGTTTTGGAACCACGCAGTGTGTTGGAGTGATGCAGTGTGATGAAGCCAGGCAGTGTGTTGGAGCCACGCAGTGTGTTGGAGCCACGAAGTGTGTTGGAGCAACGCAGAGTGTTGGAGTGATGCAGTGTGTTGGAGCAACGCAGTGTGTTGGAGTGATGCAGTGTGTTGGAGCCATGCAGTGTGTAGGAGGAACGCAGTGTGTTGGAGTGATGCAGTGTGTTGGAGCCACGCACTGTGTTGGAGGAACTCAGTGTGTTGAAGCCATGCAGTGTGTTGGAGAAACCGCAGTGTGTTGGAGCCACTCATTGTTTTTGGACCACGCAGTGTTTTTGGACTAACTCAGTGTGTTAGACCCAAATGCAGTCTTTTGGGAGCCACACAGTGTGTTGGAGCCACGCATTTGTTTTGGGAGTGATGCAGTGTGTTGGAGCACGCAGTGTTTTGGAGCCACGCAGTGTGTTGGAATGATGCAGTGTGTTGGACCCAAACGCAGTGTGTTGGAGTGATGTGATGTGTTGGAGCCATGCAAGTCTGTTGGAGCCACGCAGTGTGTTGGAGCCACACAGTGTGTCGGATGATGCAGTGTGTTGGAGTGATGCAGTGTGTTGGAGCCATGCAGTGTGTTGGAGTGTGGCAGTGTGTTGAGTGACGCAGTGTGTTGAAGCCACGCAATGTGTAGGAGCAACGCAGTGTGTTGGATCCACGCAGTGTGTTGGAGCAACGCAGTGTGTTGGAGCCACGCAGTTGTGCTGGAATCATGCAGTGTATTGGAGTGACGCAGTGTGTTGGAGCCATGCAGTGTTTTGGGGAGCCATGCAGTGTGCGGAGCCATGCAGTGTGTTGGGCCACGCAGTGTGTTGGACCATCATGTGTTGGAGCCACGCAGTGTGTTGGAGCCATGCAGTGTGTTGGAGTGACGCAGTGAGTTGGAGGCACGCGTGTGTTGGAGGAACTCATGTTTTTGGAGCCACCAGTGTGTTGGAGCATCGCAGTATGTTGGATTGTCGTAGTGTGTTGGAAGTACGAAGTGTGTTTGGAGCGACACAAGTGTGTTGAAACGTCACCTACACCTGTGTGCTGAAGAGACGTCAGCTTAATTTGGGTGCCAGCAACCAACCACCTGTCGTAGATGATAAAGTGGCGTCTAGCCATGTTGCCTTAAGACGGTATAACGCTGGGAAACTCAACCATGCCCCCCTGGCACCACCCGTCCTCAATACCCACCCACACCCATAAAATACTCACACACACACACACACCCCACACACACACACACACACACACAACACACACACACACACACACACACACACACACCACACACATACACACACACACACTGAAAGAGAGGGTACAGAGACGCAAGGAGGAACGAGAAGCAATGAAAATGAAACAGGGCCCAGACACAGGAGGAAGGGCAAACACACCCCACAGAATCTCCCACCAAAAGACTCCACCCGCGACATTCCATTCCCAACGCAACTGAGGCAACCCATCTACAACCCACTCACTGTTCCCTCTGCCCACCAACCCCCATATCACAAACCTCACCCCACAGCTGTCCCTTATGGCCATTCTGACCCCACCCCCATCAACAGAAACCCCCAAACCCACCACACAGCCCCATATAGGCCCCCACAAAGGCTCTCGCTCCCCCAACCCCAATATACTTGCATGACCACAATGATAGAAAAGAAACTAAAGGTTTGGTACAAAAAAACGCGGATGGAATAACGAAAAAACATGAGGAATGGAATGAAAGAATCATGAAAAATCCCCCTGACATCATAGCAGTCACAGAAACAAAAAATCGCTGAGGGCAATAACAGACACAATCTTCCCAACAGATATCAGATCCTGAGGAAAGATAGAAGGAGTAGAGGGGAGGAGGGGTTGCACTGCTCATAAAACACCAATGTGGATTTGAGGAAATGGAAGGCATGGACATGAAATTTGGGGAAAGAGACTACATTGTTGGTTTCAATTCAGTCCGGGGAACATAAAGTAGTCATTGGAGTGATGTAAACCCACCACAGAACTGCAGGAGGCCAAGAGAGGAGTACGAAGAAAACAACAGGGTGATGGTGGACACACTGGCTGAGGTGGCAAGAAGAGCTCACTCGAGCAAGCCAAAATTACTGAATGGCGATTTCTACCACAGGGAGATCGACTGGGAAAACCTGGAGCCACATGGGGTCCCGAAAAAATGGAGAGCCAAGATGATGGATGTGGTACTTGAAAACCTCATGCATCAACATGTCGGGGACACAACCAGAGAGAGAGGGGGGATGAGCCAGCAAGACTGGATCTTGTGTTCACCCTGAGAAAGTTCAGACATTGAGGACATCACTTAGAAGAGGCCCCTTGAGCTAGCGATCATGGGGTTCTGATTTTGACTATATAGTAGAGTTACAAGGGGTGGGGTAAACATGAACTGAAGGGGACGGGCCCAAACTATAAAAGGGGGGACTACACCGGTATGAGAAACTTCCTGCAGGAGGTTCAGTGGGACAGAGAAATGGTAGGAAAACCCAGTAAACGAGATGATGGAATATGTGGCAACAAAGTGCAAGGAGGCAGAGGAAAGTTTGTTTCCCAAGGGAAACAGAAATAATAGGAAGACCAAAAACGAGTCCTTGGTTTACCCGAAGGTGTAGGGAGGCAAAAACTAAGTGCAACAGAGAATGGAAAAGGTACAGGAGGCATAGGACCCAGGAAAACAAGGAGATTAGTAGAAGAGCCAGAAACGAGTATGCGCAGATAAGGAGGGAGGCCCAGCGACAGTATGAAAACGACATAGCATCAAAAAGTCAAATCTGACCCGAAACTGCTGTATAGCCACATTAGGAGAAGACAACATTCAAGGACCAGGTGATAAGGCTGAGGAAAGAAGTGGAGAACTCACAAGAAACGATAAAGGGAGTATGTGAGGAGCTCAACACGAGATTTAAGGAAGTATTACAGTAGAGACGGGAAGGACTCGGGGGACAGACCAGATGGGGACACCAACAAGGAATACACCAACAAGTGTTGGACGACATACATACAGATAGGAGGAGGTGAAAAAAACTGCTAAGGGACATCGATACCTCAAAGGAATGGGACCGGACAACATCTCTCCGTGGGTCCTTAGAGAGGGAGCAGATAGTTTTGCGTACCACTTACCACATCTCAACACATCCCTGGAAACGGGCAACTACCTGAGGTATGGAAGACGGCAAATGTAGTTCCCATTTTCAAAAAAGAACAGAAAGAGGCACAAACTATAGACCTGGTCATTGACGTGATAGTATGCAAAATTTTGGGAAGATTATCAGAGGAGAGGGTGACACCTGGGAAAGGAAAAAGGGGTATAAATCCCAAACCGCCGATTCACGGAAGGCAAATCCTGTTCACAAACCTTTTGGAGTTTTATGATAAAAAAACAGAAGTAAGAAAGAGAAGAGGGGTGGGTTTTTTTGCCTTCTTTGGGCGCAAAAGGCCTTTGACACATTCCCACAAGAGATTTGTGCAGAACTAAGCTCAGGCGCAATAAAAGAAGGGGGGACTGCAATGGCAGAGAATACCTAACAGGTAGGCAAACAACGACAGGTACGTAATGATTATCACGTGGGCACCTGGACGAGCGGGTTCCCCCCCAGGGGCGGTCCTAGGACCCGGGTATTTTTGGGAATGTGAAAAGACATGACGGGAAAGGGGGAACCAGAAGTGTCCCCCGTTTGCAGATGATTGAAGTTAATAGGGGAAAATTTAAAATTATAGGACCGGCAGGACTTTAAAGAGACCTGGAAAGACTGGACACCTGGGCCAGCAATGGGTTCTCGAATTTTAAACCTGCCAAATGCAAAGCTGAAATAGGGGAAGGGCCAGAAGACCCCAGACAGATATGGCTAGGTGCCAAAGACTGCAAAACCCCACTCAAGGGGAAAGATCTTGGGGGAGTAAACACCGAGCATGTCTCTGGAAGCACACACAATCAGATAACTGCTGCCCGCAAAAGGGCGCCTGGCAAACCTGAAACAGCATTCCCATACCTTTGTAAGGAATCATTCAAGACAAAATGTACACCGTTATGTCAGGCCCAACTGGAGTATGCAGCACCGTTTGGGAAACCCCCTTGATAAAGCACGTCAAAAAACAGAGAAAGACAAAGGTTTGCGACAAATTTTGTCCCAGAGCTAAGGGGGAATGTCCTATGAAAAAGAAATTTAAAGGGAAATCGGCCCGACGACACTGGGGACAGGGGGGTCAGGGGGGACATGATAAAACATAAAAATACTGCGGGGAATAGACAAGGTGGACAAAGACGGGAGTTCCAGGGAGGGACACAGAAACAAGGGGCCCCAAAAAGGGGAAGTTGAAGACACAAAGACAAGAGATATTGGGAATTTTTTTCTTCAGCATAGATTTTGAAAGGGCAGGGGGAATACCAGAAAATGACGTAGTGGGGCAAGCCTACCATTTTTAAAAGACGGGGTTTGAAAAAAGCTCATGGAGCGGGGGAGAGAGGGCCCATAGCAACCGTGAAGAGGGGGGGGCCGGGGATAAGACTCACCCCTGCCCACAAATAGGTGATACAAATAGGGGAGACACACCAAACGCACACATACACACACACACACCACACAACACAAACACCTTGACTGTGCAAATACTAGGACATCACAATGAAGGGCCCCCCGGGGCTAGTGATCACAGGTTCTAATTCCAATATATAGTTTTGTTACAAGTGGGAGGGGACAGGAAGAATAAAACCAACCCACAAGAAAGGGGCTACCCCCGGCGTGAGGAATTTCCTGCACAGGTCCAGGGGACAGAAATGGGGGGAAGTCAGTAAATTTAATGATGGGAAAATTTGGCATCAATAGCAAGGGAAGCGGAGGAGAGGGTTGTTTTCCCGGCTAACAGAAATAAAGGAGGCCAAACACCCTTGGTTTTCCAAAAGGGGTTTGAGAGGCAACCAGTGTGCCCCAAAAATGGAAGAGTATAGAAAGGGAAAGAACCCTGGAGAATAAAAAAGTAGTCAAGAGCAAGAAATGAATATCACAGGTCAGGAGGGAGGCCCAAAACAAATGAAAAAAGACATAGCAGCAAACCAATCGATCCAAGCTGTCGTGCATCACATGGAAGAAAACAACAGTCAAAGACCAGGTAATCAGGCTGAGGAAGGAGGGAGGGGAGTTAACAGGAAACGGCCTTGAAGTTTGTGAGGAGCTCAACATGAGATTCAGACATGGAGGCAGAAAGAACTCTAGAAAGACGGAGAGGTGGGATACTCCAACAAGTGCTGAACTCAATACATACAACCGAGGAAGAGGTGAAGAGGCTGCTAACCAAACTAGATATCTCAAAGGCGATGGGGGCCAGATAACATCTTTCTTTGGGTCCTGAGAGAGGGAGTAGAGGCACTCTGTGTACCACTCACAACAATCTTCAGCACATCTGTCGCAACAGGGCGACTACCTGAGGTATGGAAGACAGCAAATGTAGTCCCAATTTTTAAATAAATGAACAAACACACAACATTAAACTACAAGCCAGTGTCACTGATATGTATTGTATGCAAAGTCATGGAGATTATCAGGAGAAGAGTGGTGCAGCACCTAGAAAGGAATGAGCTTATCAGCGACAACCAGCACGGATTCAGGGATGGGAGATCCTGTCACAAACCTACTGGAGTTCTATGACAATGTGACACCAGTAAGACAAGAGAGAAGAAAAAGGATGGGTTGGCTGCATTTTCTTGGACTGTGAAAAGGCTCCTGACACAGTTCCACACAAGAGATTAGTTTAAAAACTGGAGGACCAGGCAAGTATAACAGGAAAGGCACTGCAATGGATCAGAGAATATCTGACAGGAAGACATCACTGAGTCATGGTACACGAAGAGGTGTCAGAGTGGGGTTCCTCAGGGGTCAGTTCTAGGACCAATGCTGTTTTTGGTGTATGTAAATGACATAACGAAAGGAATAGACCCAGAAGTGTTCCTTTTTGCAGACGATGTGATGTTAATGAGGAAAATTCAATCGGAGGAGGACCAGGCAGGAATACAAAGGGATCTGGACAGACTGCAAGCCTGGTCCAGAAACTGGCTCCTGCAGTTCAACCCCACCAAGTGCAAAGTCATGAAGATTGGAGAAGGGCAAAGAAGACCAAAGACGGAGTACAGTTCAAGGGGCCAAAGACTACAAACATCACTCAAGGAAAAGGATCTTGGGGTGAGTATAATACCGAGCACATCTCCTGAGGAGCACATCAACCAGATAACTGCTGCAGCATACGGGCGCCTGGCAAACCTGAGAATAGCGTTCCGACACCTGAATAAGGAAGTTAGTTTAATATGTTTATTATGCACCCCATACCCATCCTGTGGGCGGTAGTCAAAAGATTACTTTGGAGTCCAGGGACTGGACTCCAAAGTTTTGATAGCTGAGCAAGTTACAGAGGTAATGAGCTCACAATTTACAAAGGTAAGTAAGGAATCGTTCAAAACTCTGTACACCGTGTACGTCAGGCCCATACTGGAGTATGCAGCACCAGTTTGGAACCCACAGCTGGTCCGGCTCTGATCCACCGGAAGGCCTCATCGTGAACCGGGCCGCTGGGGCGTTGATCCTCAGAATACCCTCCAGGCAGACCTCTCTAAACACTTTCTCTTTGTCTGTCTCTCTCCCATACCTTCAGTCTCCACTGCTCTTTAATCTTCACATCTGTTATCTCTCTCCCCCTCTCCTCACTCTTCCTCACTCTGCAACACTGTGTTTGTTCGTCCACTTATTAATAAAGAGACAGTGTAATAACGTATGTCATAAGGAATCTTATTAATGACCCCAATGGAAATAAGTCACTCTGTCTGACTTTTTTGGGTTATCCTAGGTTCTCTACACATATGCTGCTATGTATGATAATTCTATGTAACTGTATTTGTGTATACCTGAATAAACTTACTTACTTACTTACTTACTTAATTTTTTAAACAAATATCCTAAATTTGCTTTCAGTAGATGAAACGTAAATTGTAAATATATATATTTAGATGTACTCCTGTTAACCCTGTAGAAGCTTAGTTCCTGGGTCTTGTGTCGGTACGCTCTGGTGCTGCCCTCTCCATGTGATGGATAATGGCTACTTCAGCGACAGAATAAAAACAAAATCTGTGTACTCCGCTCCTGGAAGTAAATGGTATAAAATACCGACACAATGGAAAAATAAAGACATGAGCAGTATAATGTGATCCTTACTGACAACGTTTCGCCCGAACAGTGGTCTTTATCAAGTGACAAACAGGTTTCAGCTCCTCGTGAATCCATGCTGTTTGTGACTTGATGTAGTCCACTGTGTGGGCGAAACGTTGTCAATAAAGGATCACATTACATTGCTTATGTGTTTACTCCTCCATACTCTGCTCCTCATCTGACTTACTCTATGATCCTCTTGCTATACATTCCTCTTTCTTCTGTGCACATTGGTGCTGTCTTTTCTCCCCTCCTCCTTTTCCTTATCTTCTTTCCTTTCCTCTACTTTTCTCCAATTTTCCCTACTTTATTATCCCCTCGCCCTTCCCTTATGATCCCCCTTCCTTCCCCTTTAACTCTCGTCTCCCTCCCCTCTGCCTCTCTCAGCTGTCGCCATAATTACTACAGTAGTGAAAGCTGCTGAGATATAAACACAGCTTTAGAACCAGCCCCCACTCACTCAGAATTCTTTATATAAAAAAAATAGATACATATGAGAATATTACCAAGCTTTCCACTATAGGTTGACAGGCGACGATAGCTTCACACTTGTCGGTCCAGCAGAACTGGAATTACTATTACCAGGGAGTTACCAAGTAGGGTATGTGCCATACCTACCCAGCCTAGCCTAACATAGCCTAACTTAAACGTCTTAAGTGAAATTTTACTAGTAATGAAATACCATGGATTCTGGTATCAGTAACTCACATTTTTCATGTTCAAAATTATGCAATGATATAATTTAAAAGCACGAGAACAGAGTACGTATTTCAGAGCAATAGTTAATGGAAACTCATGCATACACATCAGTATGTATACTCCAGCTTGCTGGCAACAATGACAATATGTATACACAAGACGCTCACACGTGAGGAGAAATAAATAAGTGGTATAACAGAATAAAGGAAGATATTAATTAGTTTGATGTTCGTGTGGAAAATTGCATTTATCTGAATGTAACTAATTATGTACATAACAGTAAATGATAACAAAGATAATTATTATTTATCAATGTTACATAGACAAGTAGGAATTTGGGACACCTAAAAATGTCCCCCTTCGATACCTACCACTGTCATAACCACAAGTTGCTCTGGACCTATTAATTATAAATGAAATATACATACACCAGGAATACTGGTAAATATATAAATTTGTGGACTGTATATTAAAAATAATAAATGGTTATATATATACACAATTACATAACAGAAGGAAAATATATCTTAATATCACTCACCAATTTAACTGGAGATTAATGTGTATCATACTCAGAAAACCTCACTCTAACTAAATCTATGAAAATAATGCTGGCCAGAATTACACACAAATCTAGAGAGCTTATCTGAGGTTCCTGGAGCTGTCTTATCCAGTCGTCTGATATCTCAAGTTATGCAGGAATGCACATCCACCAATTTTTCCTCCTATTTGAGAGGTGTTTACCTGGAGTTTACCTGGAGAGAGTTCCGGGGGTCAACGCCCCCGCGGCCCGGTCTGTGACCAGAATTTTAACCTCTAGAGCACGAAAAATTCTTCCCATTACACCAATGTTTGTACAAAATTCAAACCAAGATGGCGAGTCTCTTCTTTTTTTCGATATCATACTTCTTTTAAAAATACAATATAGGGCATCTATTTACCTATAAATTACCGTATTTCCGGAAAATATATACAGCATTTTCCACAGTTCGTATATGCAACCAAAACGTACTTATGGCACCATATTTATGCATACAACAACAGGTGTAGAACTTCACTGGCGTGTGAGTCAGCGGAAGACGGTAAGATTATGGCCAATTTATATTTGTCTTATTTAGTGACTCTTGCTTTTGACATTCATTATTGATGATGAAACAGAACTGTTTTATAAGTAACAATAACATATTCCAGTCACACGATAGACTGAAAAACTAATGTGAAGAACCTGGGAGTGATAATGGCAGAGGATCTTACTTTCAAAGCTAGATCGCTAGCGCACTCGGCTCACACACTGAGGTCCGGAGATCGAATCCCTGGTACGGCTGGAAAACATTAGGGACGTGTTTCTTTAAGACACCTGCTGTCCATGTTCACCCAACTGGGTACCTGGGTGTTAGTGGACTGGTGTGGGTCGCATCCTGGGAAAAAACTGAC
Source organism: Cherax quadricarinatus (assembly GCF_026875155.1). NCBI lineage: Eukaryota > Metazoa > Arthropoda > Malacostraca > Decapoda > Parastacidae > Cherax > Cherax quadricarinatus. The sequence goes on along the minus strand of NC_069399.1, from coordinate 131,692,452 downwards.
CTAATTTGCGGGAAATGCTCAGTATAACAAGCGGCTTTCTATATAGTAGTATGTCACTGATGTCAGCTGTGGTCTGTATACCTTGTACATGTACTTGTAGTAAATAAAGATATTATTGTTATTATTATTTTTATATTATTATCACAACAATGTCTGTACTACATCTACTAGGAAAATGATGAACTTTCAAAACTAGGGATGCCAAGCCAATGATGATTCTTTACAAGTCGCTTGTTCTCTCTAGGCTGGAATATTGCTGTACACTAACGGCCCTTTTCAAAGCAGGTGAAGTTGCTAACCTGGAGAATGTACAGAGAACTTTCATTGCACACGTAAGTACGATAAAACACCTAAATTACTGGGAACGGTTGAAGTCCCTTGATTTGTATTCCCTGGAACGCAGGCGAGAGTGATACTTGATAATATACACTTGAAAAATTCTAGAGGGATTAGTACCAAACCTGCACACGAAAATCACTCCATATGAAAACAAAAGACTCGGCAGGAGATGCAACATTTCCCCGATGAAAAACAGGGGCGCCACGAGTACACTGAGAGACAACACAATAGGCATACATAAGGATGATTACCAATAGACCCCTGGCTGCCTTCAAGAAGGCACTGGACAAGCACCTAAAGTCAGTACCTGACCAACCGGGCTGTGGTTCATACATCAGCTTGCGTGCGGCCAGCAGCAACAGCCTGGTTGATCAGACCCTGATCCACCACGAGACCTGGTGTCAGACCGGGCCACGGGGGCGTTGACCCCCGAAACCCTCTCCAGGTAAACTCCAGGTATAGCAGAGTATCTTTGAAAGGATCTCAACTGTTTTGGATACTTTTTTTGTTGTGTGTTGAATATGGCTGTTGAATTTTATGTTGTTGTCAAGGTGCAGATCCCAGGAATTCTCGCTCATTATGTTTAGCAATAAGGGTATTGTTAAACATAACGTTTAACACAACCCCCCCCCCCCCCACCCCCCACCCCTCACCCCCCCTCCCACCCCCCACCCCCCACCCCCCCCTCACTCGAAATTTCTCCACAAGGTCAAATCAGCATCATATCTTTTTGCACAATTATTTTATTATTCAAATTTACTCATATGAAGTTCAACGATGAGAAATTTCAATTACTCAGATATGGTAAACACGAGGAAATTAAATCTTCATCAGAGTACAAAACAAATTCTGGCCACAAAATAGAGCGAAACACCAACGTCAAAGACCTGGGAGTGATTATGTCGGAGGATCTCACCTTCAAGGACCATAACATTGTATCAATCGCATCTGCTAGAAAAATGACAGGATGGATAATGAGAACCTTCAAAACTAGGGAGGCCAAGCCCATGATGACACTCTTCAGGTCACTTGTTCTATCTAGGCTGGAATATTGCTGCACTCTAACAGCACCTTTCAAGGCAGGTGAAATTGCTAACCTAGAAAATGTACAGAGAACCTTCACGGCGCGCATAACGGAGAAAAAAACACCTCAATTATTGGGAGCGCTTGAGGTTCCTAAACCTGTATTCCCTGGAACGCAGGAGGGAGAGAATACATGATTTTATACACCTGGAAAATCCTAGAGGGACTAGTACCGAACTTGCACACGAAAATCACTCACTACGAAAGCAAAAGACTTGGCAGACGATGCAACATCCCCCCAATGAAAAGCAGGGGTGTCACTAGCACGTTAAGAGACCATACAATAAGTGTCAGGGGCCCGAGACTGTTCAACTGCCTCCCAGCACACATAAGGGGGATTACCAACAGACCCCTGGCAGTCTTCAAGCTGGCACTGGACAAGCACCTAAAGTCAGTTCCTGATCAGCCGGGCTGTGGCTCGTACGTTGGTTTGCGTGCAGCCAGCAGCAACAGCCTGGTTGATCAGGCTCTGATCCACCAGGAGGCCTGGTCACAGACCGGGCCGCGGGGGCGTTGACCCCCGGAACTCTCTCCAGGTAAACTCCAGGTAATACTGAATTTAGGAAAATCCAAAATTTTCCACAATTATTATTATTATTACTAATTTATTATTATCACACTGGCCGATTCCCACCAAGGCAGGGTGGCCCGAAAAAGAAAAACTTTCACCATCATTCACTCCATCACTGTCTTGCCAGAAGGGTGCTTTACACTACAGTTTTTAAACTGCAACATTAACACCCCTCCTTCAGAGTGCAGGCACTGTACTTCCCATCTCCAGGACTCAAGTCCGGCCTGCCGGTTTCCCTGAATCCCTTCATAAATATTACTTTGCTCACACTCCAACAGCACGTCAAGTATTAAAAACCATTTGTCTCCATTCACTCCTATCAAACACGCTCACGCATGCCTGCTGGAAGTCCAAGCCCCTCGCACACAAAACCTCCTTTACCCCCTCCCTCCAAACATTCCTAGGCCGACCCCTACCCCGCCTTCCTTCTGCTACAGACTGATACACTCTTGAAGTCATTCTCTTTTGCTCCATTCTCTCTACATGTCCGAACCACCTCAACAACCCTTCCTCAGCCCTCTGGACAACAGTTTTGGTAATCCTGCACCTCCTCCTAACTTCCAAACTACGAATTCTCTGCATTATATTCACACCACACATTGCCCTCAGACATGACATCTCCACTGCCTCCAGCCTTCTCCTCGCTGCAACATTCATCACCCACGCTTCACACCCATATAAGAGCGTTGGTAAAACTATACTCTCATACATTCCCCTCTTTGCCTCCAAGGACAAAGTTCTTTGTCTCCACAGACTCCTAAGTGCACCACTCACCCCTTTTTCCCCTCATCAATTCTATGATTCACCTCATCTTTCATAGATCCATCCACTGACACGTCCATTCCCAAATATCTGAATACATTCACCTCCTCCATACTCTCTCCCTCCAATCTGATATCCAATCTTTCATCACCTAATCTTTTTTTGTTATCCTCATAACCTTACTCTTTCCTGTATTCACTTTCAATTTTCTTCTTTTACATACCCTACCAAATTCATTCACCAACCTCTGCAACTTCTCTTCAGAATCACCCAAGAGCACAGTGTCCTCAGCAAAGAGCAACTGTGACAACTCCCACTTTATGTGTGATTCTTTATCTTTTAACTAAACACCTCTTGCCAAGACCCTCGCATTTACTTCTCTTACAACCCCATCTATAAATATATTGAACAACCACGGTGACATCACACATCCTTGTCTAAGGCCTACTTTTACTGGGAAATAATCTCCCTCTTTCCTACATACTCTAACTTGAGCCTCACTATCCTCGTAAAAACTCTTCACTGCTTTCAGTAACCTACCTCCTACACCATACACCTGCAACAACTGCCACATTGCCCCCCTATCCACCCTGTCATACGCCTTTTCCAAATCCATAAATGCCACAAAAACCTCTTTAGCCTTATCTAAATACTGTTCACTTATATGTTTCACTGTAAACAGCTGGTTCACACACCCCTTACCTTTCCTAAAGCCTCCTTGTTCATCTGTTATCCTATTCTCCGTCTTACTCTTAATTCTTTCATTAATAACTCTACCATACACTTTACCAGGTATGCTCAACAGACTTATCCCACTATAATTTTTGCACTCTTTTTTGTCCCCTTTGCCTTTATACAAAGGAACTATGCATACCCTCTTCCATACATTTATTAAATAATAGCACCAACCACTCCAAAACTATATCCCCACCTGCTTTTAACATTTTTTTCTTTATCCTATCAATCCCAGCTGCCTTACCCCTTTTCATTTTACCTACTGCCTCACGAACTTCCCCCACACTCACAACTGGCTCTTCCTCACTCCTACAAGATGTTGTTCCTCCTTGCCCTATACACGAAATCACAGCTTCCCTATCTTCATCAACATTCAACAATTCCTCAAAATATTCCCTCCATCTTCCCAATACCTCTAACTCTCCATTTAATAACTCTCTTCTTCTATTTTTAACTGACAAATCCATTTGTTCTCTAGGCTTCCTTAACTTGTTAATCTCACTCCAAAACTTTTTCTTATTTTCAACAAAATTTGTTGATAACATCTCACCCATTCTCTCATTTGCTCTCTTTTCACATTGCTTCACCACTCTTTTAACCTCTCTCTTTTTCTCCATATACTCTCCCCTCCTTGCATCACTTCTACTTTGTAAAAACTTCACATATGCTAACTTTTTCTCCCTTACTACTCTCTTTACATTATCATTCCACCAATCGCTCCTCTTCCCACCCGCACCCACTTTCCTGTAACCACAAACTTCTGCTCCACACCCTAACAATACATTTTTAAAACTACCCCATACCTCTTCGATCCCATTGCCTATGCTCTCATTAACCCATCTATCCTCCAATAGTTGTTTATATCTTACCCTAACTGCCTCCTCTTTTAGTTCATAAACCTTCACCTCTCTCTTCCCTGATGCTTCTATTCTCCTTGTATACCATCTACCTTTTACTCTCAGTGTAGCTACAACTAAAAAGTGATCTGATATATCTGTAGGCCCTCTATAAACATGTACATCCTGAAGTCTACTCAACAGTCTTTTATATACCAATACATAATGCAACAAACTACTGTCATTTCGCCCTACATCATATCTTGTATACTTATTTATCCTCTTTTTCTTCTTCTTCTTCTTCTCGCACTATACCACTCACTTATTTATCCATACCTTACCTATGCTATTTGTGCTTGGAGATCAACTGCAGCAACACACCTAAAGCCAATAATAACCCAACAAAAAGCCGAAGTAAGAATAATCACTAAATCCCATCCCTGGCAACACCCCCCCCCACTCTTCATAGATCTAAACTTACTCCCTGTTCAGTACATCCACACTTACTATGTGATGAAGTTCAGCTGGGCTTGTGAGGTCTCTGGGGAGACCTAATTTAACCAATTATATGGTCACACCTTGCCTTGGCAAACGTCTGTAGCCACGCCCACGTCTGAGGTCTTTTGTTCTTGACGGCGTCAGACCTAGGCGTCAGGTCGTACACGTGGTTGTGGAGGGTGCTTGGACCACCATAAAAGCCCAAGGAAGAGCATGATCAAGAGATTCGAGCGGAGCTGCTGCTGGGGTGCAGAGCTCCTGAGGAGAGACTTCGAGCGGAGCTGTTGCTGGGGTGCAGGGCTCGGGAGAAGGCTGCTGAAGTCTCTGGAGGAGACTGTTGGAGGCATTGGGCAGAGTACTGGCTTGGCGCAGTACTCGTGCTGTGTAGGTCTTGGGACCTGTGGCATAGTTCCTGTGATGAACTGCCCTCTGAACTATATTGTAAGTTATATTCATTTTGGTCAAGTTGATTGTATTCCCTGTCTCACTGCTTATGTGTACCAACCCATTTATCTAAACCCCAATGATGTACTCCTGTTCCCAAATATAATTTATTGAACAAGGTACTTTAATAATAAACTGTGTTTGAGTAGAATAGTAATATTCACTGTCCCCGTTATTTATTCTTATTTGTCCCATTATTTTATGTGTAGTTGTAGAAATAAAGTAATGATGACAGTGTGGTGAGTAGTGTAGTGTGGCGGTAGAGTAAGAGAGGGTGAAGGTGTAGCCCACACAATGACCTCACTTACCTACCAACCCCGCTAATCATCTCTCCTACCACTTCGCCTGCCTGTCCCCTGCCACTGACTCCCTCCTCTTACCCCCCCATATATTCCACTAATCATTACCCCCCTACATGAACAATGGTGTCCCTAAGCGGAGGTGGTTTCCTGTCTTATTTTAAATAGTATAACCAGTCCCATGTGTCAAATTTTTGACTGCTGCTGCGGTTATTAACTTGTGTTTATGCTACCATTTGCTTACCTGACTTTGTTTTCTTGTGTATTTATCGTAGTTTAATATATGTTTCTTGATGCACCCCATATACCCATCCTGTGGGCGGTAGTCAAAGATTACTGAGTACATAATGGGTCCAGGGACAGGGCCTCAAAGTTTTGATAGCTGAGCAAGTTAGAGAGGTAATGAATTCACAATTTTACAAGGTAATGAACTCACAATATACAAAGGAAATGAAACTCCAGGTAGGTACAAGGTAATGAACACACAATTTACAAAGATAATGAATCTGTAAGAATGGTTTACATGCGTTTATACATTGCAACCAATCTATGAACAAAATTTTTATAGAGTAATGAGCAATACACACTTCCACACACCGTCCAACTGGAATGGAGATATTGGTGCAAATATTGATTGTTGAAGTCCACACACACAACCACAACACACACACACACAACACAAACAACACACACACACACACACACACACACACACCCACAACACACACACCCAATATACAAATTCACACACACACACAAAACACACACACACACATGCAAGTGCCTCACACAGACACACAATCACACACTCACACACGCTTATACAACAGGCCTAGTGCTAATGGACATGTGCCCTAGGACAAAAATGGTAACTACCCACACACGCTTATAACAACAGCCTAGTGTCTAATCCGACATGTGCCTAGACAAAATGGTAACTGAACACACACACACACCCATCACACACACACACAGGCACACAACACACACACAACACACACCAACTACTACTCAGGCAGAGGAACTTACCTTCAAGACATCAGTGGGAGTGGGAACTGACAAGTAAAATCAGTACAAGAAATGGAATGGACCTATGGGGCAAACAAAACGCAAGGAGGCAGAGGAGAGATAAGAAGGAGGCTCAAGCGACAATATGAAATGAACATAGCATCGAAAGTCAAGACTGACCCGAAGCTGTTGTACAGCAACATCAGAGGGAAAACACAGTCAAGGACCAGGAATCAGACTGAGGAAGGGTGATGGGGAATTTCACAAGCACACAAAACCTAACGACCGCGAGGTAAGTCAGGAGCTCACACGAGATTTAAAGAAGTTTTACATGGAAACCATTAGGAAACTCCAGGAAATCAGAACAGGGGGGTACAACCAGCAAGTGCTGGATGAGGTACATATAACCAAGGAGGAAGTGAAGAAGCTGCTAGGCGAACTGACACTCAAAGAGGCGGTGGACTCGATACAACATCTCTCCATGGGACCTTAAAGAGGGAGCAAGATATTGTTTGTGTGCCATTCACAAAGATCTTCTACACATCATTTGAAATGGGCAACTCCACTGCAGGTATGGTGGAATGATGGGCAAATGTAGTCCCAATTTTTAAAAATGGGAGACAGACATGAGGCACTAAACTATAGACCTTTATCACTAACGAGTATATATCAAGTCTTGAGAAGATCATCAGGAGGAGAGTGGTGGAGCACCTGGAAAGAAACAAGTGTATGAATGACAACCATCATGGTTTCAGGGAAGGAAAATCCTGTGTCACAAACCAACAAGAGTTTTAATGACAAGGTGACAGAAGTAAGACACGAGAGAAGGGTTGATCGTCTGCATATTTTGGACTGCAAAAAGGTCCTTCGACACGTTCCTCACAAGAGGTGTTTTACTGAAAAAGCAAGAAGATCAGGCACAACATAACAGGAAAGGCACTGCAATGGATCAGAAGAATACCTGACAGGAGGCAACACGAGTCATGGTACTGACGGAGTGTCCAGAGTGGTCGCTTGTGACAAGCGGGGTTCCACAGGGTTCAGTCCCTAGGACCATGCTGTTCTTGGTATATGTGAACGACATAACGGAAGGGAAAGACCAGAAGTGCCTAGTTTGTAGATGATGTGAAGTTAATGAAGAATCAATCGGATGAAGAATCAGGCATGACTAACAAAGAGACCTTGACGAGGCTACCAGCCTGTCCGCAACTGACTCCTTGAGTTTATAACCCTGCCAAATGCAAAGTCAGTGAAGATTGTGGGAAGGGCAAAAAAGAAGACCACAGACAACAAAATAGTTTAGATGGAAAAGACTGCAGACCTCACTCAAGGGAAAAAAGATCTGGGGGTGTAGTATAACACCGAGCATATCTCCTGAGTTCGCACTAAATCAGATACTGCTCTGCAGCATACGGGCGCCTGGCAAACCTACGGATAGCGTTCCGATACCTCAGTAAGGAGTCGTTCAAGACACTGTTATACCATTTACGTCAGGCCGCATACTGGTATGCAGCACCAGGTTTGAAATCCACACCTAGTCAAGGCACGTCAGAAATTAGAAAAAGTGCAGAAGGTTGCAACAAGACAAGACCCCAGATTCTAACGGGGGAATTTCCCAACGAAAAAGGATTAGGGAAATCGGCCTGAACGACACTGGAGGCCAGGATGGTCAGGGGAAGAACATTAAGAACGACATATATAAATACTGCTCAGAATAGACAAGGTTGACAAGACAGGATGTTCCAGAGATTGGGACACGACACAAGAGGATCACAATTGGTAAGTTGAAGACTCAGAATAATCAAAAGGGATGTTAGGAAATTATTTTCTTCATCAAAAGAGTAGTCAAGTCGTGAATAGTCCTCGAAAGTGAGTAGTAGAGGCGGGAACCATACATAGTTTTAAGTGCGAGGTATGATAAAGCTCATGGAGCAGGAGAGAGAGGACCTAGAAGCAAACAGTGAAGAGGGCGGGGCCATGAGCTGTGACTCGACCCCTGCAAACCACAAAATAGTGAGAAACACATAACACACACACACACACATACACCATACACACACACACACACACACACACACACACACACCACACGACACACACACACACCACACACACACACACACACTCATACACACACACACACACACTCATACACACACACACGACACACCACACACATCGATACCCTTCAAAGGCAATGTGGACCGGACAACTTCTCCCCATGGGTCCTTAGAGAGGGAGCAGATAATGGTTTGTGCGTGCCCACTCTTACCACAAAGTCTTCAACAACAGTTCCCTGGAAACTGGGCAACAAACCTAGTATGGAAGGACGGCAAATGTTAGTTCCCATTTATAAAAAAAAAGGAGACAGAAAGAGGCAACTAAACATAGACCTGTGTCAATTGACGGTATTAGTATGCAAAATTATGATAAGATTAGTCAGTAGGAGAGTGTGTGGAGCACCTGAATGGAACAAGATATAAATGGCCAACCAGCACGAATCACGGAAGGCAAATCCTTGGTTTCACAACCTTCTGGAGTTTTATGAAAAATAACATAAGTAAGACACGAGAGAGAGGGGTGGGGTTGATTGCAATCTTCTTGGACTGCAAGAATGTCCTTTGACACAGTTCCTCACAAGAGATTAGTGCAGAAGCTAGAGCATCAGCGCATATAACAGGAAGGGCACTGCAATGGATCAGAGAATTTACCTTACAGGGAGGCAACAACGAGTCATGGTACGTAATGATGTATCACAGTGTGAGCACCAGTCAACGAGCGGGGTTCCCACAGGGGTCGGGTCCTAGCCCAGTAGCTAATTTTTGTGTATATGTGAAACGACATGAAGGAAGGGTAGACTCAGAAGTGTCCCTGTTTGCAGATGATGGTGAAGGTTAATGAGTAGAGAATAAATCTGATGAGGACCAGGCAGGACTTCCAATGAGACCTGGACAGACTGGACACCTGGTCCAGCAAATGGCTTCTTCGGAATTTACATCCTGCCAAAAATGCGAAAAGTCATGAAGAAAGGGGAAGGGCAACAGAAGACCACAGACAGAGTATTAAGGCTAGGTGGCCAAAGACTGCAAACCTCACACAAGGAGAAAATCTTGGGTGAGTATAACACCGAGCATGTCTCCGGAAGCACACATCAATCAGATAAAACTGCCTGGCGCATAAGGGCGCCTGGCACACCTGAGAACATGCATTCCATACCTTAGTAAGGAATCATTTACAAGACACTGTACGAACCGTGTAATGTCAGGCCCATACTGGAGTAAGCAGCACTTTTTTGGAACCCGCACTTATAAAGCACGTCAAGAAACTAGAGAAAAGTACAAAGGATTGCGACAAAGGTTAAGATCCAGAGCTAAGGGGAATGTCTATGAAGAAAGATTAAGGGAAATCGGCCTGACGACACTGGAGGACCAGGAGGGTCAGGGAGACATGAATAACTACATATAAAAATACTGGCGTGGAATAGACAGATGTGGACAAAGACATGATGGTTCCAGGGAGGGGACACAGAAACAAGGAGCCACACTAGGAAGTTGAAGACACAAATGTGTCAGAGAGATAGTAGCTGAAGTATTATTTCGTTCAGTCATATAGTTTGTAAGCAGTGGAATAGCCTAGAAAAAATGACCGTAGTGGAGGCAGGAACCATACAACAGTTTTAAGACGAGGTTTGAATAAAGCTCAAGGAGGCGGGGAGTAGAGGAGGACCCAGTAGCAACCGGTGAAGAGGCGGGGCCAGGAGCTAAGAACTCGAAACCCCAGCAACCACAAATAGGTGAGTACACACACACACACACACACAACAACACACACAAACACACACTCATACACATACACACAAACACACACACACACACACAACACACCCACAACAACACACACACACACACACCACACAAACACAACACACACACACACACGCACACACAGGATCTGACTCCGACCCCCGCCGCAATCTCAACTAGTGTGAGTGCACACATATAGACACAGACACACAGACACACAGAGAATTGGGTGGTTTGCGAAGTGAAGGATACTGGCCTGTCAGAGTAACTTTCAGGAAGAAAATCAGTTTCGAACCAGGATTCAGCAATAGAAATCAAGACTGAGGTGACAAAGAGGGTGAACCAGAGAGGTAACCTCCGACCACGACAGAACACAAGAAGAAAGGACTACACTGAAAGGAGAGTTTACATAGACTCAAAGGAGGAACGAGAGCAATGAAAATGAGCAGGACCCAGACACAGTGAGGAAGGGCAAACACACCCCCCCACAGAATTCTCCCACCACAAGACTCCACCCGCGACATTCCCAACGCAACTGAGCACCTATACTAACAACCCACTCACTGTTCCCTCTGCCACCAATCCCCATTATCAACAAACCTCACCCCAACAGCTTGTCCCTTATGGGCCTTCTGATCCGCCTCTCCCCATCAACACAAACCCCCACCTACATACAACCACAGCCCCGTATAGGCCCCCACCAAGGCTCTCGCTCCCCCAACTCCCCAATAATTCTTGCATTGACCACAATGAATAGAAAAAGAAACCTAAAGGTTTTGGGTACACAAATTGCGGATGGAATAATGAATAAACATGAAGAAGTGGAATGAAAGAATCATGAAAATACCCCAGACATCAAAGCAGACACAGAAACAAAACTCGCTGAGAACAATAACAGACACAATCTACCCAACAGGATAATCAGATCCTGAGGAAAGATAGAAGGAGTAGAGGGGGAGGAGGGGTTGGCACTGCTCATAAAACACCGATGGGGATTCTTTGAAGAAATGGAAGGCATGGACAAGATGGGAGAAGAGACTATACATTGTATGTACAATTCAGTCCGAAACATAAAGTAGTCAATGGAGTGATGTATAACACACCACAGAACTGCAGAGGAGGCCAAGAGAGGAGTAACGAAGAAAAACAACAAGAGGGTGAATGGTGGACACACTGGCTGAGTGTGGCAAGGAAGAGCTCACTCGAGCAGAGCAAAGTTACTGATAATGGCGATTTCAACCACCGGGAGAATCGAACTGGGAAAACCTGGAGCCCAACATGGTGGGTCCCCGAGAACATGTGAGAGCCGAAGATGATGGATGTGGGAACCATGAAAACACTCATTGCAACAACAGTCAGGGACACAACCAGAAAGAGAAGGGGAGGATGAGCCCAGCAAGAGACTGGATCTTGTGTTCACCCTGAAGCAGTTCAGACATTGAGACATAACTTATGAGAGCCCCCTTGGAGCTAGCGATCATGTTGTTCTAGTTTAGGGGGTGGACTATATAGTATGAGTTACAATGTGGAAAGGAAACAGGAACTAAGGGGACAGGCCAACATAAAAAAGTGGGGACACCAGGTATGAGAAACTACCTGCAGGAGGTCAGTGGGACAGAGACATGGTATGGAAAACAGTATAACGGAGATGATGGAAATATGTGGCAACAAAGTGCAAGGAGGCAGAGTAAAAGTTTTGTTACCCAAGGGAAAAACGGTGAAATATAAAAGAGACCAAAAAAAAAAAACGAGTTCCTTGGGATTACCCGAAGGTGTAGGGAGGCAAAACTAAGATCAACAGAGAATGAAAAGGTAACAGGAGGCATAGTTGAAACCCAGGAAAACAAGGAGAATTAGTAGAAGAGGCCAGAAACGAGAATGCACAGATAAGGAGGGAGGGCCCAGCGACAGTAAGAAAACGACATAAGCATCGGAAAGTCAAAATTCTTAACCCGAAACTGCTGTATAGGAGGCCACATTAGGAGAAGACAACATTCCAAGGACCGAGTGATTAGGACTGAAGGAAAAGAAGGTGGGAAACTTCACAAGAAACGATCAAGAGGTTAGTGAGGACTCAATCAACGAGATTTAAGGAAGGAATACAGTAGAGACAGGAAGTGACTCAGGGGGACAGACCAGATGTGGACCCTGCAAGGAATACACCAACAATTGTTGACGACATACATACAGATGAGGAGAGGTAAGAACTTGCTAAGGGACAATCGAGTACCTCAAAGGCAAAGGACCAGACACATACTCCCCGAGGGTCCTTAGAGAGGGAGCAGATATGTTTGTGCGTGCCCACTAACCACAGTCTTCAAACACAACCCCTGGAAACTGGGCACTACTCTGAGGTATGGAAACGGGGCATAAATGGGTAAGTTTCCCCATTTTTTAAAAAAGGAGACAGAAAAGAGGCATTAAACATAGACCTTAGTTGTCCATTGACGTGTATAGTATGCAAAATTATGGAATAAGATTATCAGAGAGAGTGGTGGAGCACCTGGAACGGAAACAGGTAGTATAAATGATTCCAACAGCACTGATTCACTGAAGGGCAAAATCCAGTGTCACAAACCTTCTGGAGTTTTTATGATAAAATAACAGAAGTAAGACAAGAGAGGAGAGGGGTGGGTTTGATTACATCATCTTGACTGCAAGAAGGCCTTTGACACAGTTCCTCACAAGAGATTATTGCAGAAGCAAAGCATCAGGCCATCTAACAGGAGAGGGCACTGCAATGGATCATAGAAATACCTGACAGGGAGGCAACAACGAGTCATGGTACGTAATGATGTAATCACAGTGGGCCACCTGTGACGAGCTGGGTCCGCACAGGGGTCGGGTATCCTAGGACCAGTGCTAATTTTTGTATATGTGAACGACAAGATTAAAGGGTTATACTCAGAAGTGACCCAGTTTGCAGATTGATTTGTGAAGAAAAGGAGAAATTAAAAGGACTGCGATGAGGAGCCATGCAGGACTTCAAGAGGACCGGACAGACTGGACACCTTGTCCAGCAAATGGCTTCTACGAATTTAATCCTGTCCCCCCCCAAATGCAAAGTCATGAAGATGGGAGGATGGGCACAAAAGACCACAGACATAGTATAGGCTATGTGTCCAAAGACTGCAAAAACCTCCACAAGCGAAAGATCTTGGGGTGAAGTATAACACCGAGCATGGTCTCCGGAAGCACCCCATCAATCATATAACTGCTGCGATCATATGGGCGCACTGGCAAACCTAGATAACAGCATTCCGATACCCCCTTAAAGTAAGGAATTCATTCAAGACACTGTACACAGTGTTATGTCAGGCCCCATACTCGAGTATTCAGCACCTGATTGGAACCCGCACTTTTGTATAAAACGCACGTCCCCCAGAAACTAGAGAAAGTACAAAGGTTTGCGACAAGGTATTTCCAGAGCTAAGAGGTGAAAGTCCTATGAAGGAAAGATTAATGGGAAATCCGGCCTGACGACAACTGGATGAACAGGAGGGTCCCAGGGGAGACAATGTAAATAACGACATATAAAATACTGCGAGAATAGACAAGGTGGACAAAGACAGAGATCCAGGAGGGGACACAGAAACAAGAGCCACAATTGGAAAGTTGAAGACACAGGAGGAGGTCAGAGAGATAGTAGCAATTATTTCATCAGTCACAGAGTTGTAAGGCAGTGGAATAGCCTAGAAAATACGTAGTTACCTGGAGTTTAACCTGGAGAGAGTTTCCGGGGGTCAACGCCCCCGCGGCCCGGTCTGAGACCAGGCCATCCTGGTGGGTCAGGAGCCTGATCAACCAGGCCTAGTTTGTCTGCTGGCTGCACGCAAAACCAGACATACGAGCCCAACAGCCCGGCGATCCGGAACTTGACTTTAGGTCTTGTCCATGCCCCAGCTGTATGAAGACTGCCAGGTCTGTTGGTAATCCCCCTAATGTGTGCCTGGGAGGCAGTAGAAGAGGTCTCGGGTCCCACTGACACTTATTTGTATTGGTTTCTCTTAACGTGGCAAGTGACAGACCCCTGCTTTTCATTGGGGGGATGGCATCGTCTGCCAATCTATTGCTTTCTATGGTGATTTTCGTGTGCAAGTTCGGTACTAGTCCCTCTAGGATTTTCCAGGAGTATAATAAACAAGTATCTCTCCCTCTTCTGCTCCTGCGTTCCAGGAAAAACAGGTTTAGGGAACCTCAAGCGCCCCAAAAATTTTAGGTGTTTTTAAATCTTCGTTATGCGCTGGTGGCCGTGAAAGTTCTCTGTACATTTTCTAGGTCGGCAATTGTAATCACCTGCCCTTGAAAGGTGGCTGTTAGTGAGCAGCAATATTCATCCTAGAATAGAACAAGTGACCTGAAGGAGTGGTCATCATGGTCTTTTTGGCCACCCTAGTTAGAAGGGTTCTCATTATCCATCCTGTCATTTTTCTAAGCAGATTGCGATTGATACAATGTAAGGATCCATGAAGGTGAGATCCTCCGACATGATCACTCCCCAGTGTCCTTTGACGTTGGTGTTTCGCTCTATTTTGATGGCCAGAATTTGTTTTATACAAGTACTCTGATGAAGTATAATTTCCTCATGTATTTACCATATCTGAGTAATTGAAATTTCTCGATCGTTGAACATCAATATTGTTTTTCTGCAGCCCACTGAAAGATTTGGTTTGATGTCTGCCTGCGAGCTTTGCAGTGTCTGCCAATGGAAGGACACTGCCACAGATTCGGAGTCATCTGCAAAGGAAGATTCGACGGTGGCTGTGCTGACATCCTTGTCTATGTCGGAGTATAAGGAGTGAGGAACACGAAGGGAGCGAGTACTGTTCCTTGTGGAACAGACTTTTCAATTTTCACCGTAGCTGCTGCCTCGGACTTTACTCTCTGTTGACGACTACTCTCTGTGTTTCTGTAGTGAGGAAATTTATAGATCCATCGACCGAACTTTTTTTTGGCCTGTTTAAAATTTCCTATAGCAACTCATTTTTGTGCGCTAATACGCCATGGACACACTTGTCGAAGGCTTTTGCAAAGTCCTGTTATAAATAACATCTGCATACTTTTTGTCTTCTAGTGCATTTAGTGACTTTCGTAGTGGTCCAATAGTTGAGACAGACAGGAGCGAACTGTTCTAGAACCCAAGATTTGCCCTGGGTTTGTGTAACATGATGGGTTTCTAGATGCCTTGGATGAACTTGCTTCTTATTGACCCATTCAAAGATTTTATAATGATATGGGATGTTAGAGCTATTGGTCTGAAGATCTTAGCTGTTGCATTACTGCCCCCTTTGTGAGTGTGGCTATTCAGAAGGTTTTTTAGTAACTGTGGGACGAACCCCCGTGTCCATGCTCCCTCCTCCATAGATGGAAAATGCTCGTGATAGGGGCTTCTTGCAAGTTCTTGATGAACACAGAGTCCATGAGTCTGGCCCAGGCAGAGTGCCATGGGTCATGTCATTTATCGCCTGTTTCGAAGTCATTTGGCGTCAGGATAACATCCGGATAGGCTTGTGTTAATCAAAATTTTGTGGCTCTCTCATAAAATAAAATCATTTGATCTTCGACTCCTACAGATCTGGTTAGCGGCTTGCTAAAAACTGAGTCATATTGGAACTTGAGTGGCCACTCATTTCCTTGTTTGTCATCTGTGTAGGACCCATCTATGTTTAAGTAGGGGCCCAATACTGTACGTTGTTCTCGATTTTGATTTGGCATAGGTAGAATAAATACTTTGGTTTCTTTCGATTTCATTTAAGGCTTTTAGTTCATCCCGCGATTCCTGACTCCTAAAGGGATTCTTTAAGCTAAGTTCGATGCTTGCTATAACTCAGGACCAGTGACTCCCTACGCATTTCATGATATATTGACCGCTATTTTAAGCCGACTGTTATTCTTTTCCGTCGCTGTAAAGGGAGCGCCTGTCTCTTTCTGTTTTTTTACATCTACACACCTCCTTTTTCTTAGAGGAATTAAAGCCTTGTGCATACAATCGAGTGCTACCGAGTTTAATCTGTTCTAGCATAAGTTGGGTCTGTGATGCTTAGTATATCTACCCCAGCTTAAATCGGTTAGGGACTGGTTTACTTGGTCCCCACTTTATGTTATCAGTTATTGAAGTTTAGAATTATGGTGAATGCTCCCTCGTGACTAATCTCAAATAATGTTGGTCTGGGGCCCGCGCATACATGACTGAACCTCAATTATGTTGTGATCTGAGTATATGTTTGATTTATATGGTGATATTTCTTATCAGATCATCATTGTTTAGTGAAGATGAGGTCTAGTGTATTCTCCAGTCAGTAGGCTCAATTAAATGCTGGATTAAATTGAATTTTGTGCTCTCTCTCCTCACTCCTCTCAGAAGATTTTTATAAAGCTCGCGTGAGTGTGAGTTTTTCATCAGAGCTGCCTCCTGGTGTATATTACTGCAACAATATTATTGTGCTATATTCCTCCATTTTTAGGTGCCTTAAGTTGAAAAACCCCCCAGGAGCAAGACGTTGGTGCAGGAGCTGGAAAGGTTGTTTCCAGACATGGTCATTTTTTTAACAGCTGTTCCTGGAATTGCTGGGGATGTTGCATCCGGAGGCTTGTAGACTATCACACAAAGACTAGGTTTTATGTTCTCGACCTTTAACTGCTAAAACTTCCACTACATCATTTGATGCATTTAGCAGTTCTTGCAAACAGTGACTCTTGCAATGTACAGGCCCAACCCCCCCCTTTTTTCTGTTCACTCTGTCACGAATCTTATAGGGTTGTAACCTGGATCCATATTTCGTTGTCCCAAAGTGATCCTTTAATGTGGGGCCTCAGTGAAAGCCGCGAACATTGCCTTTGCCTCGTCAAGACAGTCCACGGATGAAAGGTAATTTGTTGATTGTTGCCTTGGCTTTAGACCCCTGTAATATTTGCAAAGAAGAATGTTATCTCGGACTGGTGGTATTGTTTGTACTGGGGGGGGGGATTTTTTTCCGGCAATTAGTATCTGTATCTGTTTGTTTTGGAGTGTAGGCCATCGCCAGTGGTTCCACTCCAGGAAATGACTGATTTGGTGTACGATTTCTGCCATTTCCTGCCAGTTTTTTTTCCTTCTGTGCTACTAAAAACCTCTTCCCTCTTGAGTGGGGCTGTGGATACCCTAGTTTTCCCATTGCCTAGATGTATTGTATCTTTTTTGTCCCCTTTAATGGTATGCCTGGAGCAATTATAGGTTATAGCACAGTCTTTTCCTGTACTGAAAGAGGTACACAACAGGTTCAGGGTGAAAAAGCTTAACAGGAAGGTAGTTTGCATTTTTCCATGTTTCATATGGGGCCATGGCATTTCCTAGGTGTGGTCATAGTTCCACGTCCCCATCCTGTTTTTTCCCAATTTTTCCCATGCCGAGCAGATACCGAGTTGCAATAGTATGTGCACAAGGCTTTGGTTGTTCCGTTTTGCCTTGGGTTTCTGTGACTGTATTCCCTGTTGGTGCATGTTTCCCTGTCTTACTTCTATCCTCCCCTAGCACCAACAATGGAGCACCCACCATTTGTGATTTTTATGGTAATATATATACCACCACTAAATTTTGCTGAGTGGATCCTCTTGTTTGCCTATTTCCTGCGGTAATTTCAGTTAGCAAATATTGGTTTTATCTTATCTTTGACTACACCTGTTTCCCCTACTAAGGCACCTGTCCCCTAACGGTCATGTCATAATAAATTCCTTCCAGCTATAATTTCCCGATACCTGGACAAAATCTCCAAGCTTTCACCATTACTGTCTCCCAGGACAGCATCTTAAGCTTCGCCAATTTATATACCTGTCCCACCCAGGACAGCATCTCCATCTTCAATCACCATTACCTGTCTCCGGACAGCACCTCAAGCTTCACCATTACTGTCACCCAGGACAGCATATCCAGCCCCCCCCTTAACTGACTATCCAGGAGCACAATCGTCCAGCCCTTACAGTTTATACTGCTACATGGCCTGTAACAAGGATCATTAACCAATTCAGCAGCGCCCGGACTTATTTTATTTATCCCATCATGTAGTAAGAAGAGCTACCAGGTTTTCTATACTAGAAAGCAGCTATTGATGTTGACCTCCTTTAATACCCCTTGTGGATTTTAGTCCACAATATATCTCATTTGGGCATACCCAATAAACACTTCCCCGTCCTGTTTTTAATACTGCTTGTATCTAGTTTCTTTGGTAAATTCTGCACAAGGGCGGTGTAACACCAATTTTAGCCACAGAAATGACCATTTAAGCAAGTGGAAGCCCGTATTGATATTGACTGGACCACAGACTACACACCGCTTACATAATGATTTGAATGGTTTATTTACTGCAATTCACTAGCAAAACCACTTGAATATTCTAATAATAACCTGCTAGGTGGTGCACAACGAAACCGTTTGGAAACCAGTCCCAGGGTTCGGACTCATTCCAGGGTTCGGACCGTCAAGGGTTCGGACCAGTCATCTATCTGAATCAGTGGGTCACTTATTTAAACCATACTTGGCGGTGATTTGAGCCAAACACATGAAGGATCTACTGAAAATATCTACCCGAAGTAATATTTGATTGATTAGCAACTCAAAAGTATAACTTGGCGTGTTGAAGAGCCGTTGAACTGCTGTCACTGACTCCTACAATGAACGAACGGTCGAGCCCACCATTGTTTATCAATCGCTGTAATCTAGCTTATCTGTTTTTTTTGTTTTTTTTTTTTCTCCGTTCTCCCCACAATAAATGCAATATAACACTATAGTGACTGGTGCAAATTTTGGGAGGAAGGGCGCTTTTTCTGGTAAGTAATAATTGCTTCTCGTTGGTAAATTGCGACGTCCGCTGGTAACTACAGGTTTTATATGAAATTCACAGTAAACGTCTGGTATTTCAAGAAAAAAAGAAACATAATGAAAAGTCACGTCCACTTCACTAAGTACCATTTTAAACTGGTTAGTTGCTACTCCGAACACTGAATTCTGCTATTCACTGGTATCACTATATTATATGCGAGTACACTAGCAGGCCAGGAAGATTATTAAAAACAGCTGACCCTGTGGTAATTTTCTGGCGACTTCTGGCACCTGCCTCTATATGCTTATCACTTCAATTACAAATTCACCTCTGTTTTCAAAAGACACTTTAGCCCTTAAATCATCAATAATACTAGGGGATCCACTTATTATACACTATACACTATGTATAGCACAATGCTTTCAGGAGACTTTTCTTTCCCTGGCGACACAAAGTTCATATTATTAGATTTCCACCCGGGACAGTGCCAATGATTCCCCTCTTGGCAGTAAAACTCTGCATGAAGTGCCACACTAATTCTCCTTATTTATATACTCAGTATATAATTTTTCCGCCCAAGATTGGATCCAGGCGCTAGATGGAATGAATCGTATAGTATTGATGACACAAATAAAAGATCAAAGTCACGTACGAGCGACCGTGAAAAAACACCAGAAAAACAACCGGGAGCAACAACGAGGCACGCTGACACAGCTACTATCACCTCCTCAGGAAACCATACACAGGTTTAAGACGAGTTTGATAAAGCACATGGAGCGGGGGAGAGAGAGTGCCCTAGTAGCAACCGGTGAAGAGGCGTGGTGCCGCGGAGCTAGGACCTCGACCCCTCAACACAAATAGGTGAGTACAAATAGTGAGTACACACACACACAACAAACACACACACACAACCCACACACAAAACACACACACACTACAAACACACACACACACACACTACACACATGCATCACATGTGGTAAATCTATATTTACAGCTAGCAAAGTACAGGTATTTCACCCAGATATGACTAAAAATACCACAGGAGGATAAAAAACTATCCATATCATGAAGCACAATACTGAGCGAGTTGTTTCCTAAATACATTAATATTATATGCGCACTCCAGTACATAGACGCAGGGTAGTGACAAATAGTCCAACTGCAAAGTTACATAACGTTTGGTCAACATCTGGTGGTGGTGGATTTTAACACCCTGGGCCAAAGATACATGTAACCAGCCGTAGCCGTGCGGTGTGACATCCAAGAGTCTGCTATTTTGTTGGGATGCACCGTATACATGTGGGCTCCTCCATGGCATGGATAGAAAGAGATAGATGGACTCACTGGTGTCAATCACCCTGAGCCTTAAGACCATAAATTCAGTTGAATATCTTTTTCGTATTATTGTTCTCAAATACGACCAGACAATCAAAGAATGTAATCTACTCCCTCTTTGAAACATACAGCTTAAGCCCAATTTATCAGTTTCTTCATGCATCTGAAGACCAATGTGAGATGGAATCCACAGCATTTTTCACTCTGACTTCACTGTCCACAATCCTACCATACTGTGTCTGGCTTCTGACACAAGCAGCCACAAATTTATGCTTAAGAGTTGAGAGCAATTTATGGATGACAGGAGAATCAGTAACAATTAAACTGTCAATCTTTGATACATAGATGCCCTGAAGTCTACTCAACATCTTTATATACCAATACAATAATGCAACAAACTACATCATTTCGTGTCGTTTCGCCCCCCTACATCATATCATGTATACTTATATTATTCCTCTTTTTCTCTTTCATCTTCTTCTCGCACTATACCACCACTTATTTATCCATACCTTACTATGCTATTTCAGTGCTTGAGAGATCAACTTCAGCAACACAACCTAAAGCCAATATAACCCAACAAAAATAAGCCGAGTAAGAATAATCACTAAAGATCCATCCCAGGCAACACCCCCCCCCCCCAACCCTTCATAGATCTAAACTTACTCCCTGTATCAGTACATCCACACTACAATGTATGAAGTTCGCTGGGCTTGTGAAGGTCCTCTGGGGAGACCGTAATTTAACCAATTATATGGTCGAACACTTGCTTGGCAAACGCTGTAGCCACGCGCCCACGTCTGAGGTCTTTGTTCATGGAGACGGCGTCAGACCTAGGCGTCAGGTCGTACACGTGGATTGGTGGAGGGTGCATGGACCACCATAAAAAGCCCCAAGGAAGAGCATGATCAAGAGATTCGATCGGAGCTGCTGCTGGGTGCAAGCTCCTGAGGAGAGACTTCGAAGCGGAGCTGTTGCTGGGGTGGCAGGGCTCGGAGAAAGCTGCTGAAGTCTCTGGAGGAGACTGTGTTTGGAGCAATTTGGCAGAGTACTGGCTTGGCGCAGTACTCGTGCTGTGTAGGTCTTGGGACCCCTGTGGCATAGTTCCAGTGATTAACTGCCCTCTGAACTATATTGTAAGTTTATATTCCATTTGGTCACGTGGATTGTAATTCCCTGTCTCACTGCTTATGTGTACCAACCCATTGATCAAAACCCCAATGATGTACTCCTGTTCCCAAATATAATTTATTGAACAAGGTACTTTAATAATAAACTGTGTTTGAGTAGAATAGTAATATTCACTGTCCCCGTTATTTATTCTTATTTGTCCCATTATTTTATGTGTAGTTGTAGAAATAAAGTAATGATGACAGTGTGGTGAGTAGTGTAGTGTGGCGGTAGAGTAAGAGAGGGTGAAGGTGTAGCCCACACAATGACCTCACTTACCTACCAACCCCGCTAATCATCTCTCCTACCACTTCGCCTGCCTGTCCCCTGCCACTGACTCCCTCCTCTTACCCCCCCATATATTCCACTAATCATTACCCCCCTACATGAACAATGGTGTCCCTAAGCGGAGGTGGTTTCCTGTCTTATTTTAAATAGTATAACCAGTCCCATGTGTCAAATTTTTGACTGCTGCTGCGGTTATTAACTTGTGTTTATGCTACCATTTGCTTACCTGACTTTGTTTTCTTGTGTATTTATCGTAGTTTAATATATGTTTCTTGATGCACCCCATATACCCATCCTGTGGGCGGTAGTCAAAGATTACTGAGTACATAATGGGTCCAGGGACAGGGCCTCAAAGTTTTGATAGCTGAGCAAGTTAGAGAGGTAATGAATTCACAATTTTACAAGGTAATGAACTCACAATATACAAAGGAAATGAAACTCCAGGTAGGTACAAGGTAATGAACACACAATTTACAAAGATAATGAATCTGTAAGAATGGTTTACATGCGTTTATACATTGCAACCAATCTATGAACAAAATTTTTATAGAGTAATGAGCAATACACACTTCCACACACCGTCCAACTGGAATGGAGATATTGGTGCAAATATTGATTGTTGAAGTCCACACACACAACCACAACACACACACACACAACACAAACAACACACACACACACACACACACACACACACCCACAACACACACACCCAATATACAAATTCACACACACACACAAAACACACACACACACATGCAAGTGCCTCACACAGACACACAATCACACACTCACACACGCTTATACAACAGGCCTAGTGCTAATGGACATGTGCCCTAGGACAAAAATGGTAACTACCCACACACGCTTATAACAACAGCCTAGTGTCTAATCCGACATGTGCCTAGACAAAATGGTAACTGAACACACACACACACCTTTCCCCCCTGAACAGGCAAAATGATTAAGAATTTTTTGGGTGTTGGGAACCCGGTGGTGTGAATCTTATATCATCAGCAAAACTAATCAATAAGAGGGGGCTGACTGGGGATAGCTTTAAAGTAAGCATAATTAAAATATTAAACAGTGTGGGACTGAGCACACCTCCCTGGGGGGGTTCCTAATTAAAATCTTTAGTTAAATCTTTTCCCGGAACAACACAGACGATTTTCTTTTTTGACAGGTACCCTTTAACCCCGGGGAGAAGCCATCCTCCAACATCCACTGGCAAGTTCACTAATGTTTACATGTCGGTTGGCTACATCAAAGCGGATTTAAGGCAAGGAAGGTAGTGTAAGCTTCAGTGGCAGGGTGAGAAAGGTGGCTATGCAATTGCACACTCCTTCCATGAAGAAACCATTAACCGGGGAGACAAAAAATTGTTTGATTCTGTACATGAGACGATTAAAATCATTCTCTCAATGTTTTACACAAGCTGCTAGTAAGAGTTTTTTTTTATTTTTTTTTTATTATACACGGCCGTTTCCCACCAAGGCAGGGGGGGCCCCGAAAAAAAAAACTTTAAACCATATTCACTCCATACATCTTCCAGAAGGGTGCTTTACACTGCTTTTTTAAAAAACTGCAACTTTAACCCCCCCTTCAGAGTGCAGGACTTATTTCCCCACCCCCGGGATAAAGTCCGGCCTCCGGGTTCCCCCGAACCCCTTCATAAATGTTACTTTGCTCCCACCCAACAGCACGTCAAATATTAAAAACCTTTGTCCGATTCACCCTTCAAACACGCTCCGCATGCCGCTGGAAGTCCAAGCCCCCCGCACAAAAAACCTCCTTCCCACCTCCCTCCCCCCTTTTCCCTTTACCCCGACCCCTACCCCGCCTTCCTTCCACTAAGATGATACACTCTTGAATCATTCTGTCTCGCTCCCCCTTCTCTCTACATGTCCAAACCACCTCAACAACCCTTCCTCAGCCCTTTGGCAACAGTTTTGGAATCCCGCACCTCCTCCTAAATTCCAAAACGAATTCTCTGCATTTTATTCACACCCCCATTGCCCTAAACATTAAGAATAGAAAGGGTATTGGCGAAAGCATTTTTTTTGTGGGCTTAGAATTGGAATGATGAGGGTGTTGGTCCAAGATTGAGGGAGTTCCCCAGTTACATTTTTCCATGTTATATAATTCAAGAAAATGGATTCCCTTTGGAACTCGACACAGCAATCGAGTATGTTGTAAGAAATCCCAAACCTCACCAGGCGACGTGGAGTTGCCCTTAGTTAGTGCTGCATCAATTTTCAAATTAGTAAAAGGGAAATTTCAATCATCTCCCTTTGCTGAGCATAAACAAACAATCCTCTCCCCTTTCTTTATATTTGTCATTTAATTTTTCCTGGGTGGTACCCGGGAAGATTGTCCCTAGCTAGATGTAGCAGCCCAAGCACGACTAACTCATTTCCCCAAAGCAAAGGGGTGAGGTGCGCGATCTGCCCAGTTCTGTTTCCCCCTTTAAATTCCCATTTATTTGCCCTCCATGCCCGGGTTAAGTGGGGGGTGAGCATTAAGACCGTTGACAAATTTTTCCCAGTCCTGTTTGCCGAAGAAGTTCCAAGATGAATTTTCAGTGTGTGCACACCTGCGTTACCAACTCATGTAGGACTGCACACTCGTCGTTATTCCTCAGGTTGGTAAAGGGATGAGTTGTGCGCATTTTCAGAGGCACGAGTAGCAGTGGACTAGCAAAATTCACCTCTACACTGTATGTTGATAGAGGCGAAAGGCTGAGGTAAAATGAAAGGCAGAGGGAAGCAGAGGCCTGTGAGGGGCCTTTTCAAAACGGAAAACTATTTCAGTGTTTCACTAGGTATATCCCTAGTCACAACTCGCACATAAGAGTTCTCACAACACTGAAGCTGTCTTCACTTGTGTATGTAAAGCTAAAGTAAATATCTGTATGATATTATAATCCTAGTGACCTTAACTGACCCTTTTTTTTAGACGGTGGGTCTGAATAATTGTTTGGGTGTAATATTATATTTGGTGGAGTTGGTTGTTGGTTTGAGATAAATGGTGGAGAATATCAGTGTTTGTGTGAGACTTTTCAGGGAAGCAATTACTGGCCGAAATTGAATATTTACAGAGGAACGAGAAGTCACCCAGCCCGCCTTGGAAGACTAGCCCACAACTGTCACCCACTGAAGAGCTGCCTATGATTATTTTCCACCTGATGTGCCCAGTCACCCAGTTGATGTGCCCCAGTAGATGTATTGCTGCCCTGGTCTGTCATCCAGTTTAGTGGGTGTCTGTCTGCGTTACCCAGCCTCAGTGATCATCACCCGCGGACCGCCAGTTACCCGCAGTTGCCAGGGATGGGTGATCTCACCTGCTGTTGATGACCTGAAGTGACCTCACCTCACCTCGAGCAACTGACCATAGCCTGCTACTGCTGATGTCGGCTGCTGTGATGCTGTCTGCTATGCTGTGGCCGTGCTGCGATGCTGTCTGCTATGCTGTGGCCGTGCTGTGATGCTCTCTGCTATGCTGTGGCCGTGCTGTGATGCTGTCTGCTATGCTGGGACCGTGCCGGGATGCTGAGATGTTGGGACCGTGCTGTGATGCAGTAGCCGTGCTGCGATGCTGTCTGCTATGCTGTGGCCGTGCTGTGGTGCTGTGTGCTGCTGTGATACGGCCGTGCTGTGATGATGGATATGCTGTGGCCGTGCTGTGATGCTGCGATGCTGCCTAGCTCAAGAGGAGGAGATGGCAGTGATGCTGCAGTGGTGTATGAGGGATTCTGGTTGGTGTGCCAGGATAAGACAGTCTACTACGATGAGCTGCCATCCTCGGAGATGTGGAAGGACGCGAGCCACGGAGATGGACTCCAGCTGCTGGGACCAGCCTGCTTTCAAGGGCGGTATGGAGGTGTGTCCTGCCTTGCTGGTCAACCTGTACGACCGGTATGCGGGGATGTCCTGCCAGCCATGAGAGACAATTGAGAGTGTGAGATGTACCCAGCCTACTTTGACTTGCCAGAAGTGTTAGTGTTACCTGTGTGAAATAAGGTGACCTTGAATACGGTCCAGTGATTATGGCCGCCTTGTTTTATGAGGCCAGTGAATCCTAGTAGTGGCATAGGATAATGGAGGGTCTTAGCTGCAATGCCTGCCCTGTCTCGATTTTCAGATGTTGTAGTGTGCACATGAAGTGTGCCGAAAATGGGACCTTGGTGGTCGTGAAGTGGTCCAGTTGCAGTTACTTGAAAGAATGTAACCCGATGGAGCAGTTTTCCACGCCAGAGAAGCCTAGAGAGGTTTGGCCCAATGGTTAACGTGCGAGGGTGACTAGCATTGGCTAGTGCATTTCTAGTAGAAGTAGGGAAGGCACTGGAGCCCGATATTTAGTTTTAAGGAGAAATGACAGGTAAGGAGGCTTTGCACCAGAGAGCAACTATTATGCTGGTCAACTGCGAGGTATACTGATTATGCTGCCTTAAGGTAGATGAGAAGGTTGAGGGAAATATATGTAGTTGAATAATTTTGAATTATGTATAATTTTGTCTTTGTATTGTAATAGATTTAAGGGATTAGGATTAAAATAGTCTAATAACTAGGACAAATTGTCCTAGTTCTCAGATATTTTAAATTGGGGGAGAAGGGGGGATGTGATGTAGTTCAGCTGGGCTTGTGAGGTCTCTGGGGAGACCTAATTTAACCAATTATATGGTCACACCTTGCCTTGGCAAACGTCAGTAGCCACGCCCACGTCTGAGGTCTTTTGTTCTTGACGGCGTCAGACCTAGGCGTCAGGTCGTACACGTGGTTGTGGAGGGTGCTTGGACCACCATAAAAGCCCAAGGAAGAGCATGATCAAGAGATTCGAGCGGAGCTGCTGCTGGGGTGCAGGGCTCGGGAGAAGGCTGCTGAAGTCTCTGGAGGAGACTGTTGGAGGCATTGGGCAGAGTACTGGCTTGGCACAGTACTCGTGCTGTGTAGGTCTTGGGACCTGTGGCTTAGTTCCTGTCATGAACTGCCCTCTGAACTATATTGTAAGTTATATTCATTTTGGTCAAGTTGATTGTATTCCCTGTCTCACTGCTTATGTGTACCACCCCATTTATCTAAACCCCAATGATGTACTCCTGTTCCCAAATATATTATTGTACAAGGACTTAATAATAAACTGTGTTTGAGTAGAATAGTAATATTCACTGTTCCTGTTATTTATTCTTATTTCCATTTATTTATGTGTAGTTAAAGTAATGAGAGGGTGAGTAGTGTAGTGTGGCCAGTAGAGTAATGAGAGGTGAAGGTGTAGCCACCAATGACCTCACATTACCTACCAACCTCCGCTAATCATCTCTCCTACCACTTCGCCTGCCTGTCCCCTGCCTACTGACTCCCTCCTCTTACCCCCCATATTCCACTAATCATTACCCCCTACATGACAACTACTGTGCAATCTACATATACAGGACCTTAAATTGCAATATTAACCTTGACCTAAAATGCTTTCTTGATAGTTGTGACAGAACTCACAGGCATAACACCAGACACAAACATCTCTATGACATTCCCCGTGTCCGACTAAACCTTTACAAAAATTCAATGTATGTCAAAGGCCCTAAAATCTGGAACACCCTACCTGAAAACTCGAGAACTGCAGACACATTCATCACCTTCAAAACTACCATTAGAAAACATCTTATCTCCCTGATACACCCCATCAACTAACTACACAAATTCAGTTCCCTGACTGCAGTAGTGTGAGGTGGTGCTTGTCGCGCCCCCCCCTCGTTCGTCACCCGGAGAACTACCATTAGTCAACAGGAGTTCATGTTACAGACGCAAGATTAACACTGTCGGTGTTGAACTTCTCAGTGGGGCAATAATGCCAGCTTCAGCCCAGGTTTTACTACCTAAAATCATCAGAGACACGTTTGGCATTCAGGATGGCGAGTTGTACGGAGTAGCATTGAATGGAGCAGCGTAGATTTTTTGTGAAACTGCTCTCAGCAACGTTTACTAGTCGTTTGTCAACCGTTTTGCAGGATGTAAGTCTTTTTTTTTTTTTTGAAATTCAACACCAGCTGTGTGTGGAAGGATATCGATGTATCCAGCATTATACATGGATTAAACTGCGTAATGTCCCCTTTGAGGCTATGAGAAAGATATCAGAAAAGTTTTGAGAAACTATGGAACTGTTTTCATTGGCCCACATGGTAAGTGGGTGACGGTGCCTACACAGTATGCCGGAGGGCACTTTTAACCTAAAAATGACATTGCGACACCCATACCGTCTTACCTGAACCTAAAGGAATTCAGGACACAGGTCATGGTGTCATAACGGCGGGCAAAGGCATACATGCCGACTATGGGGAATATGATCACATAGCGGCGGAATGTGGAAGCGCAACGAGCTCCTGCCCATGGCGGAGACATCAGCTTCTAACAACCAGAGGGAGCAGGTGATGACAACGATGAGAAGGAGAGGGCGTGGTCGTCTAAGGAGCGAGATATGGCTTGAGGCGCATAAGGCTGGGGAGAGGTGAGGCCCCTCTTGACCAGTTTCCTGGCCCAGAGACACTTCAGTGGATCGGTTGCGCAAAAAGTAACAGGAGAAGTTTTTGGCACTTGAGGAGGGATTAGCCAGAGGTTCTGAAGTCCTTGTCACCGCTGAGGAGTGGCGCTCCTGGAAAGGTGTAGAAGATGAGTTGAAAGGCTTAGTGCATCACCAACAGAACATTCGGACACGGAAGTGACGGCGTGACTAGGTTCACCGAGATCATTGCCACTGTGTACATGGAGGTTTTGAGGTACATTTGAGGCATCCCCAGACCAAGCCATGGAGGATCGCCTGTCAAAGAAAGAGAGCCGCTTTTCATCCGGATTCAGATTAATGTCCCTAACGCCAGCGCAGCGGACTGGGAAGCAAATATGGGCAAAGTTGAAGGTAGTGTGCCATGACAGCAGTGCACCAAAGAAGGGGGGGGAGAGAGGGAAGTGTGCAGGTGACAAGTGGTCCCACACGTTCTGGTGCCCAAGGAAGAGTGAAGAGAGGAGGCAGGGGCAGTGAAACTTTAATAGGCCTCTGGTGTATGAGAGTCACGTTTAAGTGTTGTAATAGGTAAAGAGAAATGGTTTAGAATGTTCTGAATAAATTTTTAGGGGTGGATGTTGGTTCCTTCAGGAGCATAAATTTAAGAGGGTAGGGTGTTGGAATTGGAGGGGTTTCGAGTGGGTAACCTCCTGCCATCCTGCCCGTTTGAAAGGAGGGGGGGGTATATTTATCTAGGGAGCCGAGCCCGTTTGTTTTTGCAGAGAAGTGAGGGGGGGGGGGGAGGTGAAGGGTTTTGTACGAGATGGTTTGTGGATGGAAAACTGTGGCCTTTATTAGCGTATATGCGCCGCAGAGAAAACTACCGGTGAAGCAGGAGTTTGTGTGTGAGGACCTTGTTGTTTTCCTTCACGTGCATTATCGGAGGTGGCAATAGTAGGAGGTGATTGAACTGCGTCATTAGGAGGCTGATGTGGAACCGAAAGGGGCAGGTTATGTGTCGGTGGCCCAACGAGATTTGTTGAGGATAATTAGGTTAAGGGACGCATTCGATGGTGTTGCGTGGAGACAGATCATACATTTGTTAGGAGAAGAGGGTAAGCAGCGAGGTTTAGATGAGTGTATCTTTCTCACGGGTTTGTAGTAGATTTTTCAAAACTGTTGATGTAGCATGTCTGAATTCATGGACAGTGTTTGGTGGAAGTTTGGGTGGGAGGCGCTTGCGGAAATATAAAGAGTTTACAGGAAATAAATGTAGTGCATTGAGGATGAGAATGGTTAGTGGATTTTCTGTCCTATGGAATGAGAATTAGTGAGGAGGCAAAGGAGTGGTAATGTCGTACAATGGTGGATTGTGTAGCCAAGGAAAGGAATTAGGAAATATTATGTGGGGGGAGGCAAAAGTATAAATGATTTAAAATTATGGCCTTTCAAACTTTTAGAGGACAGGTTAAGGGGCTGTTATGGGAAGGGGGCCGTGGGGGGGGCCAACTATCCTATGGTGAAATTGGTCGAGGCAAGGGGAGACTGAGGGAGTTAACAAAATGAGAGGTTTCAAGCGTAAGGGTGCAGGCAGGGTAGAGGAGGTGCCTTTGGGAGTACAAGCCATCGCGTGTGTTTTGAAGAACATCAAAAACAAAGACATCAAGGGTACAGCATTCCGAGGTTAGCGGTTAAAATGAAAAGTGGCGGGGGTTATAGAATGGGTCAGGAGATACAACTACCACCGAAAGGAATGTTGATGCGTAAGCATAAATGGTATGACGGGTATTGGACAAGTTGGGAGAAGGTGGAGAATGTGGATTTAGAGAAGGTGGGTGATATTGACGGTGTAATTTAGGGAATAGTAATAGAAAAGGCCTTTAGGGGGGATAATAACGGAAAGAGGAAATAGAGTTGGCTTAAGGGGATGAGGAAGGGCACAGCACCGGGAATAAGAACGGTCTCCCGGCTGAAATTTACCTCCAACAATGGGAGGTGTAAGGGATTCATGGGTAGGTTTATTTAATATCATATGAAGGAGAAGGGTGTGATGGGGGGACAAGTCCAGCAACAGCGTTGTAGTGTTTGGTCCAGAAGGGTAAGGGGCAGCACACCCTCAAGGAGTACCATGCCATATCTCTGTTATGTGCTGATTATAAGTGTTCGCTAAAGTTCATGTTAATCGGTTTAAATGTGTGGTATGTGAGAGAGCTCGACAACGCAGTATGGTATGCCTGGAAGGTCCGATGAATTGAGGGTCATGGAATACTAGAGTTTTTGTGGAGTCCAAAAGGGGGGAATGGAGGGCGGCGTGTTGGCCTAGACTGGCATGGGGCCTAAGGACAGGGTGGAAAGGGGATCATTGGAAGCTGATACATAGGAGGCAGGGTTATGGGGAAGAAATAGTTAATTGGGGTAACCACGTTGTAACAATGGAGCTAAGATGAGGTACAGATTAATGGATGCTTGGGGGAGGAGATTGTAATGGGTAGGGGACTTAGGCCGGGGTGTCCCATGTCACAAATGTTGTTTGCGTGCATTCAGGACCCCATTCTATAGAATGGTTGAATGGTTGTGTATTGACACAAGTGGAGGTGTGGGGGAGGTCTTGAAAGTCTGGCCTGGAATAATAGGGATATGTAACGATACAACAGTCCTGTTTCGAGAGGGGAAGGCGTTGGGTGTTTGGAAGATGTTGTGCAACAGTTCGGAATGCAACAGGGAAGCAATTAAATAGAGAGAAGTCAATGATCATGGGGTTGGGTGATAGGGTGGAGGGGGGGAGATGTAACGTTGTTGAGGAAACAACGGTGTCTTAAAAATTTGTGTATCACCCTATAAGGAGACTGGATGCTGCTCGAGAGGAAAACTCGAAGAGATTATTGGAAGATTCAGGGCCGTCTGGGTGCATTGCGACCTAATCATCTGACTCTCGTACAACGAGTGATGTTATAAATGTATTATTGTATAGTAAGGTTTGGCACGTAGCAGCCATGTTCCCATTAACAGGGA
This sequence comes from Cherax quadricarinatus, assembly GCF_026875155.1. Classification (NCBI taxonomy): domain Eukaryota; kingdom Metazoa; phylum Arthropoda; class Malacostraca; order Decapoda; family Parastacidae; genus Cherax; species Cherax quadricarinatus. The sequence continues at coordinate 131,660,979 of NC_069399.1, read as the reverse complement.
CGGCGATGTGGGAATTCTGAGACGAGTGTTCAACTTTTTGTGGGGGTTCAAGGTGCGATTGGCTGAGGAGAGAGTTTGTAATGTTACCTGTGGCCCCAAAGGGTGGGTTGGGGTTGATGGATCTGAGAAGGAGGATTAAATGTGTGTTTTTTTAAATGGGGGTTTTGCGCGAAGGTATAAAGTGGAGGGCAGCTGGGAAAAATACATGATAGATTGGGTAAGTTGTATGGTGGTGGAGTTGAGGGGAATGTGAAACTGTTTGAGGGCTTTGATGTTGGTTAGAGAACCCAGGAAAATTCGAGTAGGGTTTTGTGTAGGCTGCTTGAAAAAAGGGAAATTGTTGTACCAGTTGAAGGATTGTTCCCCATGTACGCATGGAAGAGTATTTGGTATAGGTTTAGCAAGTTGAAGTTAAAGCCTAGGGTAAGGGAGGTAACGTATCGTTTTCTGCATGGCATACTACCGTCGGGGGAGTACTAAGAACCAGAGGGGAAATTTGTGGGCGGAAGGTGTGGAATCTGTGGGGAGGATGAGACGGCGTTCCATGCAGTAAAATTTTGTGGGGGACTGGAGGGTGTTAGGTATTGGTTAAGTAGGGTTGTTCAGGGGGTGGGGGCCGAGGGGTGCCCGGTTCTGCGTGCACTAAGCCTAGATGTGGGAGGGTTCGATGAGAGTTTTTTATAAGAGCTTTGGATTATATAATAGTGGATTATATATATATATATCGGGGTGATGAGGGGGAGGGGGATTGTGAGGTGCGGAGGCGGGTACTAGCGGTAACGGTTTATCGTACGATGTGTCGTTAATAGAGAACTGTATGGGAAGAGGTGGGAGAAGGATTTTTCGGAAGGGTATAGAATGTTAACGTTAGGGTTTTTCATGAATCTACGATTTTGGGCTGAGTGAGTAAGGTGGGGGGGTTTGGGGATTACATACGAGAAGGGGGATTTCAGGGGGACACAGCGGGGTCCCCCCTCCTGGGAGGGGGGAGAGTAAGTGTATGTAGTAAGAAGGTGAAGAAAGTGTGGCATAAGTGTATGTAGCATGCAAGTGGGCACAGAAAACAAAGGTGATATCAAGTAATTACGTAGTAACGAATGGAGAATTCTGTTTTGATGTGTCAGGGTCGTCATGACCTTCTTCATGTATTAAGTGTGGAATTTGGGGGGTCAAGATTATAGGTGTAAAGACCTTGAAAGCTTTTGGGCTTATGTAGAGTGGCGTTTATAGCCTTTATTGGGCATATTTCATGTGCGATAATTGTATCGCAATGAGAGGTTTTTAAATTATGTTGTTTGTGTTTAGTGTTGGGGTTTTTAGGGAGTGTTACTGACTTTATTCTAGCATTAAAATAATGTGCTCATCCAGTTGATGAAGATGGAACGCTAATGACTTCCATAAATTTTGTAATGCCTCGTTAAAAATTTGTAATGGGAGAGTATGGTTTTGTCTCTGACTTTATATAACGGCTCAGCCGGTGGAAGAGGGGTGTATTAATATTTACTAATATTTATTAATATTTATTTAGTATAAGTGTGAGGCTTAGGATTTTCCTTTTTTCTTCAATGCTTAAAGTGGGATTGTAGTGAGGCACGTATGTATGTTTTTAGGTAATTCTTATTGTATAGGGGTTAATTTTGGGAAGTGCATGTATTTTATTTTTTTTTAACTGAGATTGTGATGTGGGTCATTGTTGTGATAGAAACACAGGCCTTATCTCTAGGCTTTATTGAACATAGAATCTTCATGTAATCTGCATCGCAGATAAATGGATAAAGTATAAGAGAATCACACACCATGTGTTGGTGCCCATGACCACACCAAACTGTTGTTGTTGTTGTTAAGGGCCCCTAGAGGTGGTGCAGTATTATCCTGCTGCTGCTCCTCACAGGACCAGTATCACTACAATCTCCCCCTTCTAAAATATAGGACATAATCTCCCAAACTGTTAGGGGGGCGACGTACACGTCCCGCCCTTTCGTAGCCCTGAGCCTCTTCACCAGGTTCGATATTTTCCAGCGGGGTTTGATTAACGCTGGGCAGAATCCTCTATTTCCATAGGGGATCTCAAGGGGGTTTCCAGGAGAAAACGAAGCACTTTTTCCCTCTTTGGGGGACTTGAATTCCCCAATAATGGGCAACGGGAAAAGTTTTTAAACTGTAGTCTCTTTACCATTTTGGTAGCGAATGTGGGGGTAATGTGGGTTCTTGCAGGAGCCTACCTCTTCCACAAAGGATCCTCTTGTTTATCCACGGGACTCTTCAGAGAACAGGTCCGGATGACAAACCAAGTGGGGCCCGGGGCTCCTAAGGAACGACGGGAAAAGTTGGGAGTCCTTTTATGAGGGGGCCCATTATACTGTGCACACATGATCTAATAGAGGAAGAGCACCGGGGAGACAGTTTTTTCCAGTTTTAAAAGGAGATTGCGCCTTTTAAAGTCATTGTAACTGCCCTTTCCCTATAGTACCATTGAACCCCCCCTTGACCATTTCCTTGAGGGTTTAGCTTTTGTTCTCTGCAGCAAACCTTTGCTAGCCAAAAAACCCCCGAATTCGTTACTCATGAACGAGGATCCCCGTCTGAAGGATATAAGCTGCATACCAAAAAATAGAGAACAACTTGAAAGACAACTAATAACAGTTAAGCAGCCATATTTGCACAGGGGAAAAAAAGGGAAACCTTGAATATTTCACTACTATGTTAAGGAAATACCTATTCTGTTTTTGTGCTTGAAGGTCCTTTAAAAATCTATTTTCAATTTTTTCGAAAGGCTGGTGGTTTTTAGAGATGAGTTTTCCCTCGGGCTGAGAAATTTTGGGCTTCACCGCCCCCATACTCTGCCTCTGATCACTTTTCGCACATCTTCCACTGGTGGGCATGTTCTTAATTGACAAAATGGTACAGGCGTGTAACCCCCTGGGGACAAAAAGCCTTGTGGGAATAGAGTGTTTGCAAATCATGACATGCGCTCCACAGGGGACCTAGAGAATCATCAGGTGAGAGTTCTCTGACCCGGTCGGTAAGGATATCAAAGTCAAACACGATAGTTCCATCCTCCAGCTAAATCTGTATTCTTTATCCTACTTTTGTCCCCTCTTGTCGAACAATACATCACGGACCGTTGGCATCCTTATGGTAAAAATGCTACCATTTTAAATAACCCTCCAGGGGCAAACTGTTTTCTAGAGGGCCGGGGGCTTCCTTTTCTACAGCAGCAAACTTTCCGATCCTTGAAAAGTTCTCGAAAAAAGGCTACGGGTCCCTGCCGAATAAAACTCAGCAATGGCAATGTAAATGCATCCGTTTCCATTTCGAAGGGGTAGGGAATCACAAGGCTTGAACACTATTTTCAATGTCCTGTTTGAGAGTATGGAAACGCTTCGCTTCCTTTGTCACGGGAAAGTGGTACACTCAATGGGCGGACTTTTACTTAAAATTTTTGTAGACCTTTGGATAATAAGCAAAGAGCCCAAGATTTCTTCGGAGTGACTTTTTGTCTTGGGCATTGGAAGTTCCCGTAAGGTCGTATCGTTCAGGGTCTGGGAAAAAAACCTCCTTCCACTACAAAACCAAAGGATGAAAAACCCTTTTTAGTTGAAAAAGTGCACTTTCCCTCATTGTAACGATATTTTCTTCTTGGCGGTTTCCCAAAAACAAAAGGGTTTTGCATTTTCGTAGTATTACACTCAGAAATAGCCTCATATATCTTAGGTGACACAAAATTGATGAGCAACTTATTTTAAACAGATCTTCTTTAGGAAGGGCTCCAAGAAGTTTTCAAAGTCTTAAACCAGTGCCCCACCCCTGAGCACCGTTGATAAGCGGGCCCACAGTCTACCCTCGGTTTCAGTAAACGCCCATGTTGTGAGTAGTCTAGCGCAGGATCACCCCCGGTAGCCAGGATTCTATTTCAAAAAATTTTGTAAAAAACACAGCCTTATCTCAAGGGCTTTTATTGAACATGAATCTTCATGTAATCTGCACGCGATAAATGGATAAAGTATAAAGAATCACACACCAGTTTGTGCCCATGACCCCCAAACATGTAAACCACGAAGATCATCAAAACCCTCAATCTCAGTAATAAACCTAAAAAATGAAATCTTTGCACGCTATCGCCCGCAACTCGCCCCCACAATTGAGGTCCTTAGAGGAATATTTTTCAAGCACTGAAAATTTTGGGTGGACGTCACCCCCAGCAGTGACAGCTGCTCAGTATTGTGAAGAGCCATCAGGGATCTTTTATCAGGGCCCTGCAATCACCAATAAAAAGGGCAGGGTTTTTTGGGGAATAAAACCTCGACTTAAGGGTGCCTTTTACCAGGCAAGAGCTCTAGATTTAGCCCCGAAGAATTTTTGAAGATACAGTAAACCGCCAGCTTTTCGAGTGGTAAGTGCGCAATTCCGCCAAGACTCTTGCCCAAAGAATTTACGTGGGAAACCGCCCCGTACAAACAGCAGGTCGGGGGTTTCTTTTTTGGGTTTTTTAAACATCCACTCCAAATGTCCTGCTCGTGAACAATGGCCAAAATGCCACAAAAAAAAGGGCACTTTTTCGAAAGTATTCGGCAATGCATCAACAAAGCAGTGCCTCCACACATTCCAGTGACAGCACTCAAACAAAATGACTTCTGCGGGCTCTCCAAATTCACGTCAAAGGGATTGTGAAAGTATTCACAAAGGAACAGAAGTAATGTCTTATTGATAGTGGCAGCTCAGGAGTTTCTCAACCTTGACTTAGTTAAACGGGTCTCCTTTCTCTACATCACTCAATCGGTACCGTTTCCATGGCATCAAAATCTCTCTCTATCGACCTTTTGGTTTTGTAAGGAAAAACTCAAGGTTAATGGAAAGGATTATCAAGATTGACTTTTTGCTATTCACCCCAAACGTGCTCTGTGTTACCTTGGTCAGGGCCCTTTTAGAACTGCATGTAGGTCACCTTAACATATGGGGGTGACGCCTCCTCTTGTTGTCTGTGGACTTAGCACTTTAAGGTAGACCCACCAAAGCGTTTGCAAAACTTCCGCGGGTTTTCCATCCATATCAGCTTTAATCACCCGCTATTCTTTGAGGATGGGTTTTTCATTGAGAAAGAAACTCAGAGGCTGCGAAGGGGGTATTATAGAACCGAGTGATTTTTCCCCTTGGGGGGCACAGGTTGTTTTTTTAAGGATGGTTTATAGGAAAAAAGGGGACTGGGTATCGATTACCTGAGACAATAAAAAAATTTACACTTCTTGATGGGTACCCTCACCTCGAATTGACGATACATGAACAAAATTGCTCATACACGTGTTTAGCCAATTGATCTGCAGAGGCCTATCTCAATCCCCTTTAAGGGAAAGAAAAATAAACCAAAAACACGTTTCAGGCTAGTGATGGCCTTTTTCATTTTACCAGATCCTTTTGGAGTCCCAAGGGGTACCTGCTTCCAACGAAATTTTGGTTCACTCATTTAGGAAGACAACCAGGGAACTTTACGCGATTTAGATAATGTTACCATTTGTGGGAAGCCCAGGGGGAACAGAAGTACTATGAAATTCTATTTCAAAAAATTTTTGTGAAGAAACACAAATGGTAAAGTATAAAGAAACACACACCATTTTTGGGCCCATGACCACACCAAAAATTTTTTGTTGTTGTTAAGGGGCCCCAAGGTGGGGGCAGTATTATCCTGCTGCTGCCCCCACAGGACCCGTACACTACAGTCATTCCTCTGATTATCCTGTAAGGTTTTGAACCTTTTTCAATGTCACATAGAAGTTAACTATACAAATCTGAAAGGGTTTTAAATTTATATTTTATAAGTTTTATAATTATAAGTTTAATGTTTATATTATAGTAGTATTTTACATGGAAAAATTTGTGAGTGTATATGGTAACCTCTTTTTTGTCAAGACAATGTTTGTTAAAACTTTTAGTGTATTTGTGTAGATTGTTTGTTGTTTTTGGGAGGATTAGGAACCTACTGAAAACCCCTTTTAAAAACTTTTTATTTAATAGTAAGCTGTAAAGTTTTTAAATAAAAATATAAAAAAAAACTACACGAATACCACCTGGTGGTTAAGATAAGATAAGATTTCGTTCGGATTTTTAACCCCGGAGGGTTAGCCGCCCAGGATAACCCAAGAAAGTCAGTGCGTCATCGAGGACTGTCTAACTTATTTCCATTGGGGTCCTTAATCTTGTCCCCCAGGATGCGACCCACACCAGTCGACTAACACCCAGGTACCTATTTGCTGCTAGGTGAACAGGACAACAGGTGTAAGGAAACGTGTCGAATGTTTCCACCCGCCGGGAATCGAACCCGGGCCCTCCGTGTGTGAAGCGGGAGCTTTAGCCACCAGGCCACTCACCCATTTGACCATAAACAGAAATATCAATCTCAATCTTAAAATAATGAATCCTAACTAGTCATAAGTTGGCCTGTGATACTCCAATACTGAAACTATGTATAGTGCCAAAACAAAAGCATTCACATTGCTAAACTCACAAACTAGTATTTAGTCACTTAGCCATAATACCAACTTACCTCATAATTTGTAATATTTTAAAATTAAGAATTAAACTAAGTCTGCCCGAGATGCCTAGCCATGCTAGGTGTTCTAGTGGTACACTCTGTATCATTATTTTACTACATGTAAACCACACAATAACCAAATTCTGTAAACTCAGCATTGTAATCCTTATAGAGAATAAACTTTGAGTTATTATTATTATTATTATTATTATTATTATTATTATTATTATTGTGTTTCTGGGCGTTTTCTCGTTTAGTAGAAGTTTGACAATGGTCCGTAACGGGCTGACAAGTCGTGCTCTAAGTCTTTTCAAAAGTGTGGGTTATTTTTGAAATACGCAATATACACAAAGTGTACACAACAAATTATATAGTTGAAATTTTGTCTTGGGTGAGTAAATAAAGGCCCTCGCTGGTAATAAGTCACTTTCCTCTGACTTTTTTGTGTTATCCTTGATAACTTATACATATACTATTAGTAAGTATGATCATTTAAACCTGTGTGACTGTACTTATGTGTACCAGTATCTAAATAAACTTACCAACTAATACTCGTGAAACTGATTTAGTTATACTTAAAACAGAATTAGAAAAAACACGTTTTCAATATTAGGTTTAGGCACATTTTCTATTTTTATTTGTCGTTAACTTAAACAAAACGGATGACCAGCACTATAATACAAAATAATTTTTTTGTGTGTGTAGTATACAAAGTGTAGTTTACATGTTATAAAATACCGTTCAACACGAAGAAAACCACTAGCATCCATGTGTATTTCCGGCATCTTCAATTTGTCTTAAAGTGAACATGGTTCCACATGCGCTCTATAATCCTACGGGTTGAGCGCTCCCCCATGATTATAATAATTATATTATAACCTTGTATGAAACACTTAGGGGGAAATAAGCATAAATAAAACGAATAATAAAATATTTCATTTATTTTGGTAAACCATTTATTTGCAGTTGCAAAAAAACCTCCCTTTCCCGAAAGGGTACTTGGACAAGAAATTTTTGGATCCCCGGGTTTTAAACCTTACTGTGACAGATGAACAGGGGAAAAGGGGGGAGTTGGCCTGTCATTTTC
>NC_069399.1:131643413-131652866 GCF_026875155.1 Cherax quadricarinatus | reverse complement strand
TTTTTTAAATTAAACCACGTTCGTTAAGGCAAATACATCAATGTTACCTTGCACTAGCAACTAATCTCAACTCGTCCATCTTATTCCTAGCACTACGGCAATTAGCATAATAAACCTTGAAAGACTCTCTCTTTACCCTTCCTGCTCATTTCTGTTTTTCTACTAAACCTATTACTGTCCTTATCACCCAAAGTACCTGGCTTTTCAATATCTACCTCGTTCTGCTTATTACTAGTTCCCCTAGAACTCGTAATATTACTACACTGGGACTTCACTGTTTTCCTGCCAAAACCATACCATAACTATTCCTAGTTTAAAGTCCTAAACTGCTCCCTCCACTGCAGTTGCCAGTGCTACCACCCCAGACCTAGATAAGTGAACCCCATCCCTGGCATACATGTCATCTCTGCCATAGAAGAGGTCCCAGTTGTCAATGAATGTTACCACATTTTCCTTACAGTATTGTCCAGCCAGCAATTGACACCAATTGCCCTGGACAACCATTCATTTCCAACTCCTCTCCTTGGCAAAATACCACATATGACAGGTTTCCCACCCTTACTCCTAATTATTTCTATTGCTGACCTATACCTGCTAATCAGGTCTTCACTCCTACATCTGCCAACATCGTTGCCTCCAGCAATGAGACAGATAATAGGATTGCTCCCATTACCTCTCATGATGTCATCCAGATGGCTAACAATATCCTCCATCCCAGCCCCAGGAAAGCAAACTCTCTGTCTCCTACTCCTGTCTTCAAGCAGAAGCCCTATCCATATACCTAACTTGGCTATCCCCAACAACAACAATATTCTTACCTTCCTTGGTGTCGTTCGTCGTGATGTTCCCAGTAGTCGACTCACATTCGTCGGGTAGCACTGAGAATGTATTAGATGTTTCCACAACAGTTTCCACGGCAGTCTCTTTCTTCTTCATCGTTTCTATCTTTCCATTCGTCTTCTTGATCGTCAACTTCGTTCCCTGCTGTCTAGCCACTGACCAGTTTCCCTTCTTGACCTGAGGACTCAAAACAGGAGGACTACTACGAATCTTCTTGTTTTCCTCGGTCAGTCGCGAATCTCCAACTTCGCCATCCTCGATTCTTCTTTAAGCTGTTGGTAAAGTTGCTCGATGGAGGGCATCTTGCTTCAATTCGTAGAGAGCGCACAAACAGGTCTGCACAGAGCTAAGTACACGTCAACACTGCGCAAAAGCCAACTCAATCAGGAGCTACTGAACTCAATCAGGAGCTACTGAACTCAACCAGCGAGTGGCACAAGCAATGAGTCATCCAAACTAGCACTTGCAGCTGTCGTTAGTGGCAGGCTGCAGGTCAAATGTAATGCGATTTTATCGCTCAAGGAGGCCTTTGTTGTTGTCTGTACAGACGACACAGAGGCTGAGAAACTACTTACCACTACTGCTACTACCACTCTACGAGACCAGGGATTTCTTGTCTTGACTTCCCCAGCACTGAGGGCCAGGAGAACTGTGTTCCTTAAGCGACTCGACAACCTTATCACTGTACAGGCCACTGAAGAAATCAAATCATCTATCGAAGCAAAGAACCCTTGAGCCAAGGTGGGCTTCATTACTAAAATACCCAATGCTTCATCCATGCTGAAGGTCACCTTCAGTGACGTCAACATGGCAGCCAGGAGCTCTCGTTGAGGGCCTGGCTATTCACTACTTTCCACATCAACCCAGCCTTCATCGAAGCAGAGAAATTCCAACATATCTCACAGTGCTATAATTGTTACTCATACTTACACACCACAAATGATTGTCCTACCAAGGACAAGAAGTTCTGCTCCACCTGTGGCCGTGAGGGTCATGACTTCAAGAATTGCACTACTGCTTCACCACCTAAATGCTTGAACTGCAAGAATGACCACCATACTCTTGCTGCCAGGTGCCCTACCAGAAGAGACATACTCAAGAAACAACAACAACAAAAGAAACCTAACCCACAAGCAACCACATATTCTGCTATCGCCAAGCTTCAAGCAGAAACTCCCAAGATTCTACAAGCCACGCAAGCTGCTCCCACCACTTCCCTGCCAGCACCTACTGCCGACTCCACCAAGATTCTTTATTGCATTATGTATGCTCACGTACAGAATGCAGCTGAGCCTGGTTCCTTCAACACCACCATCAATGAACTTTTAAACCTAAATAATATGCCTGGCCTCACATTCCCTGCATCACCACCTTCCACTGAGATCCTAAAATCTACTGCAAATATTACCAGCATCACCGCTGCTCCACCGCTGTCACAACCTCCACTAGACACAGAGATGGACCAATCAGAGACCACTGAGACGTCGGCAAACCCCACCAATGAGAGTCCACTACCACTTGCATCCACTGCTAGAGCAACTGACCAGTCGGAAATCTCGCCTTCACCAGTTCAGCCACCAGCCAAGAAAGCAAAAACACAAGAAACTGCGGATGCACTTCACGGTGCCACTGACACTGCTGCACCACAACAAATCCGATACCTGAAGGGTGTATACTTCTACACAACCAAGCAGTATAAGAACACAATGCTGTCTTCAGAAATCCATCAGCACCTCCAGGACGGAACAGTCAAGTATACCTACGACCAAACTGTTACATACACCACTGCGGACATGACCAACACCCAACACCTTGTGGAAGTCGAGTACACCTCAAAGAGGAAATTCAGGATGCTTCAGAATGGGGACATTGAAGACGGTACCCTCCTCTAGCACGACTATCCATGACCATTCACCATGAAGATAAGTTTCCCCAGCACTTTGCTGTCCGCTAAGCTGGGGTGCGGCTCCAATCGACCCTGTAACTGCTGCCTCTGCCCGACTGCGCTTCTCTTCGGGGAAGTCAGCGCAAGATAGAAGACGACACCCTCCAACCGGAGGGCCAAGAAAGAAGAAAGAAGATGATCGTCAACCCCCACCCGGGGGGCCACTGCCGGGTCACCATCTGGAGAAGACCTGGGCCGGAAGTACCGGCGAATCAACATGAATGAATGAAAATGAACACTAACACACGACACTCCACACAGGAGAGCACAGCGCTAGCACGATCGACACCATGCCTTGCCCTTCTAGGGCAGGGTTGGTGCCAGAGCCCGAGTTTGTAGCTCACAAGATGAGGGGGGTACTTGTGCCTCCTCCCATGGGAGACTTAGGTCTCAGGCACTCCCTAGACAGGGAGCCAGTGCCGGGCCACCACTTAGAAGGGCTTGGGCCGGGAGAATACCGGCGAATCTTTAACAGCAAGAATGGAGGAACACTGTAGAAGGCCTACTGGCCCATGCGAGGCAGGTCCTTATCAAAACAACCTCTACCTATGATGAGGATGGGTAGACGATGAAATCATGTGACTCCTGTGTTGTTGGGTTGGTGGTGCTTAAGTATCATGTATGCCAATGTTTTTGAAATTTTGTAGTTTCCAGTGTTGCGTTCTATAGTGTCGGTGACGGCGATTAGTGAGGCTTCTAGGCACCATCGGCGTCTGAGGTTTGGTTCGGTGAGAACGAGTTGTGCCTCATTCCAGTTCATCAAATGCCCCGTGGAGTCTCTGTGGAGGACACAGGCGTACCTTACATTGTCTCTGTTAGAGGCTGTAGAAGTTAGAGGTGTGGGGCTGCGTTTCGTAGTGAGGTCTTTGATAGATGATGTGTTTATGGTGGAAACGTTGATGTTACTCATAGCAAGTGCCCGGCGAGTATTCGTGGCAACATCACCACATGGGAGTACTATGAACTGCTTAGGGGGCTGTTACATGGGCGGTTTGTTGAGGATAGCTTGTGCCTTGAGTCTGCAATCTCGGATGAAGAAAGATGGGAACTGAATTCAATTCAATTCAATTCAAAGTTTATTCTCTATAAAGATTACAATGTTGAATTTACAGAATTTGGTTGTTGTGTGGTTTACATGTAGTTAAATAATGATTACAGAGTGTACCACTAGAACGCCTAGCATGGCTAGGCATTTCGGGCAGACTTAGTTTAATTCTTTATTTTAAAATATTACAAATTATAAGGTAAGTTGGTATTATGGCTAAGTGACTAAATACTAGTTTGTGAGTTTAGCAATGTGAATGCTTTTGTTTTGGCACAGTACATAGTTTCAGTATTGGAGTATCATAGGATTCATTATTTTAAGATTGAGATTAATATTTCTGTTTATGGTCAAATGGGTGAGTGAGTGTAAGTGTGAACCACCAGGTGGTATTCGTGTAGTTAGTTGATGGGGTGTATCAGGGAGATAAGATGTTTTCTAATGGTAGTTTTGAAGATGATGAACGTGTCTGCAGTTCTAGAGTTCTCAGGTAGGGTGTTCCAGATTTTAGGGCCTTTGACATACATTGAATTTTTGTAAAGGTTTAGTCGGACACGGGGAATGTCATAGAGATGTTTGTGTCTGGTGTTATGCCTGTGGGTTCTGTCACAACTATCAAGAAAGCATTTTAGGTCAAAGTTGATATTGGAGTTTAAGGTCCTGTAGATGTAGATTGCACAGTAGTAAGTGTGGATGTACTGAACAGGGAGTAAGTTTAGATCTATGAAGAGTGGGGGAGGGTGTGTTGCCAGGGATGGGATTTAGTGATTATTCGTACTGCAGCTTTTTGTTGGGTTATTATTGGCTTTAGGTGTGTTGCTGCAGTTGATCCCTAAGCACAAATAGCATAGGTGAGGTATGGATAAATAAGTGAATGGTATAGTGTGATAAGGGCAGTTTGCGGCACGTAGTATCGTATCTTGGAGAGGATCCCAACCGTTTTGGATACTTTTTGTGGTTATGTGTTGGATATGGGTGCTGAAATTCAGGTTGTTGTCAAGGTATAGGCCTAGGAATTTGCCCTCATTATGTCTGGTAATTAGAGTGTTGTCGATCTTAATGTTAATTTGTGCATCTCCTGCTCTGCTACCAAACATAATATAGTAGGTTTTGTCAGTGTTAAGCGTAAGTTTATTGGCTGTCATCCAAGTCGATATTTTGATCAGCTCCTCGTTAACAATGGTGTTGAGGGTGGCAAGATTAGGGTGAGAGATGACATAAGTCGTGTCGTCAGCAAAGAGAATGGGTTTCAGGTGTTGGGATACGTTTGGAAGATCATTGATGTATATGAGGAAGAGCAGGGGACCAAGGACACTTCCCTGCGGAACTCCAGTATCAAGTGGCCGTGTTGTTGATGCTGTGTCTTTAATGGTGACATACTGATACCTATTAGTAAGGTAAGATTTGAAATAAGCAAGCGCATGGCCTCTTATACCGTAATGGTCAAGTTTGTGGAGTAGGATGTCGTGGTCTACTGTGTCAAAAGCTTTTCTTAGGTTAATAAAAATTCCTAGTGGATATTCCTTATTTTCCAATGCTGTGTAAAGGCTTGTGTTATGTAAGTGCATTCTTCTTCTAGAAAACAAGGGCTGGAGATGCGAAGAGCTCTCAAGAAGAAGCCAATGTGGACTCCTCTCTTAATGCGGGTGTCTTGGTGTGAATAAAAGTGTATAAGATCGTCCTTGTTGGTAGGTTTTCTATACACTTTGAAGAGAAGTTTGTCACTGTCGGGAGATCTGCACAGTAGAACGTCGAGGAAAGGAAGTTTGCCATCATTTTCGAGTTCAAGTGTAAACTTTATTGATGGTTCAACTGCATTGATCTTGAACATTAAAATGGTATAAAATACCGACAGGTTGTTAGGTAAGACACATATGCGAAACGTTTCGAAATAAAGATACCTAACTGTTGCATATGTATCTTACCTAACAACCTGTCGGTATTTTATACCATTTTAATGTTCAACCTGTCAGACACTGCAACACAAGGTATCTTGGTACAGAACCTTAATCAATTCACAACCCTCTAGTGTAAACGGCTGGATTTGAGAGGACCTGATCTCTCCAAACATCTGCGATCTCTAAAAGCTGTGACCTACTCTACCTCCTGGGCTATATAAGCCATCTGTACTCAACGTCCATTTGTTTTCAGACTTTGGAACAATGCTCTTGTCCAACTGAGGGACGACACCTCACATAAACTGAAAGGGTTGGCACTGATTAATCGTTCAAGTTCTTTTGCATTCTTCAACTATTTCTGTACTCGACTGAAAAGGAAAACCACAGTGTGTAGAGCGAAACGTTTCGAAATAAAGATACCTAACTGTTGCATATTGTATCTTGCATGATCTTGTTGGAAGGCCGGATATTGAGACGTCTCGGATGAAAACCAAATATATCTACGATCTTAACCATAAACGGTTGTTGGAACATGAGGGATGCCTGAATTCTCTACTGTCTCCAGGTTTGCCATAAGGTTGGCAGTCACAATGCACTGTCAGACTTGGCATGCCCCATTGCCATCCCAAAGCACTGTTTAGTAACTGTTGTCTCTGAATCTCTGCATCAATTAATTAACCACAAAAGTTCCACTAGTTGGTGAAATTTGAAGAGGTAAAGAGAGTCGTGGTTTTTTGCAGTGAGCCTCTTGCTATGAGTAAGCTGATAAGACGTTTCCACCATAAAACGCATATCATCATCAAAGATTTCACTACGATAACGCGAAGCCACTCTGAACTTGTCTCCAGGGTCTACAAGTATCCCAGACTGTGGGTTCTGTCCCAAGCAATAATGTAGCGAGACAGGCAAGATCTTGACAGCCGTCTGAATGAGCATCGAAATGCCTCTAACAGGTGACGGATGTAAGGTAGCTTCAGTGCCTCCTACAGAGACATCCACGGGGATTTGATAAATTGGAAGAGGCACAACTATCAGTTCCTCACCGAACCAACCTACAGACGCCGACGGTGTCCTAAGAAGTGAATGTCGCAGCGAGGGAGTTGAGTCGCTGAATGAGGAGTGAATGTCTGCAGGCGTGGAGATGTGAAGTCTCAGGCTGTGATGGGAGTGAAGTCTGCAGCCTGAGCAGTAAGTCCCTGCGCAAGGGAGTGAAGTCTGCAGCGAGGGAGTGAAGTCTGCAGCGATGGAGTGAAGTCTGCAGCGTGGGAGTGAAGTCTGCAGAAAGGGAGTGAAGTCTGCAGCGAGGGAGTGAAGTCTGCAGCGAGGGAGTGAAGTCTGCAGCGAGGGAGTGGTCTGCAGCGATGGAGTGAAGTCTGCAGCGAGGGAGTGAAGTCTGCAGCGAGGGAGTGAAGTCTGGAGCGAGGGAGGGAAGTCTGCAGCGAGGGAGTGAAGTCTGCAGCGAGGGAGTGGTCTGCAGCGATGGAGTGAAGTCTGCAGCGAGGGAGTGAAGTCTGCAGCGAGGGAGTGAAGTCTGGAGCGAGGGAGTGAAGTCTGCAGCGTGGGAGTGAAGTCTGCAGCGTGGGAGTGAAGTCTGCAGCGATGGAGTGAAGTCTGCAGCGAGGGAGTGAAGTCTGCAGCGAGGGAGTGAAGTCTGCAGCGAGGGAGTGAAGTCTGCAGCGAGGGAGTGGTCTGCAGCGATGGAGTGAAGTCTGCAGCGAGGGAGTGAAGTCTGCAGCGAGGGAGTGAAGTCTGGAGCGAGGGAGTGAAGTCTGCAGCGTGGGAGTGAAGTCTGCAGCGAGGGAGTGAAGTCTGCAGCGTGGGAGTGAAGTCTGCAGCGAGGGAGTGAAGTCTGCAGCGAGGGAGTGAAGTCTGCAGCGAGGGAGTGGTCTGCAGCGATGGAGTGAAGTCTGCAGCGAGGGAGTGAAGTCTGCAGCGAGGGAGTGGTCTGCAGCGAGTGGAGTGAAGTCTGCAGCGTGGAGTGAAGTCTGCACAGCGTGGGGAAGTGAAGTCATGCAGCGAGGGAGTGAAGTCTGCAGCGAGGGAGTGGTCTGCAGCGATGGAGTGAAGTCTGCAGCGAGGGAGTGAAGTCTGGAGCGAGGGAGTGAAGTCTGCAGCGAGGGAGTGAAGTCTGCAGCGTGGGAGTGAAGTCTGCAGCGTGGGAGTGAAGTCTGCAGCGAGGAAGTGAAGTCTGCAGCGTGGGAGTGAAGTCTGCAGCGAGGAAGTGAAGTCTGCAGCGAGGAAGTGAAGTCTGCAGCGAGGAAGTGAAGTCTTCCCAGCATGTATCATTTAGAATAAGGTTAATTTGATCATGCTGGATGCTCCTGTTATTGAAGAAGAATATGATAAAGACACCCTCACAACTACTCTCATTTTACTGGTCAGTAGCCTGTGTATACAAGTCTGTACTTGTTTAGGTTGTGATCCGAATTAAATGTTTTTGATACTGTTATATTTCGTAGCAGGCCATCATTATTAGTGAAAATAAGGTCATGTATTTTTCCAGTCTTGTTGGCTCCGCTATTTGCTGGCTTAAGGTGAATTTGTTGCAGAGATTTAATAGCTCACGTGTGTGTGAATTTTCACTTGAGCTGCCTCCTGGCGTGATCTCACTATTTGCCACATTCTTCCATTTTAAATGTCTTAAACTGAAACAAGATATTTGAGGCTGGGGTTGGAAGATTTTCCAGACAGTAGTCGATTTTCTGTAGCTGTTCCTTGAACTGCTGGGAAGCTGCATCTGGTGGCTTATATACATCCACGATGACTATGTTTTAATTCTTAGTTTTTTACTGACAAAACTTCAATGACATAGTTTATGGTGTTTAGTAATTTTGAGCAAATGATCGACTCTGTGACATACAGGCCAACACTCTTCCCCTTGTTGCCTGTACTTTCTGTCCCATCTTAATAAGTTGTGTCCTGGGATCCATATTCCATTGTCAATGTGATCTTTTGTGTGGGTCTCTGTGAAAGCTACAAACATTGCATGTAACTCCTACAGAGACGCAGACGCCTCACCAGTACTAACAACAAATTAACAAACACACAGACACATTAGCAGTACTAACAACAAACTAACAAACACAGACACATTACCAGTACTAACAACAAACAAACGAAGACACAAACACATCACCAGTACTAAGAACAAACTAACACAGACACATCACCAGTACTAACAACAAACTAGCAAACACACAGACATATTAGCAGTACTAACAACAAACTAACAAACACACAGACACATTACCAGTACTAACAACAAACAAACTAACACAGACACATCAACAGTACTAACAAGAAACTAACAAAGACAGACACATCACCAGTATTAACAAAGACGGTAACAAACAAAACAAATCATCAGCACTAACAGCATGGTAAGTCACTACTGTAACTCAAGTAAGACTGAAGAGATACCTAACACTCAGAACCATCCTGCTCTCCGTTATGGCTATGGGAAAACCTAAACCCATAGGAGGCAGTCACAGCCTGGGAGAACGGGAGGTAATCAAGTTTGATCCGAGTGAGAGGAAGATATATTCATTTCAATAAAATAAGAGCTGTCTCCACTACACTCTTACTGTCTCCTCCACTACACTCTTACTATTCCTCCACTACACTCTTACTCTCTCCTCCACTACACTCTTACTGTCTCCTCCACTACACTCTTATTGTCTCCTCCACTACACTCTTACTCTCTCCTCCACTACACTCTTACTGTTTCC
>NC_069399.1:131560913-131638413 GCF_026875155.1 Cherax quadricarinatus | reverse complement strand
GCTTCCCTCGACTATGAGCAGCTATATCTTCAGCTTAAGGTAGAGATAACGGAAGCAAGAAAAGAAATTAAACGACTGAAAGGTAGGCGGAAGGATTATCCCCGGAACAACGTCGTCGATGATCGGACCAACGACTAGGTGCTAGTTGGAACTGAAGGGACGAAGCTGAAGCTAAAGAAGGTCCAGGAGACTGCTATGAAGACAAGCAACTCTTTTTTATTTTAATCAGACGAATGTGAATTAACCATCCAAGGCCTTCCAACGAAGATAATTCCAACAAGGACCATTGTTAACAACACAGCGAAGCTAACCAGTGAAGACATCCCAGCGAAGACCATCTCTAAAAAGACCATCGAGAATGTCATGACCAACACCGCCAGTGAAGGTAAGAACATTGTTTTAGTTGGGATAGACAGCTTAAGTTTATGGACAGGGCATTTTGTTTTAGAGATAGGAAGAGGAGGCAAAGCGTGTGTTTTCCTGGGGCTGGGATGGAGAATATTAGCTGTCTGGACGACATCATGAGAGGTAATGGGAGCAATCCTATTATTTGTCTCAGTGCTGAAGGTAACGATGTCGGCAGGCATAGGAGTGTGGACCTGATTAGCAGGTATAGGTCAACAATAAACATAATTAGGAAGAAGGGAGGGTTCCCTGTAATATGTAGCATTTTGCCATGGAGAGGAGAGGAGTTGGAAATAAATGGTTGTCCAGGGCAATTGGTGTTCAATGCGAAAAAAGACACTTAAGTACAGTTCAGGACATTTATTACAGGAAGCGTTTTGCCATGAGCGTCATCTTCAATCCTAATACAGAGATAACTAATAAAACGAGTGTATATATAGTGGCAGAAGTCAGCTGGAATGTTGCGTGGGTAGCAGTAGTAGCGGTGGTAGTAATAGTAGTAGTAGTGATAGTAATTGTGGTGAGACGGGTTGGGTTAGAGAAAGACCTGTCAACATCATGTTACAGTGGTCTCCAGAATGGTAATATCTGGTTGATTAACAACATGGAGATAGTGTAACTACCTAACTTTTGATGGATAGTGTTACTGACTGCAGTGAGAGCAGCTTCTATGCACTTTTACTGTCTTAAATCGTCTTCTTTAATGACTAGTTTAGCCTCACTAAATTTCATGAAGTGTTCAACATTGTCCCTATGTTGAACACACGCGTTTTTAAGATCATTGTTGCAGGCATTTTTGTGTTCCCTGAGCCTGACATCCAGAGATCTGGTTGTTCCCCCCCACATATACTTTGTCACACACCCCACATGGTCTAGTGTATACTCCTGCACTCGTGCCAGAGTTATTCTTGGGTTTTTGTACAAGGTTTCTAATAGTAGTTGAAAATCCGGTGGACATTTTAGCTAGTTTTCTGTTAAAAATTTCTGAAACGTTAGTTACAATGTCGCTTACCGGTAAAACAATAAATATAACATGGAAGTTTTTCTTCATCTTGATTGGTGTTGGTTTTGTTGACTAGGTTTCAGTACCCTCTTCTGTAATTACCTTCACACATTCTGATGAAGCTCGATTAGGCCTCAGTACCTTCTCTCGTAGTCACCTTCACACACACACTGGTGAAGCTTGACTAGGCTTCCTGTACCTTCTCTTGTAGTCACCTTCACACACACACTGGTGAAGCTTGGCTAGGCTTCCTGTACCCTCTCTTGTAGTCTTTCTGCGTCTTTTTCTTACAGCTTTTTAGTTCAAAGGTTTAGAGATGTTGTTCTAACAGTTCGTTACTGAACCCAGCATTATACTACACTAACACCATTTCTGGGCTGCCACCCACAATAGTAACCACTATGAACTTACTGGTAGGTGAACAGAGGCAACAGTCACCCATTTCTTTCCACTTCCCTATTACTGTAAATCTTAAAATGTATTTTTTAACACCTCCGTAAGTCATGTATGTTTTTAATTTTCGTTTATGTTCTCTTGTAGTTGTTTTACTCATAGGGTAAATTTTTTTTTATCCTTTTCAGTTTAATGAATTTTTGGGGGGTTTTCTATGAGTCGTAAATATGCGTCTCCTCTTCCTTTCTTCCATAATCATCAAATTAAATCCCTTTATTCTCCTCTCATAATGTAGCCTTATTGGCAATAGGGATTTTATGGTTGCAAACTCTTGCAACCAGATTATCCCAGATTTAAAGTTTTTGAAGAATCTTAACCGATGTGGGACTCCAGGTTGGTGTTGCATATTGTATGTCATTGAGACTTGCTAGCCTAGCATAAACTGCTGGAGTCGTGTTGTTTACGTGAGCTTTCGGTCGCTTGTTTTATGTGATGGTTACTCCTTGGATCTTTATCTACCGTCGATACCTGTAGTTCCCTTACTTCCCAGTCTGTATTCTATCTCTGGTCTTCCCTCGCCTCGGCAAATTTGATGACCTTACAATTCTTTGCATTCATCTCCAGCAGCCACTTGCTTGACTACCATTGTAACCTGTCTATAAATCTCCCTGGAGGCTCTCACTCTTCTAGACTCCTTGGAAGCTCTCATTCTCCTAGACTCTCCCTGGAGGCTCTCATTCTAGTCCTAGACTCCCTGGAGGCTCTCTTTCTCCTAGGCCCCCTGGAGGCTCTCACTCTTCTAGACTCCCTAGAGGCTCTCACTCTTCTAGACTCCCTAGAGGCTCTCACTTTCCTAGACTCAGTATTCTTCTCAAAACTTTCCTGTCATCTACAAACAAACAGCATTCGTTCCTGTTTGGTCAGAGCCGGGGCTGGCTGGCTGGCAGAGTTACTTGCACTGGTACATCGTCAAGTTTGCTGTAGCAACCGTGATCAAAGTTTCTGCTTGCATTATGATGGAGAGAGAGAGAGAGAGAGAGAGAGAGAGAGAGAGAGAGAGAGAGAGACAGAGACAAAGACAGACAGACAGACAGAGACAGACAGACAGACAGACAGAGACAGAGAGTTTCCTAACCACCATCTCACCTGAACGCTCCAACAATAACTCAAGTCTTCCTCTTCTAAACAAGACGCGTCACAGTTCAAAGTCTGAATCACATCTGAAAAAGCATTTTTTCTTTTAAGTTATTGCACACAAACAAAATTCAGTACAATATCCGCAAGACGGATCCCATCAAATATGTTATCATCGTCTTATTGAGGCTGATTACTCATTATTGAGGCTGAGTACTCATTATTGAGGCTGAGTACTCATTATTGAGGCTGAGTACTCATTATTGGGGCTGAGTACTCATTATTGAGGCTGAGTACTCCTTATTGAGGCTGAGTACTTATTATTGAGGCTGAATACTCATTATTGGGGCTGAGTACTCATTACTGAGGCTGAGTACTCATTATTGAGGCTGAGTACTCATTATTGAGGCTGAGTACTCATTAATGAGGCTGAGTACTCATTATTGAGGCTGAATACTCATTATTGGGGCTGAGTACTCATTACTGAGGCTGAGTACTCATTATTGAGGCTGAATACTCATTATTGGGGCTGAGTACTCATTACTGAGGCTGAGTACTCATTATTGAGGATGAATACTCATTATTGAGGCTGAGTACTCATTATTGAGGCTGAGTACTCATTATTGAGGCTGAGTACTCATTAGTTAGTATCGCTGAGTAGTGATCGTTGCCTCAGCAGTTGGTCTGTCACAAACTGCTTTAAAAAAACAATCCTGGAACATATCAAGAAAGTCTCTAGGCTCAAAATTTCCAGTCAAATCTCTCCAGTCAATCTGAGTGAAGTTGAAATCTACCATTAACGCAGTATTGTCGTATCGGCAAATACGGGATTTTGAAGCGATCGTCAGCTAAACTTTCAAAGTTTTCCTTTGAGATTAGATTTTTTAGATTTTGCCATCGATTTGGCTAATATATTGTGCATACCATATCCATCCTGTGGACGGTAGCGCAAGAACATGTGGATATACAAAAGGCCCAGGAACTAGGCCCCAACAGGGATAACAGGTGTATATATGGATTTATATCTACAGGTCATTTATCTGTTACAAGCAAATTTAGGAAATTTGCTTGAAATATCTGGTATCTTATTTTCATTAATAAGATATATCTTGATATGCCACACAGGTTATCATACTGTCTCTGTATTCTTCAGTACTCGGACAATTTAGCACATAGTGTTCAAGACAGTGACCAGAGGACCGACCACATTTGGTTTGATCATCAGGAGTCGAAATGAACATTTCTCGTGACGTGACGTCACCAGGACGTCACGCGACCCCCTGACTGTCTTTTGTTCATCAAATTATAGCTTACTGGTGTGTGTATGTCACGGGAGGAGGGGATTTATGCTGTGTGTGTGTGTGTGTGTGTGTGTGTGTGTGTGTGTGTGTACATGCATGTATGTATATATGTACGTGTGTTCTGGTGTGGACTCGCCTAGTTGTGCTCACTTAATTGTTTGTAGGGGTCGATTCACAGCTCCTGGTCCCGTCTCCCTTATCACATATAGACAGGCTTATTGATCTATGATCTCAGGAGCACGGATCTTACCTACTCTTGAAATTGCGCCTTTATCTACACCTTCACCTGGTTCCTTCACCTTCATCTACACCTTCACCTGGTTCCTTCACCTTCATCTACACCTTCACCTACACCTTCACCTGGTTCCTTCACCTTCATCTACACCTTCACCTGGTTCCTTCACCTTCATCTACACCTTCACCTGGTTCCTTCACCTTCATCTACACCTTCACCTGGTTCCTTCACCTTCATCTACACCTTCACTTAGTTCCTTCACCTTCATCTACACCTTCACTTGGTTCCTTCACCTTCATCTACACCTTCACCTGGTTCCTTCACCTTCATCTACACCTTCACCTGGTTCCTTCACCTTCATCTACACCTTCACTTGGTTCCTTCACCTTCATCTACACCTTCACCTGGATCCTTCACCTTCATCTACTTCTTCACCTGGTTCCTTCACCTTCATCTACACCTTCACTTGGTTCCTTCACCTTCATCTACACCTTCACTTGGTTCCTTCACCTTCATCTACACCTTCACTTGGTTCCTTCACCTTCATCTACACCTTCACTTGGTTCCTTCACCTTCATCTACACCTTCACTTGGTTCCTTCACCTTCATCTACACCTTCACCTGGATCCTTCACCTTCATCTACATCTTCACCTGGTTCCTTCACCTTCATCTACACCTTCACTTGGTTCCTTCACCTTCATCTACATCTTCACTTGGTTCCTTCACCTTCATCTACACATTCACTTGGTTCCTTCACCTTCATCTACACCTTCACTTGGTTCCTTCACCTTCATCTACACCTTCACTTGGTTCCTTCACCTTCATCTACACCTTCACTTGGTTCCTTCACCTTCATCTACACCTTCACTTGGTTCCTTCACCTTCATCTACACCTTCACCTGGTTCCTTCACCTTCATCTACACCTTCACTTGGTTCCTTCACCTTCATCTACACCTTCACCTGGTTCCTTCACCTTCATCTACACCTTCACTTGGTTCCTTCACCTTCATCTACACCTTCACTGGATCCTTCACCTTCATCTACATCTTCACCTGGTTCCTTCACCTTCATCTACACCTTCACTTGGTTCCTTCACCTTCATCTACACCTTCACTGGTTCCTTCACCTTCATCTACACCTTCACTTGGTTCCTTCACCTTCATCTACACCTTCACTTGGTTCCTTCACCTTCATCTACACCTTCACTTGGTTCCTTCACCTTCATCTACACCTTCACCTGTCGTCTACGTCTCCTCTCAACTCCAAGGGACTCTCCCAATCTGCTCCATTAAATCATCTGAGTATTTTGTATGTCAGTATCATGTCTCCCCTGGTACTTCACTCCTCCTCTAGTGCTGTTACAGCTCCTGGAATGTCTTCACAGTCGGTTCTCCTCACCTCCCGCCTGTGAAGCTCCTTAACTCCTCTGCATGTTTGATCAGGTGTGGGCTTGCTGGTGGCTCTGTGTACTCCAAAATAAACTTAATGTACCGTATGTGATCTCAACTATTTGTAGTCACTTATTTGTGGCTGTAAGAGTCGATTCATAGCTCCTGGCCGTGCTTCTTCGCTAGTCGCTATTATTTCCACTCTCCCTGCTTCATGAGCTTTATCATACCTCTTCTTCAAGCTATGTATGGATCCTGCCTCCAATACATCACTCTACGGATTGTTCCACTTCCTAACAACTCTATGGCTGAAGATATACTTCCTAATATCCGTGTAGCTCATCTGAGTTGAGTCTCCTGCTCATCCTCAGTGTTAGCAGTGTAGGTTAGTCAGTATCAACTGTTATATTGATTAGACGTTTAGAGAGAGAACATGAAATAACACTACCCTCCCCCTCTCCAACAATCACTCCCCTCCCCAGCTTCAACACCCCCTTCCCTCTTGCTATCCAATGCCCACGCAACACCCCTACCCGACCCCAAAACCCAGTCACCACTCCTCCCCCTCCAAAATACCCAGTCACCACTCCTCCCCTACCCCCCTTCCCCTTTTCCCTTCAAATGGACTCTTAACATTACTGTTATATACCAGTAACATGGCATCACAACACAGCAGTAACTTAGTATTACAACACAGCAATATCCTAGCATCACAACACAGCAGTAACTTAGTATCACAACACAGCAGTATCCTAGTATTACAACACAGCAACATCCTAGTAGTACAACACAGCAATATCCTAGTATCACAACACAGCAATATCCTAGTATCACAACACAGCAATATCCTAGTATCACAACACAGCAATATCCTAGTATCACAACACAGCAATATCCTAGTATCACAACACAGCAATATCCTAGCATCACAACACAGCAGTATCCTAGTATCACAACACAGCAATATCCTAGTATTACAACACAGCAATATCCTAGTATCACAACACAGCAATATCCTAGTATCACAACACAGCAATATCCTAGTATTACAACACAGCAATATCCTAGTATCACAACACAGCAATATCCTAGTATCACAACACAGCAATATCCTAGCATCACAACACAGCAGTATCCTAGTATCACAACACAGCAATATCCTAGTATCACAACACAGCAATATCCTAGTATCACAACACAGCAATATCCTAGCATCACAACACAGCAATATCCTAGCATCACAACACAGCAATATCCTAGCATCACAACACAGCAATATCCTAGCATCACAACACAGCAATATCCTAGCATCACAACACAGCAATATCCTAGTATCACAACACAGCAATATCCTAGTATCACAACACAGCAATATCCTAGCATCACAACACAGCAATATCCTAGCATCACAACACAGCAATATCCTAGCATCACAACACAGCAATATCCTAGTATCACAACACAGCAATATCCTAGTATCACAACACAGCAATATCCTAGTATCACAACACAGCAATATTCTAGTATCACAACACAGCAATATCCTAGTATCACAACACAGCAATATCCTAGTATCACAACACAGCAATATCCTAGTATCACAACACAGCAATATCCTAGTATCACAACACAGCAATATCCTAGTATCACAACACAGCAATATCCTAGTATCACAACACAGCAATATCCTAGTATCACAACACAGCAATATCCTAGTATCACAACACAGCAATATCCTAGTATCACAACACAGCAGTATCCTAGTATCACAACACAGCAATATCCTAGTATCACAACACATCAGTATCATTAAAGTTTCTGAAAATCGTATCTTAGGTTTTCAAAAATCCTTTAACTTCAGAGGGAAACATAATTTTAATTTCATCTTGGAAGCGTCATTAATCATCTCCCTGGAAAGGTTCTCAGACAGTCGAGGAAACCAGAAAAATAATACTTTTGTTTGTGTATCAGGAATGAGTGAGTCGTCAGTGTTAGAGGCAGATGTACGGGAGGAGGAGGAGGTCCATCTGAATTGAGACATCTCTCACACTCTCACAACCTCCATCCTTACCTCAGTCACCCTTCACAGCCACCATCACTGACCTTAGTCACCCTTCACAGCCACCACCACTGACTTTAGTCACCCTTCACAGCCACCACCACTGACCTTAGTCACCCTTCACAACCACCACCATTGACCTTAGTCACCATTCACAGCCTTCACTATTACCTAAGTCATCCCTTACCCCTTGTGTGTAATAGCACACAAAATGTGTGATAAAGGACTAGCAAACAATGTTAAGTGAGAGGCGGCTACAGTGAAAAGCTGTTCCTCAAGGTACTGTACTCGTTCCCATCCTTTTTCCCTTCCTCATATCTGACGTAAACAGATATAAATCCATAGCACCGTGTCTTCCTTTGCTGACGATACTAGGATTTTCATGAGAGTGTCATCCATTTAGGACACTGCGAATCTCCAAGCGGATATTTTAGAAAGGCGTAGAATAAGGGGGGATATGATTGAGGTGTATAAATGGAAGACGGGAATAAATAAAGGGATGTAAATAACGTGCTGAAAATATCTAGCCTAGACAGGACTCGTAGCAATGGTTTTAAGTTGGAAAAATTCAGATTCAGGAAGGATATAGGATAGCACTGGTTTGGTAATAGAGTTGTGGACGAGTGGAACAAACTCCCAAGTACAGTTATAGAGGCTAAAACGTTGTGTAGTTTTAAAAATAGATTAGATAAATACATGAGTAGGTGTGGGTGGGTGTGAGTTGGACCCGATTAGCTTGTGCTGCTAGGTCAGTTGCCGTGTTCCTTCCTTAAGTGAATGTGACCTGACCTGACTAGGATGGGGCATTGGCTTGAGCCGGTAGGAGACTTGGACCTGCCTCGTATGGGCCAGTAGGCCTGCTGCAGTGTTCCTTCTTTCTTATGTTCTTATATGGATCAGAGAGAGATCCTCGCGGGTGCCACCCAAGCTGCCATACTCTGAAAGAAAAACTCCCCTCATTTTCTCCTGTTGCTGCCCTTGCAACACTGCACAGCTCCTGATGACGCACTGAGAAGTGTGAAAGTACTTGAGTTTACGATTTCCACCCCCGTGGCTTGTCTTGCACTGTTAAGATCTCCTGTCTGCGATTGTTTTGCGACAACCCAACACTCAACGAATATGATTCACTCCTGAGATCAGTCTTTAAGATGGCACTGAATCAGGTCACTGGAAGATCAGCAATGAGATCAGGCAACCCTCCCAGTGCGACTGGGAGATATTACCTGCGTTTCTGTCTTCGTGTTTGGCTTCCAGTGGACTAGTCAAGGAGATTGTGATGGAGTGAATGATGATGCGTGTTTCTTCTTTCTCGGATCACCACACACACACACACACACACACACACACACACACACACCACACACACACACACACACACACACACACACACATACACACACCACACACCACACACACACACAAACATACACCAGTGTGTGTGTGTGTGTGTGTGTGTGTGTGTATACTCACCTATTTGTACTCACCTATTTGTGGTTGCAGGGGTCGAGTCCTAGCTCCTGGCCCCGCCTCTTCACCGGTTGCTACTAGGCCCTCTCTCTCCCCGCTCCATGAGCTTTATCAAACCTCGTCTTAAAACTGTGTATGGTTCCTGCCTCCACTACGTCATTTTCTAGGCTATTCCACTGCCTTACAACTCTATGACTGAAGAAATACTTCCTACTATCTCTCTGACTCATTTGTGTCTTCAACTTCCAATTGTGGCCTCTTGTTTCTGTGTCCCCCCTCCCTGGAAAATCCTGTCCTTGTCCACCTTGTCTATTCCACGCAGTATTTTATATGTCGTTATCATGTCTCCCCTGACCCTCCTGTCCTCCAAGTGTCGTCAGGCCTCGATTTCCCTTTTATAGCTATTTTCTTCATAGGACAATTCCCTTAGCTCTGGAACTAAAACTTGTTGGCCCCCCCCCCCCCCCCCCAAAACCTTTGTACTTTCTCTAGTTTCTTGACGACGTGCTTTATCAGTGCGAGTTCCAAACAGGTGCTGAATACTCCAGTATGGGCCTGGACATACACGGTGTACGTGTCTTGAATGATTCCTTACTAAGCGTAATCGGAATGCTGTTCTCAGGTTGCCAGGCGCCATATGCTGCAGCATTATCTGATTGATGTGTGCTTCTGGAGACATTGCTCGGTGTTTATACTCTCCCCAAGATCTTTCTCCTTGAGTGAGGTTTGCAGTCTTTGGCAACTAGGCTATACTCTGTCTGTGGCTCTTCTGTGCCTTACCCAATCTTCATGACTTTGAAGTTTGGCAGGATTAAATTCGAGAAGCATTTGCTGGACCAGGTGGGTGTCCAGCCTGTTCCAGGTCTCTTTGAAGTCCTGCCTGGTCTCATCAGATTAATTCTCCTTCATTAACTTCAATCATCTGCAAAACAGGGGACACTTCTGAGTCTAACCCTTTCGTCATGTCGTTACATATACCAAAAATGCCACTGGTCCTAGGACGACCCCTGTGGGACCCGCTGTCACAGTGTTGCCCACTGTGATACATCATTTACGTACCATGGGACTCGTTGTTGCCTCCGGTCTGGTATTTCCTCTATCCATTGCAGTGCCCTTCCTGTTTATATGCGCCTGATGCTCTAGCTCTGCACTAAATCTCTTGTGAGGAAATGTGTCAAAGGCCTTATTGCAGTTCCATGAAGTTGCAATCAAACCCACCCCTCTCTCTCTTGTCATACTTCTTTATTTTATCAAAAACTCCAAGAAGGTTTGTGTCACGGATTTGCCTTCCGTGAATCCGTGTGGTTGGCATTATACTACTCCGTTCCGTTCCAGGGGTGCTCCACCACTCTCCTCCTGATAATTTCTCCATATTTTTGCATACTATACAACGGTCATGACACGGTCTATAGTTTAGTGGCCTCTTTTCTGTCTTCCTTTTTTGAAATGGGGAGAAATCCATTTGCCCTGTCTTCCATTAACCTCCAGGTAGTTGCCAGTTTCCAGGGATGTGTTGAAGATTGTGGTAAGTGGTATGCACAACATATCTGCTCCCTCTCTAAGGACCCCGGAGAGATGTTGGTACGGTCCCATTGCCTTGAGGTATCCGATGTCCCTTAGCAGTTTCTTCACCTCCTCCTCATCTGTATGTTATGCCGTCCAACACTTGTTGGTGTTATTCCTTGTTGGTGTCCCCATTGGCTGTCCCCCCAGAAGTCCGTCCTGTCTCTAACTGTAAATACTTCCTTAAATCTCGTTTGAGCTCTCTCACATACCTCTTGATCGTTTCTTGTGAGTTCTTCCACCTTCTGTCCACAGCCTTATCACTGGTCCTTGACTGTTGTCTTCCTCCCAATGTGGGCATATTACAGCAGTTTGGGGTCAGGATTTGACTTTCGATGCTATGTCGTTTTCATACTTCGCTGGGCCTCCCTCCTTAATCGGCGCATACTCGTTTCTGGCGCTTACTAATCTCCTTGTTTTTCCTGGGTAACGATGCCTCCTGTACCTTTACCATTCTCTGTTGGCACTTTGGGTGTTTGACTCACAGTCTCATGCGTGGTTGCTGGGAGATAATGCGAATGGGCTAGGGAAGATATGGCAAAGAACCCCGTCAATCGGATACATTCCCAGGGGGGACGCAGCAAATCATGCTTGGAATGCATGAAGAGTGGGTAGAAGTGGCGGAGGAAAATAGTAATGGGAATGAAACCCCCATATAAGCTCCCTGGCAATAAATCAAGGCTTAGCAATACCAATGTTTTTTATCTCCCCAGCCAATGGTTAATACACCACACCCCCCTCGGCTAGACGACGTGCGTGAAAGATCTCCCCGGGTATCCTATTACCGCCGGGTTCCAAACTCACGTCGGAAATGGCCATGGCAACCACCGCCTCCACGGACGAACTCGCACACGACACCAATGAACGAGTTAGTCGCCATACACACCCATGCCTGCGGGCGGGCCCCCCGCGTATGTTCCCCTCTCACAGGAGGACCAGTGAGAAGCTGACCTACTGATTATATCTCGGTCATCGCCCCCCACCTACCCCCCATCCCGGGGGCCGCCGGACCTACACACAGTCCAGACATATGAAATAGCGAAGTATATTCCACAGGCCATCAAGACACAACCCAATTGTTATACCCCGTGCGAGCCCTCCCCCCAATGTGGACCTACCAGGTCAGAAGCTCTTCCCACGCCGCTACACCACACCCTCCACGATACTCTGCCGTCCTTTGCTCACACGCCCCCCACCCCCTTATGAATCGCCCAATTACCTGTAAACTTTGCTCTGACGAGTGAGCTCTTTGGCAACCCTCAGCAGTGTGTCCACCATCACCCTGTTGTTTTCTTCGTACTCCTCTCTTGGCTCCTGCAGTTCTGTGGTGGGTTATACTATCACTCCAATGTCTACTTTATCGTTCTCCGGACCTGAATTGTACCTACAAATGTCAGTCTCTTTTCAATCATGTCCACTGCCTTGCCATTTCTCAATACCAGCTTTTGTTTTATGCCGCACGTGCAACCCTACTCACCCTCTATCCTTCTATCTTTCTCAGGAATCTGATATCCTGTTGGGAAGATGGTGTATCTGCTTATGTGTATCAGCGAGTTTTGTTTCTGTGACTGCTATTGATGTCTGGGGATTTTCACTGATTCTTTCATTCCACTCACAAAGACCATGCTTTATTCCGTTATCCATCCGAATCTTTGTGTCCAAACCTATTAACTATCTTTTCTAACATTGTGGTCATGCAAGTATATTGGGGTTTGGTGGGGAGCGAGAGCCTTGGTGGGGGACCTATATGGGGATGTGGTTTTGCTGTAGGTGGGGTCTGTGTTGATGGGGGTGGCGGTCAGGAATGCCCCTATAAGGGACAGCTGTTGGGGTGAGGCTTTTGTGATTATGCGGGGCGCTTGGTGGCAGAGGGAACAGTGAGTGGGTTTGTAGTATAGGTTGCCTCAGTTGCGTTGGGAATGTCGCTGTGGGGTGGAGTCTTTTGGTGGGGAGATTCTGTGGGTTGTGTTTGCCCTTTCCTCCTGTGTCTGGGTCCTGATCATTTTCACTGCTTCTCGTTCCTCCTTGCGTCTCTGTACCCTCTCTTTCAGAGTAGTCCTTTCTTCTTGTGTTCCTGTCGCTGGTCGAGGTTATACTACTCTGGACCACTCTTGGTCCTCAGTCTTGCTTTTCTCTTGCAGATAATGGTTTTCGAACCGATTCTTCCTTGAAAGTTTTCTCTGACTGGCCGTATCTTCCCACTCGCCAAACCACCCAATTGTCTGAAAATTCTGCTGTACACCTGGGTCATATTGCCTCCCCTATTGTTTTCCATGATGCTGGTCATCATTTTTTTCTCTCCTGTTTTATTTCTTCAAATTGGCCCCCCTTGGGCTTTTGCGAGCCCGTACACAAAAACTGACACTCGCCCTTTCCTCCTCCCACTGAGTATTCATCTCGCTTCTCTGAGGCATTTTATTTCCTTCCAGTTGTCATGTTCTTGCCTGTGCAGTCCTGTCATATCTGAACTCACTTCTTTTTCCAGTGAAACTGTCTCCTGACCGCTGTCCCTCTTGCTTACTGCCGTTGGCTGTTAGAATCTCTCCTGCATTATAACAAAACCTTCATTGTCTTCGGACCTGTCGCTTGATCTTAGTGTGTCATCGTCTTTTCCCTGGCCCTACACCGTGGGTCTGATAGGCCTTCTGTGTACGGGCAATGTCTCCGTTGTTGCTTAACCATCCCTTGTCTGCGCCTGACTTTGAAATTTCCTTTCATTGTCTTCGGACCTGTCGTTTGATCTCAGTGTGCTATCGTCTTTTCCCTGGCCCACACGTGGGTACTGATAGGGACCCTTCGTGTACGGCATGTCGCGTTGTTGTTACCTTCCCCTTGTCTGGCGCCCTGACTTTGAATTTCCTGATGTACATCTGAATTGTTATTTGTCTCTCTAATCTGTCCTTCAGGCTCTTTGCAGTTTCTCTTCATAAGCCTGTATCTAGCTTTGCTGCTAAGACCCGTTGTACTTCCCACTTCATGCACTCTCAATGCTATCCGCTCCATCTCAGTTTCTTACCTAGCACTCTAACTTTCTCCTTCACACACTTTCCTCCCTTTTTTGGAGCTCGCATCTCCCCAGGTGCTTTCCTCCATGGCTTGTCCATACAGATTCTGGTTTTACCGTCCTCTATGGGCACCCATATTTTTTTTTTTTTTTGTGGGGGTGGGGGGGGTCCCACATACCTCCCCCCCACACCGACGCCCCGCCCCACTCATACACCCTCACCCCCGCACGCCACTACTCAAACCCTCCCCGCTTTTCTTTTTGTATGCACCACAGTCAGAAGGCTAGGAGGAGGGAGGGGGTGTGGGGGGAGAAGTGGAGAAAGGGTAGATTAAGAAAGCGGAGAGAGAGGAGAGAGAAGGGTAGAAAGAGGGAGAGAGAGGAAGAGAGAAAGGGTAGAATGAGGGAGAGAGAGGAAGAGAGTATGGGGACGTGAGGGATAAGAAACAAAAGGGGCGAGAGAGAGAAATGTGAGGGGGGAGAGAAAGGGTAGAGAGAGGGAGAAAAAAGAGGGTAGAGGGAGAGGGGAAGGAAAGATGATGAGAGAGGGAGAAAGGAGGCGACGCGGAAAGGCTATGAGAGAGTAGATACAATGGAGAGATTGGAGAGCTCCGAGCTATAGAGAGAGAGGATGGGTGAGAGATTGGGTTATGGGAGTGCAGGGATTGAGAGGGAGTGAGGGAGAGAGAGAGGAGAGAGGAGAGGAGAGAGCGAGGTCGAGAGAGCGGAGACGAGAGAGGGAACGAGAGGGAGAGAGAGAGGGGGGAGGGGGGGGAAAGAAGAGAGAGGAGAGAGAGAAGGGAGAGATGAGAGGGAAGAGAGAGAGTGAGAGAGGGGAGAGAGAGAGTGAGGGGGGAGAACGCAGAGGGAGAAGAGAGAGGGAGAGTGAGAGGGAGCAGAGAGAGGGAGTGGAAGAGAGGATGGAGGCGGGACGAGAGAGAGGGAGAGAGAGGAGGGAGAGAGAGAGGAGAGAGAGGGGAGAGAGAGAGGGATGAGAGAGAGAGGGAGAGAGAGGGGGAGAGATGTGTGAGGAGAGAGAAGGATGCGGGGAGAGTGAAGGGAGAGAGGAGAGAGGGAGATAGGGGGGAGAGTGAGGGAGAGAGAGAGGGACGAGAAGGAGGGGAGAGAGGAGATCGCGCGGAGAAAGAGGGAGAGGGGAGAGAGGAGAGAAGGAGGGAGAGAGAGAGGGAGATAGAGAGAAAGGGGAGAGAGAGGGAGAGAGGGAGAGAGAGAGGGACGAGAGAGAGAGGGAGAGAGGCAGGGAGAGAGTAGTGAGGGAGAGAGAGAGAGGGAAGGAGGAGAAGGAGGGAGAGAGTGAAGGAGGCAGCAGAGGGGAGGAGAAGGAAAAGGGAGAGAGGAGGGAGAGACGTGGGGGGAGAGATGAGAGGGAGTGAGAGGGGGGGAGAGAGAGAGGGAGAGAGATGAGAGGGAGAGAGAGAGAGGGTCAGAGAGAGAGGGAGAGAGAGAGGGAGAGAAGGCGGGACGTCGAGAGAGGGAGGTGAGAGAGGGAGAGAAGGAGGGAGAGAAGAGAGGGGAGAGGGAGAGAGAGAGGGGTGATGTGGAGTGAGAGAGAGGGACGAGAGGAGACGAGAGAGGAGAGAGAGGGAGACGAGAGGGGGGAACGAGAGAGGGAGAGATGAGAGAGGGAGAGAGAGAGAGGCGACAGAGAGAGAGGAGGCGCCGGAACGAAGAAGAGAGAGGGTGAGAGAGAGATGGGAAGAGGTAGAGCTAGAGGGAGAGAAGAGACGGTGAGAGAGAGAGAGGGGAGAGAACGACGAGAGAGAGAGAGAGGGAGAGAGATAGTGGGATGAGAGGTGAGAGAGGGAGAGAGGGAGAAGAGAGGGATGAGCTCGGACGAGAGAAAGAGATAGAGAGAGACGAGACGGAGGAGAGGAGAGAGAGAGAGAGAGAGAGAGCCGATGAAAGAGAGAGACGAGATGAGGAGAGAGAACGAAAGAGATCGAGAGAGACGAGTTGAGGAGAGAGAGAGGGAAGAGGAGAGGAGAGAGAGGAGGGAGAGAGAGAGAGAGAGAGAGAGGGACAGAACAGAGAGAGAGAGAGAGGGAGCGAGAGAGAGAGGGAGGTGGGATCGAGACGGGGAGTGGAGAGGAGAGAGAGGGAGAGGAGGGATGAGCAGAGGCGAGAAGAGGGAGGGAGAGAGAGGGAGAGAGAGGGAGATGAGAGGGAGAGACGAGGGAGAGAGAGGGAGGGAAGAGGGAGAGAAGAGGGAGGAGAGGGAGAGAAGAGGGAGAGTGAGGGAGAGAGAGGGAGAGAAGAGGACAGAGAGGGAGGAGAAGAGAGGCGAGAGGAGGGAGAGAGGATGAGAGAGAGCGTGAGAGGAGGAGGTGAGAGGAGAGGGAGTGACGGGAGGAACGAGAAGGAAGAGGGAGAGAGAGAGAGAAGTGTACGGAGAGAGAGAGAGAGGAGAGGTGTGATGAGGAGAGAGAGAGCAGAGACAGAGAGAGAGAGGAGAGAACGCGAGCGAGAGACGGGGAGAGAGAGGAGAGAGAGAGAGAGGGAGAGAGAAAGGGAGGACGAGAGAGACGAGTGTGAGACAGAGAGAGTGACGAGAGAGAGATGGGTCGAGAGAAGTGGAGTACGAGCTGGAGAGAGACGAGAGAGATGAGAGAGACTGATGTGACGTGAGTGAGCGCGAGTGTGAGTGAGTGAGTGCGAGTCGAGTAGGGGGAGAGGAAAAAAAAAGGTTCTATGAGAGAGAGAAAACGCTCGATGGGAGGATATAGGTAGGGAGTGCCAATGGTCTGTGGGAATCTGTGGGGGAGGCGGCGCACCAAATTCCAAGGATCAGCTGTGGTACAGCACCTAGTTGTGGTTCAGGGCGTCGGAGAACCCAGCTCCCGGCCCTCCAGTGTGTATGAGTGTGCGCGCCGTTCGGTGTGTTGCAGCACGTCAGTTGTGTATTAAGGTCCCAGAATACAATTCACTCCCCTATGTGTTACCAGTAATACTAATGAGATACATTAACACGAGAGTAGTATTTATAATTTATATTACTAGCGTGTGTTAACAAGTCATTCTTTCACCCAGTTATGTACTACCTTTTACTACATGTCTACCCAATACTTGCTTCTCAGATTGTACTGTCTTTGTGTCCTAAAACATTATCTCTCGAAACTGTTGTCAGGGCTGTAGTCCCATTAGTCCTTGCTCCTACAAATTTTATCTTCCTACTACTGCTAGGTGTTGTGTGTATGATAATCCCTCTGGAGCAGGGTTTAGATAGCGACCCACCAGTGACCGCAGGGCCGGCTATACCACTGTGTGTGTGTGTGTGTGTGTGTGTGTGTGTGTGTGTGTGTGTGTGTCTGTGTGTCTGTGTGTATGTTCCATCTCTGGAACATCCTGTCTCTTTCCACCCTGTCAATTCCTCGTAGTATTTTGTATGTCGTTATCATGTTTTCCCTAACCCCCCTGTCCTCCAGTGTCGTTAAGCCGATTTCCCTTAACCTTTCTTCGTAGGGCATTACCCTTAGCTCTGGAACTAGCTTTGTTGCAAACCTTTGTACTTTCTCGAATTTCTTGATGTGCTTGACTAGGTGTGGGTTCCAAACTGGTGCTACATACTCCAATAAGGGCCTGACATACACGGCGTACAAAGTCTTGAACGATTCTTTGCTGAGGTATCGGAACACTGTTCACAGGTTTGCCAGGCGCCCATATACTGCAGCAATTATCTGGCTGTTGTGTGCCTCAGGAGATGTGCTCGGTATTATATTCACCCCAAGAACCTTTTACTTGAGTGAGATTTGCAGTCTTTGGCCACCTATCCAGGTAACCTCCAGGTAACCTAGCCTGTAAACTGTCTGCGATCTTCTTTGCCCTTCCCCGATCTTCATGACTGTATTTGGCGGGGTTAAATTCAAGGAGCCAGTTGCTGGGCCAGGCTTGCAGCCTGTCCAGGTCTCTTTGTAGTCCTGCCTGATCCTCGACCGATTTAATTCTCATCATTAACTTCACATCGTCTGCAAACAGGGACACTTCTGAGTCTATCCCTTTCGTCATGTCAATCACATATCCAAAAAAGAGCACTGTTCCCAGGACTGACACCTGTGGAACCCCACTCGTCACAGGGGCTCACTCTAACACCTCGTCACGTACAATGACTCGTTGCCTCCCTGTCAGGTATTCCCTGATCCACTGCAGTGCACTGCCTGTTATGCATGCCTGGTACTCCAGCTTTTGCACTAATCTCTTGTGAGGAACTGTGTCACAGTCCTTCTTGCAGTCCAAGAAAATGCAATCTACCCACCACTTTCTCTTGTATCTTACTTCCTTTATCTTGTCATAAAACTCCAGTAGGATTTTCCTTCCCTGAATCCGTGCTAGTTGTGGCTTATATACTTGTTCCACTCTAGGTGCTCCACCACTCTCCTCCTGATAATCTTCTCCATGACTTTGCATACTATACACGTCAGCAACAAAAATAGGCACAATACGGTGACTGGAACAATACACAAATAATCTGCACATAGGAGAGAGAGGAGTTTACGATCACGTTTCGGTCCGACTTGGACCATTTACAAAGTCGCACACAGGTCGTCGTAAACTGCTCTCTCCTATGTGCGGGTTATTTGTTCATACACGTCAGTGACACTGGTTTGTAGTTTAGTCTCCTTTCTTAAAAATGGGGACTACACTTGTCGTCTTCCATCCCTCAGGTAGCTGCTCAGTTTCAATGGATGTGTTGAAAAATGTTGTAAGTGGCACACAGTGTCTTTGTTCCCTCTCTAAGGACTCACTGAGATATGTTGTCCGGTCCCACTGCTTTTGATGTATTAAGTTCACTTAGCAGCTTCTTCACCTCTTCCTCGGTTGTGTGTATTTCATCCAGTACTTGTTGGTATATCCCTTGTTGGTGTATCTCCCTATTCTGACTTCCCGGAGTCCTTTCTGTCTCCACTATAAATACTTTTTTAAATCTCATGTTGAGGTCCTCACATTGTTTCTTGTGAGCTCCCCACCTTCTTTCCTCAGCCTGATTACCTGGTCCTTGACTGTTGTCTTCCTCCTGATGTGGCTATACAACAGCTTCGAGTCACAATTAACTTTTTAAGCTATGTCGTTTTCATACTGTTGCTGGGCCTCCCTCCTTATCTGTGAATACTCGTTTCTGGCTCTTCGACTAATCTCTTTATTTTCCTGGGTCCTTTGTTTTCTGTACATTTTCCATTCTGTAACGCACCTAGTTTTTGCCTCCCTACACCTTTGAGTAAACCAAGGGCTCGTTCTGGTCTTCTTGTTATTTCTGTTGCTCTTGGGAACAAACCTCTCCTCTTCCTCCTTGCATTTTGCCTATGTAGTCATCCCTTTTGTAGTTAGACTTCTCCCACTCAACTCCTGTTACCCTCTCCACTTGTAACTCTACTATGTATTCACAGCTCAGAACAATGTGATCACTAGTTCCGAGGGGGCTTTCACATGCGATGTCCTCGATGTTCGAACCACTCAAGGTGAATACAAGGTCCAGTCTTGCTGGTTCGTTCTCACCTCTCTCTCTCTGGTAGTGTCCCTAACATGTTGATACATGAGGTTTTCCAGTACCACATCCATCATGTTGGCTGTCCATGTTTCAGGGCCCCCATGTGGCTCCAGGTTTTCCCAATCAATATCCTTGTGATTGAAATCACCCATAACTAGTAGCTTTGCTCTATCCGTGTGAGGTCTTCTGGCCATCTCAGCCAGTGTGTCCACCATTGCTCTAATGATCTCTTCATATTCTTCTCTTCGCCTCCTGCAGTTCTATGGCGGGTTGTACATCACTGCAATGACTACCTTATGTCTTCCAGACTGAATTATACCTACTATGTAGTCCTTTTCGCCCATGTGTGTGTGTGTGTGTATGTGCTCACCTAATTGTTCACCTAATTGTGGTTGTAGGGGTCGAGACTTAGCTCCTGGCCCCGCCTCTTCACTGATCGCTACTAGGTCCTCTCTCTCTCTCTGCTTCCTGAGCTTAGTCATACCTCGTCTTAAAGCTATGCATGGTTCCTGCCTCCACTACATCACTTGCTAGGCTATTCCACTTCCAGACGACTCTATGACTGAAGAAATACTTCCTAACATCCCTCTGACTCGTCTGAGTCTTCAGCTTCCAATTGTGACCCCTTGTTTCTGTGTCCCCTCTCTGGAACAACCTGCCTCTGTCCACCTTGTCTATTCCACGCAGTATTTTGTATGTCGTTATCATGTCAACCCTGACCCTCCTGTCCTCCAATGTCGTCAGTCCGATTTCCCTCAACCTTTCTTCTTAGGACATACCCCTGAGCTCCGGAACTAGCCTTGTTGCAAACCTTTGCACTTTCTCTAATTTCTTGACGTGTTTGCCCAGGTGTGGGTTCCAAACTGGTGTTACATACTCCAGTATGGTTCTAATGTACATAGTGTACAGAGTCTTGAACGATTCCTTATTAAGGTGTCGGAACGCTATTCTCAGGTTTGCCAGGCGCCCATATGCTGCAGCAGTTATCTGGTTCATGTATGCCTCCGGAGACATGCTTGGTGTCTTTGGCCACCTAGCCTATACTCTGTCTGCGGTCTTCTTTGCCCTTCTCCGATCTTCATGACTTTGCATTTGGCAGGGTTGAATTCAAGAAGCCAGTTGCTGGGTCATGTGTCCAGCCTGCCCAGGCCTCTTTGAAGTCCTGCCTGATCCTCATCTGATTTAGTTCTCCTCATTAGCTTCACATCATCCGCAAACAGGGACACCTCTGAGTCTATCACTTCCATCATGTCATTCATATATACCAAAAATAGCACTGGTCCTAGGACCGACCCCTGTGGGACCCCGCTCGTCACAGGTGCCCACTGTGATACCTCATCCCGTACCATGACTCGTTGTTGCCTCCATGTCAGGTATTCTCTGATCCATTGCAGTGCCCTTCCTGTTATACGCGCCTGATCGCCTGATCCTCTAGTTTCTGCACTAGTCTCTTGTGAGGAACTGTGTCGAAGGCCTTCTTGCAGTCCAAGAAAATGCAATCAACCCACCCCTCTCTCTCGTGTCGTACTTCTGTAACTTTGTCGTAAAACTCCAGAAGGTTTGTGACACAGGATTTGCCTTCCATGAATCCGTTGTTCCGTTCCAGGTGCTCCACCACTCTCCTCCTGATAATCTTCTCCATGACTTTGCATACTATTCACGTCAGTGATACTGGTCTGTAATTTAGTGTGTGTGTGTGTGTGTGTGCCAGAGACAACAGTGCGTGCATCATCTATCCCTCTCAGCTTGCGTCACTTCCTCTGTGGCTACTGACTACACTTTTCCCTAGAAACCGTCATCAGCATAACGTACACAGTACTCACCACAATAACTTAGCCATGTTCAACGTAACCACCTCAAAAATGTCACTCGTTTTCCGTTGTAAAAACTCCTGATGGGCATAGAAACGTTTGTTCGGTACAGCAGGCTTCTTCAGTCAAACACAGAGAGGAATATGATGCTATAGACAGTAGTAGAAGTGAAGAGGTCATTTTGATATGCTCGGCCTCTTAGTCTCGACTGGAAGAGGTCGGTCATTATTAACTTGGATTGAAGACGTGTCCTCCCTTAATACATTCTAAGTGACTGATCACCTTCTATCAAAGCTGAGGGACTGAGTACCTGAAACTTAACTCCACTTCTTCCACTGTCTCCACTTTTAAAATCATCTTTACAATAGTAAGAAGTCTGCTGCACAATTCAACATAATTATCTACTATTTAACTATGATACACCATCGACCAAGACCTGATGCCTGTCAGAAGAAACATTCTCTGTTCCTTGTTTATTAAATGTTAGTAAACTGATCAATTTGTACTACGCAAATTACACATAAGTTTTTTTTTTCCACCAGCAAGATCAGTCATTAATTAAAGACTGACGACTTTCACACTGGTCCACTTACTTTACAGTAAAAAATACCTTACCGTTTTATGAATAAAAGTGACAGATTACCACCTACACCCCAGTAACAATCACAACTTTATTCTCTGTGAGAAGCACTAGTCTTGAAAGTTTGAAACCGATCAACAGAGGCGTTCTCAAGTCATCGTAGAGAAACCAAAATCGGCAATGGGTTATATAAAATTTATCAGAGGGCAACAGCGCAAGTCAATATTTTTTGTACCTTCCTTTAGTTTTAGCTCATCTGTACTGAAAGTTTGAAGACGATCGGATGAGGCATTTTCGGGTTTTAATAGAAAAGTTTAGAGAAAGAAAAAACTTCAAAGTTCCCTCTTGAGAATAATATTAAGTGAGAAACATTTAAGAAACATCTTAAAACATGTTACAAATACATAAAAGAAACATGTAAACAATATGTAAGACACATGTAAGACACATGTAAGATACATGTAAGACACATGTAAGACACATGTAAGAAACATGTAAGACACATGTAAGATACATGTAAGACACATGTAAGAAACATGTAAAATACATGTAAGATACATGTAAGACACATGTAAGAAACATGTAAGACACATGTAAGGAACATGTAAGATACATGTAAGATACATGTAAGACACATGTAAGATACATGTAAGAAACATGTAAGACACATGTAAGATACATGTAAGAAACATGTAAGACACATGTAAGATACATGTAAGACACATGTAAGATACATGTAAGACACATGTAAGATACATGTAAGACACATGTAAGATACATGTAAAAACATTAAGACACATGTAAGATACATGTAGACACATGTAAGATACATGTAAGAAACATGTAAGACACATGTAGACACATGTAAGATACATGTAAGACACATGTAAGATACATGTAAGATACATGTAAGACACATGTAAGACAATGTAAGATACATGTAAGACACATGTAAGATACATGTAAGACACATGTAAGACACATGTAAGACACATGTAAGAAACATGTAAGACACATGTAAGATACATGTAAGACACATGTAAGACACATGTAAGACACATGTAAGACACATGTAAGACACATGTAAGACACATGTAAGATACATGAAAGAAACATGTAAGACACATGTAAGAAACATGTAAGACACATGTAAGATACATGTAAGAAACATGTAAGACACATGTAAGACACATGTAAGATACATGTAAGACACATGTAAGATACATGTAAGATACATGTAAGACACATGTAAGACACATGTAAGATACATGTAAGACACATGTAAGATACATGTAAGACACATGTAAGACACATGTAAGACACATGTAAGACACATGTAAG
The DNA here is from genome assembly GCF_026875155.1 of Cherax quadricarinatus. Taxonomy (NCBI): domain Eukaryota; kingdom Metazoa; phylum Arthropoda; class Malacostraca; order Decapoda; family Parastacidae; genus Cherax; species Cherax quadricarinatus. The sequence continues at coordinate 131,615,227 of NC_069399.1, read as the reverse complement.
AAACATGTAAGATACATGTAAGACACATGTAAGAAACATGTAAGACACATGTAAGATACATGTAAGAAACATGTAAGACACATGTAAGACACATGTAAGACACATGTAAGACACATGTAAGACACATGTAAGACACATGTAAGATACATGTAAGACACATGTAAGAAACATGTAAGACACATGTAAGATACATGTAAGACACATGTAAGACACATGTAAGATACATGTAAGATACATGTAAGACACATTTAAGAAACATGTAAGACACATGTAAGACACATGTAAGACACATGTAAGACACATTAAGAAACATGTAAGACACATGTAAGACACATGTAAGACACAGTGGACCACAACATCCTGCGTCTTAAATTAGAACTTTATGGTATAAGAGTCATCAAACTCGCGTACTTAAAGTTTTATCTTATTAACAGACACCAGCAGGTCTACAACAGTGGTGTGACCTTGTCTACTCAGTCTGATGACGTCGAGGTACCTCAGGGCAGTGTTGACATCGAGGTATCTCAGGGCAGTGTTGACATCGAGGTATCTCAGGGCAGTGTTGACATCGAGGTGCCTCAGGGCAGTGTTGACGTCGAGGTGCCTCAGGGCAGTGTTGACGTCGAGGTGCCTCAGGGCAGTGTTGACATCGAGGTACCTCAGGGCAGTGTTGACATCGAGGTATCTCAGGGCAGTGTTGACATCGATGTACCTCAGGGCAATGTTGACATCGAGGTACCTCAGGGCAGTGTTGACGTCGAGGTGCCTCAGGGCAGTGTTGACGTCGAGGTGCCTCAGGGCAGTGTTGACGTCGATGTTCCCCAGGGCAGTGTTGACATCGAGGTACCTCAGGGCAGTGCTGACATCGAAGTACCTCAGGGCAGTGTTGACATCGAGGTGCCCCAGGGCAGTGTTGACATCGAGGTACCTCAGGGCTGAGTTGACGTCGAGGTGCCTCAGGGCAGTGTTGACATCGAGGTGCCTCAAGGCAGTGCTGACATCGAGGTGCGTCAAGGCAGTGTTGACATCGAGGTGCTCAAGGGCAGTGTTGACATCGAGGTACCTCAGGGCAGTTTGACGTCGAGGTGCCTCAGGGCAGTGTTGACATCGAGGTGCCTCAAGGCAGTGTTGACATCGAGGTGCCTCAAGGCAGTGTTGACATCGAGGTGCCTCAAGGCAGTGTTGACATCGAGGTGCCTCAAGGCAGTGTTGACATCGAGGTGCCTCAAGGCAGTGTTGACATCGAGGTGCCTCAAGGCAGTGTTGACATCGAGGTGCCTCAAGGCAGTGTTGACATCGAGGTGCTCAAGGCAGTGTTGACATCGAGGTGCCTCAAGGCAGTGTTGACATCGAGGTGCCTCAGGGCAGTGTTGACATCGAGGTGCCTCAAGGCAGTGTTGACATCGAGGTCCTCAGGGCAGTGTTGACATCGAGGTACTCAGCATGTTGATTCAGTCTAGGCAGTGTTGACATCGAGGTGCCTCAGGCAGTGTTGACGTCGAGGTGCCTCAGGGCAGTGTTGACGTCGAGGTGCCTCAGGGCAGTGTTGACATCGAGGTACCTCAGGGCAGTGTTGACATCGAGGTATCTCAGGGCAGTGTTGACATCGAAGTACCTCAGGGCAGTGTTGACATCGAGGTGCCCCAGGGCAGTGTTGACGTCGAGGTCCTCAGGGCAGTTTTGACGTCGAGGTGCCTCAGGGCAGTGTTGCATCGATGTTGCCTCAGGCAGTGTGACATCGAGGTACTCAAGGCAGTGTGACATCGAGGTGCCTCAGGCATGTTGACATCGAGGTGCCTCAAGGCAGTGTTGACATCGAGGTGCCTCAGGCAGTGTTGACTCGAGGTGCCTCAGGCAGTGTTGACATCGAGGTGCCTCAAGGCAGTGTGACATCGAGGTGCTCAAGGCAGTGTTGACATCGAGGTGCCTCAAGGCAGTGTTGACATCGAGGTGCCTCAAGGCAGTGTTGACATCGAGGTGCCTCAAGGCAGTGTTGACATCGAGGTGCCTCAAGGCAGTGTTGACATCGAGGTGCCTCAAGGCAGTGTTGACATCGAGGTGCCTAAAGGCAGTGTTGACATCGAGGTGCCTCAAGGCAGTGTTGACATCGAGGTGCCTCAAGGCAGTGTTGACATCGAGGTGCCTCAAGGCAGTGTTGACATCGAGGTGCCTCAAGGCAGTGTTGACATCGAGGTGCCTCAAGGCAGTGTTGACATCGAGGTGCCTCAAGGCAGTGTTGACATCGAGGTGCCTCAAGGCAGTGTTGACATCGAGGTGCTCAAGGCAGTGTTGACATCGAGGTGCCTCAAGGCAGTGTTGACATCGAGGTGCCTCAAGGCAGTGTTGACATCGAGGTGCCTCAAGGCAGTGTTGACATCGAGGTGCCTCAAGGCAGTGTTGACATCGAGGTGCCTCAGGGCAGTGTTGACATCGAGGTGCCTCAAGGCAGTGTTGACATCGAGGTGCCTCAAGGCAGTGTTAACATCGAGGTGCCCCCAGGGCAGTGTTAAACTCGAGGTGCCTCAAGGCAGTGTTGACATCGAGGTGCCTCAGGGCAGTGTTGACATCGAGGTGCCTCAGGCAGTGTTAACATCGAGGTCCCTCAAGGCAGTGTTGACATCGAGGTGCCTCAAGGCAGTGTTACATCGAGGTGCCTCAAGGCAGTGTTGACATCGAGGTGCCTCAAGGCAGTGTTGACATCGAGGTGCCTCAAGGCAGTGTTGACATCGAGGTGCCTCAAGGCAGTGTTGACATCGAGGTGCCTCAGGGCAGTGTTGACATCGAGGTGCCTCAAGGCAGTGTTAACATCGAGGTGCCTCAAGGCAGTGTTAACATCGAGGTGCCCCAGGGCAGTGTTAACATCGAGGTGCCTCAAGGCAGTGTTGACATCGAGGTGCCTCAGGGCAGTGTTGACATCGAGGTGCCTCAAGGCAGTGTTAACATCGAGGTGCCCCAGGGCAGTGTTGACATCGAGGTGCCTCAGGGCAGTGTTAACATCGAGGTGCCTCAGGGCAGTGTTGATTCGAGGTGCTAGGGCAGTGTTACGAGGTGCCTCAGGGCAGTGTTGACATCGAGGTGCCTCAAGGCAGTGTTAACATCGAGGTGCCTCAAGGCAGTGTTAACATCGAGGTGCCCCAGGGCAGTGTTAACATCGAGGTGCCTCAAGGCAGTGTTGACATCGAGGTGCCTCAGGGCAGTGTTGACATCGAGGTGCCTCAGGGCAGTGTTACATCGAGGTGCCCAGGCAGTGTTGACATCAAGGTGCCTCAGGGCAGTGTTAACATCGAGGTGCCTCAGGGCAGTGTTGATATCGAGGTGCCTCAGGGCAGTGTTAACATCGAGGTGCCTCAGGGCAGTGTTGATATCGAGGTGCCTCCAGGACAGTGTTGACATCGAGGTGCCTCAGGGCAGTGTTGACATCGAGGTGCCTCAAGGCAGTGTTAACATCGAGGTGCCTCAGGGCAGTGTTGACATCGAGGTGCCTCAAGGCAGTGTTGACATCGAGATGCCTCAGGGCAGTGTTGACATCGAGGTGCCTCAAGGCAGTGTTAACATCGAGGTGCCTCAGGGCAGTGTTGACATCGAGGTGCCTCAGGGCAGTGTTAACATCGAGGTGCCCCAGGGCAGTGTTAACATCGAGGTGCCCCAGGACAATGTTGACGTTAAATTCAACTTTTCTCAACAACACCGTCAACGAGGACCTCCTAAAATATCTACATGGATGACTACCAATTAATTCACTCTGAACATTCACAAAACATTCTACGTTGTGCTTCGGAAAAAAAAGTTACAATTTTTTTCTACAAACTGGCCATATCCCACCGAGGCAGAGTGTCCTAAAAAGAAAAACTAAATTTTCTCTTTTTAACTTTAGTAATGTATACAGGAGAAGGGGTTACTAGTCCCTTGCTCCCGGCATTTTAGTCACCTCTTACGACACGCATGGCTTATAGAGGAAGAATTCTGTTTCATTTCCCCAGGGAGTTACAAATATCAAACTAAACATAATATTTAACTATTCTCCCAGTGTTAGATAAACTGAGGGAAAATCCTTAAGTCTACACCTTGATTGCAACTTGAAGTTTAATACCCACATCCGGCACATAACAGAGGAGGTCTACAAGGAAGTCGTCATCCTCTACAAGATACCTACCTGTGTACCTCAAACAACACTACTTACATATTACTACTTATTAATCTATCCGTCTCACCTATGGTATTATGCTTGGAGATCTACTGCGTCACACAACAACAACAACAACAAAATAAAAACTCAACAAAAAGTCACTGTGCGAATGATGACTCAGTCCAGAGACAATACACTCGTCCACTCTTCAAAAGTTTATACTTACTCATTATACAGACCATGTATTCATACCACTGTGATCACTATATATACAGGACAATCAATTCCAGTGTTAACCCTCCTCTTCAGCTTCTCCTTAATAGCTGCAACGGAACTCACAAACTCAACACAAGACACAAAAACCTCTTCAATATCCCCCGAGTCCGATTCGACCTGTGTAAAATTTCAGTGCGCATAAAAGGCCGTAAAATCTGGAAATCCCTGCCTTAAGTCTCTACAGATCCCCTACTGCCAATCGCATCAAAGCTATTGCTAAAAAGCATCTCATCTCCTTAATATAATCTAGACAGCAAGTCGTTTGACAAACAATACCTGTGTTCATCCACTTGTGTTGTCCCTGTTCTACTTCCAGCCTTCCATTAGATTTGCATGGTAATTTAAGGAACTTGCTGTAATTTCAATATCTCTGTTCAGTCACGCCATAAATCTGAAGATCATTGAATCTATTTAAATAATGCGCTAATGTTTAGCCACTGAACACTGTCATTAGCTACTTAGGGTTGTAGGTTTGTTAGCCTTAAGATTAGTTGCCAGAAATGCATTGCATAATTAGTGGCTTTCTTTGGTGCCTACTATTTCACATATTTATCTACCATTATCTGTATGCTCACAGACATGAAACATTAGCAGTGAATGAAGCAGCGTGTGAACCTGCCGTAGAGTTACCATGGAACAACTTGTGCTACCAGACCATATCTAAGATCAAACCTCTTTTCCATCCATTATCAAGAACTATATGAACCCTAGTTTACTGCTGAGATAATAATAATGATAATAATAATAATAATAATAATAATAATAATAATAATAATAATAATAATAATAATAATAATAATAATAATAATAATAATAATAACAGCCCCACCGTCCATCGTCAACAACAGTATTATCACAACTATCAACATCAACAAAAACACTACAACCACAAGCAATAACACCAATAACAATAATTCCACTAACAATAACAACATCTTCAGTAACATCACCACCAATAACAATTACATGTTCGCTAACGGTAACACTACCACCCATAACAATAAATCCAATAACAACGCTAACAATAACACCACCAACAATAACAGCATCATCATTAAAACTACAACTAATAACAGCCCAACAATAGCACTACAAAGAATACCCATCAGGTACTTGCTAAGTGTAATAATAACAATATTAACACCGTAAACACATTCTCTGTCAAAGATATCACTACGAAACGTAGCCTTACTCCTCTTACTTTCCACAGCGGGCGTCTACACCATCCCTTGTAGATACTGTTCCAAGAAATATGTAGGAGAAACAGGCAGAAATCTTTCGGTCTGCCTGAACGAACATCGAAACACCAGCAAGAGGGACAACTTAAGGTACGCCTGTGTCATCCACAGGAACTCCACGGAGCATTTGATGAATTGTAATGAAGCACAACTCGTCCTCACGGAACATGATATTAGACGCCGACGATGTCTAGAAGCCTCACTAATCGCCGTCACCGATACATAGAACATAATACTGGAAGCATCAAAACTACAAATACATTGGCACAAATGATACTCAACCAGGCGAAGCACCACCTACCTAACAACACAGAGTCACGTGACCTCATTGACTACCTGACCACATCTCAAATAAGTCACACTTGTATTTTTCAAGTTCCCCGTGTCCTACCCCTCTCCCCTCTTTTCCCTTTTTTTTTTTAACCTCTGTTTATTACACTAAAACCGAAAGCAATGGCAGCAAAAAACCAAACAACAATATAAAAAACTGCGCGCAAGAAAAAAAGCTAGCACAAAGCATGACAACCACAAGAAAATTACCTCCAAAAACAACAACAACCCATCAACCCCCTATGCAACCCCCACCATATCCACCCTCCAACCCACCCCTATCCACACCACCCCAAAACCCCCCTTTCCACACCCAAAAACACAACTACCCATCAACGACAGCAATACCACTGTCCAGCTCCGTCAACAATATACCATCTCCCCTATCATCAACTCCCATTAACAAAGGCAAAAGCACCTTTTTGCTACACCCTCAACAAAGGGTCATACCACTCCTACCACCATAACTACCCCCCCACAAGCAAAAACAAAAAACAACTATCACCACCACAACAAAAAACAACTATCACCACCACCCAAAAAACCAATACCCCCCCCTCCACCCAAAACCCCAAAAACTACCCCACCCCCCAGAACAAAAACCCTCACCACCAAACCAAAATACCCCACCAACAAGAGCAACAAAAACAACTACCACCACCCCACCAACACCATCAATCCCTATAAAGCAAAAAAACAACAACAAAAAAATATCACCAACCCCTACCCCAAAAAAAAAGCTAAAACCACCACCACCAACCACCAAACAAAACAAAAAAAACTACCCCCACCTGCAAAAAAAACCAACAAAAAACCACACCAAAACGCAAAAACAACAAATCCACCACCCAAAAACAACAACTACCCCCAACAAAAAAACAGCAAAACAACTACCACACCCCCCCACCCACAAAAACTACCCACCAACAACAACAATACCACCACCAACAACAAAACCACCACCCAAAAACAACAAACCCTCACCCCCTCAACAACAATACCACCAAACCCCCAACAACAACTACCACCCCCAACAAAACTACCCCATCAACAACTATAAAACCCCCACCCCAAAAAACAACTACCCCCACCCAAAAACAACAACCACCCTCCCAACAAAACTACCCCAACAACAACAAAAATACCACCAACAAAAATAACAACTACCACCCCAACAACAACAAAAAACCACCCCACCAAAACAAAATACCACCCCCAACAAAAAATACCCCCACCAACAACAACAACTACCACCCCCACCAACAAAAAAATCCACCACCAACAAAAAAAACCCCCCCCGAACAGCAACAACAACAACAGCAACAACAACTACACCACCCCCTACAAAAACAACACCACCACCACCCCAACAACAACAACTACAACCACCCCAAAACAAAACTACCACCACCAAAAAAAAAACTCCCCCACCAACAAAAACAACTACCACCACCAACAACAAAACTACCACCCCCAACAAAAACAACAACAAAAACTACCACCCCCAAAACAACAACAAACAGCCACCCCCCAACACCAACAACTACCACCACCACCAACAACAGCAACTCCCACCACCAACAACAACAACTACTACCACCAACAACAACAACTACCACCACAAACAACAACAACTACCACACCAACAACAATAACCACCAACAACAACAATAACTACCACCACAACAAAAACAACACCACCACCACCAACAACAACAACAACTACCACCACCACCAACAACAACAACAACTCACCACCACCAACAACAATACCACCACCAACAACAACAACTACCACCACCACCACTAACAACAACAACTACCCCCACCACCAACAACAACAAATACCACCAACAACACCAACAATACCACCACCACCAACAACAACAACAACTACCACCACCAACAACAATAACCCCCACCACCAAACAACAACAACTCCCACCACCACCAACAACAACTACCAAGTTTGTAGATAAATGGTTCAGAGAACCGACATGTTGATAAATTAGACACATGTGCAACTCTTGGGTATCTTTACTGAGGAAACGTTTCGCCACACAGTGGCTTCATCAGTCCATACAAAGGAGAATCTTGAAGAACAGGAGGAGAATGAGGTAATCATTGAACAAATGTTAAACGACCTATGACTGCTGCACCTCTCCTGCCAACGGTTTATAAGCTCCTTCTCAGCACGTATGCCGTATTCTATTCAAGATTGATGGACTGACCACATCGACTCAAGGTTGAGGGACTGATTACCTCATTCTCCTCCTGTTCTTCAAGATTCTCCTTTGTATGGACTGATGAAGCCACTGTGTGGCGAAACGTTTCCTCAATAAAGATACCCAAGAGTTGCACATGTGTCTAATTTATCAACAACTACCAACACCAACAACAACTACCTCCACCACCAACAACAACTCCACCACCAACAACAACAACCCCACCACCAACGACAACAACTACCACCACCACCCCCAAAAACAACAATTACCACCACCCAACTACAACAAACTACCACCACCACCACCACCCACCAACAACAACAACAACAACACAACAGCAACACAACCACCACCACCACAACAACAACAACAACAACAGCAACAACAAATACCACCCCCCACCAAAACAACAAAAATCACCACCCAACAACAAATACCCCCACCAACAACAGCAACTACAACCCCCAACAAAAACAACTACCACCACCAACACAACAACTACCACCACCAACAACAACAAACCACCCCCCACCAACAACAACTGCCACCACCACTCCAACAACAACAACTACCACCACCACAACAACAACTACCACCCCCACCAACAAACAAAACTACCACCACCAACAACAACCACCCCACCACCAACAACAACACCCAAAACAACAGCCAAAAAACCAACACCACCACCACCAACAACAACAGCTCCCCCCAACCCACAACAAACCCCCACCACACCAACAAACAATACCACCCCACCCACCAACAACAACAACAACAACAAAAAAACAACAGCAACCCAAAAACCCCGCACCACCCACCAACAACACAGCTACCCCACCAACCCCAACAACTACCACACCAACAAAAACAACTACCACCACCCAAACCCCCACCAACAACAACAAACAAAACACAGCAACAAAAAACCAGCACACCACCCCCAACAAAACAGCTACCACCACCAACACCAACAACTACCCCCAACAACAACAACAACTACCCCACCATCCACCCCCCCAACAAAAACAACTACCACCACCCCCAACAACAAAACAACTACCCCCCCCCCAAACACAAACAACCCACCACCCCCAACAAAAAAATCCACCCCCCCCAACAACAACATCCCCCCCACCACCAACAACAACAACTCCCACCCCCCCCCCCCCAAACAACTACCACCACCACAAAACAACAACAACTACCCCCCCCACTAACAACAACAACAATCCCACCCCACCCCCCCCAACACTACCACCCCCACTAACAAAAAAACCCAACACCCCCACCACCAACAACAAAACAACTACCCCCACCACCACACAACAACAATACCACCACCCCAACAACAACAAAACCACCACCACCAACAACAACAACAACTACCACCACCACCAACAACAAAACAACTACCCCCCAAAAACAACAACAAACCACCACCAACAACAACTACCACCACCCCAACAACAACAACACCACCACCCCAAAAACAACAACAACTCCCACCACCAAAAACAACAACAACTACCACCACCACCAACAACAAAATCCCCACCACCACCAACCAACAAAAACAACTCCACCCCCACCAACAACAACAACAACTACCCCCACCCCCAAAAACAACAACAATACCCCCCCAACAAAAAAAAACCAACTACCACCCCCCCAACAACACCACCACCACAACAAAACAACTACCACCACCAACAAAAAAACAACTCCCCCCCACCCAACAACAACAACTACACCCCCCAAACAAAAAACAACTACCCCCACCCCCAACAACAACAACAAAACCCCACCACCACCAACAACAAACTACCACCACCACCAACAAAAACAAGACAACACAACAATAAAACAATAAAACGGGAATTTTGAGTACAGTGGTTTACAGTTTTTATTAGAAGAGAAAATTACTGGATATAAAACATATCTTTCTTAGAAAAGATGATGTCACACCAACTTTACCCCCTGACTCTCGGACACCAGTACCCAGAGAGATGGCACCACTGAACCTTGACATGACACCCTGGAACCATGACACCATGGCACCAAACCCCCTGGCACTCCGACACCCTGGCACTTGCTGACACCCGGCATTACTGACCCCTGGCACTTAAGACCCCTGACACCCTGACCCCCTGGTATTTACTGACCCCTTTGGGCACAAACTGACACCGGGCACTCACTGCACCCCTACACTCGTGACATCCGGCACCACTAACCCCCTGGCACCACTGACACCCTGGCATCATACATAATGGCACTCACTGACTCAAGCATTACCACACCCGGCACTTACTAAACCCCCGGCATCCTACACTCTGGCACTTACTGACCCCATGGCACTCACGACACCCTTGCAACACTGACACCCTGGCACTTACTGACCCCTTGGCACCATTGAAAACCGGCACTTACTGACCCCCTAGCACTCACTGACACCCTGGCACCAGACCCCTGGCACTTACTACCCCTTGGCCCTCACTGACCCCCGGGCACTTCGACACCCGGCACTTACTGACCCCCTGGCACTATAAACCGTTGGGAACCACTGCCCCCTGGCACATATTGACCCCGCAATCACGACCCCCGGCACTCACTGACACCTGGCGCTCACTGACCCCGTGGTATTCACTGACACCCTGGCACTCACGCCCCTGGCACTCACTGAGACCCGGCACCACGCCCCCTGGCACCCCTACACCCGGCACTCATGACACCCTGGCGCTCACTGACCCCCTGGCATTCACTGACACCTTGGCATTTATGACACCATGGCACCACTGACCCCTTGAAACATGCCCCCTGGTTACGACATTTTTGCATCCTGAAACCCTGGCCTATGACCCCACACTCAGACACCCTGGCACTCACTACCCCCCTTGGCATTTCTGAACCTTGCACCACGGACCCCCTGCATTTACTGAACCCTGGCACTTCTGACCCCCCGGGGCACTTACTGACCCCGGCACTCCTGACCCCGGGCCCACCATGACACCCTGGCACTCACTGAACCCTGGCACTTACTGACGCCCGGGCCTCACGACACCCGGCACTACTGCCCCCTGGCATTACTGACACCCTGGCACTTACTGACCCCCTGGCCCCACTGACACCCGGCATCACTGACACCCTCACTCATGACCCCCGGCACTCAGCCCCCAGGTGATGTCACTGTGTGAGGTGTATGTCTAGGGATGAACACGTGTGGGGTGTATGTCTAGGGAGTACCTGTGTGGGTTAGCTGGGTGATGTCCCGGGGTTTAGGGAATGCTGGGTGATGTACATGTGTGAGGTAATGTCTAGGTGATGTACACTGTGTGAGGGTATGTCTAGGTGATGACACGGTGGGGTTTTGTTGGGGATGTACATGTGTGAGGTGTTGTCAGGTGATTAACTGTGTGAGGTGATGCTGGGTGATGCAGGGTGGGGTTTTCTGGGATTTTCACTGTGTGGGTGTATGTCTGGTTTGGTTACTGTGTGGTTTGTTAGGTGATGTACCTGTTTGAGGGTATGTTGGGTGATGAACATGTGGGGTATATGTCTAGGGATGTACACGTGTGAGGTGTAGCGGGTGATGTACACGTGTAGGGTAGTCTAGGTAATGACACGTGTGAGGTTTTTTCTGGGTGGACACTGTGTGAGGTTATGTCTAGGTGAGTACACTGTGTGAGTGTATGTCTGGGTGTGTACACTGTGTGGGTGTTTCTAGGTGAGTAACTGTGGGGTGTAGTCTAGGTATGTATACTGTTAGGGTTTGTCTGGGTTGTACACTGTGTGAGGGGTTGTCTAGGTATGTACCTGTGTGAGGTAATTCTGGGTGTTTCCTGGGAGGTGTATGTCAGGTGATGTACCACGTGTGAGTTATTCTGGGTGAATTTTACACTGTGTGAGGTGTATGCAGGGTGTACACTGTGTGAGGGTATGTCAGGTGACGTACACCTTTGTGGGGGGTCATGTCTAGGTGACATACACTGTTTTGAGGTGTATTTTGGGTGGCGTACACTGTGTGAGGTGAGTCTGGGGTGACGTCACTGTTAGGTGTATGTCTAGGGTGGGTCACGTTGAGGTGCTTCTGGTACATCCTGTGTGGGGTGTATCTTGGGACACACTGTGTGAGGGTATGTCTAGTGACTACATTTTGTTAAAGTGTATGTCAGGTGCTACACTGTTGGGGTTATGTTTGGTGACGTACATGAGGTGTATTTTTTTTCGGGGGTACTTACACTGAGAAGTGTATATCTTTTGAGAACGTACACTGAGGGGAGTGTACTAGCAGATCTTATGCTTAGGTGTATGTCTTAAAGTACTCCCTGATGGGTTTATCTAGCAAATAATAAAGGAGGTGTATATCGTTCAGCTTTTACACGAGGGGTTTGCTACGTTTTTACGCCGCTGTTAATAACTAAAGTGATTTGCAAGTGGTTCGCAGGGGAAATAAAACCCTTAATGATACTTATGCTGCGATGGATTTAAATGCACACAAACACCACACCCCGGGTGGTGTGTGTTTTCAGCGTTTTACATCGGGCACATGTCTTCAGTGGTATACATGGGGGTTCTCTCAGGGGATGTACACTGGGTGTTTCATGGATGTACACTGAGGGTCTCCTCTCTCAGGAACACTGAGGTATGTCTCTCAGGGTTTACACGAGGTGTCCCTTTAAAATGGATGTACACTAAATAGTATCCCCAAATGGATATAATGAAAGTTTACTTGTATATCCATTTAAATTTAAAGACTAGAGTATCCTTGATGCTGTGCAAATACTAGCAGACCCCAGCTATGAAACGAAACTCAGTGTTGATGGAGTTTGCGACTCTTCATTCTGGGAAAGAAAGTATTCTTGCTCGGGTTTTACCTTTAACGACCCCGGCGGGGAATACCTTCAATAAAATAATAATCTTTTTTTTACAAGGTATACGGGTCTACTGACCAAGAATACTACCCCTGGTTTCCCACTTAGGAGGCAATACCTTGTACAGCACTTTACTGAGGTTCTGAAGAACGGGTGGGATTTCCCCAAAAGGGTTTTCGGGTTTCTCCTTCTCACGTGCTTTAAAAGATCCCTGCTTCTCAGACCTTTTCTCGCTATTCACATCCCTCAGCGCTTCTCACGACCTTTTTCGTCTGTCTCGTTCCCTCACACCCTTTTGCTTTCCTCTTATTTAAAGAGGGAGAATCACCCCTTACATCAGCCCCCTCGCCCCTCCCCAACCTGTCCCCCTGTTTTCTTGGGAAATTATTCAATCATCAGACACAATCATTTAGTTGACACCCTTCCCAAAATGATGTAACATGATAACAACAATAATAATAATAATATAAAAACAGTAAAAAAAATTAAAAGGGCCCCATGGAAATAATTCCATCATGTTAAAAATATATTTAAATTTTATATTTTGTACCTGTACCAAATATCTGATATTAATAATAATGTTTAAAAACAATAAAAATAATAAAATAAAAAAATAATAAAAATAAAATAATAAAATAAAAAAATAATAATAAAAAAATAAAAAAAAAAACTTTTATAATATTCTGAAAGGTTTTGTTTTTAGAAAAATTATTCGATAAAATTTTTGTTTAGGAAAGAAACAATTACGATTTATCGTAACCTTTTTTTTATTAAGAAAAAACACGGTGAAGTGGCAGGGGTTTGTTCACCATTGATGAAAAAAAACATCGGCCCCTAAGGGCAGGGAGAATAAAAAAAAAAAAACGTTTTATTTGGGCCCATTAGTATATTACGTCACATGGGCTGAAGTACAGCTTACCATCTTAGCTGGACTAGTGCCAGGAAACCTGGGGCTAGCTGCCGGGAGCCCGGGGCTAGCGCCAGGTAGCCTGGGCTAGCTCCCCGGTACCTGGCTGCTCCCAGTAGCCCGGCAGCTCCCAGGGACCTGGCCTACTCCCAGGGATGGGCCCAGCGCAGGTGCCCGGCCCAGCTCCAGGTAGCCTGGCCTAGCTCCCGGGGGCCTGGGCCCAGCTCCGGTAGCCTGGCCCCCCGCTCCCGGTAGCCTGGCCCAGCTCCCCGGGAGCTGGCCAGCGCCCGGGAGCCCGGATAGCCCCCGGGAGCCCGGTTAGCTCCCAGGTAGCCTGGCCTAGCTCCCAGGTAGCCTGGCCTAACTCCCGGGTATCTGAGAACTCGCCAGGGACCTTCATTAAGACTGGGCAACCCAGTAGCGACGATGCAAATTACACAAAAAAATGTCTGGGAAGTTTATGCAAATGCGACCAGGAGGCAGAAAAAAGACATTCTCTGCAGATCTTTAAAAGTGACGTCATGTTGATTCCTCACACACATACACATCTCTGCATTAAACATACGTCTGTCTAGTATACATATCTTAACATGTTTCAGGAAACACTTTCGACACATCTGATCCTGGTTTCCTCCCCCCGGGGAGCCAGGAGAAAAACCTTGATGGAGTCTGCAGCTGGTGACGCAGCGGCCACCACATCAGGAAGGTTTCCTGTATTTAACCTTCAGTTAGCGTAGTTGTGCCTCCAGGTATCACAGGCACGGCACGAGTGTGACTCCAGAGTGTGGAGAGGAGGTAGAGTTGAGTACCTAAGGTAGTGAGAGAAGGAGAGTGGAACAGTACTCACCGTTGCCCTCCATGGACCTGAGTGCCAGGTAGCCGGCCATGCTAGGCGAGGCAGGGCTGCCAACACAACCTTCTTATACGTCTCTAAAAGCACAGTTCTTGTTCTTCTTGTTGTTCACACGTTGAGGGTCAAGTGGCACTCGTGGGTCAGCTCTGTAAGGGCACCCGAGATGCTTCTTACTATGGAAAGCGCAAGTTTCCTGCGTTCTGGCACTTTTGAAGGACTCGCTAAAATATACCAAGGAAATACTTTAATAATCAATATGGACGTCAGAGGTTTGACTTTAATCGAATATCTGAATACTAATTAATTACATTTACAATAAACACCGCCTGAGGACACTAACAATGGATATCTCGCTAAGTAAACACAACACTTGTGTGTGGGACATTGTTGCGCCCCACAGAACCTACTTTCTTAACCAACCAGCCTTGTCTTCCTCAATAGCATCTCAATCAACACAAACACTAATTAAAATAAACTGCAGATGCCAAGAACATAAATAATTCTGAAATCTTTACTGTAATGTATTTTCAGAACCGAATTTTAACTGAAGTCTTGGAAAATTTTCTGTGTAGATCCTCGGCTCAACAGATGTTGTGTCATACGTGATAAATGCGACGTTTTCTCCTAGTTGTGGCACTAGCAGCAGGTGTCACTCAGCGAGTTGTAGGCACCTGTAATGCTTGGGTGACAGGGTAGGCCTACCAGAGGCCTGGGAGCCAGGAGTGAGACTCTTGCCTTGTATCTTGTACGGTGAGCGTCGCTCTACTGACCCAGCCGACCACCATCCCGACACTGCTGCCGCACCTCACTCTACCTCACTCTACCTCACTCTCCTCTACCTCACTCTACCTCACTCTCCTCTACCTCACTCTACCTCACTCTCCTCTACCTCACTCTACCTCACTCTCCTCTACCTCACTCTACCTCACTCTCCTCTACCTCACTCTCCTCTACCTCACTCTACCTCACTCTCCTCTACCTCACTCTACCTCACTCTCCTCTACCTCACTCTCCTCTACACTCACTCTTACCTCACTACTCTCTCTACCTCACTCTACCTCACCTCACTCACTTCTACCACCTCTACTCCTACCTCACTCTCCTCTACCTCACTCTACCTCACTCTCCTCTACCTCACTCTACCTCACTCTCCTCTACCTCACTCTTAACTACTGCTCTACCTCACTCTCCTCTACCTCACTCTACCTCACTTACTCCTCTACCTCACACTCCTCTTCTACCTCACACTCCTCATCTACTCTCTTTCTACTCTACCCACTTCTACATCACTCTCCTCTACCTCACTCTCCTCTTACCTCACTCTAACCTCACTCCATCTCTCTACCTCACCTCCTCTCCTCATTTTTTCTACCTCACTATCTCACTTGTCCTACCTCACTCATCTCATCTCCTCTACCTCACTCTTTCTACCTCACTCAGTCTACCTCACATACTCACTCTCCTCTACCTCACTCTCTTCTACCTTCACTCTCTTCTACTCACTCTCTCTTCTCTCTCTCTCCTCACCTCCTCTACCTTACTCTCCTCACTGACCTCTTCTACCTCCTCTCTTCCACTCACCTCATTGCACCTCACTTCCTCTTACCTCACTATACCTCATTCTCCTCTAAACCTCACTCTATATCTCACTTTATCTCACTCTATCTCCTCCCCTACCTCACTCCTATCTACTCACTCTCGTCTCTCTCTATTACATCATGCCTCACTCTCTCTCTACCTCACTCTGCTCACCCTCTCACCTCACTCTCCTCTACGTCACTTTCTCTTCCTCTCCTCTCTAACTCACCTCCTCTACCTTCACTCCTCTTACCTACTCTCACTCCTTCTACCTCGCTCTCTCCACCTCACTCTCTTGCTACCTCACTCTCCTCTATACCTCACTCTCTACCTCACTCTCCTCTCAACCTCACTCTACTCATCTATCTCTCATCTTATCTCACTCTATCCTCACTCTCCTCTACCTCACTCACCTCCCTCTCACTCTCACTCCTGTACTCTCTCTACTTTCACTCTCTCTCACTCTCCTCTCTACCTCACTCTCCTCACCTCACTCACCTCACTCTCCTCTACCTCACTTTCCTTCTCTACCTCCCTTCTCTACAACCTCACTCTCCTCCTTACCTCACTCTCCCTCTACCTCACTCTCCTCTCTACCTCATCTCTTCTCTCTACCTCAACTCTCCTCTACCTCACTCTCCTCTCTACCTCACTCTCTCCACCTCACTCTTCTCTCTACCTCACTCTATCTCACTCTACCTCACTTCCTTTACTCTCACTCTCCTCTATCACCTCACTCTACCTCACCCTCCTCCACCTCACCTATCTCCTCTCCACTTCCCCATCCTCCTCCACTCTCCACATACCCTCATTCCCACATCTCTACCTCACATCTCCTCACTCTCCACTCTCCTCACTCTCTCCTCCCTCACTCTCCCACATCTCACTCTCCTTCCCACACTCCTCACTCTCCACATCCTCCTCACTCTCCCACATCCTCTCCTACCTCACTCTCTCTCTCCACCTCACTCTCCTCACCCACATCCTCCTCTCTACCTCACTCTCCTCACTCCTCACTCCTGCCCTCACTCTTCCACTCCTCCTTCACTCTCACATCCTCCTCACTCTCCCACATCTCCCTCCTACCTCCACATCTCTCCTCACCTCCACATCCTCCTCACTCTACCTCACATCTCCCACTCTCCACTCTCCCTCACCTCCCACTTCCTCCTTCACTCTCCCACATCCTCCCTCTCTCCCACTATCCATACCCTCACTCTCCCACTCCTACCTCACTCTCCACATCCTCCTACTCTCCCATCCTCCTTCCACCTCTCCCACATCCTCCCTCACTCTCCCACATCCTCCCTCACTCTCCCACATCCTCCTCATCTCTCCCACATCCTCCCTCACTCTCCCACATCCTCCCTCACTTCCCACATCCTCCCTCACTCTCCCACATCCTCCCTCCTCCCCACTCCTCCCTCACTCTCCCACATCCTCCCTCACTCTCCCACATCCTCCCTCACTCTCCCACATCCTCCCTCACTCTCCCCACTCCTCCTCACTCTCCCACATCCTCCTTCACTCTCCCACATCCTCCTTCACTCTCCCACATCCTCTCTCGCTCCCCCGCATCCTCCCTCACTCTTCCACATCCTCCCCACTCCTCCCACATCCTCCCTCACTCTCCCACATCCTCCCTCACTCTCCCACATCCTCCTTCACTCTCCCACATCCTCCCTCACTCTCCCACATCCTCCCTCACTCTCCCACATCCTCCTCACTCTCCCACATCCTCCCTCACTCTCCCACATCCTCCCTCACTCTCCCACACCCTCCCTCACTCTCCCACATCCTCCCTCACTCTCCCACATCCTCCCTCACTCTCCCACATCCTCCCGCACTCTCCCACATCCTCCCTCACTCTCCCACATCCTCCCTCACTCTTCCACATCCTCCCTCACTCTCCCACATCCTCCCTCACTCTCCCACATCCTCCCTCACTCTCCCACATCCTCCCTCACTCTCCCACATCCTCCCTCACTCTCCCACGTCCTCCCTCACTCTCCCACATCCTCCTTCGCTCTCCCATACGCTCCCTTGCACTCTCTCACCCTCCTCCCTCCCACACCTTCCCCTCACCCTTCTTCACCCTCCCTTCCCTCTCCCCTCACTTATTCGTTCAGCCTCACACCTTCACCTCTCAGCATCACTCAGGTGTGCACCACTACACTGTAGCTCTTAGTTTTGACAAGGGTACCAAACATCACAGTGTACGTACAACAGGGTACGTACAACAGTGTACGTACAATAGTGTACGTACAATAGTGTACGTACAACCTTGTGGTGCTCATTAATGTGGTGGTATGAGTAACAACAGCTGGAGCGGAGGTTTTTTTTAAGTGAGAGATAACAGTTGTAGTGGTGGGACATGTTTTATTGTGTGAGCATCAGCTGCCGCGGGATAACTTAGATATTTGTGTTAATGTTAAGTTAATGTCCCGAGTTTGTATGGTTCGAACCCAGTCCACTGAACGAGGGTCAGTACAATGTTAACACTTGTATACTAGCATAAACGATACGTTATATACATACATATATATATATATATAAAATTTTATATATATATATATATAATATATATATATATATATATATATTATATAATATATATATATATATATATATATAATATATATATATATATATATATATATATATATATATATATATATAAATATATATATATATTTATCAGCATTTTGAAACTAAGATTGTGGTTAAAATTTCTCTCGTTGAACAAATATAGTTAGGTTAGGTCAGGTTTGTCAGGTCACAGGACAAGTGTTTCCTGACGCGGGTCTTAGTCAGATGATGACCCGCCTTTGGAGCTTTGGTCATCTGACCGAGGCCTTCCGCTGGCTTACCGGTCCACCCCTTTAAAAATAATAGTCATTTATAACCATTATTATTAAATTAATAATTTTTTATTTCATCAGTGGGTAAATTATTAGATTTTCCAAGCTGCAAAGAAAGCTTATGAAATCTTAACATTGTTGAGTCTTGTAGAGGTTGGAAAACTTAGAGCAGAACCTAGAGCAGCGTTTGTGTTCCTGTCTAGTGTTGAATTTGACAAGTTTGTTATGAAATTGTTATTAGCCAGTTTCGTCCATTCACTGTTTTCAATTAGATTTTCTAACTTCTGTTTGTTTTGTTTTTGAGTGTACTTCAAGATGGGCTTGATATATGTTACATAAAGCGCCTGGAAAAACTCTTTGTTGAGAGATCAAAAGGTCACTCTTAGATTTGCCAAGCAATCATTGACCGCAAAGATTATGCGGTTAATGTGAGTCTCTGGCACTAGGCTCACCCTGGGGTCTTTCCCTTTGCAACCTCTTTCCTACGAGTCTATCTTCTGTTCTCTTTTCCGAAATTCATGACCTTGTATTTGCTGGGGTTGAATTCAAGCAGCCACTTATCTGACCAGTCTTGCGGTTTGTTCAGATCTATTTGCAGACTTTCCTTGTCCTTGTCTGTTTCTATTCTTCTCATCGGTTTCAAATCATCAGTGAACAGGGATAAATCTGACTCAGTCCCTTCTGGAATATTATTCTGCAGTGACTTAAGAAAATCTGATGCAATTCTTTCGTACAATTCCTCTTTTATCTAATATAACACTGCTAATATTATTTTCGTTAATAGCCAAAGCGAAAATATGATTCTTTGTAGAATTAACTGTCTTAAATTTTTGCTATATTTATTGGTAGGATATAACACATACTTTACTCTGTGTGCTGGGAGATTCAAGACTTCTGACTGGCTGTTCACACTGGTAAACTGCTTGTTCAGGATCGATGCCATGCCTAACCCTTCTAGGGTAGGGTAGGTGCCTGAGCCCGAGCCTTTAGCTCATAAGACTGTCATTCCCATTAGCCCCCTTGAGGAGGGGATGGCAGACCAGAGAGGCCTAGCTTGTGGCTAGGCCTGGGGACAGTTGGCCCCAAAGATGAGGAGGTACTTGTGCCTCCTCCCATGGGAGACTTAGGTCTCAGACACTCCCTAAAGAGGGAGCCAAGGCCGGGCCACCACTTGGAAAAGGCCCAGGCCGGGAGAATACCGGCTAATCTTTAATAATAATAATAATAATAATGCTTGTTCAGGGGCGTGTAGAGATGCTCTGACCTCACATCTGCAGTGTCTACTTCTCTCTCTCACTTTCTGAACATTGTCGAGAGGTCGCCTCACCTCTGTATCCTGGGCGAGCGCTGTTCTCTGTTCTTATCATGTAGATTCATTTTTTCTGGTCGAGTATGTATCCGTTGGTGAGCCGGAACATACATCTCGTAGCTGTGTGCAACTCCGTTCACAGTCTTATTAATAACTAGTGATTTCTGACATTTTGTGGGACGCTCTCTATGCTTCAGGTCCTGAGTCTAGACCTACCTCGTTCTGACTAGCATCAACGCACTAGACCTACCTTGTTCTGACTAGCATCAACGCACTAGACCTACCTCATGACTTAAGAAATCGTAATGACACGATTGCAAATAAACCATACCCCCGGCCGGGATTGAACCCGCGGTCATGGAGTCTCAAAACTCCAGCCCGTCGCGCTAGCCACTAGACCAGCTAGCCACAATAAGATTCATCCAACTAGGTATATTTCTACACCTATGGTGTAGAAATATACCTAGTTGGATGAATCTTATTGTGGCTAGCTGGTCTAGTGGCTAGCGCGACGGGCTGGAGTTTTGAGACTCCATGACCGCGGGTTCAATCCCGGCCGGGGGTATGGTTTTTTAGACCTACCTCGTTCTGACTAGCATCAACGCACTAGACCTACCTCGTTCTGACTAGCATCAACGCACTAGACCTACCTCGTTCTGACTAGCATCAACGCACTAGACCTACCTCGTTCTGACTAGCATCAACGCACTAGACCTACCTCGTTCTGACTGGCATCAACGCACTAGACCTACCTAGTTCTGACTAGCATCAATGCACTAGACCTACCTCGTTCTGACTGGCATCAATGCACTAGACCTACCTCGTTCTGACTGGCATCAACGCACTAGACCTACCTAGTTCTGACTAGCATCAACGCACTAGACCTACCTAGTTCTGACTAGCATCAACGCACTAGACCTACCTAGTTCTGACTAGCATCAACGCACTAGACCTACCTAGTTCTGACTAGCATCAACGCACTAGACCTACCTAGTTCTGACTAGCATCAACGCACTAGACCTACCTAGTTCTGACTAGCATCAACGCACTAGACCTACCTAGTTCTGACTAGCATCAACGCACTAGACCTACCTAGTTCTGACTGGCATCAACGCACTAGACCTACCTAGTTCTGACTAGCATCAACGCACTAGACCTACCTCGTTCTAACTGGCATCAACGCACTAGACCTACCTCGTTCTGACTAGCATCAACGCACTAGACCTACCTAGTTCTGACTAGCATCAACGCACTAGACCTACCTAGTTCTGACTAGCATCAACGCACTAGACCTACCTAGTTCTGACTAGCATCAACGCACTAGATCTACCTAGTTCTGACTAGCATCAACGCACTAGACCTACCTAGTTCTGACTAGCATCAACGCACTAGACCTACCTAGTTCTGACTAGCATCAACGCACTAGACCTACCTAGTTCTGACTAGCATCAACGCACTAGACCTACCTAGTTCTGACTAGCATCAACGCACTAGACCTACCTAGTTCTGACTAGCATCAACGCACTAGACCTACCTCGTTCTGACTAGCATCAACGCACTAGACCTACCTAGTTCTGACTAGCATCAACGCACTAGACCTACCTAGTTCTGACTGGCATCAACGCACTAGACCTACCTAGTTCTGACTAGCATCAACGCACTAGACCTACCTCGTTCTAACTGGCATCAACGCACTAGACCTACCTCGTTCTGACTAGCATCAACGCACTAGACCTACCTACTTCTGACTAGCATCAACGCACTAGACCTACCTAGTTCTGACTAGCATCAACGCACTAGACCTACCTAGTTCTGACTAGCATCAACGCACTAGACCTACCTAGTTCTGACTAGCATCAACGCACTAGACCTACCTAGTTCTGACTAGCATCAACGCACTAGACCTACCTAGTTCTGACTAGCATCAACGCACTAAACCTACCTAGTTCTGACTAGCATCAACGCACTAGACCTACCTAGTTCTGACTAGCATCAACGCACTAGACCTACCTAGTTCTGACTAGCATCAACGCACTAGACCTACCTAGTTCTGACTAGCATCAACGCACTAGACCTACCTAGTTCTGACTAGCATCAACGCACTAGACCTACCTCGTTCTAACTGGCATCAACGCACTAGACCTACCTCGTTCTGACTAGCATCAACGCACTAGACCTACCTAGTTCTGACTAGCATCAACGCACTAGACCTACCTAGTTCTGACTAGCATCAACGCACTAGACCTACCTCGTTCTGACTGGCATCAACGCACTAGACCTACCTAGTTCTGACTAGCATCAACGCACTAGACCTACCTAGTTCTGACTAGCATCAACGCACTAGACCTACCTAGTTCTGACTAGCATCAACGCACTGTTGTAGTCGGGGTTCGGAAGTTGCAGAAATCAGATTTATTAATATGGATGTTCTTTTCTTTTTAATCATGTGTGGAAGACATACTTAGAGTTCCTTTTTCTTATCTTCATCTACCTCGTCTGACGCTGCCAGTAACTGCTCTGTGCAATTTGCTGTTCGGCGAAATGGTCGCTTTAGTGCTCAAGCAAGCTGTGCTTAATTACCTCTCTGTAGGTCAGAGGTTAGTACTTCAAGTACTGTGCAGAGCAGCAACGTACCAGTTGCTACAGTGCATCAAGAGTATATTTTGTACAGTGATAAATTCACACTATAATTAAAATATACAGAAACACTTATTATTCATAATAAGATAGTAAAGGTACGCAACAAGTGCTGTGCTGAGACTTAATTCCACTCTTACTTTTCTCTCTGAATGTTATTAATGCTAGATATATTTTTTGTTACATTAAAGTTCTCAACTTCTTTTTTGTCGTCATTGATATCCCTTCTAAATAATATTTTCCATAAAAGTACTCTTAAAAACTCGATAAGGTAAAGGCTAATGAGTCCAAAATGAGTACTAACTAAATGCTATAAAGCCAGAGACAGGCCAGATGTTGGAGGGGAATCTATAGGTTGACTTAGTATTCTCTGATAGATGTCTATGTTAATAGACGTCGCATTTATATGATATTCAACTAAACCAGAAACATTAATGGTCCAAGTGCCGATCCCTGCAGCAGCTCACTTGTTACACTTTTCCATTCTGACGTCTCTACCCGAACAATCGCTCTTTGCTTTGTTCCTCTGAGGTTCTCATTGATCCACCCGGAGTATGTACCCCGTTATTCTTGTCTGTACATGCATGGCATGCATGACATGCTTGCCATACATGCCATGTATGTCAGCGAAATTGGTAGAAATAATGTTAGATCGTGCTATAACAGGTTTCAGTGGTTGTATACTAGATTAGGCTATCCTCGAGTATGGTAAGTTAGGTTATCTTAAGTTAGGTTACATTAGGTTAGATTTGTTAGGTTATATTGAAACATATCACATTATTAGAGCATAGTCGGTTAGGCTTGCTCACGAAATAATATCTTAAGTTTGTAATTTGCAGTAGATTATGTTAGATTTTAGTCTGAATACTTTCGTGAGATTAGGTTAGATTAGCTTTAAATATAATTAGTTATGCTGAGTGTTTTCTTGACGGTAAACACAGTTATCATAGAGGTTCCTTCTGATGACAACTGCACCAGCTGTGAAGTGAGTGACTTGAGTTATTCTCCTTCAGTGATGTCACTGCAGTTGCTCGTGACAATCAACGTCTTCTACTGTATTTTTCAGCATTTTTTCCTCCCTGCCATCATATCAATCGTCTATAAGTCGATTTATTATAGAGCTGTATGTAATATAACGCTTATTTAAACATAAAAGAAGTGAATTTTAAAATGGTATAAAATACCGACAGGTTGGTCAGTAAGACACATATGCAACAGTTAGGTATCTTTATACCGAAATGTTTCGTCTACACGGTAGACTTCTTCAGTCGAGGACAGAAATGTTGGTGGAAACAAATAGATGTGAAGACGATGTAATCAGTCCCTCACCCTTGAAGACGCAGTTTTGAGGTGGTCAGTCCCTACTGTGTAGGCGAAATGTATCGGAATAAAGATACCTAACTATTGCACATGTGTCTTACTTATAAAAGAATTGGACATAAGAACTTTACTTGTGGTTTTCGAGAAAGTGGTTGTTACCTGCAGGAAAGTAAGAAGGTTGTTGATCGTCGAGTGGAATGATGTCTTGACGACAAGAACAAAGACAAGGACACACGTTGAGGAATAAGCTTTTCTTGGGAACAACGTTTCGCTCAGTGTAGAGCTTTAGCAAGTCTATATATATATATATATATATATATATATATATATATATATATATATATATATATATATATATATATATATATATATATATATATATATATATATATATATACTGAATGATAGCTCTCGGGCTTTCTTGTTGCAATCAACACATCATCGGGACCTTACAATGTTGCGGAAAAGAGGAGGAGGTCCAAGCGAACACCATCACGGGAAGCGTCCAGCAAAGGCGCTTCCCCTGAGAGAACTAGGTAATGTCTCTTCTGATCAAAAATAAGTCATTTCTGGGTTTTCCTACGATAAATCCACATAATGTACTTTATATTTTTGCTATAAAATCTGTGTGCATAAGACACCACTGTAAATAAAAAATCTATGTATCCAGTGCTTAAATAGAACTTTAATAATTATTTTCTTGCATACTCATTTACTTACATACTTAAACTCTGGTCAGTTTTAGAGAGAAGGTTGGATTAATTTTGGCTTTGGTAAGTCCCAATTTGATTTTCCTTACAGAAGAAATTTGGTGAATGGATGTCTGGGTAATGAATGGATGTCTAAGGCAATTGGTATAAATTGCTGGCTAGACAGGTACTGCAAGGAACTTGCAATCCCATTCATTGATAACTGGGACATATTCTATGGCAAACATGATATGTATGCAAGGGATGGGGTTCATCTCTCTGGGGCTGGAGTGGTTGCATTAGCCAATTCGATTGAGGGGGTTAAACTGATAGATTATAGAGGTATGGGTGTCTGTGAAAAACAATTAGGCTGCAGTACTACGGTTGAAAACAGCAGATATAACCAGGATACCTCAGGGATATATTTAAAAGACAATATTCAGAATAAAGTTGCTAGTAAAGGCATAGCAATTGATCAAACAAAGGAGATAGTAGAGGGCAACGAGTGACTAGCTCCCTTATGGTTTACTACACAAATAGTAGGAGTCTAAGAAATAAGATGGATGAGCTAAGATTACTTGCAAGTGCAGGTAATATAGATATTATTGCTATAACAGAGACTTGGTTCAACTTGAAAGATAGAGAAATGCCTTCTGAATGCAACATACAGGGTTATAAACTATTCCACATGGATAGGGTCAACAGGAAGGGTGGTGGAGTGGCGATGTATGTCAGACATAATTTAAATTCTTGTGTTAGACAAGATATAAGATTGGAAACATCGGACAGAGAATCTGTTTGGCTACAGTTTCTCGAGGGTCGTGAAAAGTTAATTTTGAGTGTGATTTATAGGCCCCAAACTTTGATAGAGAGTGAAGTAAGCTGCTATGGGACGAAATTCATAAGGCATCTAGGTGTGAAAATGTTGTGTTAATGGGAGATTTTAACTTTAGACAAACTGATCTTGAGTCTAGTGACTTTCTTGATGCGTTTCAGGATTGCTATTTAAAATAGTTTGTGACAGAACCAACTAAAGGAAACAACCTGCTTGACTTGGTTCTTGCCAACAAAGAATCTCTAATTAATAATCTTGAGGTTAATGATGAGCTTGGGGAAAATGATCACAAATCACTTAGTTTCAATATATCATGGAATTATCCAGATAACTGCAATCAAGTCTCTGTCCCAGGCTTCCACTTGGCCGATTTCATGGCACTGAGAAATTATCTGGGTGGGTTAAATTGGGATGACCTGACTATGGGTCAGGTTGGTGGTGTTGGTTGCCAGTATGATATTTTTCAGAGCATAGTTCTAGTTGCCCAGACAACTTTTGTTCCAAGTAGGGAATTAGATCTAACAAAAATGATCCCAAATGGATGAACAGTAGATTAAAACATCTCATTGGTCAAAAGAGAGGCATATATAGGCGTATCAAAAGAGGGGATGGGCAGTTAAGAAATCAATATATTCAATTATAGACAGAAGTAAAAAAAAGGAATAAGAAAAGCTAAAAGGGATTATGAGGCTAAGGTCGCAAGGGACTCGCAGACTAACCCAAAAGGGTTTTCTCAGGTATACAGAAGTAAGGTTAGCGACAAGATAGGCCCACTTAAGAGTAACTCAGGTCAGATCACTGACAGTTTTAAGATGTGTGAGAGTTTCGGTACTTACTTCCTCTAAGTTTTTACCCAGGAAGGTACTAACGAAATTTCAGAAATAATAAATTATGTAGAACAGGACGATAATAAACTATGCACGATTGCAGTAACTAGTGACATGGTCCTCAAACAAATTGAGAAATAAAAACCTAACAAATCCCCAGACCCTGATGAACTGTTTGCAAGAGTTTTAAAGGAATGTAAACCTTTGGGCAATCTTTTCAACATATCACTACAAACTGGCACAGTGCCAGATAAGTGGAAAATGGCAAACGTAATACCTATTTACAAGGCAGGTGACAGGTCCTTAGCTTCAAACTATAGACCAATAAGCCTTACCTCCATAGTGGGAAAATTTAGGGAATGAATAATTGCGAGGCAATTCATAGCCATCTTGAAAGGCATAAATTGATTAATGAATCTCAACGGTTTTACAAAGGGGCGTTCCTGTCTTACGAATTTACTAACTTTTTTCACTAAGGTGTTTGAGGAGGTAGATCATGGTATTGAATATGATATTGTGTATATGGACTTCAGTAAGGCTTTCGATAGAGTTCCACGTCAGAGGCTACTGAGGAAACTTAAGGCACACGGAATAGGAGGAAAAATTTTTTCCTGGGTAGAGGCATGGCTGACAAATAGGCAGCAGAGAGTTTACATATATGGTGACACGTCACAAGCGGTGTCCCACAGAGGACAGTGTTGGGACCGTTGTTGTTCACAATTTACATAAACGACATAGATGAGGGAATAAATAGCGACATAAGCAAATTTGCTGATGACACCAAAATAGGCCGTCCAATTCATTCTAATGAGGACACTAGAGCACTCCAAGATGATTTGAATAGACTGATGCAATGGTCGGAGAAGTGGCAGATGCAGATTAATATTGACAAATGCAAAGTTCTAAATGTTGGACAGGACAATAACCATGCCACATAGAAACTAAATATTGTAGATCTTAATATTACTGATTACAAAAAGGATTTAGGAGTTCTGGTTCGCAGTAACCTGATACCAAGACAACAGTTCATAAGCGTTCACAATAAAGCTAACAGAATCCTTGGCTTCATATCAAGAAGGTTGTTCTTCAACTCTATATATTCTTGGTTAGGCCTCGTTTAGATTATGCTGCACAGTTCTGGTCACCGTATTACAGAATGGATAATAATGAATTGGGAAACATACGGAGGACGATGACAAAGTTAATCCCATGTATCAGAAATCTTCCCTATGAGGATAGACTGAGGGCCCTGAATCTGCACTCTCTCGAAAGGCGTAGAATTAGGGGGGATATGATCGAGGTGTATAAATGGAAGACAGGAATAAATAAAGGGGATGTAAATAACGTGCTGAAAATATCTAGCCTAGACAGGACTCGCAGCAATGGTTTTAAGTTGGAAAAATTCAGATTCAGGAAGGATATAGGAAAGCACTGGTTTGGTAATAGAGTTGTGGATGAGTGGAACAAACTCCCCAGTACAGTCATAGAAACTAAGACGTTGTGTAGTTTTAAAAATAGGTTAGATAAACACATGAGTGGGTGTGGGTGAGTATGAGTTGGACCTGACCAGCTGGTGCTAGTGGGTCAGATGCTGTGCTCCTTCCTTAAGTAGAGGTGACCTGACTGGGTGGGCCATTGGTCTAAGCCAGGGGTTGACATGGACCTGCTCCGCATGGGTCAATGGGCCTGTTGCAGTGTTCCTTCTTTCTTATGTTCTTATGTTAATATCGCTTTTTATGCAATAATTTCTGCGTGTAGCATCACACAGCTTCAAGTCTTCCATGTTGATAATGCAACTTATGAGCGGCTTCAAGTTTAATGTTCTTGTGTATTTTAGGAAATTATCTCTTTGGTCTCCATGAAAGGCTCCTTGTATATCCTAATTTAACATTTTTATTAAAGAATTTTGTATATTTGTTACCATATGACTTATGAATGCCTCGTCTGATTCCCTTCAAATCTCTTACTGCAAATATGTAACTGCAATTCATTTATGCTGCACTCTGCACTATTCCTCTCGCGTACACTGAGACAGAGGAGGCTGGGGTTAAGGAATACTGGCATCAGTTAGTATGAGGAACACCAGACAATTACAGTATAAGAAATACCATCAATAACAGTCGTACAAC
Organism: Cherax quadricarinatus; assembly: GCF_026875155.1. Classification (NCBI taxonomy): domain Eukaryota; kingdom Metazoa; phylum Arthropoda; class Malacostraca; order Decapoda; family Parastacidae; genus Cherax; species Cherax quadricarinatus. The sequence continues at coordinate 131,586,213 of NC_069399.1, read as the reverse complement.
TGACCATTGCACCATTTATTCTGAATAAATGAATTCCATATATTAACAATTCCGAACAGTTGAATTTTGTACACAAAGAATTCTGAATAACCAGACATTGTTAGCGCATATTTACTAAATTTCAGACAGACATTCAGAACATTACATTCCGGTTCTTCAGAAACTACAAGAGTTTATCAAGTGAACTTCAAACACGAACATTTCTTAATAATAAGACAGCTACTACGACTTCCAGATCGTGAGACTTGTTTCAATTTTTCCAGGTTGGGAGACAGATTGCTAGTTCCTGCCTCCTTGCCTTAGTCTGGGATTCACATCCTTATGGACATGGGGAGTTTCCCACTGGAAACTGGCTGGAAATGGAACAGAAGCCCATATACGAGTATATAGAGGTCTAGTAGACAAGGGTAGATGATTCTCTGGTGAGATATGGCTCAGAGTAGACCTCTGTCGGTGGGTGGAGAGATAGTCTCAGGGAATAAGTTAATGTCGGTGGTATGATCCTCGTGGAAGGTGGACTCTAATTACTTTAAATTTAATATTTCTCATTCCCAGGAATTTCATTATATTATTATCTTCCTGGACAGTTTACTGTATAAGAGTCTATTACCAGTAACTAAGTGTACTACTGGAATAAGTAATTAAGTGAACTCAGGTTAAACTGTAGTAAACACAGCAAGATGGACGGGGGCGCGAGGAACACTGGTCAGTAAAGTGACAGTTCAACACTTAAGTAATTAAGTGTTAAAAAATTAATAGTGTGAAAGGTGGTGTTCACTTGTTTCATCCTTCATCTGTATAAGAGCAAATGTTACTTAAGAGGTGAATACCTAGTTAAGTGGAAATGAGTAAAGTGCACAAGAGTGAGTTATGAGGAGAGCTGCTGCAACACTGACTCACCTCTTTACATCCCCATAATGAAGGATACATCCCCATAATAAGGTGGCCTGGTGGCCTGGTGGTTAACGCTCTCGCTTCACACGGCGAGGGCCTGGGTTCGATTCCCAGCCAGAGTAGAAACATTGGACGTGTTTCTTTCCACCTGTTGTCTATGTTCCCCATCAGTAAAATGGGTACCTGGGTGTTAGTCGACTGGTGTGGGTCGCATCCTGGGACAAAACTGACCTAATTTGCCCGAAATGCGGAGCATAACAAGGGACTTTCTATATAGTAGTATGTCATTGTTATCAGCTAGGACTGTATACCCTGTACATGTACTTGTAGTAAAATAAAGATATTATTATTATTATTATTATTATTAATGAGGATACATCCCCATAATGAGGATACATCCCCATAATGAGGATACATCCCCACAATGAAGGTACACCCTTCACTCCCCTGAGATAAGATTCAGTCTTCACCAGAGTTAAGATCAGTTATGATCTGCATCACACAAATTACTACTTATATGACAGTCAGCAAAATGAGAAAATAAGTACCTAGCATCTCTCCTCTCTCATCATCCTTCCTCTCTCATCATCCTTCCTCTCTCATCATCCTTCCTCTCTCATTCCTTCCCCTCTCTCTCTTTCATGCCTCTGTCATTCCTTATTCGCTCTCTCTCTCTAGACTCCCTTTCCATCCTTCCTGCGCTCTTTCTCTTCCACAGTACATCGGGTCCTCTGTCTCTCCCATCCATCCTCCTCCCTTCAACTACCTCTCACCCTCCACTCCCTCCCTCATCCATCCCTCCCACCCTCCCCTCCACATCACTCCCTACTCAGTTAATTTGGTGCGTTGCTTCCTTCATCATCTTAATTGTTGATGGACTGGGATGTAGAAGGAACAGCCACAGATGATGATGCACACACACACACACACACCACACACACACACACACACACACACACACACACACACACACACACACACACACACACACACACACATACACATACACATACACACAGACAGAGAACTGGCAGGGAAGCCAGTTAATGAGATGATGGAATATGTAGCAACAAAATGCAAGGAGGCTGAGGAGAGGTTTGTACCCAAGGGTAACAGGAATAATGAAAAAGCCAGGATGAGCCCATGGTTCACCCAAAGGTGCAGGGAGGCAAAAACCAAGTGTGCTAGGGAATGGAAGAAATATAGAAGGCAAAGGACCCAGGAGAATAAGGAGAGCAGTCGTAGAGCCAGAAACGAATATGCACAGATGAGAAGGGAGGCCCAACGACAATATGAAAACGACATAGCAGCGAAAGCCAAATCTGACCCGAAACTGTTGTACAGCCACATCAGAAGGAAAACAACAGTCAAGGACCAGGTAATCAGGCTAAGGAAGGAAGGAGGAGAGACAAAAAGAAATGACCGTGAAGTATGTGAGGAACTCAACAAGAGATTCAAAGAAGTGTTCACAGAGGAGACAGAAGGGGCTCCAGAAAGACGGAGAGGTGGGGCACACCACCATGTGCTGGACACAGTGCACACAACCGAGGAAGAAGTGAAGAGGCTTCTGAGTGAGCTAGATACCTCAAAGGCAATGGGGCCAGATAACATCTCCCCATGGGTATTGAGAGAGGGAGCAGAGGCGCTATGTGTACCCCTAACAACAATATTCAATACATCTATCGAAACAGGGAGATTGCCTGAGGCATGGAAGACAGCAAATGTAGTCCCAATCTTTAAAAAAGGAGACAGACATGAAGCATTAAACTACAGACCAGTGTCACTGACATGTATAGTATGCAAAATCATGGAGAAGATTATCAGGAGAAGAGTGGTGGAACACCTAGAAAGGAACGATCTCATAAACAGCAGCCAACATGGTTTCAGGGACGGGAAATCCGGTGTCACAAACCTACTGGAGTTCTATGACATGGTGACAGCAGTAAGACAAGAGAGAGAGGGGTGGGTGGATTGCATTTTCTTGGACTGCAAGAAGGCGTTTGACACAGTTCCACACAAGAGATTGGTGCAAAAACTGGAGGACCAAGCAGGGATAACAGGGAAGGCACTACAATGGGATCAGGGAATACTTGTCAGGAAGACAGCAGCGAGTCATGGTACGTGGCGAGGTGTCAGAGTGGGCACCTGTGACCAGCGGGGTCCCACAGGGGTCAGTCCTAGGACCAGTGCTGTTTCTGGTATTTGTGAACGACATGACGGAAGGAATAAACTCCGAGGTGTCACTGTTTGCAGATGACGTGAAGTTGATGAGAAGAGTTCATTCGATCGAAGACCAGGCAGAAATACAAAGGGATCTGGACAGGCTGCAGACCTGGTCCAGCAACTGGCTCCTGGAGTTCAATCCCACCAAGTGCAAAGTCATGAGGATTGGGGAAGGGCAAAGAAGACCGCAGATGGAGTACAGTCTAGGGGGTCAGAGACTACAAACATCACTCAAGGAAAAAAGATCTTGGGGTGAGTATAACACCAGGCACATCTCCTGAAGCGCACATCAACCAAATAACTGCTGCAGCATATGGGCGCCTGGCAAACCTCAGAACAGCATTCCGACATCTTAATAAGGAATCGTTCAGGACCCTGTACACCGTGTATGTTAGGCCCATATTGGAGTATGCGGCACCAGTTTGGAACCCACACCAAGCCAAGCATGTAAAGAAACTAGAGAAAGTGCAAAGGTTTGCAACAAGACTAGTCCAGAGCTAAGAGGTATGTCCTATAAGGAGAGGTTAAGGGAAATCAACCTGACGACACTGGAGGACAGGAGAGATAGGGGGGACATGATAACGACTTACAAAATACTGAGAGGAATTGACAAGGTGGACAAAGACAGGATGTTCCAGAGACTGGACACAGTAACAAGGGGACACGGTTTGGAAGTTGAAGACACAGATGAATCAAAGGATGTTAGGAAGTATTTCTTCAGCCACAGAGTAGTCAGGAAGTGGAATAGTTTGGGAAGCGATGTAGTGGAGTCAGGATCCATACATAGCTTTAAGCAGAGGTACGATAAAGCTCATGTTCAGGAGAGTGACCTAGTAGCGACTAGTGAAGAGGCGGGGCCAGGAGCTTGGACTCGACCCTGCAACCTCAACTAGGTGAGTACACACACACACACACACACACACACACACACACACACACACACACACACACACACACACACACACACACACACACACACACACACATACATACACACATACACACACACACAAACTGGAGGACAGGAAGGTTAGGGTTGACATGAAAACGACATACAAAATACTGCGTGGAATAAATAAGGTGGACAGAGACAGAATGTTCCTGAGAAGGGACACAGAAACAAGAGTCAGAATTGGAAGTTGAAGACTCAGACGAGTCACAGGGATGTTAGGAAGTATTTCTTCAGTCATAGAGTTGTCAGGCAGTGGAATAGCCTAGAAAGTGACGTAGTAAAGGCAGGAACCATACATAGTTTTAAGATGAGGTATGATAAAGCTCATGGAGAAGGGAGAGAGAGGACCTAGTAACGATCAGCGAAGAGGCGGGGCCAGGAGCTGTGTCTCGACCCCTGCAGCAACAAATAGGTGAGTAAAAATAGGTGAGTACATTCCTTGAAATATGTGAGGATCTTAACATGAGATTCTAAGAAGTATTCACAGCGGAAACAGAAAGGACTCCGGAAAGTCGGAGAGATGGGGTACACCAAGTGTTTGACACGATACATACAACCGAAGAGGAGGTGGAGAGGCTGCTAAGCGAACTAGATATCTCGAAGGTGATGGGGCAGGATAACATCTCTCCGTGGGTCCTGAGAGAGGGAGCAGAGGCTCTATGTATGCCGCTAACAACAATCTTCAACATATCTATCGAAACAGGGCGACTACCTGAGGTGTGGAAGACAGCAAATGTAATCCCAATTTTTAAAAAAGGAGACAGACAGGCAGCATTAAACTACAGACCAGTATCACTAATATGTATTATATAAATGGAGAAGATTATCAGGAAAAGAGTGGGGTAGAGCCTAGAAAAGAATGATCTTATAAACGACATCCAGCACGGATTCAGGGACGGGAAATCCTGTCTCACGCACCTACTAGAGTTCTATGACAAAGTGACAGCAGTAAGACAAGAGAGAGAGAAAGGTGGGTAGATTGCATTTTCTTGGACTGCAAGAAGGCTTTTGACACAGTTCCACAAAAGAGATTAGTGCCAAAGGTAGAGGGCCAGACAGATATAACAGGGAAGGCACTGCAGTCGGTCAGAGAATACCTGACATGAAGGCATCAGCGAGTCATGGTACGTGATGAGACGTCAGAGTGGGCACCTGTGACGAGCGGGGTTCCACGGGGGTCAGTCCTAGGACCGGTGCTGTTTCTGGTATGTGTGAATAACATTACGGAAGGAATAGACTCAGAAATGTCCCTGTTTGCAGACTATGTGAAGTTAATGAGGAGAATTCAGACAGAGGAAGACAAGGCAGGCTATAAGCCTGGTCCAGCAACTAGATCCTGGTGTTCAACCCCACCAAGTGCAAAGTCACGAAGATCGGTGAAGGGCAATGAAGACCGCAGGCAGAGTACAGTCTAGGGGGCCAAAGACTACAAACCTCACTCAAGGAAAAGGATCTCGTAGTGTGTATAATATCGAGCACATCTCCTGAGGTGCACATCAACCAAATATCTGCTGCAGCATATGGGTAACTGGCGAATCTAAGAATAGCATTCCGGTATCTCAGTAAAGAGTCGTTCCGGACTCTGTACACTGTGTACGTCAGACCCATATTGGAGTATACAGCTCCAGTTTGGAACCCAAACCTGACCCAGCACATCAGGAAACTAGAGAAAGTGCAAAGGTTTGCAGCGAGACTAGTCCCGGAGCTAAGGGGCACGTCCTACGATGAGAGGTTAAGGCAGTGGTTCCCAAACTTTTTCAGCTTGTTACCCAATTTAACATGCCACATAAAGCATGTTACCCCTTTCACAAAATGTTGTTATTATTGATATATATGGCTAAACGTGAACGTATACAGCCTCGCATACTCTGCTAATCCTAGCAAAACCATTGAAAACGTAAGAACCACACATACATTATATATAAAATTAATAATAGCTACAAATTCACTGTAACAGTGGGTAAATACTAACTATATACTGCACAGGGCAGTACACATACATACCAGCTTATGTCTACCTCGGCTGATGCTCACAGATAAACTGACAGTGTGAAATAGAGGCAGCCTCAGGAAGTGAGTGACGCGTACTGGACAGGTCGATCTGGGCTACTGAGTGACTTTTGTTCTGAAGCATACTTGTCAAAATACTTTTGGGTTTCCACACACTTAGCTTTATATTTCTTCTTTTCTAATACTGTATATTAGTTTTTGATGTTTATTGTTATTTGGTTTAACTTTATTACTTACTTATAATAGGTTTACTTTACAACTTTATATACTAATACAAAGTTAACAATAATCCTCATACCGGGTACCGCATTGTTTTCTTGATTTTCAGAATTCATAACTTTTTTTCTGTCACCCCTCCATTACCCCCCAAAAATGGTTAAATTACCCCCAGGGGGTAATTTACCCCCAGTTTGGGAACCACTGGGTTAAGGGAACTCGACCTGACGGCCCTGGACAGGGAACACATAATAACATAAAATACTGAGAGGAGTCGACAAAGTGGACAGAGACAGGATGTTCCAGAGAGGGGACACAGCAACAAGGGGTCACCATCGGAAGCTGAAGACTCAGATGAGCCACAGGGATGTTAGGAAGTATTTCTTCAGTCTTAAAGTAAAATCTAAATCTAATCTTCCAATTTCCTCCACAACCACAAGAACAGTGACATCCGCAAAGAGCAATTATGACAACTCCAACTTTGTAACTAGTTTGTTATTTTTTATTCTCACTTCTCTCTGCAACACTCCTAACATTCACGACCTTTACTGCTTCGTCCATAAATATGCTAAACAACCATGGTGACGTCACATTCCCCTCTTTCCAACATACCGTAACCTGAGTTAACCGTTCCATTAACCTACCACCTGGCCCATATACTTGAAACATCTACCACTCTGCTCTCCTATCCACCTTATAATGTGTCTTTTCGAAATCCATAAATGCTTCAAAAAGTTCTTTAGTCTTATCTCAATACTTCTTACTTGTATGACGCTTGGTCTATGTATCTCCTACCTATCCTGGGCCTCCTTGTTTCTCTCTATCCCTAGTCACTGTCTAGACTCCAATTCTTTCAAAAATAATTCTGCCTTGCACTTTACCTAGTATACTTAACAGGCTTATTTCCCTATAAATATTACATTTAGTCTTGACCCTTTTCTCCCTTGTACCAAGTAATTATCATTCTCTACTACACAACTGTCGCATCAACACTAGTAAGTAAACTACCAGCTGTATCAAATACCTTTAACACAGACTCTTATAAGTTTAATACAATCTATACCAATAAAGGGGTAACCCCAGACAGTTGTCAACTAGTAAGTGTATCTCATGACTTCGTGCAAAAAGAACTAAGCAGGTTAAACCCAAATAAGAGCACAGGCCCTGATAACATCCCGTCTAAGTTCCTAAAAGATGGTGCATCTGAATTGCCAATCCCCATTGCTCACATAATAATTTTGTCTATCACCACTAATACTATAACAGAGGGGTTCAAGGAGGCCAGAGTTACTCCTATCTTCAAGAAAAATAGTAGATCTGATGTCAGCAACTATAGACCTGTTAGTATACTCAGTATAATATCCAAAATTCTAGAGAGGGCGGTGTATTCTCAAGTAGTTAAGTACCTTAATGACAACAACATTCTCCATAGCTATCAATCAGGCTTTAGTAGATCTTATTCATCCGACGCCTCCCTAATTAATCTAATGGATTGCATAAAAACTGAAATGTCGACAGGGAACCTCATAGAATGATAACTTGTAAGAGGCCTTCGATACTGTCAACCACAAAATATTATGTAAGAAACTTCAAGCTATCGGCATAAGTTCTGTAGACTGGTTTAAGTCCTACCTTAACAACAGGAAATAAATTGTCAAAATCAACAAAACAGAATCAGAGCCCCTGCTGATAGCATATAGAGATCCCCCAAGATACTGTTCTGGGTCCCTTATTATTCCTGTTATGTAAACGACAGCCCATCAGCGTCAAGTGCAAACTCCTACTGTATGCAGATGACAGTGCTCTGTTAGTGTCAGGTAAAGACCCGCAAGATATAGGTAATGTAATAACACTGGAACTAGAGTCCTGCAGCAAATGGTTAGTAGACAACAAACTATTATTACACCTCGGGGAAACTGAAGTTATTCTCTTTGGCACGAAACATAAACTGAGAAGGGTAAATAATTTTAATGTCCAGTGTAATGGGGAGCCCATCACTTCAGTTTCCTCAGTAAAATATCTGGGAATCACCTTTGACCCATGCATGTCAGGAGAATTGATAGGGAACAGTGTAGTAAAGAAAGTGAGTGCCAAACTAAAGTTCCTGTATAGACAAGCACAGTGTCTACCTACTGAGGCTCGCAGGACTCTATGTCTAGCCCTTATACAGTGTCATATGAACTTCGCTTGTTCTTCATGGTACTCTGTCTTGACAAAAAAACTGAAAGATAGACTACATATCACCCTGGACCTGCGTCCAAGAGAACATGTAGGCCAGAATGAATTACAGCAGTTGGATATGCTGAATGTTGAAGACAGAGTAAAACAACTGAAGCTAAATCATGTTTATAAAATTGCTCACAAACAGTGTCCAGAATATCTTGCTGTCAATTTTGTCAAGGTTGGGAACCAAAGCAATCATAGTACTAGGGGGAGAGAGCACAACTTTGTAGTACCCACAGTCATTGGCCAGGCTTCAAACACCTTCTATTGTACAGCAATAAAGGAATGGAACAGACTACCCGCACATGTCAAAGCCAGTCATAGCATGAACCAGTTCAAGAAGAGTGCCAAAAGGTGTCTGATGAATGTAGCTACAGAAAGGGAGGGGAATGATTTTTTGTTTTTTTAAAGCTAACACTTATGTAAATATAAATTACCTTATTCCTAGTATATTTCCTTTATATTATAATAATAAGATATTATCTCCTTTATAGTATAAAGTTAAGGTATTTTAAGGAACCCTATGGAAATAAGTCACTTTTATCTGACTTTTTTGGGTTATCCTGGGTAATCTACACATATACTGTTATGTATGATAATGTATGTAACTGTATGTATACCTGTACCTGAATAAACTTACTGTATTAACTTTCCCATATTGTATGAATATACTAACCAACCTCACCGACCCTAGAGGGACTAGTACCGAACTTGCACACGAAAATCACTCACTACGAAAGCAAAAGACTTGGCAGACGATGCACCATCCCCCCAATGAAAAGCAGGGGTGTCACTAGCACGTTAAGAGACCATACAATAAGTGTCAGGGGCCCGAGACTGTTCAACTGCCTCCCAGCACACATAAGGGGGATTACCAACAGACCATTGGCAGTCTTCAAGCTGGCACTGGACAAGCACCTAAAGTCAGTTCCTGATCAGCCGGGCTGTGGCTCGTACGTTGGTTTGCGTGCAGCCAGCAGCAACAGCCTGGTTGATCAGGCTCTGATCCACCAGGAGGCCTGGTCACAGACCGGGCCGCGGGGGCGTTGACCCCCGGAACTCTCTCCAGGTAAACTCCAGGTAAACCATTCCAACACTATATTTCAACCTGCTTTTAACATTTCTCTTTTAAACCCATTTATTCCAGCTGTTTTATCCCTTTCTTTTCATTCTATGTAACGAGTCATGCACTTCTCCCTCACTCACATTTACCTCTGAATTCACTACTTCCCTTTCTTCCTCAACCTTTAACAGTCCATTAAAATATTCCTTCCATCTTACCAGCATCTCCATCTCCCCAACTAACATCTCCCAGTCATGCTTATGTCTGTTTAATCCATCTAACATCTCCCAGTTAGGTTTATGTCTGTTTAATCCATCTAACATCTCCCAGTTATGTTTATGTCTGTTTAATCCATCTAACATCTCCCAGTTATGTTTATGTCTGTTTAATCCATCTAACATCTCCCAGTTATGTTTATGTCTGTTTAATCCATCTAACATCTCCCAGTTATGTTTATGTCTGTTTAATCCATCTAACATCTCCCAGTTATGTTTATGTCTGTTTAATCCATCTAACATCTCCCAGTTATGTTTATGTCTGTTTAATCCATCTAACTCTCCCAGTTAGGTTTATATGTCTGTTTAATCCATCTAACAATCTCCCAGTTATGTTTATGTCGTTTAATCCATCTAACATCTCCCAGTTAGGTTTATGTCTGTTTAATCCATCTAACATCTCCCAGTTATGTTTATGTCTGTTTAATCCATCTAACATCTCCCAGTTATGTTTATGTCTGTTTAATCCATCTAACATCTCCCAGTTATGTTTATGTCTGTTTAATCCATCTAACATCTCCCAGTTATGTTTATGTCTGTTTAATCCATATAACATCTCCCAGTTATGTTTATGTCTGTTTAATCCATCTAACATCTCCCAGTTAGGTTTATGTCTGTTTAATCCATCTAACATCTCCCAGTTATGTTTATGTCTGTTTAATCCATCTAACATCTCCCAGTTATGTTTATGTCTGTTTAATCCATCTAACATCTCCCAGTTAGGTTTATGTCTGTTTAAATCCATCTAACATCTCCCAGTTATGTTTATGTCTGTTTAATCCATCTAACATCTCCCAGTTATGTTTATGTCTGTTTAATCCATCTAACATCTCCCAGTTAGGTTTATGTCTGTTTAATCCATCTAACATCTCCCAGTTATGTTTATGTCTGTTTAAATCCATCTAACATCTCCCAGTTATGTTTATGTCTGTTTAATCCATCTAACATCTCCCAGTTAGGTTTATGTCTGTTTAATCCATCTAACATCTCCCAGTTATGTTTATGTCTGTTTAATCCATCTAACATCTCCCAGTTATGTTTATGTCTGTTTAATCCATCTAACATCTCCCAGTTAGGTTTATGTCTGTTTAATCCATCTAACATCTCCCAGTTATGTTTATGTCTGTTTAATCCATCTAACATCTCCCAGTTATGTTTATGTCTCTTTTATCCACCTGTTTCCCAGGTTTCCTTAACTTTTCTTCCTCCAATGTTCTCAGGTGGATTATGTAAAATAATTTGACTTTAAAAATTAACATTTTAGCATATTTTTACGTTGCTATTTTAGTATTGCTGGAAAATAATAAGTAAAATAGGCGCATCAAAACACCGCAGGAGTATATAAGAGCACTTATTATCTGCCTTAAGTGATATCTGCTTTATTTAAAATTACATGCGGCACCTGTTATTATCTGCCTTACCTTATATTATCTGTTATATGAATAAATATTGATGTAAGAGAGTCAGATGACTGATGATCAATAAGGAGAGAAAACTACGACACCATTGTAACAGGAAAGTTTGTAGTTAATTATATTGTGGATACTGGCCAGGGCATCACTTACACTGTGGATACTGGCCAGGGCATCACTTACACTGTGGATACTGGCCAGGGCATCACTTACACTGTGGATACTGGCCAGGGCATCACTTACACTGTGGATACTGGCCAGGGCATCACTTACACTGTGGATACTGGGCCAGGGCATCACTTACACTGAGGATACTGGCCAGGGCATCACTTACACTGTGGATACTGGCCAGGGCATCACTTACACTGTGGATACTGGCCAGGGCATCACTTACACTGTGGATACTGGCCAGGGCATCACTTACACTGTGGATACTGGCCAGGGCATCACTTACACTGAGGATACTGGCCAGGCAATCACTTACACTGAGGATACTGGCCAGGGCATCACTTACACTGAGCATACTGGCCAGGGCATCACTTACACTGTGGATACTGGCCACGGCATCACTTACACTGTGGATACTGGCCAGGGCATCACTTACACTGTGGATACTGGCCAGGGCATCACTTACACTGAGGATACTGGCCAGGGCATCACTTACACTGAGGATACTGGCCAGGGCATCACTTACACTGTGGATACTGGCCAGGGCATCACTTACACTGTGGATACTGGCCAGGGCATCACTTACACTGTGGATACAGGCCAGGGCATCACTTACACTGAGGATACTGGCCAGGGCATCACTTACACTGAGGATACTGGCCAGGGCAATCACTTACACTGTGGATACTGGCCAGGCATCACTTACACTGTGGATACTGGCCAGGGCATCACTTACACTGTGGATACTGGCCAGGGCATCACTTACACTGTGGATACTGGCCAGGGCAATCACTTACACTGAGGATACTGGCCAGGGCATCACTTACACTGTGGATACTGGCCAGGGCATCACTTACACTGTGGATACTGGCCAGGGCATCACTTACACTGTGGATACTGGCCAGGGCATCACTTACACTGTGGATACTGGCCAGGGCATCACTTACACTGAGGATACTGGCCAGGGCATCACTTACACTGAGGATACTGGCCAGGGCATCACTTACACTGAGCATACTGGCCAGGGCATCAACTTACACTGTGGATACTGGCCAGGGCATCACTTACACTGTGGATACTGGCCAGGGCATCACTTACACTGTGGATACTGGCCAGGGCATCACTTACACTGAGGATACTGGCCAGGGCATCACTTACACTGAGGATACTGGCCAGGGCATCACTTACACTGAGGATACTGGCCAGGGCATCACTTACACTGAGATACTGGCCAGGGCATCACTTACACTGTGGATACTGGCCAGGGCATCACTACACTGTGGATACTGGCCAGGGCATCACTTACACATGTGGATACTGGCCAGGGCATCACTTACACACTGAGGATACTGGCCAGGGCATCACTTACACTGAGGATACTGGCCAGGGCATCACTTACACTGAGGATACTGGCCAGGGCATCACTTACACTGAGGATACTGGCCAGGGCATCACTTACACTGTGGATACTGGCCAGGGCATCACTTACACTGAGGATACTCGCCAGGGCATCACTTACACTGAGGATACTGGCCAGGGCATCACTTACACTGAGATACTGGCCAGGGCATCACTTACAACTGAGGATACTGGCCAGGGCATCACTTACACTGAGGATACTGCCAGGGCATCACTTACACTGAGGATACTGGCCAGGGCATCACTTACAACTGTGGATACTGGCCAGGGCATCACTTACACTGAGGATACTGGCCAGGGCATCACTTACACTGAGGATACTGGCCAGGGCATCACTTACACTGAGGATACTCGCCAGGGCATCACTTACACTGAGGATACTGGCCAGGGCATCACTTACACTGAGGATACTGGCCAGGGCATCACTTACACTGAGGATACTGGCCAGGGCATCACTTACACTGAGGATACTGGCCAGGGCATCACTTATCACTGAGGATACTGGCCAGGGCATCACTTACACTGAGATACTGGCCAGGCATCACTTTACACTGAGGATACTGGCCAGGGCATCACTTACACTGTGGATACTGGCCAGGGCATCACTTACACTGTGGATACTGGCCAGGGCATCACTTACACTGAGGATACTGGCCAGGGCATCACTTACACTGAGGATACTGGCCAGGGCATCACTTACACTGTGGATACTGGCCAGGGCATCACTTACACTGTGGATACTGGCCAGGGCATCACTTACACTGTGGATACTGGCCAGGGCATCACTTACACTGTGGATACTGGCCAGGGCATCACTTACACTGAGGATACTGGCCAGGGCATCACTTACACTGTGGATACTGGCCAGGGCATCACTTACACTGTGATACTGGCCAGGGCATCACTTACACTGTGGATACTGGCCAGGGCATCACTTACAACTGTGGATACTGGCCAGGGCATCACTTACACTGAGGATACTGGCCAGGGCATCACTTACAACTGAGGATACTGGCCAGGGCATCACTTACACTGAGCATACTGGCCAGGGCATCACTTACACTGTGGATACTGGCCAGGGCATCACTTACACTGTGGATACTGGCCAGGCATCACTTACACTGTGGATACTGGCCAGGGCATCACTTACACTGAGGATACTGGCCAGGGCATCACTTACACTGAGGATACTGGCCAGGGCATCACTTACACTGAGGATACTGGCCAGGGCATCACTTACACTGAGGATACTGGCTAGGGCATCACTTACACTGTGGATACTGGCCAGGGCATCACTTACACTGTGGATACTGGCCAGTGGCATCACTTACACTGTGGATACTGGCCAGGGCATCACTTACACTGAGGATACTGGCCAGGGCATCACTTACACTGAGGATACTGGCCAGGGCATCACTTACACTGAGGATACTGGCCAGGGCATCACTTACACTGAGGATACTGGCCAGGGCAATCACTTACACTGTGGATACTGGCCAGGGCATCACTTACACTGAGGATACTCGCCAGGGCATCACTTACACTGAGATACTGGCCAGGGCATCACTTACACTGAGGATACTGGCCAGGGCATCACTTACACTGAGGATACTGGCCAGGGCATCACTTACACTGAGGATACTGGCCAGGGCATCACTTACACTGAGGATACTGGCCAGGGCATCACTTACACTGTGGATACTGGCCAGGGCATCACTTACACTGAGGATACTGGCCAGGGCATCACTTACACTGAGGATACTGGCCAGGGCATCACTTACACTGAGGATACTCGCCAGGGCATCACTTACACTGAGGATACTGGCCAGGGCATCACTTACACTGAGGATACTGGCCAGGGCAACACTTACACTGAGGATACTGGCCAGGGCATCACTACACTGAGGATACTGGCCAGGGCATCACTTACACTGAGGATACTGGCCAGGGCATCACTTACCTGAGGATACTGGCCAGGGCATCACTTACACTGAGGATACTGGCCAGGGCATCACTTACACTAGGATACTGGCCAGGGCATCACTTACACTGTGGATACTGGCTAGGCATCATTTACACTGAGGATACTGGCCAGGGCATCACTTACACTGAGGATACTGGCCAGGCATCACTTGCACTGAGGATACTGGCCAGGGCATCATCTACACTGAGGATACTGGCCAGGGCATCACTTACACTGAGGATACTGGCCAGGGCATCACTTACACTGAGGATACTGGCCAGGGCATCACTTACACTGAGGATACTGGCCAGGCATCACTTACACTGAGGATACTGGCCAGGGCATCACTTACACTGAGGATACTGGCCAGGGCATCACTTACACTGAGGATACTGGCCAGGGCATCACTTACACTGAGGATACTGGCCAGGGCATCACTTACACTGAGGATACTGGCCAGGCACACTTACACTGAGGATACTGGCCAGGGCATCACTTACACTGAGGATACTGGCCAGGCATCACTTACACTGAGATACTGGCCAGGGCATCACTTACACGAGGATACTGGCCAGGGCATCACTTACACTGAGGATACTGGCCAGGGCATCACTTACACTGAGGATACTGGCCAGGGCATCACTTACACTGAGGAAACTGGCCAGGGCATCACTTACACTGAGGATACTGGCCAGGGCATCACTTTCACTGAGGATACTGGCCAGGGCATCACTTACACTGAGGATACTGGCCAGGGCCATCACTTACACTGTGGAAACTGGCCAGGGCATCACTTACACGAGGATACTGGCCAGGGCATCACTTACACTGTGGATACTGGCCAGGGCAATCACTTACACTGTGGATACTGGCCAGGGCATCACTTACACTGTGGATACTGGCCAGGGCATCACTTACACTGTGGATACTGGCCAGGGCATCACTTACACTGTGGATACTGGCCAGGGCATCACTTACACTGTGGATACTGGCCAGGGCATCACTTACACTGTGGATACTCGCCAGGGCATCACTTACACTGTGGATACTGGCCAGGGCATCACTTACACTGTGATACTGGCCAGGGCATCACTTACACTGAGGATACTGGCCAGGGCATCACTTACACTGAGGATACTGGCCAGGGCATCACTTACACTGAGCATACTGGCCAGGGCATCACTTACACTGTGGATACTGGCCAGGCATCACTTACACTGTGGATACTGGCCAGGGCATCACTTACACTGTGGATACTGGCCAGGGCATCACTTACACTGAGGATACTGGCCAGGGCATCACTTACACTGAGGATACTGGCCAGGGCATCACTTACACTGAGGATACTGGCCAGGCATCACTTACACTGAGGATACTGGCTAGGGCATCACTTACACTGTGGATACTGGCCAGGCATCACTTACACTGTGGATACTGGCCAGGCATCACTTTACACTGTGGATACTGGCCAGGGCATCACTTACACTGAGGATACTGGCCAGGGCATCACTTACACTGAGGATACTGGCCAGGGCAATCACTTACACTGAGGATACTGGCCAGGGCATCACTTACACTGAGGATACTGGCCAGGGCATCACTTACACTGTGGATACTGGCCAGGGCATCACTTACACTGAGGATACTCGCCAGGGCATCACTTACACTGAGGATACTGGCCAGGGCATCACTTACACTGAGGATACTGGCCAGGGCATCACTTACACTGAGGATACTGGCCAGGGCATCACTTACACTGAGGATACTGGCCAGGCATCACTTACACTGAGGATACTGGCCAGGGCATCACTTACACTGAGGAACGGCCAGGGCATCACTTACACTGAGGATACTGGCCAGGCATCACTTACACTGAGGATACTGGCCAGGGCATCACTTACACTGAGGATACTCGCCAGGGCATCACTTACACTGAGGATACTGGCCAGGGCATCACTTACACTGAGGATACTGGCCAGGGCATCACTTACACTGAGGATACTGGCCAGGGCATCACTTACACTGAGGATACTGGCCAGGGCATCACTTACACTGAGGATACTGGCCAGGGCATCACATACACTGAGGATACTGGCCAGGGCATCACTTACACTGAGGATACTGGCCAGGGCATCACTTACACTGAGGATACTGGCCAGGGCATCACTTACACTGTGGATACTGGCCAGGGCATCATTTACACTGAGGATACTGGCCAGGGCATCACTTACACTGAGGATACTGGCCAGGGCATCACTTGCACTGAGGATACTGGCCAGGGCATCACTTACACTGAGGATACAGGCCAGGCATCACTTACAACTGAGGATACTGGCCAGGGCATCACTTACACTGAGGATACTGGCCAGGGCATCACTTACACTGAGGATACTGGCCAGGGCATCACTTACACTGAGGATACTGGCCAGGGCATCACTTACACTGAGGATACTGGCCAGGGCATCACTTACACTGAGGATACTGGCCAGGGCATCACTTACACTGAGATACTGGCCAGGGCATCACTTACACTGAGGATACTGGCCAGGGCATCACTACACGAGGAATACTGGCCAGGGCATCACTTACACTGAGGATACTGGCCATGCATCACTTACACTGAGGATACTGGCCAGGGCATCACTTACACTGAGGATACTGGCCAGGCATCACTTACACTGAGGATACTGGCCAGGGCATCACTTTCACTGAGGATACTGGGCCAGGCATCACTTACACTGAGGATACTGGCCAGGGCATCACTTACACTGTGGATACTGGCCAGGGCATCACTTACACTGAGGATACTGGCCAGGGCATCACTTACACTGTGGATACTGGCCAGGGCATCACTTACACTGTGGATACTGGCCAGGGCATCACTTACACTGTGGATACTGGCCAGGGCATCACTTACACTGTGGATACTGGCCAGGGCATCACTTACACTGTGGATACTGCCAGGGCATCACTTACACTGTGGATACTGGCCAGGGCATCACTTACACTGTGGATACTCGCCAGGGCATCACTTACACTGTGGATACTGGCCAGGGCATCACTTACACTGTGGATACTGGCCAGGGCATCACTTACACTGTGGATACTCGCCAGGGCATCACTTTCACTGTGGATACTCGCCAGGGCATCACTTACACTGTGGATACTCGCCAGGGCATCACTTACACTGAGCATACTCGCCAGGGCATCACTTACATTGAGGGTACTCGCCAGGGCATCACATTGAGGATACTCGCCAGGGCATCACTTACATTGTGGATATTCGCCAGGGCATCACTTACATTGTGGATACTCGCCAGGGCATCACTTACATTGTGGATACTCGCCAGGGCATCACTTACACTGTGGATACTCGCCAGGGCATCACTTACACTGTGGATACTCGCCAGGGCATCACTTACACTGTGGATACTCGCCAGGGCATCACTTACACTGTGGATACTCGCCAGGGCATCACTTACACTGAGGATACTCGCCAGGCATCACTTACACTGAGGATACTCGCCAGGGCATCACTTACACTGAGGATACTCGCCAGGGCATCACTTACATTGAGGATACTCGCCAGGGCATCACTTACATTGAGGATACTCGCCAGGGCATCACTTACACTGAGGATACTCGCCAGGGCATCACTTACACTGAGGATACTCGCCAGGGCATCACTTACACTGAGGATACTCCGCCAGGGCATCACTTACACTGAGGATACTCGCCAGGGCATCACTTACATTGAGGATACTCGCCAGGGCATCACTTACACTGAGGATACTCGCCAGGGCATCACTTACACTGAGGATACTCGCCAGGGCATCACTTACACTGAGGATACTCGCCAGGGCATCACTTACACTGAGGATACTCGCCAGGGCATCACTTACACTGAGGATACTCGCCAGGGCATCACTTACACTGAGGATACTCGCCAGGGCATCACTTACACTGAGGATACTCGTCAGGGCATCACTTACACTGAGGATACTCGCCAGGGCATCACTTACATTGAGGATACTCGCCAGGGCATCACTTACACTGAGGATACTCGCCAGGGCATCACTTTCACTGAGGATACTCGCCAGGGCATCACTTACACTGAGGATACTCGCCAGGGCATCACTTACACATGAGGATACTCGCCAGGGCATCACTTACATTGAGGATACTCGCCAGGGCATCACTTACATTGAGGATACTCGCCAGGGCATCACTTACACTGAGGATACTCGCCAGGGCATCACTTACACTGAGGATACTCGCCAGGGCATCACTTACACTGAGGATACTCGCCAGGGCATCACTTACACTGAGGATACTCGCAAGGGCATCACTTACACTGAGGATACTCGCCAGGGCATCACTTACATTGAGGATACTCGCCAGGGCATCACTTACATTGAGGATACTCGCCAGGGCATCACTTACACTGAGGATACTCGCCAGGGCATCACTTACACTGAGGATACTCGCCAGGGCATCACTTACACTGAGGATACTCGCCAGGGCATCTCTTACACTGAGGATACTCGCCAGGGCATCACTTACACTGAGGATACTCGCCAGGGCATCACTTACACTGAGGATACTCGCCAGGGCATCACTTACACTGAGGATACTCGCCAGGGCATCACTTACATTGAGGATACTCGCCAGGGCATCAACTTACATTGAGGATACTCGCCAGGGCATCACTTACATTGAGGATACTCGCCAGGGCATCACTTACATTGAGGATACTCGCCAGGGCATCACTTACATTGAGGATACTCGCCAGGGCATCACTTACATTGAGGATACTCGCCAGGGCATCACTTACATTGAGGATACTCGCCAGGGCATCACTTACATTGAGGATACTCGCCAGGGCATCACTTACATTGAGATACTCGCCAGGGCATCACTTACATTGAGGATACTCGCCAGGGCATCACTTACATTGAGGATACTCGCCAGGGCATCACTTACATTGAGGATACTCGCCAGGGCATCACTTACATTGAGGATACTCGCCAGGGCATCACTTACATTGAGGATACTCGCCAGGGCATCACAATCGTAGAGTACACAAGCATCGAGGTGTGATTCCTAGCTGGGAAAAGACCTGTGGTTGCCTACCAGTTACAGGTCATCAAAGACCCGTGTCAGGGGACACTTGTCCTGTTTCCCTGACGCGTAAACAACCACCACCAGCAAAGATTGTTGTGACGTCTAAGTGTTGGTTCAACTGTGCTTGTGTTTAGATGAGTTGACTCTGGGAATAGCAAACGCAGCTTGCAAACTGCTGTTGGGTAACGCACCACACACACCGTGTACATCGTGCTGTACACTCTGAACTTGCTTGCTTTGGCTTATCAAGCAACCATCGTTTGGCCAAACAAGCACATATAAGTTTATGCTTTTGGTAAAGGATAATGGTGCAGTGAAGATGCAAGGAACTGAGAAGTGAGGATGTACTGACCTGTGAAGTGAATATTTGCAGTGCTGAACAGTGAAGATGTTCTGAGCTGTGAGGTGAATAGTTGCAGTGTTGAACACTACACAACAATTCTCACAGTGAACTACGCAACAATACTCACAGTGAACTACACAACAATACTCACAGTGAACTACACAACAATACTCACAGTGACCTACACAACAATACTCACAGTGAACTACGCAACAATACTCACAGTGAACTACACAACAATACTCACAGTGAACTACACAACAATACTCACAGTGAACTACAACAACAATACTCACAGTGAACTACACAACAATACTCACAGTGACCTACACAACAATACTCACAGTGAACTACGCAACAATACTCACAGTGAACTACACAACAATACTCACAGTGAACTACACAACAATACTCACAGTGAACTACACAACAATACTCACAGTGAACTACACAACAATACTCACAGTGAACTAACACAACAATACTCACAGTGAACTACGCAACAATACTCACAGTGAACTACACAACAATACTCACAGTGAACTACACAACAATACTCACAGTGAACTACACAACAATACTCACAGTGAACTACACAACAATACTCACAGTGAACTACGCAACAATACTCACAGTGAACTACACAACAATACTCACAGTGAACTACACAACAATACTCACAGTGAACTACGCAACAATACTCACAGTGAACTACGCAACAATACTCACAGTGAACTACGCAACAATACTCACAGTGAACTACACAACAATACTCACAGTGAACTACACAACAATACTCACAGTGAACTACACAACAATACTCACAGTGAACTACACAACAATACACACAGTGAACTACACAACAATACTCACAGTGAACTACGCAACAATACTCACAGTGAACTACACAACAATACTCACAGTGAACTACACAACAATACTCACAGTGAACTAACGAACAACAATACTCACAGTGAACTACGCAACAATACTCACAGTGAACTACACAACAATACTCACAGTGAACTACACAACAATACTCACAGTGAACTACACAACAATACTCACAGTGAACTACGCAACAATACTCACAGTGAACTACACAACAATACTCACAGTGAACTACACAACAATACTCACAGTGAACTACACAACAATACTCACAAGTGAACTACGCAACAATACTCACAGTGAACTACACAACAATACTCACAGTGAACTACACAACAATACTCACAGTGAACTACACAACAATACTCACAGTGAACTACACAACAATACTCACAGTGAACTACACAACAATACTCACAGTGAACTACGCAACAATACTCACAGTGAACTACGCAACAATACTCACAGTGAACTACACAACAATACACACAGTGAACTACACAACAATACTCACAGTGAACTACACAACAATACTCACAGTGAACTACCAACATACTCACAGTGAACTACACAACAATACACACAGTGAACTACACAACAATACTCACAGTGAACTACACAACAATACTCACAGTGAACTACGCAACAATACTCACAGTGAACTACACAACAATACACACAGTGAACTCACAAACAATACTCACAGTGAACTACGCAACAATACTCACAGTGAACTACACAACAATACTCACAGTGAACTACACAACAATACACACAGTGAACTACACAACAATACTCACAGTGAACTACACAACAATACTCACAGTGACCTACACAACAATACTCACAGTGAACTACACAACAATACTCACAGTGAACTACACAACAATACTCACAGTGAACTACACAACAATACTCACAGTGAACTACACAACAATACTCACAGTGAACTACACAACAATACTCACAGTGAACTACGCAACAATACTCACAGTGAACTACACAACAATACTCACAGTGAACTACACAACAATACTCACAGTGAACTACACAACAATACTCACAGTGACCTACACAACAATACTCACAGTGAACTACACATCAATACTCACAGTGAACTACACAACAATATTCACAGTGAACTACACAACAATACACACAGTGAACTACACAACAATACACAAAGTGAACTACACAACAATACACACAGTGAACTACACAACAATACTCACAGTGAACTACACAACAATACACACAGTGAACTACACAACAATACACAAAGTGAACTAAAACAACAATACACAAAGTGAACTACACAACAATACACACAGTGAACTACACAACAATACTCACAGTGAACTACACAACAATACTCACAGTGAACTACACATCAATACTCACAGTGAACTACACAACAATATTCACAGTGAACTACACAACAATACACACAGTGAACTACACAACAATACACAAAGTGAACTACACAACAATACTCACAGTGAACTACACAACAATATTCACAGTGAACTACACAACAATACACACAGTAAACTACACAACAATACACACAGTGAACTACACAACAATACTCACAGTGAACTACACAACAATACTCACAGTGAACTACACAACAATACTCACAGTGAACTACGCAACAATACACACAGTGAACTACACAACAATACACACAGTGAACTACACAACAATACACACAGTGAACTACACAACAATACTCACAGTGAACTACACAACAATACTCACAGTGAACTACACAACAATACACACAGTGACCTACACAACAATACACACAGTGAACTACACAACAATACACACAGTGACCTACACAACATACTCACAGTGAACTACACAACAATACACACAGTGACCTACACAACAATACACACAGTGAACTACACAACAATACACACAGTGAACTACACAACAATACTCACAGTGAACTACACAACAATACACACAGTGAACTACACAACAAAACACACAGTGACCTACACAACAATACACACAGTACACAAATAACCCTCACATAAAAGACAAGAAGCTTACGACGACGTTTCGGTCCGACTTGGACCATTGACAAAGTCACACTAACAGAGGTGGAGCAGGACGGCTATATATAGGCAGGAAGAGGTGGAGGTAGTATATATATATATATAGCCTATATATAGCCGTCCTGCTCCACCTCTGTTAGTGTGACTTTTGTAAAGTAAAAGGACACAAGTGCAACTAATGTGACATTTATTGTGGCAACGTTTCGCTCTCCAGGAGCTTTATCAAGCCATTACCAACAATAAATGTCACATTAGTTGCACTTGTGTCCTTTTACTTTACATATTGTCGGTAATTCTACCAACTTTATTACAATAGTGTGACTTTGTCAATGGTCCAAGTCGGACCGAAACGTCGTCGTAAGCTTCTGTCTTTTATGTGCGGGTTATTTGTGTATTGTTCCAGTCACGGTATTGTGCCTTTTTGTTATTTAATACACACAGTGACCTACACAACAATACACACAGTGACCTACACAACAATACACACAGTGAACTACACAACAATACTCACAGTGAACTACACAACAATACTCACAGTGAACTACACAACAATACTCACAGTGAACTACACAACAATACTCACAGTGAACTACACAACAATACTCACAGTGAACTACACAACAATACTCACAGTGACCTACACAACAATACACACAGTGAACTACACAACAATACTCACAGTGACCTACACAACAATACACACAGTGAACTACACAACAATACTCACAGTGAACTACACAACAAAACACACAGTGACCTACACAACAATACACACAGTGACCTACACAACAATACACACAGTGACCTACACAACAATACACACAGTGACCTACACAACAATACACACAGTGACCTACACAACAATACACACAGTGACCTACACAACAATACTCACAGTGACCTACACAACAATACACACAGTGAACTACACAACAATACACACAGTGACCTACACAAACAATACTCACGTGAACTACACAACAATACACACAGTGACCTACACAACAATACACACAGTGACCTACACAACAATACACACATCACAGGGAGATCGTAATAAAGTTGGTAGAATTACCGACAATATGTAAAGTAAAAGGACACAAGTGCAACTAATGTGACATTTTATTGTGGCAACGTTTCGCTCTCCAGTAACGGCTTGAAAAAGCTCCTGGAGAGCGAAACGTTGCCACAATAAAATGTCACATTAGTTGCACTTGTGTCCTTTTACTTTACACAAGGAGATCGACTGGGTAAACCTGGAGCCACACGGGGGTCCCGAAACGTGGAGAGCCAAGATGATGGATATGGTACTGGAAAACCTCATGCATCAACATGTTAAGGATACTACCAGAGAGCGAGAGGAGGGTGAACCAGCAAGACTGGACCTCGTGTTCACCCTGAGCAGTTCAGACATTGAGGACATCACATATGAGAGGCCCCTAGGAGCTAGTGATCACGTGGTTCTTCTGTGTTTTGAATACATAGTAGAGTTACTAGAGGAGAGGATAACAGGAGTTGAATGGGAAAAGCCAGATTATAAACGGGGTGACTACACAGGTTTGAGGAACTTCCTGCGGGAGGTTCAGTGGGACAGAGAACTGGTAGGTAAGTCGGTAAAAGAAATGATGGAATATGTAACAACAAAAAGCAAGGAAGCAGAGGAAAGGTTTGTTCCCAAGGGCAACAGAAATGATGGGGAGACCAAAGCGAGCCCTTGGTTTACCCGACGGTGTAGGGAGGCAAAACCTACGTGCAATAGAGAATGGAAAAAGTACACAAGGCGAAGAACACAGGAAAATAAGGAGATTATTCGAAGAGCCAGGAAGGAGTATGCACAGATAAAGAGGGAGGCCCAGCGACAGTACAAAAACAACATAGCATCGAAAGTCAAGTCTGACCAGAAACTGCTGTACAGCCACATTAGGAGGAAGACAACAGTCAAAGACCAGGTGATCAGGCTGAGGACAGAAGGTGGTGAACACACAAGAAACGATCATGAGGTATGCGAGGAGCTCAACATGAGATTTAAGGAAGTATTTACAGTAGAGACAGGAA
>NC_069399.1:131513413-131555913 GCF_026875155.1 Cherax quadricarinatus | reverse complement strand
GTGTCCCTGTTTGCAGATGACGTGAAGTTGATGAGAAGAATTCACTCGATCGAAGACCAGGCAGAACTACAAAGGATCTGGACAGGCTGCAGACCTGGTCCAGCAATTGGCTCCTGGAGTTCAATCCCACTAAGTGCAAAGTCATGAAGATTGGGGAAGGGCAAAGAAGACCGCAGACGGAGTACAGTCTAGGGGGCCAGAGACTACAAACCTCACTCAAGGAAAAAGATCTTGGGGTGAGTATAACACCAGGCATATCTCCTGAAGCGCACATCAACCAAATAACTGCTGCAGCATATGGGCGCCTTGCAAACCTCAGAACAGCATTCCGACATCTTAATAAGGAATCATTCAGGACCCTGTACACCGTGTATGTTAGGCCCATATTGGAGTATGCGGCACCCGTTTGGAACCCACACCTAGCCAAGCACGTAAAGAAACTAGAGAAAGTGCAAAAGTTTGCAACAAGACTAGTCCCAGAGCTAAGAGGTATGTCCTACGAGGAGAGGTTAAGGGAAATCAACCTGACGACACTGGAGGACAGGAGAGATAGGGGGGACATGATAACAACATACAAAATACTGAGAGGAATTGACAAGGTCGACAAAGACAGGATGTTCCAGAGATTGGACACAGTAACAAGGGGACACAGTTGGAAGCTGAAGACCCAGATGAATCACAGGGATGTTAGGAAGTATTTCTTCAGCCACAGAGTAGTCAGTAAGTGGAATAGTTTGGGAAGCGATGTAGTGGAGGCAGGATCCATACATAGCTTTAAGCAGAGGTATGATAAAGCTCACGGCTCAGGGAGAGTGACCTAGTAGCGATCAGTGAAGAGGCGGGGCCAGGAGCTCGGACTCGACCCCTGCAACCTCAACTAGGTGAGTACAACTAGGTGAGTACACACACACACACACACACACACACACACACACACACACACACACACACACACACACACACACACACACACACACACACACACACACACACACACACACACTGATCATGAAGCAGGGAGAGAGAGGACCTAGTAGCAATCGGTAAAGGGGCGGGGCCAGGAGCTATGAATGAACCCCTGCAACCACAACTAGGTGAGTATACACACTCATCACACCTCTTACGCACATACGCAGACACACACAATCATACAGAATAGCGCTTTGATATCTAAGTAATGAGTCATTAAAGACGCTGTACACCGTGTACGTCAGGCCCATACTGGAGTATGCAGCACCAGTATGGAACCCAGACCTGGTAAAGCACGTCAAGAAATTAGAGAAAGTGCAAAGGTTTGCAGCGAGACTAGTCCCGGAGCTAAGTGGCATGTGCTACGACGAGAGGTTAATCTGACGACACTGGAAGACAAGAGAGTTAGGGGAGACATGATAACGACTGAGAGGAATTGACAAGGTTGACAGGGACAGGGTGTTCCAGAGATGGGACACAGCAACAAGGGGTCACAACTAAAAGTTGAAATTCAGATGAGTCACATGGATGTTAGGAAGTATTTCTTAAGTCAGAATCTGGAGAGTGATGTAGTGGAGGCAGGATCCATACATAGCTAAGAAGAGGTATGATATAGCTCATAGAGCAAGGAGAGAGTAGACCTAGTAGCGACCAGTGAAGAGGCGGAGGCCAGGAACTGCAACTCGACCCCTGCAGCCACAAATATGTAAGTACACTTCTCACACTCCCTCCCACGTCTCACACCACTAAGAGACTTGGAAGTTATCTGAGATGTTCCAGGATGCTGAGAATCTCTTTACTAACTTTAGTAACAGTGAACCTGTACATGTCAATTGTTCCTAGACTTAGGTTCTCCTTATCACACACAAGTGTTCAAAGTTTGAATCCGTACACAGCTGTCAGACTCAGCAACACAACGGTGTCTTGGTATAGAGGACAGTTTCCTTAACTTTAACACTTACTACTAGTTATGAGTGAAAAGGAATCGATTCCAGACGGATCTGTCTTCTCCACCATCTTCCAGATCTACCACACCTCACCCTCGACAGTATTTAAGACTCCATTGTCACGCTTCGGCTTCGCATTGTTCAAGACCATAGAGCTGAATTCTTCTCCAGGCTGAGGGACTGACAACCTCCAACAATGTTTACAAAGCTGATGGACTGTTTGCATCATCTTTACCTCGTCACTTCTGCTGCCTTCAACCTATGCTCTGTTTTTGACTGAAGAAACCTACCGTGTGGATGAAACGTATCAATAATAAAAATACCCAGCTGTTGCACCAGCTGTTGCACCAGCTGTTGCACCAGCTCTTGCACCAGCTCTTGCACATACATCTTGCTCATCAAATTGTCGGTATTTTTTGTACCATTTTCATCATAACAAGAGAATGCCTCTTTAGTTTGGCTTCAAACTTGGTGTTCCTCAGTAAAATATTAAAATTAGTTTTGGGCTGCGTATGTTCTAATTTGTCATTTTTATTGAATAAACTGGGATCTTAGTTTCCATGTGATAACTTGTGAATACTTCTTCTGATTCGCATCAGAATTTCAGAGCAAATATTTACCCGCGGCCGAAAAGTATTTACTTTGAATATTGTGGTGACAGTGTTGACTTTTTTGCCATGTCCACTGATAGGTTATTTCAGCGTCACTTTTGTTCTGGGCTGCACTGTGCTGTGTTCTGGTGTCTGAACAATGTTCAGTTTTTACAACTTTAAGTTGTATTGTTTGATCAGTAATGTGTCAGAGAGGTAGTAGTCTGTCTTCCTTCAAGACAGTGTTTCACTGTAATAACAGTAGTTCTTCCTTCAAAACACCATAGCAAAACTGGTATATGTCTTTAATATCAGTCTTCGTCTCGTTGTTCCAATAAGTCATGCGCAGCGTACAGTAGCACTGTGTACAGTTGTGCTTTATTTGCATCAGGTGTACAGTCATGACATTGTTCTAAATATACTGATGTTTATTAAATTAGAACCTCTGGACCGTCTTAATTTCGTATGTAACATCAGACGTTAAATTTAATTAAAGTTGAAAAACGGGTCTTTGTAAACCCATCCCTGTTTCGTTGCTTGTTCACGTCGTTTGGTATTCCCGGTGATAAATGGCGGGGAAATACGCTAGGGTTCACCAACGTTTTAAATCGATCATTGATTGAGTTTTTACGAGCATTTAAATGGCTGTTTTTATTGGAGAAAAACAAAGCAAAGTTGATTTGCAAAAATAAACTTTGGGTTGTGGTACGAGTCAGGTGGGGGGGAAAAAAAGTAAGGACAGGAGCTGATCTCGATCCCTGCAATCACAATCGGTGGTGGGGCCCCACGGTCCCCCTTCACACTCTTCCTCACATCTCGCACTCTGTTTCTGTACTCTCACATACATTTTTTCAAAATACTTTTACCATACCTTCCCCACGCAACCCACACACTACCCCAGAAACATTTCCCATACCTTCATCACATTTTCCCCACACTAACCAAAACACTAACACCTTCATCACCTTCCCCCCCATACACCATCCCCCACCCATAACCCACACTTCCCCATACTACCCCTTTCATTTCCACACCACCCTTCCCCTTTTCCCCCCTTATCCCCCTACACTCACCCCCATCATCACATTCCCCCCATATTTCCCCCTTTACACTCAAATTCACCCACATTTCCCCAAAACACCCCCTTACATCGCACCTTTCTTTACAATTCCCCACAAAAACCCATGCCCCACACCTTCTTACACTTCCCCACACTCCCCTTTACGCTAAACACCATGGTCACATTTCCCCCCAAAACGCCCCCAAAATACATTTCACACCTTCATCCCCCTTCCCCCACCATCCCCCATCCCAACTCTCCCCACCCCTCTTTTTGGGCCCTCTCACACTTTAAAAACCATTTAAAGTTTTTTTACCTCCAGGGGGATGCTGGGGGTTTGGTTTCCGAGGGGCATCATTTACATATTGATATACAACCCCCAGCGCAAATTTCCTAAAGGGTTCAGTGTTTAAATATTGATGAATTTTCAGTGCTATATTGATGAATTTTCATTTGTTTATTTGCGGGAAGTTCAGTGCTATTTTGGGATGAAGTTCGTCCCTATATTGATAAATTTTCATTTGTATATTGCTGAAGTTCAGTGCTATATTGCTGGATTTCACTGTATATTGCAAAAGTTCATGCTATATTGATAAAAGTTACTGCTATTTTGCTGAAGTTCGTGCTATATTGCTGGATTTCACTGTATATTGCTAAAAGTTCACTGCTATTTTGATGAAGTTTCACTGCTTTATTGCTGAAGTTCAGTGTAAAATTGATAAATTTTCAGGGCTAATTGCTAAAGTTCTTTTGCTTTATTGCTGGAGTTCACGGCTATATTGCTGAATTTCAGTGCAAATATTGCTGGTTTTTCACTGCAAATATTGCTGAAGTTCCCTGCTATATCGCTGGGGGTTCACTGCTTTTTTGCAGGAGTTCAGTGTATATTGCTGAAGTTCACTGATATTGTGGAGTTCACTGGTATATTGCTAAAGGTTCAGTCCCTATATTGATGGAGTTCATGCTATATTGTTTGAATTTCAGGGGTATATTGCTAAAAAGTTCGTGCTATTTTGCTAAAAGTTCACGGCTTATTGCGGGAAAGGTTCAGTGCTATATTGCTGGGGTTCAGGCAAATTTTTGCTGAAGTTCACTGTATATTGTTGGAGTTCAGGGTTTATTTTGGCTGAATTTCCCAGTGCTATATTGATGGATTTCCCACGGGGGTATATTGCTGAATTTCCCGTGCAAATATTGCTAAAGGGGTTCACTGCTTATTGCTGGAGTTCAGGGGCTTTATTGCGGGGAGTTCATTGCTAAAATTGCTGAGTTCACTGTTTAGGGTGGGGTTCACTCCCTATTTTGGCTGAAGTTCACTGTAAAATTGCTGGATTTTCACTGCAATTTTGCAGGAGTTCATGCTATATTGCTGGATACACTCCCAAAACTTGTGAATTTCCCAGTGCTTTATTGTGGAGTTCAGTGCTTTATTGCGGAGTTTAAAAGCTATATTAGTGGATTTTCACTGCTATTTGCTGAAGTTCACTGCTTATATTGCTGGGGGTTCGTGCTTTATTGCGGGAATTTCAGTGAAATTTATTGCTGGAGTTTAGTGCTTTTTTAGTGGAGTTCACTGCTATATTGTGATGTTCAGTGCTTTTTTGCTGAATTTTCAGTGCAAAATTGCTGAAAGTTCCAGTGTTTTGCTGGGGGTTCGGGGGCTATATTGCTGAATTTTCACTCTACTTTGCTGGATTTTCCCTGCTTTATTGCGGGGTTTTTCCCCCCCCCCTTTATATTGCAAAAGTTCGTGCTTTTATTCTGAATTCTGTTTATTGCATGGTTCATGCTACATTGCTGGGATTCGTGCTATATTGCTGGGGGGTTCAGTGCTACTTTGGGTTTGAAGTTCAGTGCTTTATTGCTGAAGTTCATTTCTATTTGCGGGGATTTAGTGCTATTTTTTTGCTAAAAGTTCAGGGGCTATATTGCTAAGGGTTTCGTGCTATATTGCTAAAGGTTCAGTGCTTTATTGCTGGGGGTTTTAGGGGTTTAATTTGCTGAAGTTCGTGTTTTATTGCTGAAGTTCAGTGTATATTGCGGGGAGTTCGTGCTATATTGCTGGGTTTAAAGTGCTTATTGCTGAAGTTCATTTGCTTTATTGTAAAAGTTCGGGCCTCTTATTGCTAAATTTTCCTGCTACATTTTTTTTGGGAATAGTTCAGTGTATATTGCTGGGGGGTTCAGTGTTTAATTGCTGAATTTCAGTGTTTATTTTGGGCTAAAGGGGCAGTGTTTAATTGCGGGGAGCTGGGATATTGTGAATTTCCCAGTGCTTTTTTGGGTGGAGTTCATTGCTATATTGTGAAGTTCAGTGCTTTTAAATTGCTAAATTTTTTAAAGGGCCCCCCCCATTGCGGAAAGGTTTTTCAGTGCATATTGCTGGAGTTCAGTGCTTTATTGCTGAATTTCAGTGCTATTTTTGCTGAAGTTCCGTGCTTTATTGCTGGAGTTCATGTTTTATTGTTTGAGTTAACTGCTATATTGCTGGGTTCCCGGGGCATTTGTTGAAGTTCCTGCTTTATTGCTGGAGTTCATGCTATTTTTGCTGGATTTTCCAATTTGCTATTTGCTGAAGGTTCGGCTATATTGTGGGGGTTCATGTTTATATTGCTGGAGTTTAGTGCTTTTTGTTTAAAGTTCAGTGCTTTTTGCGGGAAGTTCAGTGCTATATTGCTAAAGTTCAGTGAAATTTGCTGGGGTTTAGTGTTTAATTTTGGCTGGGTTCATTTGCTAATTGCGGGGTTTTTGGGTGCTATTTTTGCTGAAGTTCATTTGCTATATTTGTGAAGTTCAGTGTTATTGCTAAAGTTCGTGCTATATTGTTAAAGGGGTTCATTTGTACTTGCTGGGTTCAGTGCTATATTGCGGGAAATTTTTTTCAGTGCTATTTTTGCTAAATTTTCAGTGCTATTTTTTGGGAAGTTAAATGCTTTTATTGCTGGGGTTCATTTGCTAATTGCTGAATTTCCCAGTGCTATATTGTTAAAGGCACGGGATATTGGGGGGTTCATGCTTATTGCTGGAGTTTTCAGTGTAATTGCTGAATTTCCCCGGCTTTTTTTTGCTGAAGTTCAGTGCATATTGTTTAAAGGGTTCAGTGCTTTTTATTGCTGAATTTCATTTGCATATTGTGAATTTTCCATGCAAATATTGCTGGATTTTCACTGTTATATTGCTGGGGGGTTCAGTGCTAAAATTGCAAAGGGTTCAGTGTATATTGTTAAAAGTTCAGGGCTATATTGCGGGAAAGTTTTAGTGTTTATATTGCGGGAAATTTCAGTGAAATTTGCTGAAGTTTTTCAGTGTTTTTTGTTTAAATTTTTAGTGCTATTTTGCGGGAATTTCAGGCTTTTATTGTGAAATTTCCCGTGCTTATTGCTGAAGTTCACTGTTTACATTGCGGGGGGTTCCCAGTGTTTATTTTGTGGATTTTCGTCCCTTTTTTGTGAAGTTCGTCTTATTGTAAAGTTCGTTTTATTTTGGGGAGTTCATGCTAATTGCTAGAGTTCACTGCTTTATTGTGGGGGTTCAGTGCTTATTTTTAAGTTCATTTGCTATTTTGCTGGATTTTAAAGGCTAAATTTTGGGGGTTCTTTTGCTATATTGCTAAAATTTTCAGTGCTATTTTGGGTTAAAGGGTTCATGTTTATATTGCTGGATTTCCCACGCTATATTGTGGAGTTAGTGCTTTATTGCTGAAGTTCAGTGCTTTTTGCTGAAGTTCGTGCTATATTGCTGAAGTTCACTGTTTAACTTTGCGGGGTTTTCATGTTTTTATTGCTGGGTTTCAGTGCTAATTGCTAAATGTTCGGGTTGGGTTTTTAAAATTGTTGAATTAATGCTATATTGCGGGAAATTTAAATGCTTATTCCCTGAAAGTTCAGTGCTTTTATTGTTAAAGTTCACTGCTTATTTGCTGGGTTAAAGGCTATATGCTGGGGGTTCGTGTTTTTATATTGCTGAAGTTCAGGGCTATATTGTAAAGGGTTAGTGAAATATTGTTGAATTTCACTGCTTTTTTGCTGGAGTTAAATGCATATTGCTGGAGTTCATTTGCTATATTGTAAAGGGTTCAGTGCTTTTGCTGAAGTTCAGTTTTTATATTGTGGGGGTTTTGTGCTATTTTGGGAAAGGGTTCTGTGTTTATTTTGCTGAAGGTTCAGTGCTATATTTTTTTTTTTTGGAGTTTAGTGCTTATTGTAAAGGGGTTCAGTGCTATATTGCTAAAGTTCACGCTACATTGCGGGGAGTCAGGGGATATTGCTAAAGGTTCAGTGCATATTGCTAAAGTTCATTTCCCCCCCTTTGCTGGGTTCAGTGCTATATTGCTGGATTTCAGTGCTTTATTGGGGAAGTTCGTGCTTATTGTTTGAAGTTCGTGCTTATTGCTGGAGTTCACTGCTTATTGCTAGAGTTCACTGCTATATTGCGGGAAAGTTCAGTGCTATTTTGTTAAAGTTCACTGCTTTTTTCCCGGGGTTTTAAACTGCTAATTGCTGGAGTTCCCAGTGTTTATATTGCTAAAGGGTTAAATTTGCTAATTTTTAAAGGGTTATGCTAAAATTGTGGATTTTCGGGGCTATATTGCGGGAAAGTTCATGCTATATTGTTTGGAGTTCAGTGCTATATTGTTTGAAGTTCTTTGCTATATTGCTGGAGTTCACTGCTAATTTGGAGTTCACTGTTTAAATTGCTGGGTTCATTTGCTTTTTTTTGTGAAGTTCAGGTTTATTTTGGGTTAAATTTTCACTGCTATTTTGGGGAAAAGTTCACTGCATACTGCTGGATTTCGGTGTATATTGCTAAAGGGTTCAGTGCTATATTGCTGAAGTTCAGTGCTATATTGTTGAAGTTAAAGGCTTTATTGTGGATTTTCCCTGTTATATTGGGGGAGTTCTTTGCTATATTGTTGGTTCAGTGCTATATTGCTAAAGTTCAGGGGCTATATTGCTGGAGTTTAGGGCATTTTGTGAAGTCAGTGCTATTTGGGCGAAGTTCAGTGCTTTTTTTGCTGGATTTTTTATTTGCTATTTTGCAAAGGTTCAGTGCTATATTGCTAAATTTTCCTGCTACATTGCTGGGGTTCTTTGTAATTGCTAAAAGTTCAGTGCTATATTGTGAAGTTCACGGCTACTTTGGCGGAGTTCAGGGGAAAATTTTGGGCGGGGTTTTTTCAGTGCATTTGTGAAGTTCGTGCTATTTTGCGGGAATTTCCGTGCTATTTTGGCTGGATTTCCCATGCTTTTTTTGCTAGAGTTCCTGTTTATTTTGTTTGGAGTTCATTTGCTATATTTTTTGAAGTTCACTGCTATTTTGCTGGGGGGTTAAAGCTATATTGGGGGAGTTCAGTGCTATATTGCAAAGTTCACTGTTTATATTGTTGAATTTTCCAACTGCTTTATTGCTGGAGTTCAGTGTTTTAAAATTGTGGAGTTCACTGCTTATTGCTGGATTTTTAGTGCTATATTGCTAATTTTCCCAGGGCTTTATTGCTGGATTTCCCACTGCTATTTTTGGGGAGTTCACTCTATATTGCTGGAGTTCACTGCTACTTTTTGTTTGGAGTTCAGGCTTTTTTTGCTGGGGTTTCCTGCTATATTGTTAAAGTTCAGTGCTTTTTTGGGTTGAAGTTACTGCTATATTTTTAAAGTTCAGTGCTATATTTTTGAAGTCAGTGCTATATTTTTGGGAATTTTTCACGGGCTTTAGGGGGTTAAAAGTTCAGTCCCTTATTGCTGGAGTTCAGTGCTATATTGTTAAAGTTCAGGGGCAAATTTTTGCTGAAGTTCGTGCAAATTTTGCGGGGGATTTCCTGCTATTTTGTTTGATTTCATGCTAATTGTTAAAGTTCACGGGTTTATTGTTAAATTTTTAAATGCTTTTATTGTTGAAGTTCAGTGTTTATATTGCTGGGGTTTTCAGTGTTTATTATTGCTGAATTCAGTCTATTTGCTAAAGGTTTCAGGGGCTAAAATGTTGAATTTCACTGCTATATTGCTGGAGTTCACTGCTATATTGTGAGTTCGGGGCTATATTCTGGATTTTCACTGAAACA
Source organism: Cherax quadricarinatus (assembly GCF_026875155.1). NCBI lineage: Eukaryota > Metazoa > Arthropoda > Malacostraca > Decapoda > Parastacidae > Cherax > Cherax quadricarinatus. The sequence continues at coordinate 131,546,289 of NC_069399.1, read as the reverse complement.
TTGCTGGGGGGGTTCATGCTACATTGCGGAGTTCACTGCTTTTTTTGTTAAAGGTTCCTCCCTTTTATTTTTTAAAGGGTTACTGTTTACATTGCTGGAGAAAGGGCTATATTGTTGAATTTTCACGGGCTATATTGTTAAATTTTCGTGCTATTTTGTTGAATTTCCCACGCTACATTGCGGGAGTTAAATGCTATATTTTTTAAAGTTCACTGCTACTTTTGCTGGAGTTCGTGTTTATATTGCGAAGTTCATTTGCTTATTGCTAGAGTTCCCCCTGCCTACATTGCTGGGGGTTCACTGTTTTAAATTGCGGTGTTCACTGTTTATATTGCTAGAGTTCACTGCTATTTTGGGTTAGAGTTCACTGCTACTTTGCTGGAGTTCATGCTTTATGCTGAAGTTCAGTGCTTATTGCTGGGGGGTTTCACGGCTTTTTTGCTAGATTCCTGCAAACATTGCGGGGAGTTCACTGCTATATTGTTTAAAAGGTTCATTTGCTATTTTTAGGGAAGTTCATGTTGTATTGCTGAAGTTCACCCTACTTTGCTGGAGTTCCTGCTATTTTGCTGGGATTTCCCTTGTTTCATTGCGGGTTCATTGCTTTATTGCTGGAGTTACTGCTATTGCTAGATTTTCATGCTTATTGTTTAGGTTCACTGCTTACATTGTGGAGTTCACTGCTTTATGTGGGGGTTCCTGCTTATTGCGGAGTTCACTGCTTTTTTGTTGAGTTCATTTGTTTCATTGCTGGAGTTCATGTTTTAAAATTGCGGGAAGTTCAGTGCTATATTGCTGGGTTCACTGCATATTGTAGAGTTAACTGCATTATTGTTGAAGTTCGTGCTATATTGTTAAAGGGTTTCGTGCTAATTGTGGATTTCACTGCTGTATTGTTTAAAGTTCACCCCTTTTTTGGGGAAAGTTCATGTTTCTTTGGGGGAAGTTCATGCTACATTGTTGAATTTTCACTGCTATTTGTAAAGGGTTCACTGCTTTATTGCTGGAGTTCACTACTTTTTTGGGGAAGTTCAAAGCATATTGTTGGATTTCACTGCTTTATTGCTGGGTTCAGTGCTATATTGTGAAGTTCCTTATTTTGGGGTTGGAGTTCACTGCCTTTATTGTTTGAAGTTAAATGTATATTGTTTAATTTTTTAATTGCTAAAATTGCTGACTTTTTCAGTGCTAATTTGTGGAGTTACTGCTATATTTGCTGCTTTTTCAGTGCTATATTACTGAAGTTCAGTGCTATTTTTTCTGAATTTTCAGCGCTATTTTATGAAGTTCAGCGCTATATTATAAAGGGTTCAGTGCTATATTTTAAAGTTCTTTTGCTATTCACTGAATTCAGTGCTATTTTTTGAAGTTCAGGGGATATTTTAAATTAAAGTTCACGCTATTTTTCTAAATTTCCATTTTTTGAAATATTATGAAGTTCAGTGCTTTATTACTGAATTTTTCAGTGTGTATTCGAAGTTCAGTGCTATATTACTAAAGGGTTCGCGCTATATTACAGAATTTCCCAGTGCTATTTTAAAGGGGTTTTCCCGTGCTATATTACTAAAGTTCAGGTATATTATGAAGTTTTCAGTGCTATTTTATTTGAAGTTAAACTCCCTATATTACTAAAAAAAATTCACTGTTTAATTACTGAAGTTCAGTGGTTTATTATAAAGGTTCAGTGTATATTCCCTAAATTTTCCCAGTGCTATATTAAAAAATTGCAGTGCTACTTTATGAAGTTCAGTGCTTTTACTAAAAGTTCAGTGTTATTTTTAACTGAAGTTCAGTGCTATAAAAACTGAATTTTCGTGCAAATTTTAAAACTAAAGTTCAGGGCTATTTTTACTAAAGGTTCACTGCTCCCATTATGAATTTTCAGTGCTATTTTTTATGAAGTTCAGTGCTATATTACTGAAGTTCAGTGCTATTTTAAATAAAGTTCAGTGCTTTTTTACTAAATTTCATTTGCAAAATTACGGGAAGTTCAGTGCTAAAATTAGAAGTTCAGTGCTTTTTTTACGGGAATTTTATTGATATATTACTGAAGTTCACTGCTATATTCTAAAGTTCAGTGCTATTTACTGAAGTTCAGTGCTATATTACTAAATTTTCCCATTTCTATTTTACTGAATTTCCCGGGGCCCTATATACTGAAGTTCAGTGCTATATTACTGAAGTTCATTTGCTTTTACTGGAATTTCCCATTGCTATGTTACTAAATTTTCAGTGTTTTTTTTTTTAAACTAAAGTTCAGTGTTTATATTACTGAAGTTCAGTCTATATTTAAGGGGAATTTAAATTAGGGCCCTCGGGTTGTTCTTCAACCCCTATACTCCTTGGTTAGGCCTCTTTAGTTTTGCTCCCACGTTTTGGTCACCGTTTTAAACAGATGGATATAAATTTTTCTGGAAAATGTAAAAAAGGGAGGATGAAAAAGGGAGGATCCCATGTATCAAAAACCTTCCCTATGAGGATAGAAAAGGGGCCCCTAAAAATTTCCCAACTTTTAAAAAGACGTAGAATTAGGGGGTTTGATTGGGGTTTTTTTAAGGGGAAAGGGCAGGAATAAAATAAAGGGGATTTTAATAGTGTGCTGAAAATATCTAGCCCCGACAGGAAATCGCAGCAATGGTTTTTTAAATTGGAAAAATTCAGATTTAAAGGGGGGATATAGGAAAATACTGGTTTGGTAAAAGAGTTGTGGGGGTGAGTGGAAAACAAAATCCCCCAAATACCGTTATTAGAGGCCCCGAAAAGTTGTTTAGCCCTTTTAAAAAAGTTGGTTTTAAAAAATGGGGTGAGGGGGGTGGGTGTGGGGGTTGGGCTGATTTGCTTGTGCTAAAAGGTTTGGTTGCCGTGTTCCCCCCTTAAGTCAATGTGACCTGAACCCGACTAGGTTGGGTGCTTTGGGTTTAAGGCCCGGGAGGGATTGGGGCCTGCCTCGCTTTGGGGCCCGTGGCCTTCTGCAGTTTTTCCTTCGTTTTATGTTTTATGTTCTTTTTGTTCTTAATTCAGGGCTTGTTTTCTGAAAGGGCCCGTGCCCATATTAATGAAAAGTTCAGCGCTTATTACTGAAGGTTTTAGTGCTATATTTTCTGAAGTTCAGTGCTACTTACTGAAAATTCAGTGCTATATTTTTTTAAATTCAGTGCTATTATTACGGGAAATTTATGATTTATTTCTGAAGTTCAGTGTAAAATTACTGAAATTCAGTGTTTTTTATTATGGGAAATTCAGTGATTTTTTATTACTGAAGTTTACTGCTATATTTACTTGGGAAATTCCCGTGCTTAATTTCTGAAATTCAGTGTATTTTTACTTTAAGTTAAATGACATATTTTCTTTAAATTCAGCGCTAATTACTGAAGGTTTCCCGTTTCTAAAATTTCTGAAGTTTAGGCTTTATTACTGAAAGTTCCCCGTGCTGTATTACTGAAAGTTCAGTGTTATATTTCTGAAGTTCAACGCTATATTACAGAAAAATTTCAGTGGGTTAAATTTCTGAAGTTCAGGGCTATATTACTGGGGTTCAGTGCTATATTTTCTGAAGTTTCCCTTTTTTCATATTTCTGAAGTTTTAGGCTATTTACTGAAGGGTTTAGTGGGTATGTTACTGGGGTTCCCCTGCTTTTATTTCTGAAGTTCATTTTATTTTACTGAAAAATTTAGTGCAATTTTTGAAGGTCAGTTTCTATTTTTATTGAAGTTCAGTGCTATTTTACTGAAAATTCAGTGCTATATTGCTGGAGTTCCTTTCTATGTTTTGAAGTTTCCCGGCTAGGGTTTTGAAAGGTTAATTTTTTTATTATTATGGGAATTGTTCACTGTTTTTACTAAAGTTCCCTGCTTTTTAAATTTCTGAAGTTCGTGCTATTTTTAAATTTAAATTCAGGGGCTATATTTTTCTAAAAATTTAATGCTATATTATGAAGTTTTAGTGCTTTATTACTGAAATTCAGTGCATATTATGAAGTTCAGTGCTATTTTTCTGAAGTTCCCGTGCTAAAATTACGAAGTTCGTGCTTGTTTCTGAAGTTCAGGGCTATGTTCTTTTAAGTTCCCCCCTATATTACTGAAGTTACTGCTATATTTTGAAGTTCAAAGGGCTATATTACTTTAAGTTCGTGTTTTATTTTTGAAGCTCAGTTTTTATGTTTCTGAAGTTCAGTGGGTTTGGGTTTCTGAAATTTTTTGCTATGGTTTCTGAAAATTAGTGCTATTTTTACGAAGTTCAGTGCTATGTTAAAGAAGGGTTTAGTGCTATGTTTTTGAAGGGTTTAGTGCTATTTTCTGAAGTTTCCCGGCTATTTTACTGAGGGTTTAGTGGGTTTGTTACTGAAGTTCAGTGCTTGTTTAAAGAAGGTTTTAGGTTTCTTATTACTGAAGGGTTTAGTGCTTTTTACCCGGGAAATTCAGGTATATTACTTTAAGTTCAAATGTTTTTTTCTTTAAATTTTAGTGCTTATTATTTAAGTTCAATTTCTATATTAATGAAATTTTAGGGGCTATTTTACTGAAGGTTTAGTGTATTTTCTTGAAGTTCAGTGATTTTTTTATGAAGGGTTCCAAAGTTATTTTTACTGAAGTTCAGTGTATATTACTGAAGGGTTTAGTGCTATATTACTGGGAAATTCAGGCTATAAATTTCTGAAATTCAGTGCTATATTATGAAATTTTAGTGCCCATATTTTTGAAGTTCGTGCTATATTACTGGGAAATTTAATGCTGTATTACTGAAGTTCAGTTTTATATTTTCTGAAGTTCATGGGTTATTTTCTGAAATTCCCGTGCTATATTACTGAAGGTTTTTTGCCCATTTTTCTGAAGTTCAGTGCCCATATTACTGAAAATTCAGTGCTATATTTTCTGAAATTTTATTTCTATATTACTGAAAATTTTAATGCCCTTTTTTACTGAAGTTCAAATGCTTTAATTTCTGAAGTTCCGTGCTATTTTTAATAAGTTCAGTTTCTATATTATGAATTCAGCCTATATTACTGAAGGGTTTGTGTATATTACTTTAAGTTCAGTTTATATTACTGAAGTTCAGTGCAAAATTACTGAAAATTTTTAGCGGGTATATTACTGAAGGGTTTAGTGCTATTTTAAGAAAATTCAGTGCTTTTTATTACTGAAGTTCAGGCCTATTTACTGAAATTCCCCGGGGCTATTTACTGAAGTTTCCCGTGCTATTTTAATGGGAAATTTCAGTGCTATAAATTTCTGAAGTTCGTGCTTTAAATTTCGAAGTTTCAGTGCTATAATTTTCTTTAAGTTAGTGCTATATTTCTGAAGTTCAGGCTATATTATGAAAACTCAGCGCTATATTTTCGAAGTTCAGTGATAATTTTGAAAATTCACTGCTTTATTACTGGGAAATTCAGTGCTTATTTACTTTAAGTTTTTCCCCCGGTTTTTTTAATTACTGAAGGGTTTATTTTTAATTTTCTAAAGTTCAGTAAATATTACTGAAGTTGTGCTATATTACTGAAAATTTGTTCTATATTAAATGAAGTTCAGTGTATATTTTTTGAAAATTCAAATTTCTATATTATGAAGTTCAGTTTTCATATTAGAAGTTTTGTGCTATATTACTGAAATTTTTGGGGCTATATATGAATTTCAGTGCTTTTTTTACTGAAGTTTCAGTGTATATTTTCTGAAGTTCAGTGCTAATTTCTGAAAAATTTAGCGCTATATTACTGAAAAATTCAGTGCTTTTAACTGAAAATTCAGTGCTATATTTAAAGAAGTTCATGCTTTTATTAAAAGTTCAGTGCTTTTATTATGAAATTTTAGTGCATAATTTCTGAAGTTCAGTTTTTATTACTGAAAATTCAGGCTTTTTTTACTGAAGTTTTAGTGCTTTATTTTCTGAAGTTAGTTTTTTATTTTTGGGGTTTCCAAATGCATTTACTTGAAATTCTGTGTATTTACTGAAGTTAGTGCTATTTTACTTTAAGTTCAGTGCAAAATTACTGAAATTCAGTGCAAAATTATTTAAGGGTTTAAGGGGCTATATTACTGAAGTTCAGTGCTATATTACTGGGTTCGTGCTATTTTTACTTGGAAAGTTCGTGTATATTACTGAAATTCAATGCTATATTACTGAAGTTTAGTTTCTTTTATTATGGGAAATTCAGTTTTTATATTTACTGAAATTTTAGTGCTTTTATTACTGAAGTTTTAGTGTTTATTACTGAAGTTCAGTTTATATTACTGAAGTTTAAGTTTCTATATTTCTGAAGTTCAGTGATATATTTTGAAGTTCGTGATATTTTTGTGGGTGGTTTTCAAAGTTTCAGTATTTAAAATTTTCTGATTTTTATATGTGTGTACATAAAATTTTTTTTTATTTTTTATATATATAATTTTATATTAAAATATATATTATATAAAAATATATATTATATATTTTAAATATATATTTATTTTAATTTCTATTTTTTTTTTATAAAATTTTTTTTTTTAAAATATATATATTTATATAAAATATATTTTAAATTATATAAAAATATATATATATATATTTTATTTGTATAGTTTTGAGATGGAAATTTTAGGTTTTGGATCTTCCGCACCTTTTCATACATCGTCAGGCGTTTTGGTTTACTTTTGCAAAACAGAAAAAACCGGTAAGGAGGGGGAGGGCTCGTGGATAATCCATGTCACAGAGTTTGCAAACCCTTGTATTTCTCCTGGGGCCCATGCACGGAGTCTTCCTGGGGGAAATTTCCCGGGGGAATTTAAAAATCCCCCGGCCCGGTCCCCGGGCCCGGGGTTCCCCGTGGTCGGGCCTGATCAACCCGGGGTGTTACTGCTTGGGCCCCAGGAATCCAAATCGAGTGCAAATGATCTGGGGCTAAAGATTTCCCTTTCTCAGACAAAATGGAAAATTGCACAGAAGACAAAAAGAAATGAAGGGGAAAATACGGGAAAATTTAATATTATTCCGTGTTCAGCGAGGCGTAATCAGTTAATTTATTTGGGCAATCCTTATTGTTTTTTTTAATTTAAATTTAGCCCTTTTTAAAAACCTGTTTAAGGGATGCCAAATTTCTGAATAAACCCCAACCCCCGTATTTGAGAAAACCCTTGATAACACGCCCCTGCCTCCAGCCCCCGGCCCCGACTTCTTTGGAAATCTGTGTTCTTTAAAAAAACCCGCAAGAAACCCTTCTTGGGGCCCCATGCAGGGGGGCGTCGTAAATGGGGCGGGGGGGGGGGGGGGGACACCTTTTTAAAGGGGTTTCACCATAGAGCCTTAAAAAAAGGTGGGGGACTAAAAATCAAAAACCATGCTGCAAAACCCCAGAGAAAAATTTCCCTTTGTTTTTATTTTGGGTTATTATAGGATTACATAGTACAAAAAAGCCATAAAGGGAAAAATCATTGATTTTATGATGTTGGGTAGATAAATTTTGCAGGGGGGGGAAGGCAAGGAAATGAAATATCGATTCTTTGAGATGTTACCTGTATTTCAAAGGTTTTAAATCAGAATTTTGTGTTTTTCTTTATTGTTCACTTTTTTTTTTGTTTGTTGTTTAAGATGAATAAATATAAATTTTGTTTTTGTCTCAAAGTTTGGGGTTTTTTGAGGGTTTTGTTTTCCCCAAAAATTTTACGATTATTTATTTTATCATTAATAAAGTTTCGGGTTTTTGGGTTTTAAAAGGTTTTTCCCCTGTAAACATTAGTCATGGTCAGGGCGCCAGTGATTAAACCCCGGAGGTTTACCCTTAAACCCCCTTTTCCCCCCCGCCCCTTTTGGATTTCTGGGGGGGACACCCAAAAAATTCCCCCCTGGGGGACACCAACCCCAGCAACGCCTCTGGCCCCATTTTATGTTTTGGAGAAGGAGCATAGGGCACGTGTGATATTCCAGTCAAATAAAAACCGCGGATTAAACCCCAATCATGAAAGGGGGCAGCAAAAACAATAAACTAAGAATATAGTCCCAAAAGCTCTAAAGTTTAATCATAAAAATCTTTTAAAGGTTCTTTTTGAAGAAAGGGTTGAAGTCAAATTGGATCCCCAAAGATTGCACAATCCAGGGGAAAAAGGGTTCAGGGCAGGGTCCTGCCTCTCGCAAACTTTTTTTGGTTTACTTTTGGTTTTGGGGGGGTTTTGGGGGGGGGGCCCCCCCCCCCCCCCCCCCAAGGAAAACAAAAAGAATTCCCGATGGTTTGGGTTTTGCCCCAGATTTTGCAAAGCCTTTGACAAGTTGATCATGGGGTAATAGCGACATGATGTTGCTTAAAAGGGAAAAATGGCAGATGGAAAATTCAAAATTTTTTTCCAAAACGAACAAAAAAGAGTAGGGGGTAAACGCAAAGTTTTTAAACAGAAAGGGTTTACATAGTTTAAGAGCTTTTGTTTCCCCAAGGCACCCGTACTCGCCCCCATTTTTATTCCTCAAAACCCCATATCAAAACCCTTAGGGGAAAAATAAACCACGGGCCCCTAAACTTTCCCTTTGGGGAAACAAAGTTTAAATTTGGGAAAACTGATAATGAAGGTTGCTCCACAAGGGGTCGTAATCGCCCTTTTCTGGGTTTTCATTTTCATATAAAACCCTTTGGGGAAAGTAAACCATAGCAAATGTATTTATCCTTTTTCAAGACGATTTCAGGATCTGCAAAGAGGGTGTAAACCCTTGGGGGGAAACAACAAATCTCCAAGACGATATAAACCAGTTTTCCAATGGGAAAAAGGAGAACAATTCCAGTTCAAAGTTGGGCGAATTCCAACTATTCCGTAATTTGGAAAAATGGGAAAGGGGATAATAACCCAGAACCGGTATTTGAAAAAATCATATACACAAAAGAGCGGAAAAGTAATTTTGAAGGCCTGGGGGTGGTAATGTCTGGGATTTTCACCTTTTAAAGGTTTAAGCCGTGCCCCCCTATTCACTTCTGCGAGGAAAACTTTAAAAGAAAGGTTTTGAGAACATTCAAGACAATATGAAGCAAGCCTAGTTCGCTAGCCTCAGGTTGTTCGTAGGATTATATGGTTCAGTAGTTTAGAGCGTCGTGAATTTTCGCTCGCCAAGAGGCGGGCTAAAACAACACGGGTTTGATCCTCCGGCTAGTCGCAGTGTTGTTATGGTTACAATAATATATATCATGGGTCAACAGTAGGTCAGTAACATCTTCCACAACTGCTTCCTTCCCTCCACTCCTCCCAAGTTAAAAGGGTGTAGCTCACATCACGTAACTTGAGCACCAAGCTTCAAGCTAGAGAAGCTTAACTACTGGATGTAGCCAGCGTTCCCAAGCTTCGTGTATGTGAGGGCGTACGAGGGAACCCCGTGTGGTTATGTCCATCATTCCCCCGTGTAAACATGTCAGCTACCACCGCGTGCTACACTCTACCATAGACTCTTCTATCTTTACACACTTTTGTTTATTTTCTGTGTATCGCTTTAAGGCGTTAATAAATATTTTTTAAACGGTTGTCTGATGTGGCTAAATCTCATCAGTTTTTTGTTTACATATAAGTGGTCAGGTAGGTAACGCTCTTGCTGCACACGCTGAGTGTCAGTGGTTCGACCCCCGGCAAGGGTAAAAAACAGTTGGCGTGTTTCCTTACACCGTTCACCTAGCAAGCAAGTAGGTACCTGGGTGTTAGTCGACTGGTGTGGGTCGCATCCTGAGGGACAAGATTTATGGACCTCAGTGTATATAAGACAGATAGTCCTCGATGACACACTGCCTTTCTTGGGTTATCGTGGGTGGCTAACCCTCCGGGGTTAAAAATCAGAACAAAATCTTATGTTACATGCACATATACATACAAAGTGCTACATATACATACAAAGTGCTATCATAAAGTTCCCTAACTGCGTTGAGAAAAGTATAAATGCTTACCTAATCACCTAGTTGAAGTTGTCTCCCTGGAGGTACTGTCCCAGTGAGGCTGTACACTGACCTCAGCGCCTCTGTCAAAACATTTCTGGAACTCTTCTTTCCTAAATGTCTAACGTGGGCTGCGATTCTGCTTGAATCTCCTCCATACCTTTAAAATTCCGCCCCTTGAGTGTCATAGGCAGAGGACGACCACCATGATGTTTCTCGTCAGGAAACGATGGTCTTCTTGATCTTGTCTCAACAAACGGGGCATAAATTCCGCGCAACCACTTACATGGTATTCAAATTTTCAGTTCAAATGCTTTGACATGACCCGTAAGAAATTCCCACAGCAACTGCAGCATCCTGGATACTCTTACGACGATCTTCCTGACTAAACTTCCTCACCTTTTTAGTGTTGGTTCCTGAGACTGTTGAGTGTGCAGAACGACAGGGAGCGCCAAAGGTGGTCAGCACACCACAACATCATCAGTGCGGCAGTCGGGTGATGCGCAGAGGTGACTCAAGCGGTACATGCTGGTGGTGCCGGTGAAGAGGGCGTCATAGGGACGATGATGACAAGGGAATCTTCAGGACAACTCAGACAACGGTGCCTTCACCGATGCCTGATAATTCTATGTAACTGTATTTGTGTATACCTGAATAAATTTACTTACTTACTTACTTACTTGCCTGCAGGGGAAGTCGTGCCAGCGAACGACACTACGTGCGGGAAGTCGTAGACTGAGACAATTCAGGTTGAGTCGGCGAGCATAGTGCTCTTTATACAATGGTGTTCGTTCAGTTCCCACATCTGACGTATCCGTGGACAAGTGGACATCTGACACATCCGTGGACAAGTGGACACTTCCTGCACTAAAAACCTTTGGGAAGCCACTAACTTCCTCAGGATGTGACCTATGACCCTATGGGTCATAGGTCACATCTCCATTCAAAGCAGGTGAATTCGCAGATCTAGAGAGTGTACAGAGATCCTTTACTGCACGTATAAGTTCTGTCAAGCACCTTAACTACTGGGAACGCTTGGAAGCATTTGACTTGTACTCGTTGGAACGCAGGAGGGAGAGATATATCATAATCTACACTTGGAAAATCCTGGAAGGAATGGTCCTAAGTCTGCACACAGAAATCACTCCCTACGAAAGTAAAAGACTGGGCAGGCGATGCAAAATGCCCCCAATTAAAAGTAGGGGCGTCATTGGTACACTAAGGGAAAACACCATAAGTGTCCGGGGCCCAAGACTGCTCAACAGCCTCCCATCAAGCATTAGGAGAATTACCAATAAACCCCTGGCTGCCTTCAAGAGAGAGCTGGACAGATACCTAAAGTCAGTGCGGGATCACCCGGGCTGTGGCTCGTACGTTGGACTGCGTGCGGCCAGCAGTAACAGCCTGGTTGATCAGGCCCTAATCCATCGGGAAGCCTGGTCATGGACCGGGCCGCCGGGGCGTTAATCCCCGGAATAACCTCCAGGTAACCTCCAGGTATGGGATGTGTTGCTCTGGCCTAAGTACAGATCATTCTTACTGTGAAAAAAAATACGAAAGTCCAACCACAACAAACTAAATCGGGGAGAGACTATACATAATACACAGGTGTTCACACTGAACATTGTCTGCACAGGTATCATGCTCCCTTTGCGCGATCAAATGATGCATTTCTGGGCAGTGAGACACTTGAGATTGTCCAACACTTGTGCCGCAACACTGAAAAAACTTCCATATTTTCTTTCTAATTTTCCAGAGATTATTGTAAAACACTTCAAACTGCTCACTAAATATAATATAACACAGACGATTATGTGAAGTGAAACACAAAGTAACGGTAACAGGCCACCAGGCCCGGTGGCCTGGTGGCTAAAGCTCCCGCTTCACACACGGAGGGCCCGGGTTCGATTCCCGGCGGGTGGAAACATTTCAACACGTTTCCTTACACCTGTTGTCCTGTTCACCTAGCAGCAAATAGGTACCTGGGTGTTAGTCGACTGGTGTGGGTCGCATCCTGGGGGACAAGATTAAGGACCCCAATGGAAATAAGTTAGACAGTCCTCGATGACGCACTGACTTTCTTGGGTTATCCTGGGTGGCTAACCCTCCGGGGTTAAAAATCCGAACGAAATCTTATCTTATCTTATCTTATGACAGAACATGATGTGGGAGCGGCGTCAGTGTGGCGTTGTAATAACACCTGGCTTGGAGCTGGCTGCTAGATTGTCTTGAAACCTGACTTAGGGGTTAAACACTAGGAGACAGGCTTAAGAGCTAAATGCTTCCAAGATCACAGGGCGTTGTAGAGTCAGTGACGAGCAGAAATTAACGTCGAAAATAGCTGAACAGAGAATGTAGGTAGTGTACTCACCTATTTGTGGTTGCAGGGGTCGAGTCACAGCTCCTGGCCCCGCCTCTTCGCTGATTGCTACTAGGTCCTCTCTCTCCCTGCCCCATGAGCTCTATCATACCTCGCCTTAAAACTATGTATGGTTCCCGCCTCCACTACGTCACTTTCTAGGCTATTCCACGGCCTGACTACTCTATGACTGAAGAAATACTTCCTAACATCCCTTTGATTCATCTGAGTCTTCATCTTCCAATTGTGACCTCTTGTGTCTGTGTCCCTTCTCTGGAACATCCCGTCTTTGTCCACCTTGTCTATTCCGCGCAGTATTTTATATGTCGTTATCATGTCTCCCCTGACCCTCCTGTCCTCCAGTGTCGTCAGGCCGATTTCCCTCAACCTATCTTCGAAGGACAATCCCCGTAGCTCTGGGACTAGTCTTGTTGCAAACCTTTGCACTTTCTCTAATTTCTTGACGTGCTTGACTAGGTGTGGATTCCAAACTGGCGCTGCATACTCCAGTATGGGCCTGACGTAAATGGTATACAGAGTCTTAAACGAATCCTTACTGAGGTATCGGAACGCTATCCGTTGGTTTGCCAGGCGCCCGTATGCTGCAGCAGTTATCTGATTGATGTGCGCCTCAGGAGATATGCTCGGTGTTATACTCACCCCCAGATCTTTTTCCTTGAGTGAGGTTTGCAGTCTTTGGCCATCTAAACTATATTGTGCCTGCGGTCTTCTTTGCCCTTCCCCAATCTTCATGACTTTGCATTTGGCTGGGTTAAATTCAAGGAGCCAGTTGCTGGACCAGGCTTGTAGCCTGTCCAGGTCTCTTTGTAGTCCTGCCTGATCCTCATCCGATTTGATTCTTCTCATTAACTTCGCATCATCTGCAAACAAGGACACTTCTGAGTCTATCCCTTCCGTTATGTCGTTCACATATACCAAGAATAGCACAGGTCCTAGGACTGACCCCTGTGGAACCCCGCTTGTCACAGGCGCCCACTCTGACACCTCGTCGCGTACCATGACTCGTTGTTGCCTCCCTGTCAGATATTCTCTGATCCATTGCAGTGCCTTTCCTGTTATGTGTGCCTGATCCTCTAGCTTTTGCAGTAAGCTCTTGTGAGGAACTGTGTCGAAGGCCTTCTTGCAGTCCAAAAATATGCAGACGATCCACCCCTCTCTCTCTTGTCTTACTTCTGTCACCTTGTCATAAAACTCTAGTAGGTTTGTGGCACAGGATTTTCCTTCCCTGAAACCATGCTGGTTGTCAATTATACACTTGTTTCTTTCCAGGTGCCCCACCACCCCTCCTGATACTTCCAGACCTTGCATACTAACCTTGTGATACAGGTCGTAGTTTGTCCTCATTCTGTCCCCCTTTTTAAAAAAATTGGACTACATTGCCTTTTTCCAACCTCGGGGAGTTGCCCAGTTTAAAATGATGTGTTAGTTTTGTTAATGGTCACCAATATCTCTGCCCCCTTTAAGGACCCACGGAGAGATTTTTGCCGGGTCCCACCGCTTTAGGGTCAAGTTCGCATAGCAGCTTCTTCACCTCCTTTGGTTATATTATCACCAGCACTTGGCGGGTGGCCCCCCTTTTGATTTCCTTGAGTCCTAGGTTTCCACTAAAAATACCTCTTTAAATCTTGTTTGAGCTCCGACATACCTCTCGGTCGTTTCTTGTAAATTCCTCATCACCCTTCCTAGCTGATTACCGGGCCTTGACTGTTTTTTTCCTCCAAAGTGGCTGTACAACAGCTTCGGGTCGTCTTTATTTTTGATGCAATGTCTTTTCATATTGTCTCTGAGCCCCCCTTCTTTTCTGGTGCATATTCGTTTCTGCTCTTCCGGCTGTTTTTTTTATTTCCGATTCCGTCTTCTTACTTTTCCACTCGAAAACCCTAGTTTTTGCCTCCCCCTACACCTTTGGGTAAACCCCAAGGGACTCGTTCTTTTCCCCCATTATTCTGTTTCCCTTGGAACAAACCTCTCCTCTGCCCCCTTTGCATTTTTTTGTACATAGTCCTCATTTTTTGGGCGGTTTTCCTGTCATTCCCCCTTCCCCCAGAATTCTTAAGGTGTTCCTATGCCTGATATTTCCCCCTTTTTTGTAGTTTTTTTTTTTCCCCAGCCTATTCTGCTACCTCTCCACTTGGCTCAACATTAGTGAAGCACAGAACCACATGATCACTACCCCGGGGGCCTTTCATACATGATACCCTCGATGTCCGAATACCATGGTAAATACAAGGTCCACCCTTGCGGGTTCATCCTCCCTCTCTTTCTCTGTAGTGCCCTTAACATGTTGATGCTGGTTTTCCAGTACCACATCCATAATCGGTTTTCTCCAGTTTCGGCCCCCCATGGGGCCCCGGGTTTTTCCCAGTCAACCCTCCTTGTGATTGAAATCCCCCTAACTAGAAATTTTGGGTTCCCCCATGGGCTCTCCGGGCCACCTCGGCTAGTGTGCCCCGACATGCTCTTTGCTCTCATTGTATTCTTCTCTTAGCCCCTACAGTTCTGTGGGGGGTTGTACTTACTGCTTTATCACTTAGCCTCAATGGATTGCTAAAACAAGTAGTCCCTTTCCCCGGGGCCATCCATTCCTTCCATTTTCTCAAAACCCCAGGGTTTTTAATGAGCAGTGCAACCCCCCCTCCCCCCTCCCTCCCTCTGTTTTTCCTGAGATTTGTTTCCCGGGAGGAAAGATTGAATCTTTTATTTTTTGGTGAGTTTTTTTCGGAGTGCTATTATGTCGGGGGATGTTCCTTTATTTTTTTCGTGCCCCCTCAACTTGTTTTTTTTTCCATCTCATTTGTAACCAACCTTCAATTTTTTTTAAAGAGGGGTCGGGGAGGTATTTGGGTGGGGGAGTGGAGCCCGGGGTAAGGACTATGGGTGTTGCTGGGGGGGGGGATTTTGTAAGTAGTGGGGGGGGGGCTTTGGATTGGCATGGGTTTTTGTTTTTAGTTTTTGGGGTGCCTGGGTTGACGGGGGAATTCTATAGGAAGTTGTGAGGGGCTTTTTTGATTTTTTTCCCCGGGGTCTGGACTCCTTCTTCTTCTCCACCCCCTTTTTCCTCCTTTCGCCTTTTGTACCCCCTCAGTTTCTGCCTTTCTTGTGTTCGTCGCGTCGAGATACACCTTCCTGTTGCCGGGAACGGGAAGGTGGTGTGGTGGTGGTTGTAGTGTGTGTGTGGTATCCCCTAATTTTTTGCGGGGCGGATCAGCTCCGGGCCCCGAAAGCTGATGCGCGAGGATGTTACTCCCTAGTTGTACCCACCTTTGAGGTTGGGGGGTCGAGTCCAAGCTCCTGCCCCGCCTCTTCACGGTCCACTAGGCACTCCCCCTGAACCAGAGCTTTATCTACCTCTGCTTAAAGCCTGTAACCCTTCTCCATACTTCGTTCCCAAAAAATATTCCATTTCCTGACAAATCTGTGTAAGAAATACTCCTAACACCCCTGTGATTCATCTGTGTTTCAACTCCAACGTGTCCCGTCTCGGGAAACATCCTGTCTTTGTCCACCTTGTCAATTCCTCTCAGTATTTTTAGTTTATCATGTCCCCCCAACTCTCTGTCCCCAGTGTCGTCGGGTTATTTCCCTTAACCTTCCTCGAGACTCCTCATAGCTCGGGACTGCTTTTTGAAAACCTTTGCATTTTCCTAGTTTCTTTACGTGTTTGGGCTAGGTGAAGGTTCCAAACGTCCCGAAATTCCAATATGGCCTAACGTACAGGTGCCGGGGGTCCTAAACGATCCTTTATTGAATTTCGGAATGCTGTTTGGGGTTTGCTAGGCCCCTATCTGCACATTTTTTTGGTTGATGGCCTTTCAGGGATTCCCCTGGTGTTAACTCACCCCAAGATCTTTTTCCGAGGAGTTTGTTTTCGGGCCCCCTAACTGACCCACTGGGGTTTTCTTTGTCCTTCCCCAAAATTTTTTATGACTTTGCATTTTGGGGGATTGAACACCGGGAGCCAATTGCTGGACCAGGTCTTAGCCTGTCCAATCCCTTGTATTCCCCCGGTCTTCACGAATGAATTTTCTCACAACTTCACGCATCTGCAAACAGGGCACCTCAGAGTCATTCCTTCCGTCATGTCGTTCACAAAACCAAAAACAGCAGGGTCCAGGACTGACCCCTGGGGGGACCCCGCTTCACAGTGCCCACTCTGGCACCTCGCCATACCATGACCGCTGCTTCTTCCGAAATATTCCCTGATCCATTGATCCCTTCCCCCTTTTACCCTTTTGGGTCCTCCATTTTTTGCACCAATCCGGGGTTGGAACTGTGTCAAACGTTTTTCTTGCGTCCAAAAAAAAAAAAAGCAATTCCACCCCCCCTCTCTCCTTGTCATACTGCTGTCACCATTCATAGAACTCCATGGGTATTTACACAGTATTCCGTCCCTGTGTGGCTTTTCCTAACATAAATTTTTCTTTAAATTACTTTCATAATTTTTATTTTTTTTTTAAATTTATTTTTTTTTATGTTATTGTTAACCCCAAGGGGTTTTTTTTTAAATTTATTAAGTTAAAATTTTGCAAATCTAAGAAGAAGGGGCCGTGCAGCGGGTCTACTAGCCCAGCCTGGCAGGCCGTGCAGCAGTCTACTACCCGCCTGGCGGGTCGTTCAGCGTCACTTACCCCGGGCCGGGCAGTCGTGCAGCAGGTTTACCCAGGCCTGGCAGGTCGTTCAGAGGTTACTAGCCCAGGCCTGGAGGCCGGCACGGGTCTACCCCCCACCTGCGGGCGTTCAGCGGTTTCCCTAGCCCAGGCCTGGCGGGTCGTGCAGAGGTCTACTACCCCGGGCCCGGGAGGTCGTTCACAGGCCTATAGCCCAGGCCTGGCGGGTCGTGCAGCGGGTCTACAAGACCAGCCTGGCGGGTCGGCCATCTATACCCGGGCCCGGGAGGTCGTTCAGATTTCACTACCCCGGGCCTGGCGGGGTCGGCGCAGGTCTACTAGCCCGGGCCTGGCGGGTCGGCAGCGGGTCTACTAGCCCGGGCCTCAGGTGGCAGGGGTCTACTAGCCCGGCCTGGCGGGTCTCCTACCTCCACGGGATGGAATTTAATTCCTGCACTACCATCCACGGGAAAGGATATATTCCTCACTACCACCACGGGGAAGGATATATTCCTCACTACCACCCACAGGAGGGGATATATTCCTGCATTTCCATCCACAGGAGGTTTTTCCTGCCTCCCACCCCCAAAAAGGGATATATTCCGCACTACCACCCACAGGAGGGTTTATATTCCTGCACTACCTCCCAGGAGGATATTTTCCCCGCATTCCCAAACCCAAAAGGGGATAATTCCTGCACTACCACCACAGGAGGATATATTCCTGACTACCATCCACGGATGGATTATTCCTGCACTACCACCACGGGAAGGAATATTCCGCACTCCATCCACGGGGTGGATATATTCCTGCACTACCTCCCAGGAGGATATTTTCCCGGGCATACCACCCCAAAGGGGGGATATATTCCTGCACTCCCATCCACAGGAGGATATATTCCCCCGATCCCCTCCACAGGAAGGATAATTCCTGCACTACCTCCACAGGATGGATAATTCCTGCCTCCCATACAGGATGGATATATTCCTCACAAACCACCAAGGAAGGATATATTCCTGCATACCACCCACAGGATGGATATATTCCTGCACTACCATCCAAAAGGATGGATTATCCTGCACTACCATCCACGGAAGGATATATTCTGCACTCCCATCCACAGGAGGGATATTTTCCTGCACACCACCCACGGATGATTTTCCTCCTACCATCCACAGGAAAGGGGTATTTTTCCTGCACTCCCCAACCCACGGATGGATTTTTTCCGCACTACCATCCACAGGATGGATTTTTTCCCTGCACACCATCCCGGGAAGGATAATTCCTGAAAACCCATCCACAGGATGGATATATTCCTGCACTACCACCCGGGAGGGATATTTTCCTCAAAACCACCACGGGAGGATTATTCCTCACTACCATCCACGGGGGAGGATATGAGATGCACAAAAAACCGCCGCGTCTAAGGAGAAAAATACTTAAACCCTTTAAATTTTTATCTTTATCTCCACAAGGTAAGCAACCCAAAAAGAAAACTATTTACCAAAATCACTTTCTAAATGAGTTTTTTCCGGAGAACGGGAACATCCCATTAGCTCAAGACTTTTCCCGGGGCTAAGGAAAAATTCCTACGAAGAAAGGGTTAAAGGAAATTGACCAACGCACGGAGACAAAAGGATAGGGGAACATGATAACAATTTAAAATACGAAAGAATTAACAAGAGGGCAAAGCGGGATGTTCCAGATTGACGGGGCACAGGTGAAGTTGAAGACTCGAGGGGTCACAGGGATGCTGGGAATGTTTCTTCAGCCTAAGTTTCAGAAGTGGAATAGCCCGGGAAAAATGCGTGGGCGGGCACCATACATAGTTTTAAAAAGAGGTATGAAAAGGTAATGGGCGGGGATAGAGGGACCTAATGGGACCAGTAAAGACGGGGGACAGAAGCATGAATCGCCCCCCGAAACCAAAATTTAGGTGATAACATACACAACCACACCCCCACACACACACACAAGTTGTCCTGTGGGCCGTGCTTTTGTTCCGCCCCTAACTTCAGCCCCACCCACCCTTAGTGACGCTTCCTGACACCTGACTCTCTCTCCCTCCCTCTAACCTTTCTTACTCTTTTTACACTTATTACTCTTCTTTTCCTC
This sequence comes from Cherax quadricarinatus, assembly GCF_026875155.1. NCBI lineage: Eukaryota > Metazoa > Arthropoda > Malacostraca > Decapoda > Parastacidae > Cherax > Cherax quadricarinatus. The sequence goes on along the minus strand of NC_069399.1, from coordinate 131,527,324 downwards.
TCAGTACCCCTCTTATTTACTCTTCCCCCACTTATTTCCTTTCTCCCTCCCCCCTACCCTCTTTTTCACTCTTCCCACGCTTTTTTGCCCCTCTCTCCCCCCTCCCTACCCTCTTTTCACCTTCCCACCTTTTTCCACTCTCTCCCCCTCCCTACCTTCCCCTTTTTCCCTCCCCCCTTGTTGCACTCTCTTTCTCCCCCACCTCTCTTTTTCAACTTCCCCCACTATTGCACTCTCTCCCTCCCCCTACCTCTCTTATTTATCTTCCCACACTTGTGCACTCCACCCCCCCCCTACCTCTCTTATTCACTCTTCCCACACTTGTTGCACTCTCTCCCTCCTCCCTGCTTCTCTTGTTTTTCTCCTTTCCCTATTTAACTTAAAAAGGGGGGAAACCCTCATGCACAGGGCTTGGGAATTTCGCATCACGCCCCCATGTGTTTTAAAAGCCACTAGTGGTGGTGTGTGTGTACTCACCTAATTGTACTTACCTAATTGTGGTTGCAGGGGGGCGAGACTCACTCCTGGGGCCCCCCTCTTCATGATCGCTACTAGGTCCCTCTTCTCTGCTTCCGAGCTTACAACCTCTTTTAAAAATTTTTTAGGTTTTTTGCCTCCACTACTTCACTTGCTAGGCTATTCCATTCCTGACAACTCTATGATGAAGAAAACTTCCCAAAGTCCCCGTGACTCGTCTGAGTCTTCACTTTCCCTTGTGACCCCTTGCCCTGTGTCACCTTTCCGGAAAAATCCCATCCTTCCACCCCTTTTCTATTCCCCGCAGTATCTTGTATGTCGTTATCATGTCTCCCCTACCCTTCGTCCCCAGTTCGTCAGTCCGATCTCCCTCAACCTTTTCTCGTACGACTTCCCCCGACTTGGACTAGCCTGTTGCAAACCTTTGTACTTTCTCTAACTTCTTGCGTGTGTGTGTGGTGTTGGGTTTTGGTGTTTTGGGGTTGGGGTGTGGTGTGTGTGGGGGTGTGTGTGTGGTGTGTTGTACTCACCTATTGTACTCACCTATTTGTGGTTCAGGGGGCGGTCACAGCTCCCGGGCCCCCCCCTCTTCGCTGATTCCCCTACAGGGGCCCTTTTCTCTCCTGCCCCATATCTCTATCAAACCTCGCCTTAAACTATTATGGTTCCCGCCCCCACTACGTCACTTTCTAGGCTATTCCCCGGCCCGACACTCTTAAAAGAAGAAAAACTTCCCAACATCCTTGTTCACTATCTTTTCAAATTCCAATTGTACCTCTTTTTGGGCTGGGCCCTTCTCTGGAACATCCCCTTTGTCCACCTTGTCTATTCCGCGCAGATTTTAATGTGTTATCAGTTCCGACCCCCTTTCCTCCAGTTCGTCAGGCCCATTTTTCCCCAACCCCTTTTTTCGTAGACAATCCCCTAGCTTGGGACTGTCTTGTTTCAAACCCTTTTCACTTTTCAATTTCTTTACGTCTTGACTAGGGGGGGATTCCAAACTGTGCTGCATACCCAGATGGGCCTGACGTAAATGGGGAAAACAAAGGGCTTAAAAAAATCCCTTTCTGAGGTACGGAACGCTTCCTTTGGTTTTCCAGGCCCCGTATGCGCAGCAGTTATCTGATTGATTTGCGCCCCCAGGAATATGCCGGTGTTATACTCACCCCCCTTTTTCCTTTTAGTAGGTTTAAGTCTTTGGCCACTAAACTAATTTGTCTGCGTCTTCTTTTCCCTTCCCCAATCTTCATGCTTTGCATTTGGCGGGTTTTAAAATTTAAGAGCCAGTTGCGGACCGGCTTTTAGCCTTCCAGTCTCTTTTGAAGTCCTGCCTGATCTCATCCGATTTGATTTTTCTCATTAACTTAGCATCATCTCAAAAAAAGACCTTCTGAGTCTTCCCTTCCGTTTTTGTCGTTCACATATACCGAGAACAGCACAGGTCCTGGGCTGACCCCTTTGGGAAACCCCCCTTGTCACAGGGGCCCCCCTGACACCTCGTCGCGTAAACCCTGACTCGTTTTGCCTCCCTGTAGGATTTCTATCCATTGAGTGCCTTTTCCCGTTATGTTGCCTGATCCTCTACTTTTGCAGTAAGCCTTGTAGGAACTGTGTCGAAGGCCTTCTTTCAGTCCAAAAAAAATGCAGACGTCCCCCCCTCTCTCTCTTGTCTTACTTCTGTCACCCTTTTCATAAAAAATTATAGGTTTGTGACACAGGGATTTTCCTTTCCCCGAAACCGGCTGTCCCCTGATGATCTTCTCCAGACCTGCAACTAACACGTTAGTGAACAGGTCGTAGTTTAGTGCCTCATGTCTTCTCCCTTTTTTAAAAAAATTGGGGCTACATTGCCCTTTTCCATACCTCAGGGGGTTCCCCGTTTCAAAGAGTGTTAAGATCTTGTTAATGGCTCACACAATATCTTGCTCCCCCTTTTTTGGGCCCCTGGAGATGTTTTTGGCCCCCCCGCCTTTTAGGGGCAAGTTCGCATACGCTATTCACCTCCTCCTTGTTAAGTAATTTATCCGCACTTGTGGGGTCCCCCCCTGTTTGTTTCTTGAGTCCACTGGTTTCCACTGTAAATACCCCTTTTAAAACTTTTGTTTAGCTCCTGCATACCCCTTGGTCGTTTTTTGTAATTCCCATCACCCTTCCTCATCTGATTACTGGTCCTTGACTGTTTTTTCCCCCTGATGGGCTGTACAACACTTCGGTATCTTTTCTTTTGATGCTATGTCATTTTCAAATTGTCTCTGAGCCTCCCTTTTATCGGCTTTCGTTTTTTGGGTTTTTCGGGTGATTTCTTTAATTTCCCGGTTTCTGTCTTTTTTCCTTTTCCATTCTCTAGCACCCAGTTTTTTTTCTCCCTAACCCCCTTTGGGTAACCAAGGACTCGTTTTGTTCTTTTCCCTTATTTCTGTTTCCCGGGGGAACAAACCCCCTCTGCCTCCTTGATTTTGTTCTACATGTCCATCTTTTTTTTACTGGTTTCCTGCAGTTCCCTCTCCCCTGAATGTCTTGAAGGGGTTCCTCAGCGAGTAGTTCCCCCCTTTTGTAATTTAGTTTTTCCCCGCTATTCCTGTACTCTCTCCACTTGGACTCAACTTGTATCGAACACAGAACCACATATCACTAGCTCCCAGGGGGCCCTTTTATACATGATACCCTCGATGTCCAACTCTCATGTAATCAAGGTCCATTGCGGTTCATCCCCCCTCTCTCCTGGGAGTTCTCTAACATTTGTGCAGAGGGTTTTCCCCTACAACATCCTCTCTTGGCTCCCATTTTTTGGACCCCATGGGGCTCCCGGTTTTTTAGCATCCCTTGTGATAAAATCACCCACTAGTAACTTTGCTCCCCCCTGGTGCTCTCCGGCCACTCGCTAGTGTGTCGATCTTGCTCTGTTGCTCTCATCGATTTTTTCCTTGGGCCCCTGCAGTTTGTGTGGGTTTAATTACTGCAATTATCACTTATGTCCCTCAACGGATGTTCCACTAATACCCTTTCGCCCGTGCCACCATTCCTTCCTTTTCTCAAAAACCCACTGGTTTTTTTAAAGGCGTGCAACTCCTCCTCCCCCTCTCCCCCCTGTTTTTCCCGAGGATTTGGGATCCGGGTGGAAAGATTAATCTGTTTTATTTTGGGGGAGTTTTGTTTCTGGAGTGAAATTAGCTGGGGTTGTCTCTTTTATTTTTTCGTCCACCCTCATACTTGTTATTAATCCCCTCATTTGTTTTCCACACCTTCAAATTCTTTTTTTAAGATGGGGTCTGGGGGGTATATTTGGGGGTTTGGGGGAAATGGGAGCCCGGTAAGGGAAAAGGTTGTTGCTTTTGGGGGGGGAGTTTGTAATGTAGTGGTGGGGGATTGGGTGTGACATGGGTTTTTGTTTGAGGGTTTGGTTCACTGGGTTTACCTGGTTGGGAGGGGTTCTATGGAATTTTTGAGGGAGCTGTATTTTATCTCCTGGGTCTGGGATCTCCTGTCTTCTGTAATGTGTGTGATGTGTGTAGCGGTGTGTGTGTGTGTGTGTGACTCACTCTAATTGTACTCCACAATTGTGGTTCAGGGGTCGAGACTCAGCTCCTGCCCCGCCTCTTCACTTCGCGCTACTGGGATCCTCTCTCTCTCTTCATCCTGAGCTGTGTCATACGCTCTTTCTTAAAACTATGTAAGGTTTTCCTGCCTCACTACTTTCACATGCTAGGCTATTCCACTTGCTGACAACTCAAGACTGAAGAAATACTTCCTAACGTCCCCTGTGACTCGTCTGAGTCTTCAGCAAATCCAGTTGTGACCCCTTGTCCCCTGGTGTCCCCTCACTGGAACATCCTATCTGCTGTCCACCTTGTCTATTCCTCCGCAGTATCTTTATGTCGTTACATGTCTCCGCGCTGACCCTTCTGTCCTCCAGTGTCCCGTCAGTCCGATTTCCCCTTAACCTTCCTCGTACTCCAATTCCCGTTGAAGCTCTGTGACTAGCCCTTTTTGCAAACCTTTGTACTTTTCTCTAACTTCATTGAACGTGCTTTGACCAGGTGTGGTTCGCAGACAGGTGCTGGCATACTCCAGTAAGGCCTAACAACACAGTGGTACACGTTGGTCTTTAAACGAAATTCCTTATATTGAGTAATCGTAAAGCTATACTCAGTTTGCCAGGCGCCCGTATGCTGCAGCGGTTATTTTGTTGATGTGTGCTTCCGAGATGTACTCGGTGTTATGGTCACTCCCAATGGTCTTTCTCTCCCTGAAGTGAGGTCTGTAGTCTTTGTCCATCCTAGCCCTATATTCTGTCTGCGGTCTCTTTGCCCCTCCCCAATCATCATGACTTTGCATTTTGGCTGGATTGATATTCGTGGAGGCCCGCCAGTTACTGGACCACATGTCCCAAAGCCTCTCCAGGTCTCTTTGCAAAGGTCCTGCCTCATCCTCGTCCGATTTAATTCTTCTCATCAACTCACTACATCCAGCGAACAGGGACACTTCAAGTCTATTCCTTCCATCTGTCGTTCACATATATCAAAAATAGCACTGGTCCCTATACTGACACCCCTTGGGACCCCGCTCGTACAGGCGCCCACTGTGAATACCTCTTCACGAACCATGACTCGTTGCTAGCCCCTCCCTGTCGGTATTCCCTTATCCATTGCAATGGCCCTTTCCTTTTTATTGTGCCTGAATCCTCCAGCTCTGCACTAATCTCTTGTGGAGGAACTGTGTCAAATCCATATCCTGCAGTCTAGGAAAAAACGCAATTTACCCCTAAAAAACCCCAAGCCCTTCACTCACGTGTCTTACTTCTGTTACTTGTCATAAAACTCCAGAGGGTTTGTGATACACAGAATCTGCCTTCCATGAACCCATGCTGGTTTTCATTTAATAGAATTCTTGTTCCCCCTTTCCATGTTTTCGACCACTCTCCTCCTGATAATCTTCTCCATGACTTTGCACATGGGGAGGGCTATACATGTCAAGACACAGGTCTGTAGTTTAGTGCCTAATCGTTTTCTGTTTCCTTTCTTAAATATGGGGACTACATTAGCTGTCTTCCATTTCTCTAGTTAGTTGCCCAGTTTCAAGGGATGTGTTGAAGATTGTGGTTAGGAGGCACACACAGCATCCTCAGCTCCTACTACTAAGGACCCCATGGGGAGATGTTGTCCGGTCCCATCGCCTTTGAGGTGGTCAAGGTCACATAGAGCTTCTGTCACCTCCTCCTCATTTTCGATGTCATCCAAACACTTGTTGGGTATATCCCTCTTGATTACCCTTCTGTGCTGTCTTCCCACAGCCCTTCTGTCTCAACTGTAAAAACTTCCTAAATCTCCTGTTCAGCCCCCACATAGCCTCCTGATCAATTCTTGTATGATTCTCCACCTTCTGTCCATAATCTGATCACCTGGTCTTTGACTGTTTCTTCTCCTGATGTGCTATATCAACAGTTCGGGTCCAGTCTTGATTCTCGACGCTATGTCAATTTTCATATATGTCGCTGGCCTCCCGTCCTTTACCTGTGCGTACTCATGCCTGGCTCTGCAACTGATCTCCCTATTTTCGTGTTTTCTCTGCCTTCTGTACTTTTTCCATTCTCTATTGCACTTTGTTTTTGCCTCCTTACACCGTCGGGTAAACAGGGGCTTGTTCTGGTCTTCCCGTTGTTACTGTTTGCCCTTGGAATGAACCTTTCCACTGCCTCCTTGCATTTTGTTGCTACATATTCCATCATTTCATTTACTGGCTTTCCTGCCAGTTCTCTGTCCCACTGGACCTCCCGCATGAAGTTCTTCAACCCTATGTAGTCCCCTCATTTTATAGTCAGGCTTTTCCCATTCTACTCCTGTTATTCTCTCCACTTGCAGCTCTACTATGTATTCAAAGCACAGAACCACGTGGTCGCTAGCTCCTAGGGGACTCTCATACTTGATATCCTCAATGTCTGAGCTGCCCAGGGTGAACACAAGGTCCAATCTTGCTGGTTCATCCTCCCCTCTCACTCTGGTAGTGTCCTTAACATGTTGGTTAGCATGAGGTTTTCCAGCACCACGTCCAACATCCTGGCTCTCCATGTTTCGGGACCCCATGTGGCTCCAGGTTTTCCCAGTTCAATTCCCTGTGGTTGAAATCCCCCATAACCAGCAACTTTGCTCTGCTGGAGTGAGCTCTTCTTGCCACCTCAGCAAGTGTGTCCACCATTGCTCTGTTGCTCTCTTCATATTCCTCTCTTGGCCTCCTGCAGTTCTGTGGTGGATTATACATCACTGCAATGACCACTTTGTGTTCCCCAGACTGAAGTGTACCTGCTATGTAGTCTCTTTCTCCTGTCTCATCTATTCCTTCCATTTTCTCGAATTTCCATCTGTTTTTTATGAGCAGAGCAACCCCACCTCCCCCCCTACCCCTTCTATCTTTCCTCATGATCTGGTATCCTTGTGGGAAGATTGCATCTGTTATTGTCTCCATGAGTTTTGTTTCTGTAACTGCTATGATGTCTGGGGACTTCTCATTGATTCTTTCTTGCCATTCCTCATGTTTATTCGTTAATCCATCTGCATTTGTGTACCAAACCTTCAACTTCTGTTCTAATACTGTAACTGTGGTGCGGGGGGTGGAAACAGAGGGATCGGTGTGTGATGGTTGGTTTGGAATGTTCAGTTGCCTTGGGGGTGTCGTGGCTGGAGTCCTTCTGCAGGTGTTTCTGGGGGTGCGCTTGTCCTTCCATTTGATCCTGGGTTATTCTGCTCTCCTTTTTCATTTCCTCCCATTTCTCCTTTCGTTTTTGAACTCTCTCTTTCATTGTCTTCCTTTCGTCCTGTGTTCTGTCTCGGTCGAGGTGTGTGTGTGTGTGTGTGTGTGTGTGTGTGTGTGTGTGTGTGTGTGTCTCTGTGTGTGTGTGTGTGTGTGTGTGTGTGTGTGTGAGTGTGTGTGTGTGTGTGTGTGTACTCACCTATTTGTGGTTGAAGGGGTCGAGTCACAGCTCTTGGCCCCGCCCGATTCATGGTTGGTCGCTACTAGATCTATCATCTCATATAAAATACCGTTGATGATACACTGATACTGGGTGAAGCAACATGGCCAGCTTCACTGATACTGGGTGAAGCAACATGGCCAGCTTCACTGATACTGGGTGAAGCAACATGGCCAGCTTCACTGATACTGGGTGAAGCAACATGGCCAGCTACACTGATACTGGGTGAAGCAACATGGCCAGCTTCACTGATACTGGGTGAAGCAACATGGCCAGCTTCACTGATACTGGGTGAAGCAACATGCCCAGCTTCATTGATACTGGGTGAAGCAAAATAGCCAGCTTCATTGATACTGGGTGAAGCAACATGGCCAGCTTCATTGATACTGGGTGAAGCAACATGGCCAGCTTCACTGATACTGGGTGAAGCAACATGCTCAGCTTCATTGATACTGGGTGAAGCAACATGGCCAGCTTCACTGATACTGGGTGAAGCAACATGCTCAGCTTCATTGATACTGGGTGAAGCAACATGGCCAGCTTCATTGATGCTGGGTGAAGCAACATGGCCAGCTTCACGGATACTGGGTGAAGCAACATAGCCAGCTACACTGATATTGGGTGAAGCAACATGGCCAGCTACACTGATACTGGGTGAAGCAACATGGCCAGCTACACTGATACTGGGTGAAGCAACATGGCCAGCTACACTGATACTGGGTGAAGCAACATGGCCAGCTACACTGATACTGGGTGAAGCAACATGGCCAGCTACACTGATACTGGATGAAGCAACATGCCCAGCTACACTGGTACTGGGTGAAGCAACATGGCCAGCTACTCTGGTACTGGGTGAAGCAACATGGCCAGCTTCACTGATACTGGGTAAAGCAACATGGCCAGCTTCACTGATACTGGGTGAAGCAACATGCCCAGCTTCATTGATACTGGGTGAAGCAACATGGCCAGCTTCATTGATACTGGGTGAAGCAACATGGCCAGCGTCATTGATACTGGGTGAAGCAACATGGCCAGCTACACTGATACTGGGTGAAGCAACATGGCCAGCTTCACTGATACTGGGTGAAGCAAACATGGCAAGCTTCATTGATACTGGGTGAAGCAACATGCCCAGCTTCATTGATACTGGGTGAAGCAACATGGCCAGCTTCATTGATACTGGGTGAAGCAACATGGCCAGCTACACTGATACTGGGTGAAGCAACATGGCCAGCTTCACTGATACTGGGTGAAGCAACATGGCCAGCTTCATTGATACTGGGTGAAGCAACATGGCCAGCTTCATTGGTACTGGGTGAAGCAACATGGCCAGCTACACTGATGCTGGGTGAAGCAACATGGCCAGCTACTCTGATACTGGGTGAAGCAACATGCCCAGCTACCCTGATACTGGGTGAAGCAACATGCCCAGCTTCATTGATACTGGGTGAAGCAACATGCCCAGCTTCATTGATACTGGGTGAAGCAACATGGCCAGCTTCACTGATACTGGGTGAAGCAACATGGCCAGCTACACTGATGCTGGGTGAAGCAACATGGCCAGCTTCACTGATACTGGGTGAAGCAACATGCCCAGCTTCATTGGTACTGGGTGAAGCAACATGGCCAGCTACACTGATGCTGGGTGAAGCAACATGGCCAGCTACACTGATACTGGGTGAAGCAACATGCCCAGCTTCATTGGTACTGGGTGAAGCAACATGGCCAGCTACACTGATGCTGGGTGAAGCAACATGGCCAGCTACACTGATACTGGGTGAAGCAACATGCCCAGCTTCATTGGTACTGGGTGAAGCAACATGGCCAGCTACACTGATGCTGGGTGAAGCAACAAGCCCAGCTACACTGATACTGGGTGAAGCAACATGCCCAGCTTCATTGGTACTGGGTGAAGCAACATGGCCAGCTACACTGATGCTGGGTGAAGCAACATGGCCAGCTACACTGATACTGGGTGAAGCAACATGCCCATCTTCATTGATACTGGGTGAAGCAACATGCCCAGCTTCATTGATACTGGGTGAAGCAACATGGCCAGCTACACTGATACTGGGTGAAGCAACATGCCCAGCTTCATTGATACTGGGTGAAGCAACATGCCCAGCTTCATTGATACTGGGTGAAGCAACATGGCCAGCTTCATTGATACTGGGTGAAGCAACATGGCCAGCTTCATTGATACTGGGTGAAGCAACATGCCCAGCTTCACTGATACTGGGTGAAGCAACATGGCCAGCTTCACTGATACTGGGTGAAGCAACAAGCCCAGCTTCACTGATACTGGGTGAAGCAACATGGCCAGCTTCATTGATACTGGGTGAAGCAACAAGCCCAGCTTCACTGATACTGGGTGAAGCAACATGCCCAGCTTCATTGATACTGGGTGAAGCAACATGGCCAGCTTCATTGATACTGGGTGAAGCAACAAGCCCAGCTACACTGATGCTGGGTGAAGCAACATGGCCAGCTACACTGATGCTGGGTGAAGCAACATGGCCAGCTACACTGATGCTGGGTGAAGCAACATGGCCAGCTACACTGATGCTGGGTGAAGCAACAAGCCCAGCTTCACTGATACTGGGTGAAGCAACATGGCCAGCTACACTGATGCTGGGTGAAGCAACATGGCCAGCTTCAATGATACTGGGTGAAGCAACATGCCCAGCTTCATTGATACTGGGTGAAGCAACATGGCCAGCTACACTGATGCTGGGTGAAGCAACATGGCCAGCTTCAATGATACTGGGTGAAGCAACATGGCCAGCTACACTGATGCTGGGTGAAGCAACATGGCCAGCTTCATTGATACTGGGTGAAGCAACATGCCCAGCTTCATTGATACTGGGTGAAGCAACATGGCCAGCTTCATTGATACTGGGTGAAGCAACATGGCCAGCTACACTGGTACTGGGTGAAGCAACATGGCCAGCTACACTGGTACTGGGTGAAGCAACATGGCCAGCTACACTGATACTGGGTGAATCAACATGGCCAGCTACACTGATACTGGGTGAAGCAACATGGCCAGCTACACTGGTACTGGGTGAAGCAACATGGCCAGCTACACTGATACTGGGTGAAGCAACATGGCCAGCTACACTGGTACTGGGTGAAGCAACATGGCCAGCTACACTGATACTGGGTGAAGCAACATGGCCAGCTACACTGGTACTGGGTGAAGCAACATGGCCAGCTACACTGGTACTGGGTGAAGCAACATGGCCAGCTACACTGGTATTGGGTGAAGCAACATGGCCAGCTACACTGGTACTGGGTGAAGCAACATGGCCAGCTACACTGGTACTGGGTGAAGCAAAATGGCCAGCTACACTGATACTGGGTGAAGCAACATGGCCAGCTACACTGATACTGGGTGAAGCAACATGGCCAGCTACACTGGCACTGGGTGAAGCAACATGGCCAGCTACACTGGTACTGGGTGAAGCAACATGGCCAGCTACACTGATACTGGGTGAAGCAACATGCCCAGTTTCATTGATACTGGGTAAAGCAACATGGCCAGCTACACTGATACTGGGTGAAGCAACATGGCCAGCTTCATTGATACTGGGTGAAGCAACATGGCCAGCTACAGTGATACTGGGTGAAGCAACATGCCCAGTTTCATTGATACTGGGTGAAGCAACATGGCCAGCTACACTGATACTGGGTGAAGCAACATGGCCAGCTTCAGTGACACTGTGTGAAGCAACATGGCCAGCTACACTGATACTGGGTGAAGCAACATGGCCAGCTACACTGATACTGGGTGAAGCAACATGGCCAGCTGCACTGGTACTGGGTGAAGCAACATGCCCAGTTTCATTTATACTGGGTGAAGCAACATGGCCAGCTTCAGTGACACTGTGTGAAGCAACATGGCCAGCTACACTGATACTGGGTGAAGCAACATGGCCAGCTACACTGATACTGGGTGAAGCAACATGGCCAGCTGCACTGGTACTGGGTGAAGCAACATGGCCAGCTACACTGATACTGGGTGAAGCAACATGGCCAGCTACACTGATGCTGGGTGAAGCAACATGGCCAGCTACACTGATACTGGGTGAAGCAACATGGCCAGCTGCACTGGTACTGGGTGAAGCAACATGGCCAGCTACACTGATACTGGGTGAAGCAACATGCCCAGTTTCATTGATACTGGGTGAAGCAACATGGCCAGCTACACTGTTTACTGGGTTGAAGCAACATGGCCAGCTGCACTGGTACTGGGTGAAGCAACATGGCCAGCTGCACTGGTACTGGGTGAAGCAACATGGCCAGCTACGCTGATACTGGGTGAAGCAACATGGCCAGCTACACTGATGCTGGGTGAAGCAACATGGCCAGCTACACTGATACTGGGTGAAGCAACATGGCCAGCTACACTGGTACTGGGTGAAGCAACATGGCCAGCTACACTGGTACTGGGTGAAGCAACATGGCCAGCTACACTGATACTGGGTGAAGCAACATGGCCAGCTGCACTGGTACTGGGTGAAGCAACATGCCCAGTTTCATTGATACTGGGTGAAGCAACATGGCCAGCTACACTGATACTGGGTGAAGCAACATGGCCAGCTGCACTGGTACTGGGTGAAGCAACATGCCCAGTTTCATTGATACTGGGGGAAACAACATGGCCAGCTACACTGATACTGGGTGAAGCAACATGGCCAGCTGCACTGGTACTGGGTGAAGCAACATGCCCAGTTTCATTGATACTGGGGGAAACAACATGGCCAGCTACACTGGTACTGGGTGAAGCAACATGCCCAGTTTCATTGATACTGGGTGAAGCAACATGGCCAGCTACACTGATGCTGGGTGAAGCAACATGGCCAGCTACACTGATACTGGGTGAAGCAACATGGCCAGCTACACTGATACTCAAAAATCTCTGATATTATCCTTACTCCACAAGACTTTGAAAAGGCAATAAATGACGTGGCCATGCACTCTGCCCCAGGGCCAGACTCATGGAACTCCGTGTTCATCAAGAACTGCAAGAAGCCTCTATCGCATGCCTTCAGCATTCTATGGAGAGGGAGCATGGACACGGGGGTCATCTCATACTCACTAAAAACAACATACAGCCCCACTCTACAAAGGTGGCAGTAAAGCAATTGCAAAGAACTACAGACTGAGAGCACTAACATCCCGTATCATAAAAATCTTTAAAAGGGTCCTAAGAAGGAAGAACGCCACCACCTAGATACCTGTCCCAGCTACTGGACCACTATGACAAACTTCTGGATGCTGTAGAGGATAAACAAAATACAGGTGTAGTATACACAGACTTTGCAAAAGCCTTCGACAAGTGTGACCATGGTGTAATAGCGCACAAAATGCGTGATAAAGGAATAACAGAAAAAGTTGGTACATGGATCTATAATTTCCTAACAAATAGAACACAAAGAGCAATAGTAAACAGAGTAAAGTCTGAGGCAGCTACGGTGAGAAGCTCTGTTCCACAAGGCACAGTACCTACCTGGAGTCTACCTGGAGGGCATTCCGGGGATCAACGTCCCCGCGGCCCGGTCCACGACCAGGCCTCCCGGTGGATCAGGGCCTGATCAACGAGGCTGTTACTGCTGGCCGCACGTAATCCAACGTACGAACCACAGCCCGGCTGATCCGGCACCGTCTTTAGGTATCTGTCCAGCTCCCTCTTGAAGACAACCAGGGGTCTTCCCGTAATGCCCCTTATTGCTGGTGGGAGGCTGTTGAACAGTCTTGGGCCCCGAACACTTATTGTGTTTTCTCTTAGTGTACCAGTGGCACCCCTACTATTCAATGGGGGTATGTTGCATCGCCTGCCAAGTCTTTTGCTTTCGTATGGAGTGATTGCTGTGTGCATATTAGGGACCAGTCCCTCCAGAATCTTCCAGGTGTAGATTATGATATATCTCTCTCGCCTGCGCTCCAGTGAGTACAAGTCAAGTGCTTCCAGGCGCTCCCAGTAGTTAAGGTGTTTGATGGAACTTATACGCGCAGTAAATGTTCTCTGTACATTCTCTAGTTCTGCAATTTCACCTGCCTTGAATGGGGATGTTAATGTACAGCAGTATTCCAGCCTAGAGAGAATAAGTGATTTAAAAAGGATCATCACTGGCTTAGCATCTTTTGTCTTGAATGTTCTCATTATCCATCCTATCAGTTTCCTAGAATCCTATCCCCATCCTATTCCTCATCCTCATATCTGACATAGACAGAGATGTGTCTTCCTTTGCGGATGACACCCGAATTGCCATGACAGTGACCTCCATATAAACTGCAAGACACCAAGGGGACATCAACCAAATCTTCAAATGGGCCACTCAAAACAATATGAAGTTCAATGAAGAGAAATTTCAACTACTTAGACATTGAAAACTTCAGGAAATTAAAACTGTATCAGGGTATACAACAAATTCTAACCATAGAGCGAGAAAGTAATGTGAAGGACC
>NC_069399.1:131490913-131508413 GCF_026875155.1 Cherax quadricarinatus | reverse complement strand
CTCTCTGGTAGTGTCTCTAACATGTTGATGCATGAGGTTTTCCAGTACCACATCCATCATCTTGGCTCTCCATGTTTTGGGACCCCCATGGGGCTCCAGTTTTTCCAGTCAATCTCCTTGTGATTGAAATCACCCATAACTAGAAACTTTGGTCCCCCAATGTGTGCTCTCCTGGCCACCTCGGCTAGTGTGTGTCGATCATTGCTCTGTTGCTCTCATCGTATTCTTCTTTTGGCTCCTGCAGTTCTGTGTGGGTTGTACATTACTGCAATTATCACCTTATGTCCCTCAGACTGGATTTTTCCTACTAAGTAGTCCCTTTCGCCCGTGCCATCCATTCCTTCCATTTTCTCAAAACCCCACTGGTTTTTAATGAGCAGTGCAACTCCTCCTCCCTTCTCCTCCCTCTGTCTTTCCTGAGGATTTGATATCCGGATGGAAAGATTGAATCTGTTATTATTCTGGTGAGTTTTGTTTCTGTGAGTGCTATTATGTCTGGGGATGTCTCTTTGATTCTTTCGTGCCACTCCTCATACTTGTTTGTTATTCCATCTGCATTTGTATACCACACCTTCAACTTCTTTTCTAAAAACTGTGGCTGGGAGGTATATTGGGGTTGGGAAGTGGAGACCTGGTAAGGAACTATGGGGTCGCTGTGGGGGTGGATTTTTGTAATGTAGTGGGTGGGGGCATTGGATGGGGCAGGGGTGTTTTTGATTTAGAGTGTTGGTTGCACTGGGGTTGCCCTGGTTGGGAGGCTTCTATAGGAAGTTGTGAGGGAGGCTGTATTTGATCTTCTTCCTGGGTCTGGATCTCCTGTCTGTCTTCTCCATCCCCTCTCTTTCTCCTCTTTCGCCTTTGTACCATCTCTCTCAGTTTCTGCCTTTCTTCTTGTGTTCTGTCGTGGTCGAGATACACCTTCCTGCATGCCGTCTGTCCCTTAATCGTGCTTTCTACTGCAGGATCCTGGTCCGAGTCGCTTCTGCCTTGAAGGTCACTCTCACTGGCCGGGTTTTTTTTTTACAAACCCCTATTTCTCCGAAAATTTTCCATCTGGGTCATATCGTCTTCTCCTATTGCTTTCATGATACTTTCAATTTTCTTTTTTTCCCCTTGTTTTCTTGCTTCATATTGTTTCCCCTTCGACTTCCTGGAGCCCATACACAAAGACTGACCTCACCCTTTCATTCTCCCACTGTATATCCCTGTGTATCCCCTCATTTAATTTGGTTTCCCCCACTGCAGCTTTCCTTTCATCAGTTTCACTGGCTAATGTACTTGGGCTCAGTGGACTGTCATTTTCCCTTCTTGGCTTTCCTTGGCTCTGTTGTTGTCTGTTAGGGCCTCCACATAAAGCTTAGCTCTTCATTTACTACAGTCTCCCCTGATAGAGCATCTCCATGCAGTTGTGCCCCTTCTTTCCCTACAGTCCCCTTATTTGTGGCTGAGGTAGCAGTCTCTGTTGTCAATCCCAAAATGTTCTTTAGTTCTTTAGGCTGTTTCAGATTTTCAATTCCTCTTCTAAACTCGTATCCTAGCTTCTGCTGCTTTGTCATGCACCTCCCACTTCCTGCTTTCCAATTATCCTCTCTTCCATTCTCATGCTAAGTTCTTCTAGTTTTCTTTTCCCCTTCATGATCCCTTTTTATGAGCTCTGCTGCCCAATCTTCCTTTGCAGTTTCCTCCTCCTGTCCCTTGGGTTTTCTTATTGCTCTCTGGCAACCCATTTTTGTTTTATCCTGATTGCCTCAGAGTGGGAAACCTATGTAGTTCTGTATGTTAGGTTAGTAGTCTGTATGTCAGAGTGTGGGGGGGAAGTAGTGGAGGAACTGTGGGTATGTGGGAGCGGAGTGGGGAGGGGTGGGGGGGGTTTAGGGTGAACGGGAGGGGAGGGTGACGAGGGAGGGGAGGGATCAGGGGAAGTAGTGAGATGTCGGTGGTGAGGGGGGGAGTGTATGTGTGTCTGGATATGTGTGTGTATGTGTGTGTGTGTGTACTCACCTATTTGTACTCACCTATTTGTGGTTGCAGGGGTCGATTCACAGCTCCTGGCCCCGCCTTTTTGCTGATTGCTACTAGGTCCTCTCTCTCCCTGCCCCATGAGCTCTATCATACCTCGCCTTAAAACTATGTATGGTTCCTCCCTCTACCACATCACCTTCTAGGCTATTCCATGGCCTGACTACTCTATGACTGAAGAAATACTTCCTAACATTCCTTTGATTCATCTGAGTCTTCAACTTCCAATTGTGACCTCTTGTGTCTGTGTCCCATCTCTTTAGCATCCCGTCTTTGTCCACCTCGTCTATTCTGCACAGTATTTTATATGTAGTTATCATGTCTCCCCTGACCCTCCTGGAGGCCAGGAGGTCAGGGAGACATGATAACGACATATAAAATACTGCACGGAATAGACGAGGTGGACAAAGATGGGATGTGTGGTGTGTGTGTGTGTGTGTGTGTGTGTGTGTGTGTGTGTGTGTGTGTGTGTGTGTGTGTGTGTGTGTGTGTGTGTGTGTGTGTGTGCGTGTTGTGTGTGTGTGTGTGTGTAATTTTGTGTGTAATTTTGTGTGGAATTATGTTTGGGTTTATTATGTATTGAAAGGTAGGTGGCTTGTGCGTTTTAATGTAAGTTCGGTGGTCCTTGGCTGCCCACACCTTCTTGTGACCTGACCCCCAACCTCCTGTTACTTACCGGCACTTACTTATAGTGTGTGGTGTGTGTGTGTGTGTGTGGTGTGTGTGTGTGTGTGTGTGTGTGGTGTGTGTGTGTGTGTGTGTGTGTGTGTATGTGTGTGTGTATGTGTGTGTGTGTGTATGTATGTGTGTGTGTGGTGTGTGTATGTGTGTGTGTATGTGTGTGTGTGTGGTTGTGTGTGTGTGTGTGTGGTGTGTGTGTGTGTGTGTGTGTGTGTGTGTATGTGTGTGTGTATGTGTGTGTGTTGTGTATGTATGTGTGTGTGTGTGTGTGTATGTGTGTGTGTGTGTGTGTGTGTGTGGTGTGTGTGTGTGTGTGTGTGTGTGTGTGTGTGTGTGTGTGTGTGTGTGTGTGTGTATGTGTGTGTGTGTGTATGTATGTGTGTGTGTGTGTGTGTGTAGTGTGTGTGTATGTGTGTGTGTGTGTATGTATGTGTGTGTGTGTGTGTGTGTGTGTGTGTGTGTGTGTGTGTGTGTGTGGTGTGTGTGTGTGTGTGTGTGTGTGTGTTGTGTTTGTGTATGTGTGTGTGTGTGTGTGTGTGTGTGTGTGGTGTGTGGGTGTGCGTTTGTGTGTGTGTGTGTGTGTAATTATGTGTCAAATTATGTGTGGGTTTATTATGTGTCTGAAAAGTAGGTGGCTTGTGCTTGGAGTGTAATGTAGATTTTCAGTTGTCGCTTGTGACCTGACTCCCACCCTTACAGTGTTGCCTATGCTCGACCTGCTTATAGTGAGTTAATCACCTGTTCAATGGATTTACCATTTGCTAAACCTTATTGAATACTTGAGTGCCTATTCTTTATCGTGCTATGAGAGTTAGACCATTCACATTCAGCTTGGCAGTTAATTGGAACCTGGAACCCCACACCCAAACAACCACTCATAGGTGATACAGTACTTGTAGTGCAGCTGTAGCACTGTAGATTGTCCAGGTCGATGTGACGTCCGGCGTAGATCCAGCTCGATGTACGTCCTGGCGTAGATCCACCTCAATTTCTTCTCGTTAATAATTTACCCTATTCACTGATTTCTTTCACTGGTCACACGATTGTTTCACTTTATTATCTTTCTTGGGTGACACTTGAAAAATGTCGCCTTTCACACTAGCCTGCCCACTCTGCGCCACAACGTTTTTTATTTTCTAGATCACTTACAAAATTGTGGCTCTCCCACACTTATGTGGCTCAGGGAGATTAAAAATCACTTCTAGGATTTTTTCACTGCCCTGACACACTTAGCAACCCCTGCAGAAAAACTTAGGGAGCCCTCAAAAACACTTATATTCCCGGGGCACGGAAGGCGTGACTAGCGCGCTCGCTGTCCCTACTGTGTGTGTATGTGTGTGTGTGTATGTGTGTGTGTGTGTGTGTGTGTGTGTGTGTGTGTGTGTGTATGTGTGTGTGGTGGTGTGTGTGTGTATGTGTGTGTGTATGTGTGTGTGTGTGTGTGGTGTGTGGTATGTGTGTGTGTGTGTGTGTGTGTATGTGTGTGTGTGTGGTGTGGGGTGTGTGTGTGTGTGTAAAGTGTGTGTGTATGTGCATGTGTGGGGTGTGTGTGGTGTGTGTGTTGTGTTTTGTGTATGTGTGTTTTGTGTATGTTACTCACCTAATTGTACTCACCTAATTGTGGTTGCAGGGGTCGGACTCAGCTCCTGGCCCCGCCTCTTCACTGATCGCTACTGGATCCTCTCTCTCTCTGCTTCCCGAGCTTTGTCATACCTCTTTTAAAAACTATGTATGGTTCCCGCCTCCATACTTCACTTTCTAGGCTATTCCACTTGCTGACAACTCTATGACTGAAGAAATACTTCCTAACGTCCCTGTGACTCGTCTGAGTCTTCAGCTTCCAGTTGTGGCCCTTTTCCCCGTGTCCCCTCTCTGGAACATCCTGTCTCTGTCCACCTGTCTATTCCCCGCAGTATCTTGTATGTCGTTATCATGTCCCCTCCCCTGACCCTTCTGTCCTCCAGTGTCGTCATCCGATTTCCCTTAAACCTTTCCTCGTACGACATTCCCCTGAGCTCTGGGACTAGCCTTGGTTGCAAACCTTTGTACTTTCTCTAACTTCTTGACGTGCTTGACCCGGTGTGGGTTCCAGACTGGTGCGCATACTCCAGTATGGGCCTGACATACACAGAGTACAGTGTCCCTTTAACGATTCCTTATTAAGGTATCGGAACTCTATTCTCAGGTTTTTTCCAGGCGCCCGTTATGCTGCAGCAGTTATTTGGTTGATGTGTGCCTCCGGTGACGTGCTCGGTGTTATGGTCACCCCAAGGTCTTTCTCCCTGAGTGAGGTCTGTAGTCGTTGTCCACCTAGCCTATACTCTGTCTGCGGTCTTCTTTGCCCCTCCCCAATCTTCATGACTTTGCATTTGGCAGGATTGAATTCGAGAAGCCAGTTTCTGGACCAAAGGTCCAGCCTGTCCAAGTCTCTTTGCAGTCCTGCCTCATCCTCATCCGATTTAATTCTTCTCATCAGCTTGACATCATCTAAGAATAGGGACACTTCAGAGTCTATTCCCATATATCAAAAATAGCACTGGTCCTAGAACTGACCCCTGTGCAACCCCGCTCATCACAGGCGCCCACTGTGATACCTCTTCATGTACCATGACTCGTTGCTGCCTCCCTGTCAGGTATTCCCTGATCCATTGCAGTGCCCTCCCTGTTACATGCGCCTGATCCTCCAGCTTCTGCAATGGGGAACTGTGTCAAAGGCCTTCCTGCAGTCTAGGAAAACGCAATCAACCCACCCCTCTCTCTCGTGTCTTACTTCTGTTACCTTGTCATAAAACTCCAGGAGGTTTGTGACACAGGATTTTCCTTCCATGAACCCATGCTGGTTTTCATTTATAATCTTGTTCCATTCCAGGTGTTCCACCACTCTCCTCCTGATAATCTTCTCCATGACTTTTCACACAATACATGTCAGAGAAACAGGTCTGTAGTTTAGTGCCTCATTTCTGCTTCCTTTCTTAAATATGGGGACTACATTTGCTGTCTTCCATTTCTCAGGTAGTTGCCCAGTTTCAAGAGATGTGTTGAAGATTGTGGTTAGGGGCATGCACAGTATCTCTGCTCCTTCTCTAAGGACCCATGGGGAGATGTTGTCCGGTCCCATCGCCTTTGAGGTATCAAGGTCACTTAGCAGCTTCTGCACCTCCTCCTCGGTTGTTCGCATGTCATCCAACAGTTTTGGTTATTCCCTCTTGGTGTTCCCTTCTGTGCTGTCTTCCCACAGCCCTTTTCCCGTCTCTACTGTAAAAACTTTCTTAAATCTCCTGTTTAGCTCCTCACATTCCCCCTGATCATTTCTTTTGAGTTCTCTTCCTTCTGTTCTCAATCTGATCACCTGGTCTTTGACTGTTGTCTTCCTCCCGATGTGGTATACAACAATTTGGGCCAGTCTTGATTTTCGATGCTATGTCATTTTCATACGTCGCTGGGCCCCCCTGTGGTGTGTGTTTTGTGTGTGTATGTGTATGTATGTTGTGTGCGTGTGCATGTGTGCGTGTGTGTGTGTGGTGTGTGTGTGTGTGTATGTGTTGTATGTGTATGTGTGTGTATGTGCGTGTGTGCGTGTGTATGTGTTGTGTATGTGTATGTGGTGTATGTGTTTTACTCACCTAATTGTATCCACCCAATTTGGGTTGCAGGGGTCGGACTCAAACTCCTGGCCCCGCCTCTTCACTGATCGCTACTGATCCTCTCTCTCTCTGCTTCCTGAGCTTTGTCATACCTCTTCTTAAAACTATGTATGGTTCCTGCCCCACTACTTCACTTGCTAGGCTATTCCACTTGCTGACAAAATCTATGACTGAAGAAAATACTTCCTAACGTCCCTGTGACTCGTCTGAGTCTTCAGCTTCCAGTTTTGACCCCTTGTCCCCGTTCCCCCCTCTGGAACATCCCATCTCGTCCACCTTGTCTATTCCCCGCAGTATCTTTATGTCGTTATCATGTCTCCCCTGACCCTTCTGTCCCCCCAGTGTCGTCAGTCCGATTTCCCTTAAAACCTTTCCTGTACGACATTTTCCCCTTTAGCTCTGGGACTAGCCCGTTGCAAACCTTGTACTTTCTCTAATTCTGACGTGCTTGACCAGGGGTGGGGTTTCCCGACTGGTGCTGCATACTCCAGTATGGGCCTAACATACACAGTGTACAGTGTCTTGAACGATTCCTTATTGAGGTATCGGAACGCTATTCTCAGGTTTGCCAGGCGCCCGTTATGCTGCAGCGGTTATTTGGTTGATGTGTGCTCCGGTGATGTACTCGGTGTTATGGTCACCCCAAGGTCTTTCTCCCTGAGTGAGGTCTGTAGTCTTTGTCCACCTAGCCTTATTCTGTCTGCGGTCTTCTTTTGCCCTCCCCATTTTTCATGACTTTGCATTTGGCTGGATTGAATTCAGGAGCCATTTTCTGGACCACATGTCCAGCCTCTCCAGGTCTCTTTGCAGTCCTGCCTCATCCTCGTCCGATTTAATTCTTCTCATCACTTCCCCGTCATCTGCGAACAGGGACACTTCAGAGTCTATTCCTTCCATCATGTCGTTCACATATATCAAAAATAGCACTGGTCCCCAGAACTGACCCCTGTGGGACCCCCCTCGTAACAGGCGCCCACTGTGATACCTCTTCACGTACCATGACTCGTTGCTGCCTCCCTGTCAGGTATTCCCTTATCCATTGCAGTGCCCTTCCTTTTATGTGTGCCTGATCCTCCAGCTTCTGCACTAATCTCTTGTGGGGAACTGTGTCAAAGGCCTTCCTGCAGTCTAGGAAAACGCAATCTACCCAACCCTCTCTCTCGTGTCTTACTTCTGTTACCTTGTCATAAAACTCCAGGAGGTTTGTGATACAAGATTTGCCTTCCATGAACCCATGCTGGTTTTCATTTATAATCTTGTTCCTTCCAGGTGTTCGACCACTCTCCTCCTGATAATCTTCTCCATGACTTTGCACACAATACATGTCAGAGACATAGGTCTGTAGTTAGTGCCTCGTTTCTGTTTCCCTTTCTTAAATATGGGGACTACTTTTAGCTGTCTTCCATTTCTCAGGTAGTTGCCCATTTCAAGGGATGTGTTGAAGATTGTGGTTAGAGGCACACACAGCATCTCTGCTCCTTCTCTAAGGACCCATGGGGAGATGTTGTCCGGTCCCATCGCCTTTGAGGTGTCAAGGTCACTTAAGAGCTTCTTCACCTCCTCCTCAGTTGTTCGTATGTCATCCAACACTTGTTGGTATATTCCCTCTTGATGTTCCCTTCTGTGCTGTCTTCCACAGCCCTTCCTGTCTCTACTGTAAAAACTTCCTTAAATCTCCTGTTCAGCTCCCACAAAACCTCCTGATCATTTCTTGTGAGTTCTCCACCTTCTGTCCTTAATCTGATCACCTGGTCTTTGACTGTTGTCTTCCTCCTGATGTGGTATACAACAGTTTCGGGTCAGTCTTGATTCTCGATGCTATGTCATTTTCATACTGTCGCTGGGCCTCCCTCCTTACCTGTGCGTACTCATTCCTGGCTCTGCGACTGATCTCCCTATTTTCGTGTGTTCTCTGCCTTCTGTACTTTTTCCATTCTCTATTGCACTTTGTTTTTTTCCTCCTTACACCGTCGGGTAAACCAGGGGCTTGTTCTGGTCTTCCCGTTGTTACTGTTGCCCTTGGGAATGAACCTTTCCACTGCCTCCTTGCATTTTGTTGCTACATATTCCATCATTTCATTTACTGTGTGTGTGTGTGTGTGTATGTGTGTGTGCGTGTGTGTGTGTGTGTGTGTTATAGCACCTGCCGCCGTGACCACAGTGTTGGCTGCTCCCTCATCATTTGATAGCCTGTGTGGTGTTCCTTCCACCGTTAACCCCACCCCCTCCCACCCTCCCTCAAACCCTCTCTTTTACTCTCCCTCCCTCCATTCTTCCCTCCCTCCCTCCCCCTCCCACCATCCCTCCCACTCTCCCTGCTACCCTCCTTCCCTCCCTCCTCCTGCCCCACAGTAACTGTGTGAGCCCCACAGTGACTTTGTGAGCCCCACAGTGACTGTGCGAGCCCCACAGTGACTGTGTGAGCCCCACAGTGACTGTAGGAGCCCCACAGTGACTGTGTGAGCCCCACAGTGACTGTGTGAGCCCCACAGTGACTGTGTGAGCCCCAAAGACTGCGTGAGCCCCACAGTGACTGTGTGAGCCCCACAGTGACTGTGGGAGCTCCACAGTGACTGTGTGAGCTCCACATGTTTCTGTGTGAGCCCCAGAGTGACTGTGTGAGCCCCACATGTGACGGTGTGAGCCCCACAGCGTCTGTGTGAGCCCCACATGTGACTGTGTGAGCCCCACATGTGACTGTGTGAGCCCCACATGTGACTGTGTGAGCCCCACATGTGACAAGTGTGAGCCCCACTGTGACTGTGTGAGCCCCTCATGTGACTGTGTGAGCTCCACGTGCGACTGTGTGAGCCCCACATGTGACTGTGTGAGCCCCACATGTGACAGTGTGAACCCGACATGTGACTGTGTGAGCCCCACATGTGACTGTGTGAGCCCTACATGTGACTGTGTGAGCCCCACTGTGGCTGTGTGAGCCCAACATGTGACTGTGTGAGCTCCACATGTGACACTGTGTGAGCCCCACTGTGACTGTGTGAGCCTCACATGTGACTGTGAGCCAAACATGCGACTGTGTGAACCCCACAGTGTCTGTGCGAGCCCCACTGTGACTGTGTGAGCCCCACATGTGACTGAGTGAGCCCCGCATGTGACTGTGTGAACCCTACATGTGACTGTGTGAGCCCCACATGTGACTGTGTGAGCCCTACATGTGACTGTGTGAGCCCCACTGTGGCTGTGTGTGTCCCACATGTGACTGTGTGAGCCCCACATGTGACACTGTATGAGCCCCACTGTGACTGTGTGAGCCCCACATGCGACTGTGTGAGCCCCACAGTGTCTGTGCGAGCCCCGCTGTGACTGTGTGAGCCCCACATGCGACTGTGTGAGCCCCACATGTGACTGTGTGAGCCCCACATGTGACTGTGTGAGCCCCACAGTGGCTGTGTGAGCCCCACAGTGACTGTGTGAGCCCCACAGTGACTGTGTGAGCCCCACATGTGACTATGTGAGCCCCACGTGCTACTGTGTGAGCCCCACATGTGACTGTGTGAGCCCCACATGTGACTGTGTGAGCCCCACATGTGACTGTGTGAGCCCCACATGTGACTGTGTGAGCCCCACATTGACTGTGTGAGCCCCACATGTGACTGTGTGAGCCCCACATGTGACTGTGTGAGCCCCACATGTGACTGTGTGAGCCCCGCTGTGACTGTGTGAGCCCCACATGCGACTGTGTGAGCCCCACATGTGACTGTGTGAGCCCCACATGTGACTGTGTGAGCCCCACAGTGGCTGTGTGAGCCCCACAGTGACTGTGTGAGCCCCACAGTGACTGTGTGAGCCCCACATGTGACTATGTGAGCCCCACGTGCTACTGTGTGAGCCCCACATGTGACTGTGTGAGCCCCGCATGTGACAGTGTGAACCCGACATGTGACTGTGTGAGCCCCACATGTGACTGTGTGAGCCCTACATGTGACTGTGTGAGCCCCACTGTGGCTGTGTGAGCCCCACTGTGACTGTGTGAGCCTCACATGTGACTGTGTGAGCCCAACATGCGACTGTGTGAGCCCCACAGTGTCTGTGCGAGCTCCACTGTGACTGTGTGAGCCCCACATGTGACTGTGTGAGCCCCGCATGTGACGGTGTGAACCCTACATGTGACTGTGTGAGCCCCACATGTGACTGTGTGAGCCCTACATGTGACTGTGTGAGCCCCACTGTGGCTGTGTGTGCCCCACATGTGACTGTGTGAGCCCCACATGTGACACTGTATGAGCCCCACTGCG
This sequence comes from Cherax quadricarinatus, assembly GCF_026875155.1. Classification (NCBI taxonomy): domain Eukaryota; kingdom Metazoa; phylum Arthropoda; class Malacostraca; order Decapoda; family Parastacidae; genus Cherax; species Cherax quadricarinatus. Next base: position 131,497,816 of record NC_069399.1, on the reverse strand, counting down.
ACTGTGTGAGCCCCGCATGCGACTGTGTGAGCCCCACAGTGTCTGTGCGAGCCCCGCTGTGACTGTGTGAGCCCCACATGCGACTGTGTGAGCCCCACATGTGACTATGTGAGCCCCACAGTGACTGTGTGAGCCCCACAATGACTGTGTGAGCTTCACAGTGACTGTGTGAGCCTCACATGTGACTGTGTGAGCCCCACAGTGACTGTGTGATCCTCACAGTGACTGTGTGATCCCCACAGTGACTGTGTGAGCCTCGCATTTACTGTGTGAGCCCTGCATGTGACTGTGTGAGCCTCACAGTGATTGTGTGATCCTCACATGTGGCTGTGTGAGCCCCGCAGTGACTGTGTGAGCCTCACAGTGACAGTGTGAGCTCCACAGTGACTGTGTGAGCCTCACAGTGACTGCGTGAGCCTCACAGTGACTGTTTGAGCCTCACAGTGACTGTGTGAGCCTCACAGTGACTGTGTGAGCCTCACAGTGACTGTGTGAGCCTCACAGTGACTGTTTGAGCCTCACATGTGACTGTGTGAGCCTCACATATGACTGTGTAAGCCTCACATGTGACTGTGTGAGCCTAACAGTGACTGTGTGAGCCCCACAGTGACTGTGTGAGCCCCACAGTGACTGTGTGAGCCCCACAGTGACTGTTTGAGCCTCACATGTGACTGTTTGAGCCTCACATGTGACTGTGTGAGCCTCACATATGACTGTGTGAGCCTCACATATGACTGTGTGAGCCTCACATGTGACTGTGTGTGCCCCACAGTGACTGTGTGAGCCCCACAGTGACTGTGTGAGCCTCACAGTGACTGTGTGAGCCTCACAGTGACTGTGTGAGCCCCACAATCACACCTCAGCTTCCTGTGAACTATGACAGGAAAGCTGTTTGACCTCACTCAGAGGTCAAGGTGCAGGTCAGACATAATACGTGGCCTCAACAAGGTCAGGTCACCTTGCCACTGTGAGAGGGTATCACATCCGAACGGTAAACGTCACAGTACCGTGACTGAATAGTCATGACGTAACCCAGAATACGGTGAAGAGAGAAACACGCAACTCATCCACTATACCGTGCATGGAACAGCTGACAACTAACTCACAACACATTGCCTGGAACAACACATAATTTGCTAAGAAAACAGTGCTTGGAACAACACACAACTAACCCACAATACCGTGTTTGGAACAACTTACAACTAACCCACAATACCGTGTTTGGAACAACTTACAACTAACCCACAATACCGTGTTGGGAAAAACTTACAACTAACCCACAATACCGTGTTTGGAACAACTTACAACTAACCCACAATACCGTGTTTGGAACAACTTACAACTAACCCACAATACCGTGTTTGGAACAACTTACATCTAACCCACAGTATCGTGCCTTAAATATACAACTAACCAAGTTTACAGTTCCTTGAACAACAAATTGTTAACCTACAATTCAATGCATTGAACAACATACAACTTACCAAGAATGTGGTGAACAAACTTTAGGAGACGTTTTCGTTCGCGTTGGCTCTATCAATCTAGTGATGAGTAAACATCGGGACATGTCCAAATGTTTGCTAACACTGAAAACCGTGATTTTTAAACTGAGGCTGGAAGAAGTGGAGAGATGCAGCAGTAGAAGTTGTGGTCACATGTGGGCGGGGCCCACTAGTGGAAGTAGAGCAGACTAAAGTGATCATGTTCCATGTTCCATGTGTTCATCTTCCAGCCCTCTCTACTACTTCTACTGTCTTCAATATATACGTCACCGTGCTTGTGTATGAGATTGATAAAGTCTGTCGTTCAGTGATACAAGTCTCAGTAAAGATACCATCCCCAAACATCTTGCTGCTTGGTGACTTCAATCTAACACACACAATATGGAAAAATATAACAAATAATGTTGCAATAGAAATAATCCCCGGAGGCAGCTCAGATGAAAAGTCACACACACAGGAGCTGCTGAATTTCTGCAACAAACACACCTTAAGTCAGCAGATAGTGGAGCCAACAAGACTGGAGAACACACTGGACCTTATTTTCACAAATAATGAGGACCTGGTAAGGGATATAACAATATCAAAAATAACAAATTCTGATCACAATCTAGTTGAAGTCCAGACTTCCATGTGCAGGAGTCCTAATCGGCAAGACGCATACAGCCATGAGGGTACCTTTACCAAATTCAACTTCAACAACAAGAACATCATCTGGGATCAGGTAAACTATGCCCTAAATGCTGGGAGGATATCTTAAATTACATGGACTCTAACCAGTGCCTCGAAAAGATCACTGTCCTGGTAGCTGAAGTATGTTCAAGGTATATTCCTATAAGAAAAAACAAAAGAAGTAAACTGGAGAGAGACAGAGACGCTCCCTCTACAGGAGAAGGCGAAGAATAATTGAGCTCCTCAAGAATGCCAGATTATCTGATACATGGAAGGAAGTGCTAACCAGGGAAGTGGAAAATATTGAGCTAAAGTTAAAGGACTCATACAGGATCCAGGAGAGACAAGAGGAGCTAAAAGCGATTAATGAAATATAAAGAAATTCGAAATATTTCTTTTCATATGCCAAAAACAAGTCAAAAACCACTTCTAATATAGGGCCCCTGCTCAGACAAGATGGATCCTACACAGACGACAACAAAGAAATGAGCGAGATACTGAAATCACAATATGACGCAGTGTTCAGCGAGCCACTAACCAGTTTAAAGATAGACAATCCAAACAATTTTTTCATGAATGAGCCTCAAAACCTGCCAATGTAGGCCAGATTTTATGACATAACCCTAACTCCACTAGACTTTGAGAAAGCCATCGACGACATGCCCATGCACTCAGCCCCATACCCAGACTCGTGGAACTCGGTGTTCATTAAAAACTGCAAGAAACCCCTCTCACGGGCCGTAGGTATGCTATGGAGAAGGAGTTTAGACACAGGCGAGATTCCAGTCACTAAAAACAACAGATATAACCCCACTCCATAAAGGTGGCAGCAAAGCAGTAGCTAAGAACTATAGACCAATAGCTTTAACGTCCAACATCATAAAAATATTTGAAAGAGTTCTAAGAAGCATGATAGCAAACCACCTGGACTCCCAAAAATTGCACAACCCAGGGCAACGTGGTTTCAGAGCAGGTCGCTTCCGCCTTTCGCAACTGCTGGACCAATATGATATGGTCCTAGATGCACTAGAAAACAAACAGAATGCGGATGTAGTATACACAGACTTTGCAGAAGCCTTTGACAAGTGCGACCATGGTGCAATAGCACACAAAATCCGTGTTAAAGGGATAACCGGCAAAGTAGGCAGATGGATCTTCAACTTTCTAACCAATCGCACACAAAGAGTAGTGGTAAACAGAGTTAAATCAGATGCTGCCATAGTGAAGAGCTCTGTCCCACAAGGCACAGTACTCGCACCTATTCTGTTCCTTATTCTCATATCAGACATAGACAGAGATGTAAACCACAGCACTGTATCATCTTTTGCGGACGATACTAGGATCTGCATGAGAGTGTCATCCATTGAGGACACGGCAAAGCTCCAAGAAGATATAATTAAGTTTTCCAATGGGCAACAGAGAATAATACGATGTTCAATGAAGACAAATTCCAGCTACTCCGTTATGGAAAACTGGAGGAAATAATAACTAAGACTGAGTATACTACAAACTCCAGTCACAAAATAGAGCGGAAAAGTAATGTGAAGGACCTGGGTGTGGTAACGTCCGAAGACCTCACCTTCAAAGACCATAACAGTGCCACTATCACATCTGCGAGGAAACTGATAGGATGGATAATGAGAACATTCAAGACAAGAGATGCTAAGCCAGTGATGATCCTTTTTAAATCACTTATTCTCTCTAGGCTGGAATACTGCTGTACATTAACATCTCCATTCAAGGCAGGTGAAATTGCAGAACTAGAGAATGTACAGAGAACCTTTACTGCACGTATAAGTTCCATCAAACACCTTAACTACTGGGAGCGCCTGGAAGCACTTGACTTGTACTCACTGGAGCGCAGGCGAGAGAGATATATCATAATCTACACCTGGAAGATTCCTGGAGGGACTAGTCCCTAATATGCACACAGCAATCACTCCATACGAAAGCAAAAGACTTGGCAGGCGATGCAACGTACCCCCAGTGAATAGTAGGGGTGCCACTGGTACACTAGAGAAAACACAATAAGTGTTCGGGGCCCAAGACTGTTCAACAGCCTCCCACCAGCAATAAGGGGCATTACGGGAAGACCCCTGGTTGTCTTCAAGAGGGAGCTGGACAGATACCTAAAGACGGTGCTGGATCAGCCGGGCTGTGGTTCATACGTTGGATTGCGTGCGGCCAGCAGTAGCAGCCTCCTTGATCAGGCCCTGATCCACCGGGAGGCCTGGTCGTGGACCGGGCCGCGGGGGCGTTGATCCCCGGAATACCCTCCAGGTAGACTCCAGGTAGGTAGGTGTTGTACCTGCTTCTGACTGATCAACTTGTTGGTATCGTTCCTTATATCTAATGATATCAAATACATAGTTTCTTCATAATGGTCCACGACGGACAGAAACAACGTCTTCACAAATTTCATCTCGCTGTTGCTTAAAAGTTGTGTACAGAGATGTAATGTGCCAAGAGAGTTAACATGATGCTGAGACACTGAAAGTCAGGAACCTCAGTTCACTGTAACTCTCAGCAAAGGCAGGAATGGCAGCTCGATTGCTAGTGCACTCAGCTCACACACTGAGGTCCGTGGTTTGATGCCCGGTACGAGTGGAAACACTGGGACGTGTTTCCTTAAGACACCTGCTGTCCCGGTTCACCTAGCAGTAAAATAGGTACCTGGGTGTTCCTCGATTGGTTTGAGTCGCATCCTGGGGACAAACCTTGACCTAATTTGCCCCCAGGATGTAAGGGGCTTTGTATATAGTAGTATGTTATTGATGTCAGCTAGGACTGTATACCTTGTACATGTACTTGTAGGAATAAAGATTATTATTATTATTAGTAGTAGTAGTAGTAGTAGTAGTAGTATATAACTAACAGGAACAGGGGTAAATGTAACCATAGACCTAAGCAAGAACAATATTTAGGCCTAGGCGGGAAATGCGACATGATAAAACCAGAAACTTAGAGAAGATATAGCTGTCTTCAAGAAGGCACTGGACAGGTACCTAAAGTCAGTACCTGACCAGCCGGGCTCTGGTTCGTACGTCGGGTTGTGTGTATGGCCAGCAGCAACATCCTGGTTGATCAGTCCCTGATCCACCATGGGGCTTGGTCACAGACCGGGCCGCGGGGGCGTTGACCCACGGAACTCTCTCCAGGTATACTTCAGGTATACCTAATGATAAGGCGAAGCGACTGAAAGGGAATAACAGATTAGCAAGCAGTGTGATACGTGGATACAACAGCACAATCCACACGATACTGAAGTGAAAACACAGGTGCAGAGCAAGTTTCATTGTGACGTTTCGCTCTGTATAGAGCCTTTGGGGACCGTTTTCTGCAGACATGGAAGGGCGTATGAATCACCTAGTAATGCTCACCACAGTGAACACAGTGCAGGAGACAGCACACGCAGTGTCAGCTGAGGTAACCAGGGTTTCCCTGGGGGTCACATTGGCTCACTTGGGGTCACCCGGGGTCAGAGAGAGGTGAAAAGATAGTGCTTATACAGGAAGTTGTGTGATCCTTACCTGACTTCAACCCAGCCTCTGAGACGCTCCTTCACCAGTACACATACATCTCTCTGTATGGTTGTTTACCAACATACATCTCTCTGTATGGTTGTTTACCAACATACATCTCTCTGTATGGTTGTTTACCAACACACATCTCTCTGTATGGTTATTTACCAACATACATCTCTCTGTATGGTTGTTTACCAACACACATCTCTCTGTATGGTTATTTACCAACATACATCTCTCTGTATGGTTATTTACCAACATACAACTCTCTGTACGGTTATTTACCAACATACATCTCTCTGTATGGTTATTTACCAACATACTTCTCTCTGTATGGTTATTTACCAACATACTTCTCTCTGTATGGTTATTTACCAACATACATCTCTCTGTATGGTTATTTACCAACATACATCTCTCTGTATGGTTATTTACCAACATACATCTCTCTGTATGGTTATTTACCAACATACATCTCTCTGTATGGTTATTTACCAACATACATCTCTCTGTATGGTTATTTACCAACATACATCTCTCTGTATGGTTATTTACCAACATACAACTCTCTGTATGGTTATTTACCAACATACAACTCTCTGTATGGTTGTGTTTACTTGGAGTCTACCTATCTGGAGGCTGTTCCGGGGGTCAACGCCCCCGCGGCCCGGTCCTTGACCAGGCCTCGTGGTGGATCAGGGTCTGAGCAACCAGACTGTTACTACTGGCCACACGTAGTCCAACGTACGAACTGCACCCCGGCTGATCGGGTACTGTCTTTAATCATCTGTGCAACTCCCTCTTGAAGGCAGCCAGGGCTCTATTGGTAATTTTCCTTATGCTTTGGGGGAGGCTGTTGAACAGTCTTGGGTCCCGGACACTTATTGTGTCCGGAGCTCAAGACTGTGACCTTGACCACTGGAGACCAAGTGTAGATGCTTGGGACCACTGGAGACCAGGTGTAGACACATGGGCCATGGGAGACCAGGTGTAGACGCATGGGACCACTGGAGATCAGGTGTAGACGCATGGGACCACTGGAGATCAGGTGTAGACGAATGGGGCCACTGGAGATCAGGTGTAGACGAATGGGACCACTGGAGGTCAGATGTAGACGAATGGGACCACTGGAGACCAAGTGTAGAAGCTTGGGACCAATGGAGACCAGGTGTGGATGCACAGAACCATGGGAAAAAAGGTGTAGACAC
>NC_069399.1:131450913-131480913 GCF_026875155.1 Cherax quadricarinatus | reverse complement strand
TTAGTTCTGGCAAACAATGAATCCCTTGTTAATAATTTAGAAATTTCAGAGAACTGGGTGCTTTGCGACCACAAATCAATTACATTTAGCATTGAATGGAAGTACGATAGTAGGGATAACTCAGTAACAGTCCCAGATTTTCGCTTAGCAGATTACGATGGGCTTAGAGAACACTTATCATCTGTTGACTGGGGTAACGAAGAGAGCTATCAATATGACAGTTTTCTGAACACTATACATGCTGCTCAAAGAGCATTTATCCCATATAAAGAAATTAGATCAAATAGAAATGACCCAAAATGGATGAATAATAGGCTCAAATATCTACTAGGGCATAAGAAAGGAATTTATAGGCGTATCAAAAGAGGTGAGGGTCATCTTATGAATCAGTATATTGACATTAAGAGGGACATTAAAAGGGGGAAAAGAAAAGCTAAAAGGGACTATGAAATTAAAGTTGCTAGGGATTCTAAAACTAACCAAAAAGTTTTTTCCAGGTCTATAGAACAAAAGTTAGAGATAAGATAGGTCCCCTTAAAAATAACTATGGGCACCTTACTGACAAAGAGAATGAAATGTGCTTGATTTTAAATAATTATTTTCTCTCAGTTTTTACACAGGAAGACACTAATAATATTCCAGTAATTAGTTTTTACAGTGGGCTAGAAGAAGATAAATTATGTAACATCACAGTCACTAGTGAGATGGTTGTGAAGCAGATAGACAGACTGAAGCAAAATAAGTCGCCGGGTCTGATGAGGTTTTTTCAAGGGTTCTTAAGGAATGCAAAATGGAACTCTGTGAACCATTAACGAATATTTTTAATTTATCTCTTCAAACAGGTGTAGTGTCTGATATGTGGAAGATGGCTAATGTAACTCCTATTTTTAAAACAGGGGACAAGTCGTTACCGTCAAATTACCGCCCAATAAGCCTGACCTCAATTGTAGGCAAATTACTAGAGTCAATTATAGCTGAGATTATAAGAAGCCATCTCGATAAGCATAGCTTGATTAATGATACTCAGCATGGATTCACAAGAGGCCGGTCTTGTCTAACTAATTTATTAACTTTCTTCAGTAAAGCTTTTGAGGCTGTTGACCACAATAAAGAATTTGATATTATTTACTTAGATTTTAGTAAGGCTTTTGATAGAGTTCCGCACCATAGACTGTTAAAGAAAGTGGCAGCTCATGGCATTGGGGGAAAAGTGCTCTCGTGGATCGAGTCATGGCTCACTGACAGGAAGCAGAGTGTCCATAAATGGGGTTAAATCCGAGTGGGGATCTGTAACAAGTGGCGTTCCACAGGGATCAGTCTTGGGCCCGTTGTTGTTTATAATATATATCAATGATCTTGATGAAGGAATTACTAGTGATATGAGCAAATTCGCCGATGACACAAAGATAGGTAGGATAATTGATTCAAACGTAGATGTTATGGAACTTCAGGAGGATTTAAACAAACTCTATTCTTGGTCAGAAAAGTGGCAGATGCAGTTCAATGTAGATAAATGCAAGGTTCTGAAGCTTGGAGTGCCCATAACCCTAGTACTTATAAGTTAAATGATGTAGAACTTAGCCATACAGATTGCGAAAAGGACTTGGGGGTTATGGTGAGCAGCAACCTTAAACCAAGACAGCAATGCCTAAGCGTACGTAATAAGGCAAATAGATTACTGGGATTTATATCAAGAAGTGTAAGCAACAGAAGTCCAGAGGTCATACTGCAGCTTTTATACATCATTAGTAAGGCCTCACCTAGATTATGCAGCTCAGTTCTGGTCTCCCTATTACAAAATGGACATAAATTCGTTAGAAAACATTCAGCGTAGGATGACTAAATTAATACATAGCATTAGAAATCTTCCTTATGAAGAAAGATTGGAGACTCTTAAGTTACATTCACTTGTTAGATGAGGGGAGACCTGATCGAAGTGTATAAGTGGAAGATAGGTATTAATAAAGGGGATATTAATAAGGTCTTGAGGATGACTCTCCAAGAGAGAACCCGCAGTAATGGATTTAAATTAGTTAAGTTTAGATTTAGAAAGGACATAGGAAAGTATTGGTTTGGAAATAGGGTAGTTGATGAGTGGAACAGTCTACCTAGTTGGGTTATTGAGGCTGGGACTTTGGGTAGTTTCAAATCTAGGTTGGATAAGTACATGAGTGGGAGGGGTTGGATTTGAGTGGGACTTTCACATCAGAGCTTATTTCTTGGGTGGCATTGAAAATTGGGTTGGGCAAATGTTTTGTTAGTGGGATGAATTGTAAAGGACCTGCCTAGTATGGGCCAGCAGGCCTCCTGCAGTGTTCCTCCTTTCTTATGTTCTTATGTTTCCTAACAAATCTTACCTAACCTAACCTTGAAGCTTATGGAACACACAGTAAGAACCACCACACTCACTCTGTTACATCTCAGCCAGTGTTGTTGACGTTATTTGTTTCCTCTAACACTGCTTAACATAAATTCTGGTCTCAGATGCTATAGTTACGCTGCCAGTAGCTCACCCAGTCTCACACACGCCTATATTCACATCTGATTCTTATATTTGATTTTGTTTTGTTTTGTACAGTGCACTATACATACATACATACATATATATATATAAGCAGACCAATACGGTTTACATGATTTTAACTGTTCCAAAAACTAAGGGCTGACATGCAAGACACAATGAGGTCAACGACATCATAAAGAGAACCCTTGCTACAGCTGGATGCCCAGCCGAGAGGGAGCCCCGATCACTAGCAGCCAACAATACCCACAACCCAGCAAACCGCCCCGACGGGATTACCATCTATCCTTGGAAGAATGGCAAGCTCTTAGCATGGGACTATACCTGTGTGTCCACACTGGCTGACACCTATATCCATCACAGTGTGGGGCGACAGGGAGGAGCTGCTGACCACAGAGAGGAGTACAAGATCAGCAAGTACAGCGACATAAGCCAACAGTATCAGTTTGTCCCAGTGGGATCAGAGACCTTGGGATCATGGGGGAAAATGACACACATTTCCTTAAAGAATTGGGTTCCAGACTCATCGACACCACCAGGGACCCAAGGGCAGCCACTTTCATGTTCCAGCGCCTCAGCGTAGCCATCCAGAGGGGAAATGCTTGCTGCATACTGGGCTCGCGTCCAGCCTCGGAGGAGCTGGAGGAAATTCATGATCTTTAATACATTGTACCACTGTATTCATGTTTGTGTTTTTCTGTAAATGTATTCTGTTTATTAATAAATGTTCACATAGAATATCAAATATAGGGGGTGGTAGGAGAAGAAAATATTCAAACAGCTCCGGGGAGAACCTTGAGTTTTCCCTGAGGTACGTTCATTGTCTTCTCTGAGGATGGGGGGTGTCGAGTCAGCCTATAGTGGTGATACTTCCCTATATGTAACACTCACCAACCAAAACCACACCACACAACACACCCACCACAACACACACTTGTCTTTCTGTCAGTTTTTATTGTCGTTACATGTCTCCCTTTGACCCTCCCTGTCCCCCAGTGTCGTCAGGCCGATTTCGCCTAACCTTTCTTCGTAGGACGATCCCCTTAGTTCTGGAACTAGTCTTGTTGCAAACCTTTGCACTTTCTTAATTTTTTGACGTGTCTTGCCCAGGTGGGGGTTCCAAAGGTGCGCATATCCGTTGGGCCTTACGTATATGTAAAAGATCTTGAACGTTTCCCTTTACTGAGGTATGGGGAACGTACCCTCAGGTTTGCCAGACTCGTATGCTCGTATTATTATTATTGGTAAAAAGGGAATTTTTATGGTTTTAGTTGTGATGATGGTAGAGTGAATAATGTGTATAAGAATAGATGGAAGAGTGAAGACGAAAATTAAAAATTATGAAGGACAAAATGTAAGCCCCGAGGAGCCCCAGAGTAAAACTTTGGTAATGTACATATTTGCTATGAAAAACACTCCCACACAGGGGGGGGGAATTTTTAGCTTAAGTACTTTCACACTTCTAGGGCCCATAGGAGTGGCAATGTTCCCAAAGGTGAAAGAGGAGAAATGGGGGCAAGTTTTTCTAGAGGATGGTAGCTGCGTGACCCCAGGTAGCAGCGCCCTTCAGTGAGAGTCACGGGAAATTTTACCCACCAAACCCCTATATGGGGGTTACCTGGAGGTTCCCTGGGGGTTTTGGGGGCCCCAACCCCCCCGCGGCCCGGTCCATGCCAGGCCCCCCGAGGTCGGGGCCCTGACAACTAGGTTTTTTACTGCTTTTTTACTCAAGTACAGTAAAAGGTATACAGTCGTAGTGACATTAATGACATCCTACTATAAAAACCGCTCGTTACCTGGGGTTACCTGGAGGTTATTCTGCTGGCATTTCCCGCAGATTAGTTTCAGCCCCCCAGGATGCGCCCACACCAGCCACAAAACCCCCCAAATTTCCTTTTACTGATGGGTAAACTAGACAACCGTGAAAAAACACGCCCAATGTTTTTACCTTGCCGGGGGAATAAAACCCAACCCTCCCCTTGTAAGCGGAGCTTTACCCACCAGGTCCCCTGTAAGGTTGCGGATCCGGACATAGCAAAACTAGGGGTTTTTTAATAGCAGCCCTGAGCTTCTAATCGTTGAAAAAGGCCTTTGTGACATGGATTATGTTACAATAGGGGGATAATACACTTACATAATGCGTGTTATGTGAACCCTTCTAATTAATAAATTTAAAAGGGACAAATGCTCCCATTTTCTCTTGACAATACCCCACACCTGGGGCCTTCTAAATTTTCCCAAAAAACACTGGGAAAGGGGGCCCAAAAAGTATGTTCCAAATTACCACCTCCCACATTTTCAGGTCGGTTTATGTTGTATTAATTTTTCCCTTCCTGTATTCCGTTTATTCTTCGATAATAACTAGACAATTCCTGAATTTTTCGTTTAACCCAAAACAAATAATACTGAAAACCCACAAAAACTAGTTGCAATCACCATGTTCAATTTTATGTGTACCTTTTACCGCTGTACTAGCAGTTTAGGACCTCTTTTTCCCTCTTTTTTGGGTTTCCCCTAGGAACCCCCCACATGTTCACCCATCCCTGAATGATCACTTTTCCCCCCCGTGCCTTTTTCCTTACTACTGTTAGGCCCCTGGGTGCCTGTAACCTTACGATACCTTTTGGTACAGTAAGCGTTTTTATCATTATCCCTACATTCACAAGGATGTAACTGATGATATATATCGACGTTCCGGCTGACTTAACATGAGTTAGTATTTTTTCGACTTTCACGGGGGTGTATCATGATGTTCGGTGCAGATCAGGTGGGCCAAAACCCGGAACTTTATTTTAAAATTTTTTAATTTTTAAAAGCTGGGGTAATAGACTCCACTAAAAGCTTTTAAAGTCTGTACAGCCTTTTTAAATTTTATATACGCCTTTTCCTTTTCATGTTTCAAGAAAGAGAGGATAAACCTATGTTATTTTCCCATAACAGAAAATGGGGGACAAAGGAGGCCTGGTCACGCCCGGGGCCCGGGGGGGGGCGTTAAACCCCCGGAGCTTTCCGGGAAGCTCCGGTACAAGATCTGGGCGACAGCGCACCCCGTGGAGATTACAATAACTGACAGGTTAAAATGCATTCGGCCCCTGGGCAATGAAACGGTTGATTAAAAAAACCCGCGAAATAGTGTGGGGGTGTTTATAAATTTCCCAAAGCACTCGCTTTGCCCGCTCTCAGACACTAGTCAGAAGATATCATTAAAAGGGGCCGGGGATGGCTCATTGATTTTTAAATAGAAATGCCAAGGGGCGACCCCACTCGGGGGACCCCCCAGGGCAGGTGCCATCCCTGTCATACCTTAGGTACGCCACTGAGTACATCATGTGTGAAGAATGTAGAGGAACACCGCCAAAACCGACTGGGAAGAAGTACTGCTGATAGTTCATTTTATATTCAGATCACATTAAAAAACTTCATAAAATTTGTATAATCAGACCCAGAGGTAAAGCCACACTCGTGAATGTCGTACGCTCAAGGAAATGGCGTGTTTTTTACGGTCGGTCCGAGGAAAAAGGGGCAGCTCCATTTTGCGGATCAAAAACCCTCCCGTCCCATCCCCTTGTAACGAGAAAGTTACAGCTGTGGGAAGAGCGTACCTAGAACAATAAGTCTTAGAAGTGTGAAAAATATCCCTTCAGAACGTTCCCTCAACTTTTACCAAGCTGATTACCCCTGGGAAGGTTCCTGATTTTTGGTGAGGGGGCTTTTGTCTAGGGAATTATCTGTGCCCCTTTCCCCGAATTTAAAAGCCTGAATACCTTCCCCAACCCCCCCCCCCGGGCGTGTATAATCCCCCGGGTTTGCGCTTCCCCCCTGATTATATAAAAATAAAACCGGCTGATAAGATCCCAGTCATGTTTATGTTGTAAACCTCTACAACATTACCCCTTGGCACAGAATTTTAATTTAAAAAATAACTTTTTATTTTTTGCATACCTGGAGTTTACCTGGAGAGAGTTTCGGGGGTAAACCCCCCCGGGGCCCCGGTCTGTGACCGGGCTCCTGGGGGTCAGCGCCGAAAAACCAGCTTTTGGGCCTGGCTGCACGAAAACCCAACGTACGAGCCACACCCCGGCTGATCAGGAATGACTTTAGGTGTTGCCCAGTCCAGCTTGAAGACTGCCCGGGGTCTGTTGGTAACCCCCCTTATGTGGCGGGGGGCGTTGAACAGTCCGGGCCCCGCCCTTATTGTATGGTCTCTTAACGTGTAGTGACCCCCCGTTTTTCATTGGGGGGATGGGCATGTCTGCCAAGCTTTTGCTTTCGTATGAGTGATTTTCGTGTGCAAGTTCGGTACTAGTCCCTCTAGGATTTTCCAGGTGTATAAAATCATGTTCTTCCCTCCTACTTTTCCAGGGAAACAGGTTTAAAACCTCAGCGCCCCCAGAAATTGAGGTGTTTTTTTGTTATGGCCCCGGGGAAAGTTCTCTGTACATTTTCTAGGTCGGAAAATTTCATCCCTTTGAAAGGTGCTGTTAGGTGCAGCAATTTCCAGCCTAGATAGAACAAGTGACCTGAAGAGTGTATCTGGGTTTGGGCCCCCCTAGTTTTAAAGGGTTCCATTACCCACCCTGTGTTTTACATGTTATAAAAAAATGTTTAGTACAAAGAAAAACAAACGTACCCGAGTTTTCGGGTCAACTGCGGGTGCTCCCCTGGTGAGTAAATAAATCAAGTGCCCCTCTCAATCCGATGTCTCAAACCCCATGACACCCCCCGGGTCATGGGGGAAAACCTGATGACCTTAATTTTGGAGTAGTGCACCCCTGGCACAGAGGGTAGGTGTGTATCCCCTTTTTGCACTCCCCTATTTTGGTTGCAGGGGTCGGCCCTGTCCTGGCCCCCCTCTTCCCCGGTTGCTACTAGGCCCTCTCTCTCCCGCCCCATGACTTTATCAAAACCCGTCTTAAAACTGTTTTGGGTTTCCTGCCCCCATACTCATTTTTTAGGCTTTTCCACTCCCTTTAAAAACTTATAGAAAGAAATATTTCCTACATCTCTCTGACTCTTTGTGTCTTCAAGGGGGGGGGCGGTAAGCAACAAGGGAGACTTTTCCGTAACGAAGGCCCTATCAGACCCCGGTTGTGTGTGTTGGTAAAGATGAAAAAAGGAGGGAGACAAAGAAAAAAAAGAGAGCATGAGAGAAAAAGGGAAGGAGAGAGCAGAGGCGCCTGGATCTGAAAAAAAAAACAACATAAAGAAGAAGAGTGACCGCCATTTTCCCGACCAAAGAGTGGGGGATTAAATTCCGTGAATAACAAGGTGATGTAGGCCCCATCAGCCTCCCTCACAGTGATGGTGGCCCCATCTACCCTCCCCCAGTGGGGGTGGCTCCATTAGCCCTCTCACAGTGATGGGGGCTCCCATTAGCCTCCCTCCAGTGATGGGGGCCCCATCTAGCCTCCTACAGTGTGGTGGTCCATCTAGCCTCCCTCACAGTGATGGTGGCTCCATCTAGCCTCCCTCACAGTATGGGGCTCCTCTACCCTCCCTCACATGATGGTGGCCCCATTAGCCCCTCACAGTGATGGTGGCTCCATCTAGCCCCCTCACAGTGATGGGGCTCTTTTTCAGTCCCCCTAATGTGGTGCCCATCAGCCTCCCCACATGATGGAGGTCCATTAGCCTCCCCACAGTGATGTTGGCTCCATCTAGCCTCCCCACAGGATGGGGCTCCATTAGCCCCCCCCTCCAGTGATTTTTGGTCCATCTAGTCCCTCACAGTGATGGTGGCTCCATCTAGCTCCTCACAGTGAGGGGTGGCTCCATCTAGTCCCCCACAGGGGAGGGTGGCTCCATCAGTCTCCCTCCAGTGATGGTGGCTCCATCTAGCCCCTCACAGTGAGGGGGCCCCCATCTAGTCTCCCCACAGTGATGGTGGCTCCATTAGCCCCCTCACAGTGATGGGGGCCCCCTCTATCTCCCTCACAGTGATGGTGGTCCATCTAGTCTCCCTCACAGTGATGGTGGTCCACTGCCTCCCTCACAGTGAGGTGGCCCCATCTAGCCCCCTCACAGTGATGGTGGCTCCTCTGTCTCCCTCACAGTGAGGTGGCTCCATCTCCCCCCTCACAGTATGGTGGCTGCATCTAGCTCCCTCACATGATGGTGGCTCCTCAAGTCTCCCTCACAGTGATGGGGTCCATCTAGCCTCCCTACAGTGTGGGGCTCCCTAGTCCCCCTCACAGTGTGGGGCCCCATCTGCCTCTTCAAGTGAGGGAGGCTCCTCTGCCCCCCCTTACAGTGATGGTGGCCCCATTGTCCCCCTACAGTTGGTGGCTCCAAATTAGCCTCTTCACAGTAAAGGGTGGCCCCATTACCCTCTTCCCAGTGTGGTGGCTCCATTACCTCCCTCAACAGTGAGGTGGCTCCATTAGCCTCCCTCACAGTGATGGTGGCCCCCCATTAGCCTCCCTCACAGTGATGGGGCTCCATTTTGCCTCTCTCACGGGATGGTGGCTCCATCTACCTCCCTCCGTGATGGGGGCTCCATCTAGCCCCCCCTCACAGGTGGTGGCTCCTTAGCCCCCCTCACAGTGATGGTGGCTCCATCTAGTCTCCCTCACGTGATGGGGGCTCCCCTCTGCCCCCTCACAGTGATGGTGGCTCCATTAGCCCCCCTCACATGGGGTGGCTCCATCTGGGCCCCCTACAGTGATGGTGGTCCATCTAGCCTCCCTCACAGTGAGGGTGCTCCATCTAGCCTCCCTAAAAGTGATGGTGGTCCATCTGTCCCCCCTCACAGTAAAGGTGGCTCCATTTTAGCCTCTCTCACGTGATGGTGTTCCATCTAGCCTCCATTAGCCCCCTCACAGTGATGGGGGCTCCATCTCCTCCCTACAGTGAGGGTGGTCACTAGCCCCCCTCCCTTGATGGGGCCCCATCTAGTCTCCCTCACGTGAGGTGGCCCCTCTACCTCCCCACAGTGAGGTGGTCCATTAGCCTCCCTCACAGTGTGGTGGCTCCATCTAGCCCCCCTCACAGTGTGGTGGCTCCATTAGCCCCCTCACTGATGGTGGCTCCTCTGTTCCCTCCAGTGATGGTGGCTCCATCTAGCCCCCCTCACGTGTGGTGGCTCCATCTAGCCTCCCTCACAGTGTATTTGGGCCCATCTAGCCTCCTCACGTATGGGGGCCCCATCTAGCCTCCATCACAGTGATGGTGGCCCCATCTAGTCTCCCTCACAGTGATGGGGGTTCCATCTAGCCTCTCCACAGTGAGGGTGGCTCATCTAGCCCCCATACATGAGGGTGGCTCCATCTATCTCCCCACAGGATGGTGGCCCATCTACCCTCCTCACATGATGGTGGCCCATCTAGCCTCCTCACACTGAGGGTGGCTCCATCTGCCTCCCTCACAGTGATGGGGCTCCATCTAGCCCCCCTCACAGTGCGATGGCTCCTCTAGCCTCCCTAACAGGATGGTGGCTCCATCTAGCCCCCCTAAACAGGGGATGGTGGCCCATTAGCCCCCTCACAATGTGGTGGCTACATCTAGCCTCCTACGGGATGGTGGCTCCTTGCCCCCCAAACAATGATGGGGGCCCCATCTAGCCTCCCTCACAATGAGGGGGCTCCATCTAGCCCCCCTCCAGTGAGGGGGGCTATCTACCCTCCTCAAGTGATGGCTCCCAGTCACCCAAACTAGAAGCCAGTCGTCATCGTCAGTCAGTAATCAGCCAACCAGCCAGTCAGCCGACAGCCAGTAAAAGCCAGTAAACCCAGACACCAGTCAGCCAGTCGGTCAGACACCAAACAGCGGTGGTCCAGAAAGCGGAGGGTGGAGCAGGAGTCTAAAAACACAAAGGACATCACAGTTTTTAAAAAGGTTTAATGATCTACCCCACCACTCCCACGACCACCCCATCCCCACGAAAACCCCCCACTCCCAAACGACCCCCCACCACTACGACCACCACACGACCACCCCCATACCACGACCACCACCCTCCCACGACCACCACCACTACCACGACCACAACCACTACCACGACCACCACCCTACACCCCAACCACTACCACGACCACCCACCACTAGACCACCCCAACGACCACCACCACTCCCACCCCACCAAACCCCACTACGACCACCCCACCATGATAAACCGACCACCACCACCCTCCCACCAGACTACCCACACCAGCCTCCCACGACCCCCCCCCCACTACCCGACCACCACCACTACGACCCCACCCCCATGACCAACACGACCACCACCCCCACTTCCCGACCACCACACTACCACGACCACCAGCACTACCACCCCACCACCACTCCACGACCACACAACCACGACACCACCATACGCCCACCACCACGCCACCACCCTAGGGCCCCACCCCACCTGCCCACCATTCCCAGGGCCCCACCCCCACTATCACGACCACCCCACTACCAGGGCCCACCACCCTACGACCCCCACCCCCATGCCACCACCCCACGACCACCCCCACTCCCCACGACCACCCCAAATCCACGCCACCACCCTACCACGACCACCACCATACCACGCCCACCACCACTACCACGACCGCCACCATCCCACGACCCCCACCACTACGACCACCACCCCCACTACGACCCCACACCACTACGACCACCACCACCACTACGCCACCACCCCCACTACGCCCCCAACCACCCCACACCCACCACGCCCACTAACACTACAAACCACTACCATGCTGCCATCATAACCAAACACACCCCCACCAGACCACAACCTACGACCAAAAAATGACCAGTACCATAACAAATGACCACCCCCACACCACGACCCCCAAATACTACGACCACCACCATGGTCACCACAAAACCCAACAGAACCCCCCACCCCACCATGACCCCCCACGCCCCAAACCCACCATGACCCCCACGACCACCACCATTACCACCACGACCACCGCCCAGCATAACCATGAAAATAAAACATGAGGATAACAATAAAAATAAACTATGAGGTAAATGAGGATAACCATGGGATCCCATGGGATAACCATGAGGAAAGATAAATTAGACACATGTCAATTTGGGTATCTTTATTGGGGAAACCCCGTTTCGCCACACATGGCTTCTCAGCCCTACAAAGGAAAATTTTGAAGACGGGGGAATAGGTAATCGTCCTAAAACCTTGAGTCGATGTGGCAGCCCATCAATTTAAATAGAATGGGCATATTTTCTGAAAAGGAGTTTTAAAAAACCGTTGGCAGGAGGGGTGAACAGTCAAGGTGTTAACATTTTTTCAATTTAAGTAGGTGAGCTGCACCCTCCTCCCCACGGTTTTAAGCTCCTTCCAGCACGTATCCGTTTTCTATTCAAGATTGATGGCCCCCACTCGATCAAGGTTGAGGGACTGATTACCTCTTTCCCCCTCCGTTCTTCAAGATTTCCTTTGTAGGGAGTGAAGCCACTGTTGGCGAAACGTTTCTCAATAAAAAACCCAAGAGTTGCACATGTGTCTAAATTTTTCAAATGTGGTTCTCGAACCATTCATTTCATGGGATGACCCTAGGAAACCATGAGGGTAACCCAAGAGGATAAAACCCGAGGGTAACCATGAGGGTAACCATGAGGTAACCTGAGGATCCATGAGGATAAACCCATGGGTAACCATGAGGGTAACCATGAGGATAATGAGGGTAACCCTGAGGAAACCAGAGGATAACCATGAGGTAACCATGAGGGTAACCCGAGGATTGCCTGAGGTAACCCTGGGTGCCTGAGGATAACCATAGGAAAACCATGAGGATAACCTGAGGGTAACATGAGGATAAAATTAGCCAGGAGGGTAACCATGAGGATAAACATGAGGGTAACCCCTGAGGGTAACCCTGAGGAAACCTGAGGATAACCATGAGGATAACCATGGGAAACCCTGAGGGTAACATGAGGATAACCTTTAGATAACCATGAGGATAACCAGAGGGAAAACCATGAGGAAACCCTGAGGAAAAACCCTGGGATAGCCATGAGGAAAACCCTGGGAAACCATAGGATAGCCATGAGGATAACCCTGAGGGTAACCATGAGGGAAAAACCTTGGGGTAACAATGAGGATAACCATGAGGAAACCCTGGGATAACCCTGAGGATAACAATGAGGATAAACCCTGAGGATACCATGAGGGGTAACCCTGAGGTAACCAGAGGGATAGCCATGAGGATAACCATGAGGTAACCATGGGATAACCAAAAGGGTAGCCATGAGAATAACCATGAGGATACCCTGAGGATAGCCATGAGGATAGCCATGAGGATAAACCCTGAGGAAACCATGGGAAAAAAACCCTGAGGATAACCATGAGGATAACCATGAGGATAACCATGAGGATAACCCGAGGATAACCATGGGATAGCCATGAGGATAACCCTGAGGATAGCCCTGAGGTAGCCTG
The DNA here is from genome assembly GCF_026875155.1 of Cherax quadricarinatus. Taxonomy (NCBI): domain Eukaryota; kingdom Metazoa; phylum Arthropoda; class Malacostraca; order Decapoda; family Parastacidae; genus Cherax; species Cherax quadricarinatus. Next base: position 131,467,993 of record NC_069399.1, on the reverse strand, counting down.
AGGATAACCCGAGGATAACCAGAGGGGTAACATGAGGAAACCAGAGGGTAACCCTGAGGAAAACCATGAGGATAACCATGAGGGTAACCCTGAGGATAGCCATGAGGATAACCTGAGGTACCAAGGATAGATGAGATAACCCTGAGGTACCCCTGAGGATAACCCTGAGGAAAACCATGAGGATAACCATGAGGGAAAACCCTGAGGATAGCCATGAGGTAACCGTGAGGATAGCCATGAGGATAACCCTGAGGATAACCTGGGGGGTAACCATGAGGGTAACCATGAGGATAACCCGGGAACCCCGAGGATAGCCATGGGATAACCAGGGATAGCCATGAGGGTAACCATGAGGGGCCATGAGGATAACATGAGGATAGCCATGAGGAAACCATGGGGAAAAAAAGAGGGTAAAACCCTGAGGATAACCATGGGATAACCATGAGGATAGCCAGGAGGATAAATGAGGATAACCATGAGGATAACCATGAGGATAACCATGAGGATAACAATGAGGATAAACCCTGGGGTAACCCCTGGGATAAACCCTGAGGGTAACAAAGAGGATAAACCCTGAGGATAACCATGAGGGTAACCCTGGGATAACCCTGAGGTAACCATGAGGGTAAACCCTGAGGATAGCCAGAGGATAACCATGAGGGTAACCATGAGGAAGCCCTGAGGATAACCATGAGGATAACCATGAGGTAACCTGGGTAACAATGGGATAACCCTGAAAACCATGGGATAACATGGGAAACAATGAGGATAACCCTGAGGTAGCCATGAGGATAACCATGAGGATAACCCTGAGGGTAGCCTGAGGTAACCATAGGATAACCATGAGGATAAACCCTAGGTAGCCATGGAATAACCCAAAATAGCCATGAGGATACCATGGGATAGCCATGGGATAACCATGAGGATAACCATGAGGATAACCCCGAGGATACCTGAGGTAACCCTGGGATAACCAAGAGGATAGCCAAGGGAAAAAAAGAGGATGCCCTGAGGATAGCCCTGAGGATAACCATGAGGATAACCATGAGGGTAACCATGAGGATAACCCTGAGGATAACCCTGAGGATAACCTGAGGGTAACCTGGGATAGCCATGAGGATAACCATGAGGATGCCATGAGGATAGCCATGAGGATAACCATGAGGATAGCCATGAGGATAACCATGAGGGTAACCATGAGGATAACCAGAGGATAACCAGAGGAAGCCCCGGGATAACGTTTGGGGTAGCCATGAGGAAACCATGAGGATAACCCTGAGGATAAAAACCCGGGATAACCATGAGGTAAACCATGAGGATAGCCATGAGGAAGCCATGAGGGGTAACCCTGGGTAGCCATGAGGATAACCCGAGGTAGCCATGAGGATAACCATGAGGTAACCAGAGGTAACCATGGGATAAACCATGAGGATAGCCATGAGGTAAAAAAAGAGGATAGCCATGAGGTAACCATGAGGATAACCATGGGTAACCCTGAGGATAACCTGAGGTAGCCCTGAGGATAACCATGGGTAAAACCTGAGGAACCCTGAGGTAACCTGGGATAACCCTGAGGGGTAACCCGACATAACCCTGAGGATAACCATAGGGTAACCATGAGGGTAACCATGGAGGATAACCCTGAGGAAGCCATGAGGATAACCCCTGAGGTAACCATGAGGATAAACCCGAGGGTAACCATGAGGTAGCCTGAGGGTAGCATGAGGATAACCATGAGGATAACCAGGGGATAGCCATGAGGATAACCATGAGGGAAAAACCCTGAGGATAGCCGAGGTAACCATGAGGATGGGCCCGAGGAAAAAAATGAGGGTGCCCTAGGATAAACCTGATAACCTAAGGATAAAAATGAGGTAACCATGATAACCAAAGGATAAATATGAGGATAAACCCTGATACCATAAGGATAAAATGAGGATAACCGAGACAGTAATGGGGAAGTGGGGTGTGCCTGGGAGACAGTAATGGGAAGCTGGGGTGCTGTCCCGGGAGACAGTAATGGGGAAGCGGGAGGTGCTGCCGGGAGACAGAAGTGGGGAAACTGGGGATTTTGTCCAGGTAGTCGGGGAAATTTTTGCAGGAAGGAAAACATATAAATGTATATGGGACGGAGCCGTAGTTGGGGAAAAAAGTGTAGTCAAAGAAAGATAAAACCAATATTCAAACCCAGAAATACCCCAGGGAAAAAGAAACAAGAGGACCCACAGAATGTGAGGTATGTTACCAAAAACAACTGGTGGGAGTCCATTGTTTGGGGCTTGGGGGATAGGGAAAAAGACAGGGAAACATGCACCAACAGGGAAAACGCACAGAAAAACCCCAAAGGCAAACGGGAAAAACCAAACCTGTGTACATTTCATCACCTGGATCTGCAGGCATGGGAAAACTGGAAAACGCTGACGTGCAACTATATCCCCTAAAAAATGCCGTGCCCCTATGACAAAAGAAAAGCAAACCCCTTTCCTTAGCTTTTTTACCCTGAAAGTGTATTTTCTCAGGGAAAAACTGGCATAACTTAAATTTTTCCAGGCACACCCCCTAAAGGGGGGAAAAAAAATACAAAACATCCATGCCATGGGGAAACCTGGGTAGCCCCAGCCATCAAAGGGGAGGTTTTTTAGTGCCAGGAAGGGAAAAAAAAAAAATAGCAGGAAATGGGGAAATCGTACACCCAAAACCAGTCATTAATGGAGTGGAACCACAGCATGGCCCCCACTCCCAAAACCCAACAAATCAGTTCTAATTTGCCCAAAAAAAATCCCCCCCCAGTACAACAATACACCCTCAGATACATTCTTCTTTGCAAATATAAAGGGGCTAAAGCCCGCAAAAACAAAAAAATCCCTTTTATCCCGGGGCTGTTTCAGAGGCAAAGGCAATGTTTGCGGTTTTCACTGAGCCCAATAAAGGATCACTGGCAAAGAAAAATTTGGGTCCCAAAGGGTTTCAACCTATCGATGTGACGATTTAAAAAGGCAAAAGGGGGGGGGGGTTTGGGATGTACATTGCAGAGTCATTGTTTGCACAGAACGGGTTTAATGCCTCAAAGATGTATGGAATTTTTGCGTAAAGGTCTAGAAACCCAAAACCTAGTCATTTGGTAGTCACAAGCCTTCGGGGCAACATCCAGCAATTCCAGGAAAAGCTGTTAAAAATTGACCACTGCTGGAAAATCTTCCCCCCTCCTGCACCCAACATCTTTCTCCTGGGGGGTTTCAACTTAAGGCCCTAAAATGGAGGAATATAGAAAATAATATTGTTTCAGTAATAACACCCCGGAGGACTTGATGAAAACTCACCTACACGAGCTTTTAAACTCTGCACAAAAAATTTAATTTAAACCACCCCAAAAAAAAGCCACTAGATGGGAATACATAGACCTTATCTTCACAACAATGTATCTGATAAGAAGTCACCATACAAAAAAATTACTCAGATAACAAAATATTGAGGTTCGACATGTATGCGGGGGCCCCAGACCGACATAATGGATTAGTCATGGGGACATTTACCAAAAATTAACTTCAATAAAAAAAAATAAAGTGGGACCAAGTAAAAACCAAATCCTAACCGATATAACTGGGGAAAATAATAAGAAAAACAGACCCCCAACTTTTGCCTTAAAAAGTTAACTTGGTGGCACTCGATGTATGCCAAGGGTTATTCCTCTATGAAAAAAGGAAAGGGTAGATGAAAATAGAAAAACAGGCGCTCCCCTTTAAGGGGGGGACAAAAGAATAAAAGAGCGGCTAAAAGGGTCAATTTTATCTGAAAAGCGTAGGGGACATGGTCAGAGAAATAGCAAGCATCGAAATTAAGCTAAAGGAATTTATAGGAGTCAGGAATCGCGGGAAAAACTAAAAGCCCTAAATGAAATCGAAAGAAACCCAAAGTATTTCTTCTCCTATGCCAAATCAAAGTCGAGAACAACGTCCAGTATTGGGCCCTACTTAAACAAGATGGGTCCTACACAGATGACAGCAAGGAAATGAGTGAGCTACTCAAGTCCCAATATGACTCAGTTTTTAGCAAGCCGCTAACCAGAATGAGAGTCGAAGATCAAAATGAATTTTTTCTGAGAGAGCCACAGAATTTGGTTAACACAAGCCTATCCGATGTTATCCTGACGCCAAATGACTTCGAACAGGCGATAAATGACATCCCCATGCACTCTGCCCCAGGGCCAGACTCTGGAACTCCGTGTTCATCAAGAACTGCAAGAAGCCCCTATCACGAGCCTTTTCCATCCTATGGAGAGGGAGCATGGACACGGGGATCGTCCCACAGTTACTAAAAACAACAGACATAGCCACACTCCACAAAGGGGGCAGTAAAGCAACAGCAAAGAACTACAGCCCGATAGCACTAACATCCCATATCATAAAAATCTTGAAGGGTCCTAAAAGCAAGATCACCACCCATCCTATGAAACCCATCAGTACACAACCCAGGGGAACATGGGTTTAGAACAGTCCGCTCCTGTCTGTCTCAACTAATGGAAATCAACACGACAAGGTCTAAAAAATGCACTAGAAGACAAAAAGAATGCAGATGTAATATATACAGACTTAGCACAAAAGCCTACGACCAGTGGTGACCCCCCAAATGGCGTAATAGACGCCCAAAATTGCGTGAGCTGAAGGAAAACCACGAAAAGTCGGTCGAGGATCTATATTTCCCTCACTAACAGAACACAGAGCGTAGTCGTAAAAGAAGAATAAATTCCCGAGGCAGCTACGGTAAAAACTCTGTTCACAAGCACAGTACTTCCGCACCCATCTTGATTCCTAATCCTCATATCCGACATAAACAACAGGTTTCACCACACACCGTAGTCTTCCTTTGCAGATGACAACCGAATCTGCATGAGACAGTGTCCTCCATTGCATGACACTGCAAGGCTCCAGCGGACATCAACAAAATCTTCAGTGGGGGGGCTGCAAAAAACAATATGAGTTCAACGAATGAAAATTTTCCAATTACTCAATATGGTAAACCATGAGGAAATTAAAATCTTCATCAGAGCGTACAAAACAAATTTCTGGCCACAAAATAAGCGAAACACCAACGTCAAAGACCAGGGATTGATCATGTCGGAGGATCTCACCTTCAAGGACCACTAAACACATTGTATCAATCGCATCTGCTAACAAAATGACAGGATGGATAATGAGAACCTTCAAAACTAGGGCGGCCAAGCCCATGATGACATCTTCAGGTCACTTGTCTATCATAGGCTGGAATATTGCTGCACACTAACACACCTTATCAAGGCAGGTGAAATTGCCGACTAGAAAAATGATACAGAGAACTTTCAGGCGCGCATAACGGAGATAAACACCTCAATTACCGGAGCGCTTGACGTTCCTAAACTAGTATTCCCTGGAACGCAGAGGAGAATACATGATTATATACACCGTGAAAATCCTAGAGGACTAGTACCCGAACTTGCACAACGAAAATACACTCATCTACGAAAAAGCAAAAGGACTTTGGCCAGACGATGCACCATCCTCCCAATGAAAAGCAAGGGTGTCACTACACGTTAGAGACCATACAATAAGTTTCAGGGGCCCGAAGACTGTTCAACTGCCTCCCCGCACACATAAGGGGGATACCAACAGACCCCTGGAAGTCTTCACGCAGCACTGGACAAACACCTAAAGTCAGATCCGATCAGCCGGCTGTGGCTGATCAGCTCTGATCCACCAGGAGGCCTGGTCACAGACACCGGGCCGCACGGCGATGACCCCCGAACACTCCTCCAGGTACCACTCCAGTAAACACTCTTGAGATGGATCTCCTGAACTGCAACATCACCTCAACATCACCTTCAAAAGAGCAAGCACTGTCACTTCCACCCTCCCATAATAAGTCCAGTTAATCGGTTTCTCTACATGCACGTCCAGGTTAGAAAACCTCATGTCTTCACCTCCCGTGGATCGCGTTTCTCATAATCCTGCTAGAATGTTAAAGCACCTAGTACTCAAACCTCCTCTAAAACCCCCTCCCTCCAACCTCCAACTCTTTCATCATGGCAGTAGGTTGATGCCTACGTCGTCAAGGAATACTATCATCAACACCCGTCTTTCCTTCCCCCCCCCCGCTCACCCATCACATCACAGGTATGGTGGAGGTCATAAAAATCTCTAAAACTCTAAGAAGGCTACTGCGAGAACGCTTTCATCATCCTCTCATAATGTCAGAACACACTTTTGCTGACAAACATGGTCCAAGATTTAACAAACACCTTTCACTCTAGACTGAGGTTTAAATAACTAAATTTTTTGATTGGGTAAAGCAGTTCGAGCGAAATGTAATGGCATACGTCTTTGCTCACCACATATTCAGTAAATATGTATGTATATGAAATATATATATATATGTAAAATTTAATATATATATATATATATATATATATATATATAGAATATATAAATATATAAATATATATAAATATTATTTTTATTATCACACTGGCCGATTCCCACCAAGGCAGGGTGGCCCGAAAAAGAAAAACTTCACCATCATTCATCCATCAACGTCTTGCCAGAAGGGTGCTTTACACTACAGTTTAAACTGCAAACATTAACACCCGCCTCCTTCAAGTCACAGGCACTGGATACTTCCATCCTCCAGACTCAAGTCCGGCCTGCCCGGTTTTCCCTGAATCCCCTCATAAATATTACTTTTAGCTCACACCTCCAACAGCACGTCAATAAATTAAAAAACCATTTGTCTCCATTCACTCCTTTCAAACACGCTCACGCATGCCTGCTGAAAGTCCAAGCCCCCGCAACGACAAACCTCCTTTTAACCCCTCCCCTCCAACCTTCTCTTCCTAGGCCGACGCCTACCCCGCCTTTCCTTCCAACAACAAGACTGATACACTCTTGAAGTCATTCTGTTTCGCTCCATTCTCTCTAACATGTTCCGACCACCTCAACAACTCCTTCCTCAGCCTGAGGACAACAGTTTGGTAATTCCGCACCTCCTCCCTAACTTCCAAACCACGAAATTCCTGCATAAATTCACACCACAGTCATTGCCCTCAGACATGACATCTCCACTGCCCTCTCAAGCCATCCTCCACGCAGCACACATTCATCACCCATGCTCACACCCATTTAAGAGCGTTGTAAAACAATCCTCTCATACATTCCCTCTTTGCCTCCCAAGACAAAGTTCTTTGTCTCCACAGACTCCTAAGGTGCACCACTCACTCTTTTTCCTCATCATTGATGAGGGAAAAAGAGTGAGTGGTGCACTTAGGAGTCTGGTGGGAGACAAAGCACTTTGTCCTTGAGGCAAGAGGGAATGTATGAGAGTAGAGTTTTACCAACGCTCTTATATGGGTGTGGAAGCGTGGGTAGATGAAATGTTGGCAGCGTGGGAGGAGAAGGATGAGGCAGTGGAGATGTCAAGTCTGAGGCAATGTGTGTGTAATATAAAGCAATAATTCGTATTTGGAAGTTAGGAGGAGGTGCGGGATTACCAAACTGTTGTCCAAGGCTGAGGAAAGGGTTGTTGAGGTGGTTCGGACATGTAGAGAGAATGGAGCGAAACAAATGATCTTCAAGATGTATCAGTCTTAGTGGAAGTGAAGGCGGGGTAGGGGTCGGCCTAGGAAAGGGTTGGAGAGGGGTAAAGGAGGTTTTTTGTGTGCGAGGGCTTGGCGACTCCACGCAGGGGGCTTAGCGTGTTCTTGATAGGAGTGAATTCGGAAGACAAAAGTTTTAATACCTTGACGTGCTGTGGAGTGTGAGCAAAGTAACATTTATGAAGGGATTCACGGGAAACCGGCAGGCGGACTTGAGTCCTGGAGTGGGAAGTACAGTTCCTGCACTCTAAGGAGGGGAGTTAATGTTGCAGTTTAAAACTGTAGTGTAAAGCACCCTTCTGGCAAGACATGGAATGGGTGATGATGAGAAAGTTTTTCTTTTTCGGGCCACCCTGCCATGGTGGGAATCGGCCGTGTGTAAAAAAATAATAAAATAAATCTATGATTCACCTCATCATTCATAGACCCATCTGCGACACGTCCACTCCCAAATATCTGAATACAATTCACCTCCTCCATACCTCTTCCCTCCAATCTGAATTCAATCTTCATCACTTAATCTTTTTGTTATCCTCATAACCTTACTCTTTCCGTATTCACCTTTAATTTTCTTCTTTTGCACACCCTACCAATTCATCCACCAATCTCTGCAGCATCTCTTCAGAAACTCCCCAAGACACAGTGTCATCAGCAAAGAGCAGCCTGTGACAACTCCCACGTTGTGTGTGATTCTTTACTTTTAACTCCACGCCCTTGCCAAGACCTTCGCATGTTACTTTCGCTTACAAACCCAACTATAAATATATAAACAACAAGGTGACTGTTCTCTGATTTTGTGCCTTGTCTAAGGCTACTTGTTACTGGGAAAAATTTCCCTCTTTCCTACATACACTAACTTGAGCCTCACTATCATCGAAAAACACTTTCACTGCGTTCAGTAACCTACCTCCTACACCATACAACATTGCAACATCTGCACATTGCCCCCCCTAATCCAACCCTGTCAATCCGCCTTTTCAAATCCAAAATGCCACAAAGACCTCTTTAAGCCTATCTAAATACTGTTCCGACTTTTATAAAAAATGGTTTCTCTGTAACACCTGTCCACACACTCCCCTACCCTTTCCGAAAGCCTCCTTGTTCATACTGCTATCATATTTTCCTGTCTTACTCTTAATTCTTTCAATATAACTCTACCATACACTTTACCAGGTATACCAACAGACTTTTCCACCCCTATAATTTTTGTTTGCATCATCTTTTATACCCTTTTGTCTTTATACAAAGGAACAATGCATCTGCACTCACTGCCAATGCCCTTAGGTACCTTACCCTCTTCCCATACAATTCTTATACTAAATAATTGCACCACGCACATCCAAACATATCCCCACCTGCTTTTAAAATTTCTATCTTTATGCCCAACAATCCCAGCTGCCTTACCCCCTTTCATTAACCTACTGCCTCGACCGAACTTCCCCCACACTCACAACAGGCTTCTTCCTCACTCCTACAAGAATGTGTATTCCTCTGTCCCTAATACAAACAAATCAAGCTTCCCTATCTTCATCAACATTTACAACAATTCCTCAAAATATTCCTCCATCTCCCACTACCTTTTATTCTAACTCTCCATTTAATAACTCTCCACTCCATTTTAACTGACAAATCCATTTGTTCTCTAAGGCTTTCTTAACTTGTTAATCTCACTCCAAAACTTTTTCTTATTTTCACAAAATTTGTTGATAACATCTCACCCACATCTCTTTCATTGCTCTCTTTCTTTACATTGCCTTCACCACTCTCTTAACAAATTCCTCTCTTTTTCTCATATACTCTCCCTCCTTGCAATCACTTCTACATTGTTAAAAACTTCTCATATGCAAACTTTTTCTCCTTACTACTCCTTTACATCATCATTCCACCAATCGGCTCCTCTTCCCTCCTGCACCCACTTTCCTGTAACCCACCAACATACTGCGCTGAACCTCTTAAACACTACATTATTAAACCTAAACCTACCCCAATACCTCTTCGACCCCATTGGCCTATGCTTCGCAATAGCCCATCTATATATTATTTTTTTTATTATATTCACACTGGCCGATTCACCACCAAAGGCAGGGTGGCCCAAAAGGAAAAACTTCCCATCACTCCTCCATCACTGTCTTGCCAGAAAGGTGCTTTACACTACAGTTTTTAAACTGCAACATTAAAACACCCCTCCCTCTTCAGAGTGCAGGCACTGTACTTCCCATCTCCAGACTCAAGTCCGCCTGCCGGTTTCCCTGAATCCCTCATAAATGTTACTTTGGCTCACACTCCACAGCACGACAAGTATAAAAAACCATTTGTCTCCATTCACTCCTATCAAACACCCTCACCGCATGCCTGCTAATCCAAGACCCTCGCACACAAAACCTCCTTTCCCCATCCCTCAAACCCTTTCTAGGCCGACCCCTATCCCCGCCTTCCTTCCACTACAGACTGATACACCTTTGAAGTTTCATTCGTTTCGCTCCCTTCTCTCTACATGTCCCGAACCACCTCAACAACCCTTCCTCACCCTCGGAAAACAGTTTTTGGTAATTCCCGCACCTCTCCTAACTTCCAAAACTAACGAATTCTCTGCATTATAATCACACCACACATTAGCCCTCAGAAACATGACATTCTCCACTGCCCTCCAGCCTTCTCCATCGCTGCAACATTCATCACCCACGCCTTCACCACACCCATCTAAGAGCGTTGGTAAACCTATCTCTCATACATTCCCTCTCTTTGCCTCCAAGGACCAAAGTGTCTTTGTCATCCACAGACCCCTAAGTGCACCACTCCACTTTTTTCCCTTCATCAATTCTATGATTCACACAACATCTTTCATAGACCCAATCCGCTGACACGTCCACTCCCAAATAACTGAATATGGCGTTCACCTCCTCCATACCTCTCCCTCCAATCTGATATACAATCTCATCACCTAAATCTTTTTGTTATCCTCAAAACCTTACTACTCTTTCCTGTATTCACCTTAATTTTCTTCTTTTATGCACACCCTACCAAATTCATCCACCCAATCTCTGCACTTCTCTTCAGAATCTCCCAAAAGCACAGGACATCAGCAAAGAGCAGCTGTGACCAACTCCCACTTTGTGTGTGATTCTTTATCTTTAACTCACGCCTCTTGCCAAGACCCTCGCATTTACTTTCTCTTACAACCCCACTATAATATAGTTAAAACAACCACGGTGACATCACACATCCTTGTCTAAGGCCTACTTTAACTGGAAAAAATTTCCCATCCTTTCTTCTACATACTCTAACTTGACTCACTACCCGTAAAAAACTCTTCACTGCCTTTCAGTAACACTACCTCCTCACCCTACAACTTGCAACAGCTGCCACCATTGCCCCCCTATCCACCTGTCATACTGCCTTTTTCCAAACCCATAATCCACAAAGACCTCTTTAAGCCTTATCTAAATACTGTTCACCTTATATGTTTTTTCACTGTAAACACCTTGTCCACACACCCCCTACCTTTCGTACAGCCTCCTTGTTCATCGCTTTCCATATGCTCCGTCTTACTCTTTATTCTTTCAATTATAACTCTACCATACACTTTACCAGTTACACTCAACAGACTTATCCCCCAATAATTTTTGCACTCTCTTTTTAATCCCCTTTGCCTTTTACAAAGGAACTATGCATCCTCTGCCAATCACTGGTACCTTACCCTCATTCCATACATTTATTAAATAATTGCACCAACCACGGTCCAAAAACTATATACCCCACCTGCTTTAAAACATTTCTATCTTTTATCTCCATCAATCCCGCTGCCTTACCCCCTTCACTTTACCTACTGCCTCACGAACTTCCCCCACACTCACAACTGGCTCTTCCTCACATCCCAACAAGATGTATCCTCCTTGCCCTATACAACGAAACACAGTTTTTTCTTCCATCCTATCTTCGTCAACATTAAACAATTCCTCAAAATATTCCCTCCATCTTCCCAATACCTCTAACTCTCCCATTTAATAAGCTCTCCTCTCCTATTTTAAACTGACAAATCCATTTGTTCTCAATAGGCTTTCTTAACTTGTTAATCTCAACTCCAAAACTTTTCTTATTTTCACACAAAACTTTGTTGATAACATCTCACCCACTCCCTCTCATTTGCTCTCTTTTTACATTTGCCCAACCACTCACTTAACCTCTCTCTTTTCCTCCAATACTCTTCCCTCCTTGCCATCACTTCTACTTTGAAAAACGTCTCATATGCTAAACTTTTTCTCCTTACTACTCTCTTTACATCATCATTCCACCAATCGCTCCTCTTTCCCTCATGCACTCCACTTTCCTGTAACCACAAACGTCTGCTGAACACTCTAACACTACATTTTTCAACCTACGCCCATACCTCTTTCGACTACCCATTTATATTATATAATATATAAATATATTATATATATGTATAAATATATATATATATATATAACATATATAATCTATATAAATATATGTAAGTAGTAATTTATTCAGGTATAAACAGATCAGTTAACATAGAATTATCATATATAGAGCAGCCATATGATTAGAAACCTGGATACCCCCAAAAAGTCAGACAGAGTGACTTATATTCCACTGTGGGTCCTTTTACCTTTCTATTATAAACTATACAAGTTATAATTTTTCTTATCTATTCTATAATGATGATAACATCTTATTTTCATACTAAAAAGCCTATCTACATACATCGAGGGTCCATTAAGACTATCTATCAATAAGTGGACGAAGTGTCATTAAGACTATCTACAATACGAGGGTCATCTAAAGACTATTCTACAATACGAGGGTCATTAAGACTTATGCTACATTACGAGGGTCATTAAGAACTATCTTACAATACGAAGGGTCATTAAGACTATCTTACAATATCCGAGGTCATATAAGACAATCTACACAAATACAGGGTCATTAGACTATCATACAATACGAGGGTCCAATTCTCAGACAATTACAATACGAGGGTCATATAAGACTATCCATACTATACGAAGGGACATTAAGACAAATCTACAATACGAAAGGGTCATTAAGACTATCTACATTCTAGGGTCATGAAGACTATCTACAATACGAGGAGTCATTACAAGGAATAAGTAAAAATTTTCACGTTTGTTACCTGGAGTTTACCTGGAGAGAGTTCCGAGGGGGTCAACGCCCCCTCGGTCCCGGTCCCGTGACCAGCCCCTCTCCTGGTGGATCAGAGCCTGATCCAACCAGTTGTTACTGCTGGCTGCATCGCCACTCCACGTACGAGCCAACTGACCGGCTGTCAGGTACCGACTTTAGGTGCTAAAAATAGAAAAAATCACATCCCTCCCCTTTCTGGTAGCTACAATTCATCAACCCTTATTGAACACTCTTCTTGAACTGAGTTTCATGTGTATGACTGAGGCTTTTGGGGACATGGTGCAGGGTAGTCTCTGTTCCCTATATAAATCACTATTATAAGTATATATATATAAATAATTATATATAATATATATTATTAATATATAAATATATAGATATATATAGAATATATAAAGTAGTAAAATATATAAATATATATATATATATAAATAATATACATATATATATAAATATATATATAAATATATATATATGTCGTGCCACTAAGTAAAAACTGGTCAATTAGCAGGGGGCCGAACTCATTTAAAATTATCCTTTCTAAACATTTCATTATACGTTTAAAAAATATATTTTTTTTTCATTAATGTTAATATAAAAATTTATAATTTTGCACCAAAGAATCTTAGAAAACTTACCTAAACCTTATTATAACAAGAACAATTTATTTTAGCCTAACCCAACTAAATATATTTTAGATTTGTTTACAATAATTTAATACTAAACAAACACAGTGAAATATATTTTTTTCGTTAGGTTCAGAATGATTTTGGCGAAATATTGCATACACAAATTTTTTGCATGTCCTATATGGCAAGATGAGCGTTGCTATTTAAGCCAAGATCGCAAGTTCTGCCTGTTCGGCACGACATATATATATATAATATATATATATATATATATATATATATATTATATATATTATATATATATATATATAATATATATATAATATATAATATATATATATATATATGTCGTGCCGAATAGGCGGAACTTGCGATCTTGGCTTAAAAAACAACGCTCATCTTGCCATATAGGACAAGCGAAAATTTGTGTATACAATAATGTCGCCAAAATCATTCTGAACCTAACGAAAAAAATATATTTCACTTTGTTTGTTTAGTATTAAATTATTGTAAACAAATCTAAAATATATTTAGTTGGGTTTGGCTAAAATAAATTGTTCTTCTTATAATAAGGTTAGGTAAGTTTTCTAAGATTCTTTTGGTGCAAAATTAAAAAATTTTACATTAACATTAATGAAAAAAAAATATATCTTTAAACGTATAACAGAAAATTTTATAAAGGACTTAATTTTAAATGAGTTCTTGCTAATTGACCAGTTTTACATATTCGGCACGACATATATATTTATATAAGAGAGAGATATATATATATGTATATATATCTATATATAAATATATATATATATATATAATATATATAATATATATATATATATATATATATATATATATATTAAAAAAACCACATTCCTCTTGAAAAGGGGGGAACAGCAGGAACCCCCCCCCAAAAAAGGCAAAGCCCCCGCCCGCTCATAAACTGCCCGGGAAAAAGTCGGGGGGAAATTTTTTTTTTTAAGTGTATTAATGAGGGGAAAAAATTTTTATAGCATACCCGGGGGAAAACTATTTATGGGCAGTGATCCTTCTGATTTAATGTTGACAGTGGTTACTTAACTAGCTTTAGTTAACACGGGCTTTATTAACACAGGATTTTTTTTCCCCAAAATTTTTAGTTAACCCTGCTTCAATTTTATCAATGACAAAAGAAAATTTTCGAACAAACCCCCTACGGTGACCTGAAGACAAAAAAAAACCGTGATTTCGAACTCAGTTTTTTAAAAAACGTTTGACCACCCTGCCGTTAACATAAAACAAATGACGACTCGATAATAATACAAGAAGGACCGTAAAAGGGATCTAAAATTTCGTCCCGGTTTTTTTGGAGATGATTGTGGGGGGTTTGAAAACCTTGATTCCCCGTTTATATTCATGATGATTGTTGGGGGTTTTTGGGCACCTTAAATTTTGTTTTAAAATGATGAAAGGGGGGAAAAGGGTTGGGACACCTTGAAAACCGTTAAATCAAAGATGATTGTGGAGGGTTTGACACCTTGAAATTTCCCGTTATATTATGATTAAAATTTTGGAGGGTTTAACAAACCTTATTCCTGTTATATCATGATGGGTTGTTGGGGGTTGGACAAAACCCTTTAATTTTGTTATAATCAATGATTGGGGGAGGTTGGAAAACCTTGAATTTCCCGTTAATCATAAAGATTTGGAAAGGGTTTTGGGCACCCTTTATTCCTGTTTAACAAAGATGATTGTGGGGGTTTGAAACCTTGATTCCTGTTATATCTTAAAGATTGTGGGGGTTGGACACCTTGAATTTCCTGTTATATCAAAATGATTGTGGAATTTTGGGCAAACCCTTTATTTCCCGTTATATCATGATGATTGTGGGGTTTTACAAAACCCTTTATTCCTGTTAAAAATCAGATGGTTTTTGGAATTTTTGACCCTTGATTTCCCTTTTTTATTAAAGGTTTTTGGGGGTTGTAACCCCCTTTTTATTCCTGTTATATCTGATGATTGTGGGGGTTGTAAAACCCCGATTCTGTTATACATGAAAATTGTGGGGGTTTTTGACACCTTATTCCTATTATACATGAGATTTTGGGGGGTTGTGACACCTTTTATTTGTTATCTCATAAAGGTTTTGAAGGGGGGTAAAAACCTTTAATTTTGTTATACGGATGAAATTTTAGAGGTTTTTGAACACCTTGGTTTCCTTTATATCATGATGAAATTTTAAAGGGTTTTAAAACCTTGATTCCTTTATATCATGATGATTGTGGAGGTTTTTGACACCCTTTTATTCCTTTTTAATCATAATGGTTGTGGGGGTTTGGACACCTTGAATTTCCCGTTATTCATGATGGTTGTAGAGGTTGTGGAAACCCTTTATTCCTGTTATATCTTTATGGGTTTTTTAGAGGTTTTTGACAACCTTGATTCCTTGGGGGGTTAATCATGAGATTGGGAGGTTGTGACAAAACCCTTTTTTTCCTGTTTTTAAAACATAAAGGTTTGTTTTTGGTTTAAAAACCTTGGGTTCCTTTTTAAAAATTTTATGGGAAAAAAGGTTTTTAAGGTTGTGACACCTTGATTCCTTTTTATAACATGATTTTTTGGGGGTTGTAAAAAACCCTTTTTCCTGTTATAACAAGATGGGGGGGTGGGGGTTGTAAAACCTTTATTCCTGTTATAAAAAAAAGATGGTTGTGAGGTTGTAACACCTTTTTAAATTTCCCGTTAAATCATAAAGGTTGGGGAGGTTGTGACAAACCCTTATTCCTGTTATATCAAAGTTGTAGGAAAAAACCGCCCCTTTTAACATAAGAGGGAAGGGGTACAACCTTTAATTTTTTAAAACCCCAATTTTGGGGTTTTTTTACCTTTAAATTCCCGGGAAAACAATGAAATGAGGTTTTAACACCTTTAACCTGATGAAAATGATATTTTAGGTTTTTAACACCTTTACCCCCGGGGAAAACCTGAATTTTTGTTTTAACCCTTTTTTCCATTTTTTGAAAATTTTTGGGAGGGGGAAAAAAACCCAACTGATAACAAGAAGGTAATAAATATAATAAAAATATTTAATAATATTTAAAATTAATTTTAATAAATTTAAAAAAATATTAAAATTAAATAAATTTTAAAGCCCTTCAGTTGAAAAAACCCCGGGGAAAAATAGGGAAAATGAACCAATATATTATAAAAAAAAGATTGATAAGGGGTTTTTATTTTATTTATTAAAAATTTTTGTTTTGTTTTTTTAAATTTTAAAATTTTAAAATTCTTCAGTGAAAAAGGGCCTTTGGGGGCCAAAAAGGGGGAATGTTGAAAAAGGGTTTGAATTATATTTTGACTAAAAACCCCTGCCGCCCGGGTTTAAAACCATTTTTCATTTTAAAAAACCACCTTTTTCCCCCCGGGGGGGAAAAATTTTCCAAAAATGTCACCGCCGCCCCGGATTTTTTAAAATTTTAACTCAAACCTTTTTCCACCGGTGAACAAAATTGACTCTACCCGGGCCGGGTGAAAAATATTACTCTAAACCTTCCGCCCGGGTGAACCAAAATTTAACTCTAAACCCGCCCCCGGTTAACATATTGAACTAACCCGCCGCCCGGGTGAACATATTGACTCTAACTGCCGCCCGGATGAACATATTGACTCTACCTGCCGCCCGGGTGAACATATT
>NC_069399.1:131443197-131445413 GCF_026875155.1 Cherax quadricarinatus | reverse complement strand
TACACTAGAGAAAACACTAAGTGTTCGGGGCCCAAGACTGTTCAACAGCCCCCACCAGCAAAAAGGGGGCTTTACGGAAGACCCTGGTTGTCTTCAAGAGGAGCTGGACAGATACCTAAAGACGGTGCTGGATCAGCCGGGCTGTGGTTCATACGTTGGATTGCGTGCGCCAGCAGTAGCAGCCTCCTTGATCAGGCCCTGATCCACCGGGAGGCCTGGTCGTGGACCGGGCCGCGGGGGCGTTGATCCCCGGAATACCCTCCAGGTAGACTCCAGGTAGGTAGGTGTTGTACCTGCTTCTGACTGATCAACTTGTTGGTATCGTTCCTTATATCTAATGATATCAAATACATAGTTTCTTCATAATGGTCCACGACGGACAGAAACAACGTCTTCACAAATTTCATCTCGCTGTTGCTTAAAAGTTGTGCCAAGAGAGTTAACATGATGCTGAGACACTGAAAGTCAGGAACCTCAGTTCACTGTAACTCTCAGCAAAGGCAGGATGGCAGCTCGATTGCTAGTGCACTCAGCTCACACACTGAGGTCCGTGGTTGATGCCCGGTACGAGTGAAACACTGGGACGTGTTTCCTTAAGACACCTGCTGTCCCGGTTCACCTAGCAGTAAAATAGGTACCTGGTGTTCCTCGATTGGTTTGAGTCGCATCCTGGGGACAAACCTTGACCTAATTTGCCCCAGGATGCAAGGGCTTTGTATATAGTAGTATGTTATTGATGTCAGCTAGGACTGTATACCTTGTACATGTACTTGTAGAATAAAGATATTATTATTATTATTAGTAGTAGTATAGTTAGTAGTAGTAGTATATAACTAACAGGAACAGGGGTAAATGTAACCATAGACCTAAGCAAGAACAATTATTAGGCCTAGGCGGGAAATGCGACATGATAAAAACCAGAAACTTAGAGAAGATATAGCTGTCTTCAAGAAGGCACTGGACAGGTACCTAAAGTCAGTAACCTGACCAGCCGGGCTCTGGTTCGTACGTCGGGTTGTGTGTATGGCCAGCAGCAACATCCTGGTTGATCAGTCCCTGATCCACCATGGGGCTTGGTCACAGACCGGGCCGCGGGGGCGTTGACCCACGGAACTCTCTCCAGTATACTTCAGGTATACCTATGATAAGCGAAGCGACTGAAAGGGAATAACAGATTAGCAAGCAGTGTGAATACTGGATACAACAGCACAATCCACACGATACTGAAGTGAAAACACAGGTGCAGAGCAAGTTTCATTGTGACGTTTCGCTCTGTATAGAGCCTTTGGGGGGACCGTTTCTGCAGACATGGAAGGCGTATGAATCACCTAGTATGCTCACCACAGTGAACACAGTGCAGGAGACAGCACACGCAGTCAGCTGGGTAACCAGGGTTTCCCTGGGGGTCACAATGGTTCACTTGGGGTCACCCGGGGTCAGAGAGAGGTGAAAAGATAGTGCTTATACAGGAAGTTGTGTGATCCTTACCTGACTTCAACCCAGCCTCTGAGACGCTCCGTCACCAGTACACATACATCTCTCTGTATGGTTGTTTACCAACATACATCTCTCTGTATGGTTATTTACCAACATACAACTCTCTGTATGGTTGTTTACCAACATACAACTCTCTGTATGGTTATTTACCAACATACATCTCTCTGTATGGTTGTTTACCAACATACATCTCTCTGTATGGTTATTTACCAACATACAACTCTCTGTATGGTTATTTACGAACATACAACTCTCTGTATGGTTATTTACCACATACATCTCTCTGTATGGTTATTTACCAACATACATCTCTCTGTATGGTTATTTACCAACATACAACTCTCTGTATGGTTATTTACCAACATACATCTCTCTGTATGGTTATTTACCAACATACATCCCCTCTGTACGGTTATTTACCAACATACATCTCTCTGTATGGTTATTTACCAACATACATCTCTCTGTATGGTTATTTACCAACATACAACTCTCTGTATGGTTATTTACCAACATACATCTTTCTGTATGGTTTATTTACCAACATACATCTCTCTGTATGGTTATTTACCAACATACATCTCTCTGTATGGTTATTTACCAACATACAACTCTCTGTATGGTTATTTACCAACATACATCTCTCTGTATGGTTATTTACCAACATACATCTCTCTGTATGGTTATTTACCAACATACAAACTCTCTGTATGGTTATT
>NC_069399.1:131423197-131433197 GCF_026875155.1 Cherax quadricarinatus | reverse complement strand
GAGAATAATAGAAGTTCAGAGGTTTTACTTCTGGTTTATATATCTTCTTGAAGACCTCGTATAGATCACACTGTTCACTTCTGATCTCCGTATTACAGAGTGGACATCATTGCGCCAGCAAGCTTATAAATGGAGTTTACCTGGAGAGGGTTTCGGGGGTCAACGCCCCCGCGGCCCCGTCTGAGACCAGGCCTCATAGTAGATCAGGGTCTGATCAACCAGGCTGTTACTGCTAGCAGCACGCAAGCTGACGTACGAACCACAGCTCGGTTGGTCAGGTACTGACTTTAGGGGCCTGTCCAGTGCCTTCTTGAAGACAGCCAGGGGTCTATTGGTAATCCCTCTTATGTATGCTGGGAGGCAATTGAACAGTCTTGGGTCCCAGACACTTATTGTGTTGTCTCTCAGTGTACTCGTGGCGCCCCTGCTTTTCATCGGGGGAATGTTGCATCTCCTGCCGAGTCTTTTGCTTTCATGGGGGAGTGATTTTCGTGTACAGGTTTGGTACCAATCCCTCCAGGCCCTTTCCCAGTTTTATATTATCATGTATCTCTCTCGCCTGCATTCGAGAAATACAGATCAAGGACCTTCAACCGTTCCCAGTAGTTTAGGTGCCTTATTGCACTTACGTGTGCTGTGAAAGTTCTTTGTACACTCTCCAGGTCTGCAATGTCGCCAGCCTTGAAGGGGGCCGTTAGTGTACAGCAGTATCCCAGCCTAGAGAGCACAAGCGATTTGAGGAGAATCATCATGGGCTTGGCATCCCTAGTTTTGAAGGTTCTCATTATCCATCCTATCATTTTACTAGCGGATGAGGTAGATACATTGTTGTGGTCTTTGAAGGCGAGATCCTCTGACATTATCACTCCCAGGTTCTTCACATTACTTTTCCGCTCTATTGTATGGTTAGAATTTGTGGTATACTCTGACACATTTTTAATTTCTTCAAGTTTTCCATATCTGAGTAGTTGAAATTTCTCCTCGTTGAACTTCATATTGTTTTGAGTGTCCCATTCGAAGATTTGGTTTATGTCCGCTTGGAGTCTCGCAGTGTCTTCGGTGGAGGTCACTGCCATTGTAATCTGGGTGTCATCCGCAGAGGAAGACACGGAGCTATGGCTTACATCTCTGTCTAATTCAGAAATGCCTTATGGAACAGAGCTTTTTAATTTACTCTGTTTACTATTACTCTTTGTGTTCTATTTGTCAGGAAGTTGTAGATCCATCAACCAACTTTACGTATATAGGCTGAAAGCCCAGAATTTGTACACTCAGGAAAGTCGCAGAACTAGTGAGAAATGATTTTTCAGCATAGAAATGGAAAGCCACAATAAATGAAGATAATATAAGAGCATCTTGAAAAAATCTAACGAAGACAGGAATCTCTGCAACAATTTCTTCCTGGACAAATTTAAATTTGAAAAGTACATAGGAAAGCACTAGTTTGTCAACACAGCTGTGAGTGGAAGAAACTCCAGAGCAGCCTCACTCAAGAGAGATAGTTACGAAATGACTATAATTATAACCTTAAGTTTTAAAAGGGTGGACCGGTCAGCCAGCAGAAGGCCTCGGTCAGATGACCAACGGCTCCAGCTGGCGGGTAAACATATGACTAAGACTCTCATCAGGAAACACTTGTTCCCCAATGGAAATAAGTCACTTTGTCTGACTTTTCGGGGGTTATCCCAGGTTCTCTACACATATGCTGCTATGTATGATAATCTAGGGTAACTGTATTCGTGTATACCTGAGTAAACTTACTTACCTGAATAAACTTACTGTTGCATAAAAAGGGGTTATTAAGTCTGAAGTAACACATACAGAGTCTGTTTGGATAGAATTTTCAGAGGGGCATGAAAAACTGATTTTAGGAGTGATATACCGTCACCCAAACTTAGATAGGGACCAAGGGAGACTACTAGGGGAGGAAATTGTTAAGGCCACAAGGCACGATAATGTAGTAATTCTAGGAGACTTTAATTTTAGTCATATTGATTGGAATTTTCTTGACTGGGAATTTAGAATCATACGAACTTTTTAAAGTAGTTCAGGATTGTTTTTTGAAGCAGTTTGTGACAGAGCCTACAAGGGGAAATAACCTGTTTGACTTAGTTATGGCAAACAATGAATCCCTTGTTAATAATTTAGAAATTCGAGGAACTGGGTGCTAGCGACCACAAAAAAAATTACATTTAGCATTGAATGGAAGTACGATAGTAGCGATAACTCATAACAGTCCCAGATTTTCGCTTAGCAGATTACGATGGGCTTAGAGAACACTTATCATCTGTTGACTGGGGTAACGAAGAGAGCTATCAATATGACAGTTTTCTGAACACTATACATGCTGCTCAAAAAGCGTTTATCCCATATAAAGAAATTAGATCAAATAGAAATGACCCAAAATGGATGAATAAAGGCTCAAATATCTACAGGGCATAAGAAAGGAATTTATAGGCGTATCAAAAGAGGTGAGGGTCATCTTATGAATCAGTATATTGACATTAAGAGGGACATTAAAAAGGGGATAAGAAAAGCTAAAAGGGGACTATGAAATTAAAGTTGCTAGGGATTCTAAACTAACCCAAAAAGTTTTTTCCAGGTCTATAGAACAAAAGTTAGAGATAAGATAGGACCCCTTAAAAATAACTATGGGCACCTTTCTGACAAAGAGAATGAAATGTGCTTGATTTTAAATAATTATTTTCTCTCAGTTTTTACACAGGAAGGGCAAATAACAATATTCCAGTAATTTAAATTTTTTCAGTGGGCTAGAAGAAAAATAAATTATGTAACATCACAGTCACTAGTGAGATGGTTGTGAAGCGATAGACAGACTGAAGCAAAATAAGTCGCCGGGTCCTGATGAGGTTTTTTCAAGGGTTCTTAAGGAATGCAAAATGGAACTCTGTGAACCATTAACGAATATTTTTTAATTTATCTCTTCAAACAGGTGTAGTGTCTTATGTGGAAGATGGCTAATGTAACTCCTATTTTAAAACAGGGGACAAGCGTTACTTGTCAAATTACCGCCAATAAGCCTGACCTTTATTGTAGGCAAATTACTAGAGGGCAATTAAGCTGAGATTTAAGAAGCCATCTCGATAAGCATAGCTTGATTAATGATACTCAGCATGGATTCACAAGAGGGCCGGTCTTGTCTAAACTAATTTATTAACTTTCTTCAGTAAAGCTTTGAGGCTGTTGACCACAATAAAGAATTTGATATTATTTACTTAGATTTTTGTAAGGCTTTTGATAGAGTTCTGCACCCCTAGACTGTTAAAGAAAGTGGCAGCTCATGGTAGGGGGGAAAAGTGCTCTCGTGGATCGAGTCATGGCTCACTGACAGGAAGCAGAGATGTCCATAAAGGGGGTTAAATCCGAGTGGGGATCTGTAACAAGTGGCTTTCCCACAGGGATCAGTTTTGGGGCCCCGTTGTTGTTTAAATATATATCAATGATCTTGATGAAGGAATTACTAGTGATATGAGCAAATTCCCCCATGACACAAAGATAGGTAGGATAATTGATTCAAACGTAGATGTTATGGAACTTCAGGAGGATTTAAACAAACTCATTCTTGGTCAAAAAAAGTGGCAGTTTGCAGTTCAATGTAGAATAAATGAAAGGGTTTTCTGAAGCTTGGGGGGTGCCCAAAAACCCTAGTACTTATAATTTAAAAATGATGTAGAACCCTTAGCCATACAGTTTGCGAAAAGGACTTGGGGGTTATGGTGAGCAGCAACCTTAAACCAAGACAGCAATGCCTAAGCGTACGTAATAAGGCAAATAGATTACTGGGTTTATATCAAGAAGTGTAAGCAACAGAAGTCCAGAGGTCATACTGCAGCTTTTTTACATCATAGTAAGGCCTCACCTAGATTATTTCAGCTCAGTTCTGGGCTCCGTATTACAAAATGGACATAAATTCGTTAGAAAAACATTCAGCGTAGGATGACTAAATTAATACTTAGCATTAGAAATCTTCCTTATGAAGAAAGTTGAAGACTCTTAGTTCATTCATTGTTAGACAAGAATGAGGGGGACCTGATCGAAGTGTATAAGTGGAAGAAGTATAATAAAGGGTATTAATAAGGTTTGGGATGTCTCTCCAAGGAGAACCGCAGAAAATGGATTTAAATTAGATAATTTTGGGATTTAGAAAGGACATAGGAAAAGTATTGGTTTGGAAATGGTAGTTGATGAGTGGAACAGTTCCCTAGTTGGTTTATTGAGGCTGGGACTTTGGTAGTTTCAAATCTAGGGTTGGATAAGTACATGAGTGGTAGGGGTTGGATTTGAGTGGGATTTCACATCAAGAGCTATTTTTTGGGGTGGCATTGAAAATTGGGTTGGGCAAAATGTTTGTTAGGGGATGAATTGTAAAGGATGCCTAGTTATGGGCCGCAGGCCTCCTGCAGTTTTCCTCCTTTCTTATTTTCCCTTAGTTTCCTAACAATTTCCCTAACCTAACCCTTGAAGTT
The DNA here is from genome assembly GCF_026875155.1 of Cherax quadricarinatus. Taxonomy (NCBI): domain Eukaryota; kingdom Metazoa; phylum Arthropoda; class Malacostraca; order Decapoda; family Parastacidae; genus Cherax; species Cherax quadricarinatus. The sequence continues at coordinate 131,428,710 of NC_069399.1, read as the reverse complement.
ATGGACACAAGTAAGAAACCACCACACTCATCTTTTTCATCTCAGCCAGTGTTGGTTGACGTTATTTGTTTCCTCTAACAATGTTAACATAAATTCTGGTCTCAAGATGCTATAGTTACGCTTCCCAAAGTAGCTCACCAGTCTCCACACGCTATATTCACATTGATTCTTATATTTGATTTTGTTTTGTTTTGTACAGTGCACTATACATACATACATCATATATATTAAAAGCAGACCAAATACGGGTTTACATGATTTTAATGTTCCAAAACTAAGGGTGACATGCAAGACACATGAGGTAAACGACATCTTTAAGAGAACCTTGCTACGGGGTGGATGCCCACCCGAGAGGGAGCCCCGATCACTAGCAGCCAACAATACCCACAACCCAGAAAAAACCGCCCGACGGGATTACCATTATCTTGGAGATTGAACATTAAAAGGGTATAAATACGACAGGTTGTTGGGTTTAAGACACATATGCAACAGTTAGTATCTTTTTTAAATAAGATACCTAACTGTGTATAAGGGGAAAGAAGGTTTTAATAAAGGGGTGTTAATAAGGTCTTGAGGATGTCTCCCCAAAGATACCTAACTTTATTAATAAAGATCCTAACTGTTGCATATGTGTCTTCCCTAACATCCTTGGAAAATGGCAAGTCTAGCATGGGACTATACCTTGGTCACATGGCCCTGACACCTTATCCATAACTGTGGGGCGACAGGGAGGAGCTGCTGACCACAGAGGGTCCAAGATCGAAAGTACAGGACATAACCAACAGTATCAGTTTGCCCATTGGGATCAGAGCCCTTTGGGGATCATGGGGGAAAATGACCCGTTTCCTTAAGAATTGGGTTCCAGCTCATCGACACCACCGGGGAAACCAGGGCAGCCACTTTCATGTTCCAGCGCCTCAGCATAGCCCATCCAGGGGGAAATTGCTTGCTGATACTGGGCTCGCGTCCACCCTCGGAGGAGCTGAGGAAATTCATGATCTTTAATACATTGTACACTGTATTCATGTTTGTGTTTTTCGTAAATGTATTCTGTTATTAATAAATGTTAACATGATATCAAAATATAGGGGGTGGTGGGAAAAAAGAAAATATTCAACAGCTCCGGGGAAAACCCTTTGAGTTTTCCCCGAGGTACGTTTCATTGTCTTCTCTGAGGTGAGGGTCCCGAGTCCGCTATAGTGGTGATATTTCCCCTATATTGTATACCCCCACACACACACACACACCACAACACACCACACACACCACACACACCACACACACACACCACACAACACACACACCACACATATATATTTATATATATATATATATATATATATATTTATATATATATATATATATATATATATATATATATATATTATTTATTATAACACTGGCGATTTCCACCAAGGCAGGGTCCCCGAAAAAGGGAAAACTTTCACCATCATTCATCCTCACTGTCTTTGCCAGAAGGGTGTTTACACTACAGTTTTAAACTGCAACATAATCATACCCCCCTTTTCAGATGCAGGCACTGTACTTCCCATTTCCAGGATCAAGCCCGGCCCTGCCGGTTTCCTGAACCCCTTCATAAATGTTACTTGCTCACACTTCAACAGCCGCAAGTATTAAAAAACCATTTGTTCCTCCTCATCTTATCAAACACGCTCACGAAATACCTGTGGAAGTCCAAGCCCCTGCACACAAAAACCTCCTTTACCCACTCCCCAAACCTTTCCTGGGCCCGACCCTACCCGCCTTCCTTCCACTACAGACTGATACACTCTTAAAGTCATTCTGTTTCGCTCCATTCTCTCTACATTTCGAACCACCTCAAAACCTTCGTCAGCCTATGGACAACAGTTTTGGTAATCCCGCCCCTCCCCTAATTTTCCAAACTACGAATTCTCTGCATTATATTCAAAACCACACATTGCTTCAGACATGACATCTCCATGCCTCCAGCTTTCTCCTCGCTGCAACTTTGTTATAGTGTTACTGTTTAGTGGATTAGTGCATCTTCAATGCATTCCCCCGTCTTAAGTCATATTCTTTAATCACAGTTAGCTTCATTTGAATTTAATGAGGTGTTCCAACATGTCCAACACGTCCTCCAAGGACAAATTTCCTTTGTCTCACAGACTCCTAAGTGCACCACTCACTCTTTTCCCCTCATTCAATTTAGGATTCACCTCATCTTTCATAGCCATCCGTGACACGTCCACTCCAAATATCTGAATACGTTCACCTTCCATACTCTTCCTCCAATCGAATTATATATTATAAATTTTATATATATTTTATATATATTATTATATTATATTTTAATATATATATATTATATATATATATATCATTTTTTTAAATTATATCATTAATGTAGTAAATATACCGCCATTATCCGCATCATCGTTATCATCATCTTCATTATCTTTATAAGTGGCATCATCATCATCAAAATCATAATAAATTCGTAATAGCATCTTCATCTTTATATTTTGCAGAATCATCATTTTCTTCATTATCATTATAAGCAGCAGTAGCACTCATCATTATAAGCAGCAGTAGCACTATCATCATTATAAGCAGCAGTAGCACTATCATCATCGTCATTATAAGAAACATTAGCATCATTATCTTCATTATATTTGTAGTAGCATTATCATTCTCATAATTATAAACAGATTAGACTAGTCCAGTACACATTTTTATCTGATTTTTGCAGTGGATGATTGCGAATTGATTAGACTCATTATAAATAAAAAAAATGACTTTTATGATGACCTATCAATCGACTATCTCTACAAGTCCTCGAGAAAGTTAAAACTGATCTGTATTTGCTGTAATAACAGCAATATGTGGCTGTGTGACAGCAGCTTACAGCATGACACTGAACAACCACTGAGCTTGTGGAGACAACACCACCACCAGCAACAACAACACTAACCCCAACAACAACACCCACAACAACACCCACAACAACAACAACAACAACAACAACAGAAGCAACAACAACAACAACAACAGCAACAGGTATAACAAAGACAAAGGAACTGGAGAGTGGACGATGAACGCCCCGCCTGCCGCCAGGGGGACCTCAATTCCTCCAGCTCAAGTAAAAGCAACGCCTCAAGATCAGATGTTTTGTGACCGAACAATCTGATCAAGCACTTATCTGCTCTGCTTTAATAAGGCTCACACTGCCTTGTACTCCTCCAGCTCAACATAGATGAGAGAAATCTTCGTGTTATGTTCCTTTTGGCCCCTTGGTAGAAGGTCCAGAAGCCTGTGTTTTATGGTCTGTGCGGGGCTGCCACCTCACAGAGCACCTTTGTAGGACATCAAGATGCCAGCCAGATGCAGTCTGGTACTTGATTTTAGCAGTGATATTCATGATTTACTAATTTATGGTCAGTAAAAGTATATCAAATGCGACATCCTACTTTATGATGAACGGCAGAGCAATCAGAAAAAGTACAAACTCGTAAATTGCGTTTATAATCAACAATCCAGCTGCATGCGAGCACAAGAGGCATGACTGTGTGTAGGATGTGAAGGAGGTAGGCTGCTCACGTATGCCCAATCCTTCTGTTATATACAGTTATCAGAGTCTCCCCTCAAATGCTGGTGAGTCGAGGCTCGTCGAAATCTGATGCTCTAAGTATATGTCGACAAAAACTGCCTTAATATATAAACAATATGAACATTAGAAGATTAAATTGGCGATGTTCTGTTTAACGAGGTCTCACTCTACAGGGTGGGTCAGAAATTTTCTATTTCTATTGAAATATAATCAGATAAATTGATTAATTTCCAATGTTTCTTCGCGTGTCAGGGGGACGTCCCTCTCTCTCTCTCACGACATAAAAGGGGCGCTGAGAAAAACTGTCAAAATAAGGGGGCTACACGATGAACTGGGGAAGTTCTTGGTGTCAAAATGTTCTTTGAGTCCTGCTGTAAGTGGTCATCTCTAAATATAGCCGGAACTTCCTTCACATGTGGAATGTTGTTGTCCTCAGGCTTGAGGTGACTGAGGCTGGAGGCGTCCACTACCATCGAGCCCCAGCGCACACGTGGCTTCTTTTTACTCATTTATCCGATATTTCGGATACAAGACAGCTGATTACGATATGCAAATGATCGCTTAGAGTACGACTATGTCCTCGGGGCTCACTAGTTAGCTCTCTAGTAATAGAAAAGTATATTTTTAGTGATACTTTTGGTGACTGTGGCAGCAAGAGGAGAGGGCCCTGACCAGGCTAGCCACCTGAGCCACACCACACAGCTACACCCACGGTTGTTCATTTATGCGAACACCGGTACTCGACAACACTCTCTGCTTATTCATATTTTTAATTCGGACTTGAAACATATACACAACACCGTCGACTGTGCGCTGTTAGCATCACTTTTATTTAGGTTCTCCTCCCTTACACAATTAACTTCACCTTGTCGCTCTTACTTATCCGAACTTCATTTCTAAATAACATCGAAAACCATCTTCTCTTGTTTATCCGAACATCGTGTTTCCCATACCTCAGACAACCCAGTGCCTCGTATATCCGTCTTTCCCCCAACATTACCCAGCAGTTCATGTTGATCGTTTAACCAGACCCCGCTACCCCACACATAGTGTTAGTCTATGTCTCTCGTTTATCTGAACTCTGCTTGTCCCCGGACTGTTTCACGACTTTGCTGCCTATCATCCATTCGTTTTCATTTATCCGGAGTCCCCTTCTGAATAGCCGACCACTGAATCCCTTCCTTTATCTGATTCTTTTTTCCTGTACACTGTGAGTACCTGCCCACTGGCCACCACCTCTGCCTCTTCACTTATCCGGCCTTTATTAACTCGCGCTTATCCGACCCCCAACCCCTCCACCTGGTTAAAACCGAAGCTAGAGTTCATAAATAATTGCTAGATATTTTTAGCACATCTGTATCTATTAATTACTAGTTTCTTATTTGGTAATAGCACTTGTGCTATTCTCTCCACTATGAATATTATCTATTAAAATATTATATCTAGTGTAACAACAGCACTACACTCAGTATAATAACAGCACTACACTCAGTTATATATATATATATATTTTATATATATATATATATATATATATATATATATATATATTAATATATATATATATATATATATATATATATATTTATATATATATTATATTATACTATTTCTGCCAGTGTTGTGGGTTTCAATACACTCCACGTCAGATTCATTAGTAAAATTATTATAAGCAACACTCATCCGTACACTCAGTAGAAACACAAAACACAAGAACGTAAGGGACACTGCAGTAGGCCTACTAGTCCATGGTAAGCTATTAAGATGCCAGAGTTCTGGCATCAATGACAATACTTGGAAGTTTGTTCCACTTATCTACACTTCTTCCCTGTATTGTTTCTAAATCTAAACTTGTCCACTGCCGCGAGTTCTGTCTTGGTTGTGAAAAAGGGGCCCAAGTGTCCCGTAGCTCGAATGGTAGCGC
>NC_069399.1:131388197-131420697 GCF_026875155.1 Cherax quadricarinatus | reverse complement strand
TATATATATATATATATATATATTTATATATATATATATATATATATATATATATATATATATATATATATATACATACATATATATACCTCCGTGTGTACATATGCTATATCCTCTGGTTTCATTATTAAGCTGGGAAAAACGAGAGAAACGATAAGGAGAAAAAAACTTTCAGAAAATATATGTAATTTACATATTTATTAATATAAGTGTACCAGGACAGAAAACATGAAAATTATTATCTGAATTTCATATTTCTTGGCATGCAGTTGCAACATTAATAATCAAGTATGGTACAGCAACATAAAGGACCCCAGCGAAAATAAGTCACTTTGTCTGACTTTTCTGGGTTATCTTAGGTTCTCTACATATATGCTGCTATGTATGATAATCTATGTAACTGTATTTGTGTATACCTGAATATATTTATTACTAGCATAGTGTACCATAGACGGACGCTGAGACTGTTTGGTTTAGTTTATCATTACTGACGATGTCAGTGCATAGAAAACGAGCACTGCTGCAGAAACTCCTGCATAAGACCAACACGAGACCAATTTCCGTTTTCTAGATCTGTTCATTAGTAAAAATGAAGATTTTATTATGATTTTTAACGCAGAGGGTTAACCACCCTCTACCCTTCAAACAAAACTGTTTGCCATACTCCTTGCACTCAAATGCGTCCATGAATCTAAGACTAACAGTTTAATTGTAACTGATTCTCTGTCATCCATAAATGCTCTCAACTCATTCAAAAAAGTTTATTCTCTATAAGGATTACAATGCTGAGTTTACAGAAATTTGGTTATTGTGTGGTTTACATGTAGTAAAATTGTGATTACAGAGTGTACCACTAGAACGCTTAGCATGACTAGGCATTTCGGGCATACTTAGTTTTATTCTTAATTGTAAAATATTACAAATTATGAGGTAAGTTGGTATTATGGCTAAGTGACTAAATACTAGTTTGTGAGTTTAGCAATGTGAATGCTTTTGTTTTGACACAGTATATAGTTTCAGTATTGGAGTATCACAGGATTCATTATTTTAAGACTGAGATTAATATTTCTGTTTATGGTCAAATGAGTGAGCGAGTGTAAGTATAAATTGTGGCATGCTTGTGTCAGAAGCCAGACAAAGGTATGGTAAGATTGTGGACAGTGGAGTCAGAGTGCACATGCTGTGGATTCCATCTCACATTGGTCTTCAGATGCATGATAGAACTGATAAATTGGCTAAGCTGTATGCTTTCAAAGAGGGAGTAGATTACAATCTTGGCTTGTCAGGTAGTAGTTTGAGAACAATAATACGAAAAGAACTTCAAATGAACTTTATTGACTTAAGACTTAGGGAGACTGACACAAGTCAGTCCATCTATCATCATTTCATCATGCAGGAGGAGCCACATGTCTATGGTGCATCCAACAAAATAAGCAGACTCTTGGATGTCACTACCGCCCGGCTCCGGCTGGGTTACAAGTATCTTTGGCAGGTTAAATCACCACCACCAGATGTAAACTCCAGGTAAACTCCAGGTAGACCAAACGAAATGTAAACTTACCAGATGGACTATTGTCACACCCTGCGTCATTATGTACTAGAATGCGATAAAATTAATGAATTTAGAGACAACTCACTCAGAAATGTTGAAGAAATGGCAAAGTATTTTATCCACAGTGGTATATTACAGACCATTCTGGAGAAATACCCTGACTTTGCTAGCTGTAAATAATGCATTACTACGTGTGTGTGTATGTGTGTAATCACCTATTTGTGGTTGAAGAGGTAGAGTCACAGCTCCAGGCCCCGCCTCTTCACTAATTGCTACTAGGTCCTCTCTCTCCCTGCTCCATGAGCTTTATCATGCCTCGTCTTAAAACTATGTATGGTTCCTGCCTCCACTACGTCACTTTCTAGGCTATTCCACTGCCTGACAACTCTATGACTGAAGAAATACTTCCTAACATCTCTTTGACTCATCTGAATCTTCAACTTCCGACTGTGACCTCTTGTTTCTGTGTCCCTTCTCTGGAACATCCTGTCTTTGTCCACTTTGTCTATTGTTACAAAAAACGCGATTCTAAAAGCTTAGAAATCTCCAGTGAATACTAGAAAGGACTGCCCTTCTAGCATCCAGCCTGTTACTGGGTTTTCGTAACAAGTAGTCAGTATCCTTGTCCAATTATCCATTAGAATTCTGTATTATTCAATAGTGCTTCAGGATTACAACTGGTAGGCTACTAACTAGAGAAATTAAAATTTAATAAATTTATTAATCATTAAATTGTCTAGAGGTATATTATCAAAGTAAATTAAATCAATCACAGTAATGAAAATAATATCAATCTCTCGAGTTCAATATTATTGTGTTGAAAGCACATATCACATTTATAATTCTTAAGTACCGTCTGGTACATTAACATTTAATAAGATATTACAAATATGTACAAGTAAGTTTGTGTATGCGTGTAAGTGCTCTAAGTAGTTCACTATGTCTCACGACTCGACTAGACTTAAACAAATGACTGACAAAGTCCTCACATAAACTAACTTCTTGACCGACTGGCAACCAGAACAGTCTGCTTGAACAATGAAAAGAATGCTAAGCCCAATAGCCATATAACAAGCGACTGCGACACAATCAGGATCAAGGAGATAATATAACGACACTAAGTAGGGACCATCAGCAGATCCTCCACAAAAGTTACAAAACTCCCATACTACTGAATCTAAGTTCAGCATAGGAAAAACCCTGACTGTGACAATACACAGAAACCAATACAAAAATAGGTCAGAAGCTATAGCTCGGGACCTGAGATAAAAAAAGCCAAACAACTATACTACTCCAGTAGATTCACAGACACTAGAGGAGATATAAAAAAGACCTGGAAAACACTCTCTCAGATTCTAGGGACCCACAAACTGAGAAAAACCAAGAATATTGTCCTAACTAAACCTAATGAAACACCGCTACATCCCACTGACACAGCTAACAAGATAAACGACTTCTTCTCAAACATAGGATCTAATCTCGCCAGTAAAATCCCACATACCAATGCCCATGCCGGGAACTGCCTAGATGGAAATTTCCCTAATTCCTTCTATCTTGCACCAACTGAGCCCACGGAAGTCATTGAGATCATAAAGTCACTTAAAAATAACTCTGGGAATCTGTCTCATGTCCCACCATTACTGTACAAGCGAGCGGCCCATGTCCTTTCGCATGCTATTTCATTACTTTTTAACAAGTCAATAGAGACTAGCACCTTCCCGAAACTACTCAAGATGGCAAGGGTTACACCAATACATAAAGGTGGTGACCCTACAGACTTAAACAACTATAGGCCAATATCTAACTTACCATTGCTATCCAAAATCTTTGAGAAACTCGTGCACAGGAGACTGTATTCACTTATAACGGCTCAAAACATACTCAACCCTTGCCAGTTTGGATTCAGGAAAAATAAAAGCACTAATGATGCAATCATAAAAATGCTAGATCTGCTTTACACAGCATTGGAAAATAAGGAATATCCACTAGGAATTTTTATTGACCTAAGAAAAGCTTTTGACACAGTAGACCACGACATCCTACTCCACAAACTTGATCACTACGGTATAAGAGGCCATGCGCTTGCTTATTTCAAATCTTACATTACTAATAGGTATCAGTACGTCACATTAAAGACACAGCATCAGCAACACGGCCACTTGATACTAGAGTTCCGCAGGGAAGTGTCCTTGGTCCCCTGCTCTTCCTCATATACATCAATGATCTTCCAAACGTATCCCAACACCTGAAAACCCATTCTCTTTGCTGATGACACGACTTATGTCATCTCTCACCCTAATCTTGCCACCCTCAAACACCATTGTGAATGAGGAGCTGATTAAAATATCGACTTGGATGACAGCAATAAACTTACGCTTAACACTGACAAAACCTGCTATATTATGTTTGGTAGCAGAGCAGGAGATGCACAAATTAACATAAAGATTGACAACACTCTAATTACCAGAAATAATGGGGGAAAATTCCTAGGCTTATACCTTGACAACAACCTGAATTTCAGCACCCATATCCAGCATATAGCCAAAAAAGTATCCAAAAACGGTTGGGATCCTCTCCAAGATACGATACTACGTGCTGCAAAATGCCCTTCTCACACTATACCACTCATTATTTATCCATACCTCACCTATGCTATTTGTGCTTGGGGATCAACTGCAGCAACACACCTAAAGCCAATAATAACCCAACAAAAAGCTGCAGTAAGAATAATCACTAAATCCCATCCCTGGCAACACACCCCCCCACTCTTCATAGATCTAAACTTACTCCCAGTTCAGTACATCCACACTTACTACTGTGCAATCTACATCTACAGGGCCTTAAACTCTAATATCAACCTTGACCTAAAATGCTTTCTTGATAGTTGTGACAGAACCCACAGCATAACACCAGACACAAACATCTCTACGACATTCCCCGTGTCCGACTAAACCTTTACAAAAATTCAATGTATGTCAAAGGCCCAAAAATTTCTGGAATACCCTACCTGAGAACTCTAGAACTGCAGACACATTCATCACCTTCAAACTACCATTAGAAAACATCTTATCTCCCTGATACACCCCCGTCAACAAATTTAAACCCCGAATACCACCTGGTGGTTCACACTTACACTCACTCACTCATTTGACCATAAACAGAAATATTAATCTCAGTCTTAAAATAATGAATCCTGTGTTACTCCAATACTGAAACTATGTACTGTGCCAAAACAAAAGCATTCACATTGCTAAACTCACAAACTAGTATTTAGTCACTTAGCCATAATACCAACTTACCTCATAATTTGTAATATTTTACAATTAAGAATAAAACTAAGTATGCCCAAAATGCCTAGCCATGCTAAGCGTTCTAGTGGTACACTCTGTAATCACAATTTTACTACATGTAAACCAAACAATAACCATATTTCTGTAAACTCAGCATTGTAATCCTTATAGAGAATAAACTTTGAATTGAATTGAATTGAATTGAGATGCTCAGAGTGTCTATGTGACACACAACCTCAGTACAATGTCGAAAATCACTAAGTCTATACAATGTTCTGTGAACAGAGTTCTACAGAACTAACAAGAATAATGAGACAGACAATCTGTCCAACCACCAAGCGAGTCTAGAGCAGACTGAATACTTCACGAGAGGTGAGGACACCCCCCCTCGATCACGTGATAGCGCCGTGGACAGCACAGCTCAGAAGCCGGCAGTATAACGAGCGACAAGCGATAATTACAGTAGTTTGACAAGCAAGATTTGAACTGAGCACATATTATGTACATCCTAACAACATAAGTCAAATAAGAATATAAAGCAATATATTTACGATTTAGCTATTATCGCAAATATAAGCAATATAAAATTATATGAAAAGGTAATATACATTATATATACATAATAATCATTGTAACCCATTCAGGGGTTGCAACACCCCCCCCCCCCAACACGACAGACGGTCGCACTAGGAGTTGCATTAATGTCTTTCACATTATTTCTGTTTACTCATATCAATACAATTTAATATAAATATTAATCAAAGTCTCTCTTGTGCCAAGCACCTCTACAATTTCACAGTGTCCATCACTAGGATATGCCCCTAGTACTAGGGCAGTACACAGTATCATATCTCTGCATACTCGTGGTTATATACATCAGTGTAGAGACAGGATAGCGTAGACGAGCAGGGCACTGAGGCTCGATCATAGTAGAGGAGACTGCATTCCACTCTTAAGTAGTGGTTGTGGAATGCGAGGCAGTATGAACATCTGAGTATGAAACAGCTTAAGGTGTGTAGTGAGGGGGGGGTCTGCGGCAGGACAGTGTTGCGTCACGCAGTACATCACCCGCACCACACTACCCACTCAACACTCAGCTTGTCTCCTCCTCACACAACAATACTGTGAATACATAAATATAATAATTAGACATGACATGAGTATATATAGTTAATATGGGCTGGAGGGATTAAGTTACTTTACTGAATTTGACATAGCAAGTAACAAAAGGTATTTGGGCATAAAATTACGTTAATTTAATGTAACTGATAATTATTAAGGACGAGACAGAGCGTCAGCAATTACATTACAATGACCACTTATGTGTTTTATACTAATAGAATAAGGTTGGATTCTGAGGGCCCACCTCATGATCCTTGCATTCTTACTCTTCATGGTGTTTATATAAGTGAGTGGATTGTGGTGAGAAAAAACGTTAATTTTAAATGGGGAAGTGCCCAAATACACGTCAAAATGTTCCAAGGACACCACAAGAGCTAGAGCCTCTTTCTCAATAGTGGCATAATTTTTCTGGTGTCGTTTAAGCTTAGATGAATAGTAACATATAGGATGGAGAATGTCAGTGGATGTTGACTGTTGGAGTAGCACAGCACCCACTGCATAACCACTCGCATCTATATGTAAAAAGAAGGGAAGATTGAAATTAGGACTCTTCAACACAGGAGCAGAGGAGAGCAAACATTTCAACCTTTTGAACGAGTCTGAACAATCTCTAGTCCAGGTGAACTGAACTTTGCTACTAGAGAACATAGTGAGAGGTGTAGGTGGAGTGTGTGCTGCTGGCTTGCCTGTCACTTGACACACGTGGCAACGTAGCACATGATCAGCTACTGTTTCCTTCATCCTTGGCCAAGTAAAATGTTTTGCCAGTTTACCGAGTGTCTTCTTGACACCCAAATGTCCTCCTATGGGACTATTGTGAGCAAAATCAATGGCTTGTTCACGAAATGTAACTGGTAACACTACGAAATGCTTGACTGTGGTGGAAACACTATCAGCTGACAACTTACATGTATTTTTCTCCATCAGTACACCGTTACTATAATAGTAACAATTATCGAGATCCTTTGCTTCACTCTCAGTAACTGCTATATCTCTCAGTCTTTCCAGTGACTGATCAACAAACTGATCCTTGATTAAATCATCATGAGTTAGAAATTTAACGTCAGTTGTGTCCTGACTAGGTTGATGACCGGGGGGAGTCAGTGTTAATGACCCTGGGCGCAGAGCGTCACTAAACAACATATTCAAGCCCAAATCATTGTCATCAACTAACTCAACAGGAGACAAGGATGGTTGTTGAATCTTTGACATAGCTCTAGTAATTGCGCTGAGAGGAAATAAAATAGGTTTCTCTCTACAAGCTTCAATGGCATAATTATCATCAGTGTTATTATCAATCACAAGTGGTTCCTTACATATACCAGCATGAAGGATATCGTTCCCTATCAACAAGTATACTGACCTGATAGGAAATACACCACTGGATATACCCACTGAAATATAGAATGTGTGAAAATATATCCCTTCAGAAACAGTTCCACATCAACTTTACCAGAGCTGATTACCCCTCAAGGAAGGTTCCTTGATGTTGGTGAGGGGGCTCTTGATCTAGGGAATTGGATCTGTGCTCCAGTTCCCCGAATTAAGCCTGAATACCTTCCATATCTCCCCCCCAGGCGCTGTATAATCCTCCGGGTTTAGCGCTTCCCCCTTGATTATAATAATAATAATAAAACCAGAGCTGATAAGATGCCAGTCATGTCTTATGTTGTAACTCTCTACAACATCTACAACCTTGGTCACAGAATTAACTTAAAATAAACTTTTATTTCTTTGCATAATATACAATATGTGATTTACATGTTATAAAAAAATGTTTAGTACAAAGAAAACTAACGTACCCGAGTATTTCGGGTACAACTGCGGGTGCTCCTCCTGGCTGAGTAAAATAAACATCAAGTGACCCTCTCTCAATCCGATGTTTCAGATATCCCATGACACATCCCTGGTCATAGGGGCAACCTGATGACCTTAACTCTGGCACATGAGGGTAGGTGTGTGTGTGTGTGTCTGGTAAAGAGTGAAAGAAGGAGGGAGACAAAGAAAAAAAGAGAGCATGAGAGAAATAGGGAAGGAGAGAGACAGAGGCGCCTGGATCTGACAAATAACAACATAAAGAAGAAGAGTGACCGCCATTTTCCCGACACGAAGAGTGTGGGATTAAATTACAGTGAATAACAAGGTGATGGAGGCTCCATCTAGCCTCCCTCACAGTGATGGTGGCTCCATCTAGTCTCCCTCACAGTGATGGTGGCTCCACCTAGTCTCCCTCACAGTGATGGTGGCTCCATCTAGCCTCCCTCACAGTGATGGTGGCTCCATCTAGCCTCCCTCACAGTGATGGTGGCTCCATCTAGCCTCCCTCACAGTGATGGTGGCTCCATCTAGTCTCCCTCACAGTGATGGTGGCTCCATCTAGTCTCCTCACAGTGATGGTGGCTCCATCTAGCCTCCCTCACAGTGATGGTGGCTCCATCTAGTCTCCCTCACAGTGATGGTGGCTCCATCTAGTCTCCCTCACAGTGATGGTGGCTCCATCTAGCCTCCCTCACAGTGATGGTGGCTCCATCTAGCCTCCCTCACAGTGATGGTGGCTCCATCTAGTCTCCCTCACAGTGATGGTGGCTCCATCTAGTCTCCCTCACAGTGATGGTGGCTCCATCTAGCCTCTCTCACAGTGATGGAGGCTCCATCTAGCCTCCCTTACAGTGATGGTGGCTCCATCTAGTCTCCCTCACAGTGATGGTGGCTCCATCTAGCCTCTCTCACAGTGATGGTGGCTCCATCTAGCCTCCCTCACAGTGATGGTGGCTCCATCTAGCCTCCCTCACAGTGATGGCGGCTCCATCTAGTCTCCCTCACAGTGATGGTGGCTCCATCTAGCCTCCCTCACAGTGATGGTGGCTCCATCTAGCCTCCTTCACAGTGATGGTGGCTCCATCTAGCCTCCTTCACAGTGATGGTGGCTCCATCTAGCCTCCCTCACAGTGATGGTGGCTCATCTAGCCTCCCTCACAGTGATGGTGGCTCCATCTAGTCTCCCTCACAGTGATGGTGGCTCCATCTAGCCTCTCTCACAGTGATGGTGGCTCCATCTACCCTCCCTCACAGTGATGGTGGCTCCATCTAGCCTCCCTCACAGTGATGGTGGCTCCATCTAGCCTCCCTCACAGTGATGGTGGCTCCATCTAGTCTCCCTCACAGTGATGGTGGCTCCATCTAGCCTCCCTCACAGTGATGGTGGCTCCATCTAGCCTCCCTCACAGTGATGGTGGCTCCATCTAGCCTCCCTCACAGTGATGGTGGCTCCATCTAGCCTCCCTCACAGTGATGGTGGCTCCATCTAGCCTCCCTCACAGTGATGGTGGCTCCATCTAGTCTCCTTCACAGTGATGGTGGCTCCATCTAGCCTCTCTCACAGTGATGGTGGCTCCATCTAGCCTCCCTCACATTGATGGTGGCTCCATCTAGCCTCCCTCACAGTGATGGTGGCTCCATCTAGCCTCCCTCACAGTGATGGTGGCTCCATCTAGTCTCCCTCACAGTGATGGTGGCTCCATCTAGCCTCCCTCACAGTGATGGTGGCTCCATCTAGCCTCCATCACAGTGATGGTGGCTCCATCTGGTCTCCCTCACAGTGATGGTGGTTCCATCTAGCCTCTCTCACAGTGATGGTGGCTCCATCTAGCCTCCATCACAGTGATGGTGGCTCCATCTAGTCTCCCTCACAGTGATGGTGGCTCCATCTAGCCTCCCTCACAGTGATGGTGGCTCCATCTAGCCTCCCTCACAGTGATGGTGGCTCCATCTAGCCTCCCTCACAGTGATGGTGGCTCCATCTAGCCTCCATCACAGTGATGGTGGCTCCATCTAGTCTCCCTCACAGTGATGGTGGTTCCATCTAGCCTCTCTCACAGTGATGGTGGCTCCATCTAGCCTCCATCACAGTGATGGTGGCTCCATCTAGTCTCCCTCACAGTGATGGTGGCTCCATCTAGCCTCTCTCACAGTGATGGTGGCTCCATCTAGCCTCCATCACACTGATGGTGGCTCCATCTAGGCTCCCTCACAGTGATGGTGGCTCCATCTAGCCTCCCTCACAGTGACGATGGCTCCATCTAGCCTCCCTCACAGTGATGGTGGCTCCATCTAGCCTCCCTCACAGTGATGGTGGCTCCATCTAGCCTCCCTCACAATGATGGTGGCTACATCTAGCCTCCCTCACAGTGATGGTGGCTCCATCTAGCCTCCCTAACAATGATGGTGGCTCCATCTAGCCTCCCTCACAATGATGGTGGCTCCATCTAGCCTCCCTCACAGTGATGGTGGCTCCATCTACCCTCCCTCAAAGTGATGGCTCCCAGTCAGCCAACTAGAGAGCCAGTCAGTCACTCAGTCAGTCAGTAAGTCAGCCAACCAGCCAGTCAGCCAGACAGCCAGTCAACCAGCCAGTCAACCAGACAGCCAGTCAGCCAGTCGGTCAGACATCCAACTAGCCGGCTGGTCTCAGTAAGCGGAGGGTGGAGCAGGAGTCTTAATAACACTAAGGACTATCACAGTTCTTAAGTAAGTTTAATTGATCTACACCACCACTACCACGACCACCACCACTACCACGACCACCACCACTACCACGACCACCACCACTACGACCACCACCACGACCACCACCACTACCACGACCACCACCACTACCACGACCACCACCACTACCACGACCACAACCACTACCACGACCACCACCACTACCACGACCACAACCACTACCACGACCACCACCACTACGACCACCACCACGACCACCACCACTACGACCACCACCACCATGACCAACACGACCACCACCACCACTACCACGACCACCACCACTACCACGACCACCAGCACTACCACGACCACCACCACTACCACGACCACCACCACTACCACCGACCACCACCACTACGACAACCAGCACGACAACCACACTACGACCACCACCACTACGACCACCACCACCATCACCAACACGACCACCACCACCACTACCACGACCACCACCACTACCACGACCACCAGCACTACCACGACCACCACCACTACCACGACCATCACCACTACACGACCACCACCACTACCACGACCACCAGCACTACCACGACCACCACCCTACCACGACCATCACCACTACCACGACCACCACCACTACGACCACCACCACGACCACCACCACTACGACCACCACCACCATGACCACCATTACCACGACCACCACCACTACCACGACCACCACCACTACCACGACCACCACCACTACCACGACCACCACCACTACGACGACCACCACCACTACGACGACCACCACCACTACGACCACCACCACCACTACGACCACCACCACCATGACCAACACGACACCACCACTACCACGACCACTAACACTACGACCACTACCATGACTGCCATCATAACCAACACGACCACCACCACGACCACCAACACTACGACCACAACCATGACCAGTACCATAACCAACATGACCACCACCACTACCACGACCACCAATACTACGACCACCACCATGGTCATCACCATAACCAACACGTCAACCACCACCACCACCATGACCACCACGACCACCACCATTACCACCACGACCACCACCATTACCACCACGACCACCGACCAGCATAACCATGAAAATAAACCATGAGGATAACAATGAGAATAAACTATGAGGATAACCATGAGGATAACCATGAGGATGACCATGAGGATAACCATGAGGATAACCATGAGGATAACCATGAGGATAACCATGAGGATAGCCATGCGGATAACCATGAGGATAACCATGAGGATAACCATGAGGATAGCCATGCGGATAACCATGAGGATAACCATGAGGATAACCATGAGGATAGCCATGCGGATAACCATGCGGATAACCATGAGGATAACCATGAGGATAACCATGAGGATAGCCATGCGGATAACCATGAGGATAACCATGAGGATAACCATGAGGATAACAATGAGGATAACCATGAGGATAGCCATGCGGATAACCATGAGGATAACCATGAGGATAACCATGAGGATAGCCATGAGGATAACCATGAGGATAACCATGAGGATAACCATGAGGATAACCATGAGGATAGCCATGAGGATAACCATGAGGATAACCATGAGGATAACCATGAGGATAACCATGAGGATAACCATGAGGATAACCATGAGCATAACCATGAGGATAACCATGAGGATAGCCATGAGAATAACCATGAGGATAACCATGAGGATAACCATGAGGATAGCCATGAGGATAACCATGAGGATAACCATGAGGATAACCATGAGGATAACCATGAGGATAACCATGAGGATAACCATGAGGATAGCCATGAGGATAGCCATGAGGATAACCATGAGGATAACCATGGGGATAGCCATGAGGATAACCATGAGGATAACCATGAGGATAACCATGAGGATAACCATGAGGATAACCATGAGGATAACCATGAGGATAACCATGAGGGATAGCCATGAGGATAGCCATGAGGATAACCATGAGGATAACCATGGGGATAGCCATGAGGATAACCATGAGGATAACCATGAGGATAACCATGAGGATAGCCATGAGGATAACCATGAGGATGGCCATGAGGAAAACCATGATAACCATAAGGATAAATATGAGGATAACCATGATAACCATAAGGATAAATATGAGGATAACCATGATAACCATAAGGAAAAATATGAGGATAACCATGAGACAGTAATGGTGAAGCTGGAGGTGCTGTCCTGGGAGACAGTAATGGTGAAGCTGGAGGTGCTGTCCTGGGAGACAGTAATGGTGAAGCTGGAGGTGCTGTCCTGGGAGACAGTAATGGTGAAGCTGGAGGTGCTGTCCTGGGAGACAGTAATGGAGAAGCTGGAGGTGCTGTCCTGGGAGACAGTAATGGTGAAGCTGGAGGTGCTGTCCTGGGAGACAGTAATGGAGAAGCTGGAGGTGCTGTCCTGGGAGACAGTAATGGAGAAGCTGGAGGTGCTGTCCTGGGAGACAGTAATGGAGAAGCTGGAGGTGCTGTCCTGGGAGACAGTAATGGAGAAGCTGGAGGTGCTGTCCTGGGAGACAGTAATGGTGAAGCTGGAGGTGCTGTCCTGGGAGACAGTAATGGTGAAGCTGGAGGTGCTGTCCTGGGAGACAGTAATGGTGAAGCTGGAGGTGCTGTCCTGGGAGACAGTAATGGTGAAGCTGGAGGTGCTGTCCTGGGAGACAGTAATGGTAAAGCTGGAGGTGCTGTCCTGGGAGACAGTAATGGAGAAGCTGGAGGTGCTGTCCTGGGAGACAGTAATGGTGAAGCTGGAGGTGCTGTCCTGGGAGACAGTAATGGTGAAGCTGGAGGTGCTGTCCTGGGAGACAGTAATGGTGAAGCTGGAGGTGCTGTTCTGGGAGACAGTAATGGTAAAGCTGGAGGTGCTGTCCTGGGAGACAGTAATGGTGAAGCTGGAGGTGCTGTCCTTGGAGACAGTAATGGTAAAGCTGGAGGTGCTGTCCTGGGAGACAGTAATGGTGAAGCTGGAGGTGCTGTCCTGGGAGACAGTAATGGTAAAGCTGGAGGTGCTGTCCTGGGAGACAGTAATGGTGAAGCGGGAGATGCTGTCCTGGGAGACAGAAGTAGTGAAGCTGGAGATTTTGTCCAGGTAGTCGGGAATTTTACGCAGGAAGGAATACATATAAATGACCTCATATGGGACAGGAGCCGTAGTTGGGAAACAAGTGTAGTCAAAGATAAGATAAAACCAATATTGCAAACTAGAAATACCGCAGGAAATAGCAAACAAGAGGACTCCACTAGCAATAGTGAGGATATGTTACCAAAAACAACTGGTGGGAGCTCCATTGTTGGTGCTAGGGAGGATAGGAATAAGACAGGGAAACATGCACCAACAGGGAATACAGTCACAGAAACCCAAGGCAAACGGAAACCAAGCCTGTGCACATACTATGCACCTGGTATCTGCAGGCATGGGAAATCGGGAAAAACAGATGGGACGTGCAACTATGATCACCCTAGAAAATGCCGTGCCCATATGACAACAAGAAAATGCAAACTCCCTTCCTGTAAGCTTTTTCACCCTGAAATGTGTACTTCTTCAGTACAGGAAAGACTGTGCTATAACTTAAATTGCCAGGCACACCATCTAAAGGGGACAAAAAGATACAAAACATCCAGGCCATGGGAAAACCTGGGTAGCCACAGCCACTCAAGAGGGAGAGGTTTTTTAGTGCCAGGAAGGAAAAAAAACTAGCAGGAAATGGCAGAAATCGTACACCAAATCCAGTCATTAATGGAGTGGAACCACAGTCGATGGCCTCCACTCCAAACCAACAGATACAGATACTAATGCCGGAAAAAAAAATCCCCCCCTAGTACCAACAATACCACCAGTCAGATGACATTCTTCTTTGCAAATATAAAGGGTCTAAAGCCAGCAACAAACAACAAAATACCTTTCATCCGTGGACTGCTTGCAGAGGCAAAGGCAATGTTTGCGGTTTTCACTGAGACCCACATAAAGGATCACTTGGACAAAGAAATATGGATCCCAGGTTACAACCTATACAGAGGTGACAGAGTGAACAGGCAAAAGGGGGGGGGGGGTTGGCCTGTACATTGCAGAGTCACTTGTTTGCACAGAACTGCTTAATGCCTCAAATGATGTAGTGGAAGTTTTAGCAGTAAAGGTCGAGAACCAAAACTTAGTCATTGTGGTAGTCTACAAGCCTTCGGATGCAACATCCCAGCAATTCCAGGAACAGCTGTTAAAAATTGACCACTGTCTGGAAAATCTTCCAGCTCCTGCAACCAACATCTTGCTCCTGGGGGATTTCAACTTAAGGCACCTAAAATGGAGGAATATAGCAAATAATATTGTTGCAGTAATAACACAAGGAGGCAGCTCTGATGAAAACTCACACTCACACGAGCTTTTAAATCTCTGCACAAAATTCAATTTAATCCACCAAATAATAGAGCCTACTAGACTGGAGAATACACTAGACCTCATCTTCACTAACAATGATGATCTGATAAGAAATGTCACCATATCAAAAACAATATACTCAGATCACAACATAATTGAGGTTCAGACATGTATGCGTGGAGCCCCAGACCGACATAATGAGATTAGTCACGAGGAGCATCACCAAATTCAACTTCAATAACAAAAACATAAAGTGGGACCAAGTAACCAAGTCCTAACCGATATAAGCTGAGAAGATATACTAAGCAACACAGACCCCCAAATTATGCCTAGAACAGATTAACTTGGTGGCACTCGATGTATGCACAAGGCTTATTCCTCTATGAAAAAGGAGGAGTAGATGTAAAATAGAAAGAGACAGGCGCTCCCCTTTTCAGGCGACGGAAAAGAATAACAGAAGCGGCTAAAAGAGGTCAATATATCTGAAATGCGTAGGGAGACACTGGTCAGAGAAATAGCAAGCATCGAACTTAAGCTAAAGGAATCTTATAGGAGTCAGGAATCGCGGGAAGAACTAAAAGCCATAATGAAATCGAAAGAAACCCAAAGTATTTCTTCTCCTATGCCAAATCAAAGTCGAGAACAACGTCCAGTATTGGGCCCCTACTTAAACAAGATGGGTCCTACACAGATGACAGCAAGGAAATGAGTGAGCTACTCAAGTCCCAATATGACTCAGTTTTAGCAAGCCGCTAACCAGACTGAGAGTCGAAGATCAAAATGAATTTTTTCTGAGAGAGCCACAGAATTTGGTTAACACAAGCCTATCCGATGTTATCCTGACGCCAAATGACTTCGAACAGGCGATAAATGACATGCCCATGCACTCTGCCCCAGGGCCAGACTCATGGAACTCCGTGTTCATCAAGAACTGCAAGAAGCCCCTATGACGAGCCTTTTCCATCCTATGGAGAGGGAGCATGTGACACGGGGGTCGTCCCACAGTTACTAAAAACAACAGACATAGCCCCACTCCACAAAGAGGGCAGTAAAGCAACAGCAAAGAACTATAGACCGATAGCACTAACATCCCATATCATAAAAATCTTTGAAAGCGTCCTAAGAAGCAAGATCACCCATCTAGAAACCCATCAGTTACACAACCCAGGGCAACATGGGTTTAGAACAGGTCGCTCCTGTCTGTCTCAACTATTGGATCACTACGACAAGGTCCTAAATGCACTAGAAGACAAAAAGAATGCAGATGTAATATATACAGACTTTGCAAAAGCCTTCGACAAGTGTGACCATGGCGTAATAGCGCACAAAATGCGTGCTAAAGGAATAACAGGAAAAGTCGGTCGATGGATCTATAATTTCCTCACTAACAGAACACAGAGAGTAGTCGTCAACAGAGTAAAGTCCGAGGCAGCTACGGTGAAAAGCTCTGTTCCACAAGGCACAGTACTCGCTCCCATCTTGTTCCTCATCCTCATATCCGACATAGACAAGGATGTCAGCCACAGCACCGTGTCTTCCTTTGCAGATGACACCCGAATCTGCATGACAGTGTCCTCCATTGCAGACACTGCAAGGCTCCAGGCGGACATCAACCAAATCTTTCAGTGGGCTGCAGAAAACAATATGAAGTTCAACGATGAGAAATTTCAATTACTCAGATATGGTAAACACTAGGAAATTAAATCTTCATCAGAGTACAAAACAATTTCTGGCCAAAAAATAGAGCGAAACACCAACGACAAAGACCTGGGAGTGATCATGTCGGAGGATCTCACCTTCAAGGACCATAACATTGTATCAATCGCATCTGCTAGAAAAATGACAGGATGGATAATGAGAACCTTCAAAACTAGGGAGGCCAAGCCCATGATGACACTCTTCAGGTCACTTGTTCTATCTAGGCTGGAATATTGCTGCACTAACAGCACCTTTCAAGGCAGGTGAAATTGCCGACCTAGAAAATGTACAGAGAACTTTCACGGCGCGCATAACGGAGATAAAACACCTCAATTACTGGGAGCGCTTGAGGTTCCTAAACCTGTATTCCCTGGAACGCAGGAGGGAGAGATACATGATTATATACACCTGGAAAATCCTAGAGGGACTAGTACCGAACTTGCACACGAAAATCACTCACTACGAAAGCAATGAAAAGCAGGGGTGTCACTAGCACGTTAAGAGACCATACAGTAAGTGTCAGGGGCCCGAGACTGTTCAACTGCCTCCCAGCACACATAAGGGGGATTACCAACAGACCCCTGGCAGTCTTCAAGCTGGCACTGGACAAGCACCTAAAGCCAGTTCCTGATCAGCCGGGCTGTGGCTCGTACGTTGGTTTGCGTGCAGCCAGCAGCAACAGCCTGGTTGATCAGGCTCTGATCCACCAGGAGGCCTGGTCACAGACCGGGCCGCAGGGGCGTTGACCCCCGGAACTCTCTCCAGGTAAACTCCAGGTAAACACAGGAGTTGATGTTAGTGTGACCTAGGTGTTGATATTAGTGTGACACAGGAGTTGATGTTAATGTGAGGCAGGTGTTGATGTTAGCGTGACACAGGTGTTGATGTTAGAATGACACAGGTGTTGACATCACACTGTCAGCGTGTCAGCGTGCCTCGTTGTGCTCCGGGTTTTCTCGTGTTTTCACGGTCGCTCTTACGTGCTAGAACTTTAATTTGTGTCATTAATCCTATACGATACATCCCTCTAGCGCCTGGAACCAATCTTGGGCGGAAAACATTATATACTGAGTCAAAAAGGAGAATTAGTGTGCACTACTTAGCAGAGTTTACTGCCAGAGGGGAATCAGGCCTGTGTCCCGTGTGAAAAAATAATAATAATTGAACTTTTCGTGTCAGAGGAAAGAAAGTCTCCCTGATAACATTGAGTATGCATAGTGTATACTACAGTGGCTCCCTAGTATATTGATGATAAAGGCTAAAGTGTCATTTGAAAACAGGTGAATTTGTAAATGAAGTGATAAGCCTATAGAGGGCAGGGGGCCAGAAGTCGCCAGAAACTTACCACAGGTCAGCTTTTTTTAAAAAAATCTTCCTGGCTTGCTAGTGTACTCGCATATAATCTAGTGATACCAGTGAATAGCAAAAATACAGTGTTGTAGTAGCAACTAACCATATTATAATGGTACTTAGTGGAGTGGAGTGACTTTCATTAGTTTCTTTTTTCTTGAAATACCAGACGATACTGTGAATTTCATATAACCTGTAGTTACCAGCGTCGAAATATACACAAAGAGAAGCAATTATTACTACAGAAAAAGCGTCCTTCCTCCAAAAATTTCCACCAGTCAACTATAGTGATAATATAGCATTTATTGTGGGGAGACGGAAAAAAAAATAGAAAAGCTAGATACAGCGATTGATAAACAAGGGTGAAAGGGCGACCGTTCGTCATTGTAGGAGATGCCAGCAGTCACCGGTTTCTTCAACACGCAAGTTATACTTTTGTATCATTCAAATCACATATTACTCGGGTAGATAATTTCCAGTAGATCCTTCATGTGTTAGCTCAAATCACCGACCAGTATGTTTTAAATAAGTGACCCACTGATCAATTTAGATCGACTGGTCCGAACCTTGATGGTCCGAACCCTTGACTGGTCCGAACCCTTGACTGGGCCGAACCCTTGACTGGTTTCAACGGTTCGTTGGACAATAAAGCAGACTGTAAAAAGGATGGGTATGTAGGCGCCCTTATAAACACAAACATTAAATATAAATCAGGAAACGTGCACGGTAAGCTGTCCAATATACCAAAAACAGTTAGAACAGAAATACAAATAGCTAGAGCTTCATTTAAGGAGGTTATTAATAGAATATTCAAAAGGTTGCTAGTAGAATTGCAGTAAATCAACCATTCAAATCATTTTGAAGCTGTGTGTTGTCTGTGGTCCCGTCAAACAAACGGGCTTCCACATGGGTAAATTGTCATTTTTTGTGGAAATTGGTGTCACGCCCCTTGTGCAGTTTTCCAAGAACTAGTACAAGCAGTGTTAAAACAGGGAAGTGTTTTTGGGTAGCCAAATGAGATAAATCTGTGGGCTAAAATCCCCAAGGGTTATTAAAAGAGGACAACATCAAAGCTGCTTCATAGAAAACCTGGAAGCTTTCTACAAAGATGGGAACATAAAAAATCTGGGCTGAATGGTACTGCCTTGATACTGGCCATGTAGTCAGAAACTGTAAGGGTGGAGATGAAGTCCTGGTAGTCAGTAAATGTGGGGCTGATAGTGCTGTCCTGGGAGACAGTAATGGTGAAGCTGGAGGTGCTTTTCCTGGGAGACAGTAATGGTGAAGCTGGAGGTGCTTGTCCCCGGGAGACAGTAATGGTGAAGCTGGAGATGCTGTCCTGGGAGACAGTAATGGTGAAGCTGGGATTTTGTCCAGGTAGTCGGGAATTATACGCAGAGGAATCATTAAAAGCCCTAAAAGGGGACAGGAGCCATGTAGGGAAAACAAGTGTAGTCAAAGAAAGAAAAAACCCAATTTTGCAAACTAAATACCGCAGGAAATAGCAAAAAGAGGACTCCATAGCAATAGTGAGGTATATTCCCAAAAACAACTGGGGGGAGGTACTTTGTTGGTGCTAGGGGAGGATAGAAGTAAACAGGGAAACATGCCCAAAAGGGGAATACAGTACAAAAACCCCAATGCAAGGGGAAAAACCAAGCCTGTGCACATACTATGCACTTGTTATCTCTGGCAGGGGGAAATTGGAAAAACAGATGGGAGTAAACATGACCACCTAGAAAATCCCATCCCATATGACAACAAAAAATGAAAACTCCCTTCCTGAAAGCTTTTTCACCCTGAACTGTGTACCTCTTCAGTACAGAAAACTGTGCATAATTTTAAATTGACCCCCTACCATTAAAAGGGGGACAAAAGATACAGAACACCCGGGCCAGGGAAAACCTGGGTAGCCCCCAGCCCTCAAGAGGGAGAGGTTTTTTAGTCCCAAGGAAGGAAAAAAAAAACTGGCGGGAAATGGCAAAAAAATCGTACACCAAATCCCGGTCATTAATGGGTGGAAAACCCCGTCGAGGCCTCCCCCCAAAACCAACGATACAGATACACAAATAACCCCCACATGAAAGAGAGAAGCTTACGACGCTTTCGGTCCCACTTGGACCATTACAAAGTCCATAACATGTGCGGGGTCTGGTTGTCTTTTGTTTTTGGCGTTTCGCCCTCCAGTGGCTGGGTGGAGGCGAAACTTCCCACGATGGGGATGCCCGGGGGTTGTGCAGTGTCTTAAAATTCATTGTCGGTATTATATACAATTTTGTACTACTAATATTCTACTACTAACTACTACTACTACCCCCACCTCTTCTTGCCCCTTTTTTAACTCCCGCTCCACCCCTTTTTTGTGGCTTTGTCAAAGGTCCAAGTCGGGCCGAAACGCGTCGAATTCTCCTTTATGTGCGGGTATTTGTGTATTTTCCCGTCACGGGGGTTGTGCCTTTTTGTTTTTTTAATAGAGATACTAACCGGAAAAAAAATCCCCCCCAGTACCCAAAACTACCACCATCCGATAACATTTCTTTTTCAAATATACGGGGGCTAAAACCAGCAACAAACAACAAAAAAACCTTTCATCCGTGGACTGCTTGCAGAGGCAAAGGCAATGCTCGCGGCTTTCACTGAGACCCACATAAAGGATCACTTGGACAACGAAATATGGATCCCAGGTTACAACCTATACAGATGTGACAGAGTGAACAGGCAAAAGGGGGGGAGTTGGCCTGTACATTGCAGAGTCACTTGTTTGCACAGAACTGCTTAATGCCTCAAATGATGTAGTGGAAGTTTTAGCAGTAAAGGTCGAGAACCAAAACCTAGTCATTTTGGTAGTCTACAAGCCTCCGGATGCAACATCCCAGCAATTCCAGGAACAGCTGTTAAAAATTGACCACTGTCTGGAAAATCTTCCAGCTCCTGCACCCAACATCTTGCTCCTGGGGGATTTTCAACTTAAGGCACCTAAAATGGAGGAATATAGCAAATAATATTGTTGCAGTAATAACACCAGGAGGCAGCTCTGATGAAAACTCACACTCACACGAGCTTTTAAATCTCTGCACAAAATTCAATTTAAACCAGCAAATAATAGAGCCTACTAGACTGGAGAATACACTAGACCTCATCTTCACTAACAATAATGAACTGATAAGAAATGTCGCCATATCAAAAACAATATACTCAGATCACAACATAAGTTAGAGGTTCAGACATTTAGCGTGGAGCCCAATACCGACATAAAGAGACTAGTCACGAGGGAGCATTCCACCAAAATTCAACATCAATAACAAAACATAAGTGGGACCAAGTAAACCAAGTCCTAACCGATATAAGCTGGAAGATATACAAGTCAACACAGACCCCAACTTAACCTATGCCTAGAAACAGATTAACACGGTGGCCTCGATGTAATGGCACAAGGCTTATTCCTCTAAGAAAAAGGAGGAGTAGATGCAAAATAGAAATAGACAGGCGCGCCCTTTAACAGCGACGGAAAGAATAACAGAGCGGCTAAAGAGCAATATATCTGAAATGCGTAGGGAGACACTGTCAGAGAAAAGGCAAAGCATCTCGAACTTAAGCTAAAAGAATCTTTAGGAGTCAGGAATCGCGGGAAGAAACTAAAATCGAAATCGAAAGAAACCCACAGTATTTCTTCTCACTATGCCAAAGTCAAAATCGAGAACAACGTCCAGTATTGGGCCCCTACTTAACCAAGGGTCCTACACAGATACAGCCAAGGAAATGAGTGAGCTACTCAAGTCCGCAATATGACTCAGTTTTTAGCAAGCTGCTTACCAGAACTGAGAGTCGAAGATCAAAATGAATTTTTTATGAGAGAACCACAAATTTGATTAACACAAGCCTATACCGATGTTATCCGACAGCCCAAATGACTTCCCGAACAGGCAATAAATGACATTGCCCAAGCACTCTTGGTGCCCCCAGGGCCAGATCATGGAACTCTGTGTTCATCAAGAACTGTAAGAATCCCCCTATCGACGAGCCTTTTCCAGTCCCTATGGAGAGGGAGGCATGGACACGGGTGTCGTCCGCACAGTTACTAAATAACGACATATCCCCACTCCACAAGGGGCAGTAAAGCAACAGCTAAGAACTACAGACCAATAGCACTAACATTCACATATCTTAAAAATCTTGAAAGGTCCTAGAGAGCAAGATTCACCACCCAACTAGAAACCCCTCAGTTACACAACCCAGGGCAAAAACATGGGTTTTAGGAACAGGTCCGTCCTGTCTGTCTCAACTATTGGATCACTACGACAAAGGTCCTAAATGCACTAGAAGACAAAAAGAAAATCAGAATGTAATATATACAGACTTTGCAAAAGCCTTCGACAAGTTGTGACCAGGCGTAAAAGCGCACAAAATGCGTTGCTAAAGGAATAACAGGAAAAGTCGGTCGATGAGGATCTATAAATTCCTCACTAACAGAACACAGAGAGGTAGTCGTCAACAGAGGTAAAGTCGAGCAGCTACGGTGAAAAGCTCTGTTCCACAAGAGGCACAGTACTCGGCTCCCATCTGTCCTCATCCTCATATCCGACATAACAAGGATGCAGCAGCAGCAACCGTGTCTTCCTTTGCAAGATGACACCCGAATCTGCGCATGACAGTGTCTTCCATTGCAGACACTGCAAGGGCTCCAGGCGGACATCAACCAAATCTTTCAGTGGGGCTGCAGAAACAATATGAGTTCAACGATGAGAAATTTTTCAATTAACTCAGAATGGTAAACATGAGAAATTAAATTCTTCATCAGAGTACAAAAAAATTCTGGCCACAAAATAAGAGCGAGACACCAACGTCAAAGACCTTGTGGAGTGATACATGTCGGAGGATCTCACCTTCAAGGACATAACATGTATCAAGTCGCATCTGCAAGAAAAATGACAGGGATTGAAAATGAGAATCCTTCAAAACTAGGGAGGCCAAGCCCATGATGACACTCTTCAGGACCCCCCCCCCCCCCCCTCACTTGTTTCTATCTAGGCTGAATATTCTGCACACTAACACACCTTTCAAGGCAGGTGAAATTGCCGACCTAGAAAAATGTACAGAGAACTTTCACGCGCGCATATCGGAGTAAAACATCTCATTACTGGGAGCGCTTAGTTCCTAAACTGTATTCCTGAACGACAGGAGGGAGAGATACATGATTATATTACACCTGGAAAATCCTAGAGGGACTAAGTAACCGAACTTGCACACATCAAAATCACTCACTACGAAAGCAAAAGACTTGGCAGACGATTCACCATCCCCCCAAGAAAGCAGGTTGTCACTAGCACGTTAAGACTCATCCAATAAGTGTCAGGGCCAGACTGATCAACTGCCTTCCCAGCACACATAAGGGGGATTACCAACAGACCCCTGGCATTCCTTTCAAGCTGCACTGGAAAAGCACCTGAAAAGTCAGGTTTTCCTGATCAGCCCGGGCTGAGGCTCGTATCGTTGTTTGCGTGCAAGCCATCAAGTCAACAGCCTGGTGATCAGGCTACGATCCAACCAGGAGGCCTGTCACAGAGACCGGGCCGCGCGGGCGTTGACCCACGGAACTCGTCTCCAGTAAACTCCAGGTAAACACTTGGAGATGGATTCTCTGAAATGCAACATCCCCCTGCAACATCACCCTATCAACAGATGACCATGCACTGTACTTCCCACTCTCCAAATAAGTTCAAGATAATCGTTTCTCTACAAGCACGTCAGGTTATAGAAAACCTCTTTGACTTCACTCCCGTGGATCGCGTTCACATAAACCGCTAATGATAATGCACCAGTACTCAAACCCTCCTGTACCCCCTCCCTCCAACCTCCACAACTTCTTTCATCATGGAAGGAGTTTAAAGCCTAATCCGCCAGGAATACTATCATCAACACACCGTCTTCCTCCCCCCCCCCCCGCTCACCCATCACATCACAGGTATTTGGAGGTCATTAAAACTCTCAAGAGAGGCTACTGGAGAGACGCTTCATCATTCCTCTCATAAAGTCGGAGAACAACATCTTGCAGACAACATGTCCAAGATTTAAAACAAACACATTTCACACTAGACTGAGGTTTAATAATTAAATTTTTGAATGGGAAAAGCAGTTCGAGCGAAATGTAATGCATAATTCTTTGCTCTCCACCTATTATGTATATATGAATTGTAATATGTATATATATATTATAGTATATCTATATATATATATATATATTAAATATATATAAATAAATAAATATATAAATATTATATAAATATACTAAAAATATTATTTTTATTATCACACCGCCCGATACCCACCAAGGCAGGTGGCCCGAAAAAGAAAAACTTTCAACCATCATTCACTCCAGCACTGTCTGCCAGAAGGGTGCTTTCACGACAGTTTTAAAACTGCAAACATTAACACCCCTCCTTCAGTGTGCTGGCACTGTAACTTCCCATTCTCAGTACTCAAGTCCGGCCTGCCGGTTTCCCCCTGAAACCCTTCCATAAATGTTACTTTGCTCACACTCCAACAGCAACGTCAAGTATTAAAAACCAATTGACTCCATCACATCCTATCAAAACACGCTCACGCATGCCTGCTGGAAGTCCAAGACCCCTCGCACACAAAACCTCCTTTACCCCCTCCCTCCAACCTTTCCCTATGCGACCCCTACCCGCCTTCCTTCCACTACAGACTGATACACTCTTGGAAGTCATTCTGTTTCGCTCCATTCTCTCTACAATTTCCGTACCACCTCAACAACCCTCCTCAGCCCTCTGGACAACATTTTGGTAATCCCGCACACTCGCTCCCAAACTTCCAAACTACGAATTCTCTGGCATTATATTCACACCGACACATTGCCCTCAGACATACATCTCCCACTGTCATCAGCATTCTCCTCCGCTGCAGCATTCATCACCCATGCTTTCACACCCATATAAGAGCGTTGGTAAAACTATACTCTCATAACATCCCCTCTGCCTCCAAGACAAAGTTCTTTGTCTCCACAGACTCCTAAGTGCACCACTCACATCTGTTTCCCTCAGCATTTCTATGATCACCTCATCTTTTTCATAGACCCATCTGCTGACACGTCCACTCCAAATATCTGAATACATTCACCTCCTCCATACTCACTCCCTCCAATCTGAATTCAATCTTTCATCACCTAATCCTTTGTTATCCTCATAACCTTACTCTTTCCGTGTATTCACCTTTAATTTTTCTTCTTTGCACACCCTACCAAATCAACCACCAATCTCAGCACTTCTCTTCAGAATCTCCCAAAGCACAGTGTCAATCACAAAGAGCAGCCTGTGACAAACTCCCACATTGTGTGTGATTCATTATCTTTTAACTCCACGCCTCATTGCCAGACCCGCGCATTTACCTTCTCATTACACCCCATCTATAATCAATTAAACAAACCACGGTGACATCACACATCCTTGTCTAAGGCCGTACTTTACTGGGAAAAATTTCGCTCTTTCCTACAAACTCTACTGAGCCTCACTATCCCTCGTAAAAACTCTTCACTGCATTCAGTAACCTACCTCCTACACCATACACTTGCAACATCTGCACATTGCCCCCCTATCCACCCTGTCATACGCCTTTTCCAAATCCCATAAATCCACAAAAACATCTTTAGCCTTATCTAAATACTTCACTTTATGTTTCACTTGTAAACACCTGGGCCAACACACCCCCTACCTTTCCTAAAGCCTCCTTGTTCATCTGCTATCCTATTTTCCGTCTTACTCTTAATTCTTTCATTATAACTCTAGTCAAGCCATACACTTTACCAGGTAAAACTCACCAGATTATCCCCCTATATTTTTGCACTCTCTTTTATCCCCCTTTGGCTTTATACAAAGGAACATCATGCTCTCGGCCAATCCCGAGGTACCTTACCCTCTTCCATACATTTACATTTTATTAATAATTTTCACCAACCACTCCAAAACTATATCCCCACCTGCTTTTACATTTCTATCATAATCCCAATCAATCCCAGCTGCCTTATCCCCCTTTCATTTTACCTACTGACTCACGAACTTCCCCCACACTCACACTGGCTCTTCCTCTCGCCTACAAGATGTTTATTCCACTTTCCCAATACACGAAATCACAGCCTTCCGCTAACTTCATCAACATTTAACATTCCTCAAAATATTCCTCCATCTTCCCAATACCTCTACACTCTCCATTTAATAACTCCGTCCTCTCCTATTTTTTAACTGACAAATCCATTTGTTCTCTAGGCTTTCTTACTTGTTAATCTCACTCCAAAACTTTTTCTTATTTTCATCAACAAAATTTAGTTGATAACATCTCACCCACTCTCTCATTTGCTCATCTTTTTACATTGCTTTCATCACTCTCATAACCTCTCCATTTTTCTCCATATACTCTTCTTCCCTCGGCTATGCAAATCACACTTAGTACTTTGATAAAAACAATCTCATAGCTAACTTTTTCTCCCTTACTACTCTCTTTACATCATCATTCCACCAAGCGCTCCTCTTCCCATCTGCACCACTTTCCTGTAACCACAGAACTTCTGCTGAACACTCAAACACTACATTTTTAAACCTTAACCAATATACCTCTCGACCCCATTGCCTATGCTCTCATTAGCCATCTTGAACTATATTATATATATATATAGTATATATATAAATATAAATATATATATATATATATAATATATAATATATATATATATAAATATATATATACTATAAATATGATTCAGGTATATAATATATATATATATATTTATATATATAATATATATATATATATATATAAATATATAAATATAATAAGTAAGAGTTAAGTTATTCAGGGTATACCAGATGCAGTTACATAGAATTATCACACATAGCAGCATATGTAAGAACCCTGGATAAACCCCAAAAAGTCCAGACAGAGTGACTTATTTCCACTGGGTCCTTTTACCTTATTATTATAATTATAAGAAGGTTATAATATTTTCTTATTATTCTATAATGAAGAGAACATCTTAATATCATACTAAAAAGGTCTATCTAACATACACGAGGGTCATTAAGACTATCTTACAATACGAGGGTCATTAAGACTACTACAATACAAGGTCATTAAGACTATCTACAATACGAGGGTCATTAAGACTATCTACAATACGAGGGTCATTAAGACTATCTACAATACGAGGGTCATTAAGACTATCTACAATACGAGGGTCATTACTAGGAATAAGGTAAAATTTTCACAGTATGTTTACCTGAGTTTACCATGGAACGTTCCCGGGGGTCAACGCCCCCGCGCCCGGTCCGTGACCAGGCCTTCCAGTGGATCAGAGCCTGATCAACAGGTTGTTACTGCTGGCTGCACGCAATCCAACGTACGAGCCACTGCCCGGCTGGTCAGGTACCGACTTTAGGTGCTAAAAAATAGAAAATCACTCCCCTCCCTTTCTGTAGCTACATTCATCAACACCTTTTGAAACACTCTTCTTGAACTGGTTCATGCTATGACGGCTTTGACAAGTGAGGGTAGTTCTGTTCCATTTTATATATATATATATATATAATATATATATATATATATATCATATATATTAAATATTATATAAATAAATATATATATATATATGATATATATATATATATATATTTATATAATATATATATAAATAATATATATATAAATATATATATATAATATATATACCATACAAATTACTCTTGCCAGAGGGAAAGCAGCAGAAGCCATAATGGCGACGTCTCGTCGCTCATAAACTGACGGGAGGAAGTCGGGTAGGAATGTTTTTTTTTAAGTGTAGTATATGACGGGAAAATATTTATAGCATATCCCGGGAAAACTATTTATAGCAGTGATCCTTACTGACTAATGTTGACAGTGTGTACTTAACATAGGCTTTAGTTAACACAGGCTTTATTAACACAGGAGTTAATTAACACAAGCTTTAGTTAACTGCTTCAATTATACAATGAGCAAAAGAAAATATTTCGAACGAACGCTACGGTGACCTGAAGACAAAAAAATACCGTGACTCGAACTCAGTCTTCAGATAACGTTTCGACCATCCTGTAACATAATCAAATGACGACTCGATAATAATACAAGAAGGACCGTAAAGGCATCTAAAATTTCGTCTCCGTTTTCTGGGAGATGATTGTGGAGGTTGAAACACCTTGATTCCTGTTATATCATGATGATTGTGGAGGTTGAGACACCTTGATTCCTGTTATATCATGATGATTGTGGAGGTTGAGACACCTTGATTCCTGTTATATCATGATGATTGTGGAGGTTGAGACACCTTGATTCCTGTTATATCATGATGATTGTGGAGGTTGAGACACCTTGATTCCTGTTATATCA
This sequence comes from Cherax quadricarinatus, assembly GCF_026875155.1. NCBI lineage: Eukaryota > Metazoa > Arthropoda > Malacostraca > Decapoda > Parastacidae > Cherax > Cherax quadricarinatus. Next base: position 131,392,332 of record NC_069399.1, on the reverse strand, counting down.
ATGATGAATGTGAGGTTGAGCCACCTTGATTCTGTTATTCATGATGATTGTGGAGGTGAGACACTTGATTCCTTTTATACATGATGATTGTTAGAGGTTGGACACCTTGATTCCTGTTATATCATGATGATTGTGGAGGTTGAGACACCTTGATTCCTGTTATATCATGATGATTGTGGAGGTTGAGACACCTTGATTCCTGTTATATCATGATGATTGTGGGAGGTTGGAGACACCTTGATTCCTGTTATATCATGATGATTGTGGAGGTTGTGACACCTTGATTCCTGTTATATCATGATGATTGTGGAGGTTGTGACACCTTGATTCCTGTTATATTATAATGATTGTGGAGGTTGTAACACCTTGATTCCTGTTATATCATGATGATTGTGGAGGTTGTAACACCTTGATTCCTGTTATATCATGATGATTGTGGAGGTTGTGACACCTTGATTCCTATTATACCATGATGATTGTAGAGGTTGTGACACCTTGATTAGTGTTATATCATGATGGTTGTAGAGGTTGTAACACCTTGATTCCTGTTATATCGTGATGATTGTAGAGGTTGTGACACCTTGATCCTGTTATATCATGAGTTGTGGAGGTTGTAACACCGATGATTCCTGTATATCATGATTATTGTGGAGGTTGTGACACCTTGATTCCTGTTATATCATGATGGTTGTAGAGGTTGTGACACCTTGATTCCTGTTATATCATGATGGTTGTAGAGGTTGTGACACCTTGATTCCTGTTATATCATGATGGTTGTAGAGGTTGTGACACCTTGATTCCTGTTATATCATGATGATTGTGGAGTGTGACACCTTGATCCTGTTTATCTCATGATGGTTGTAGAGGTAGTGACACTTGATTCATGTTATATCATGATGGTTGTTAGAGGTTGTGACAACCTTGATTCCTGTATATATCATGATTGGTGTAGAGTTGTGACACCTTGATTCCTGTTATATCATGAGGTTGTAGATGTTGTGACACCTTGATTCCTGTTATATCATAGATGGTTTAGAGGTTGTAACACCTTGATTCCTGTTATATCATGATGGTTGTAGAAGTTGTGACACCTTGATTCCTGTTATATCATGTTGTAAGTAATGAAGACTCAGTAGCATAACGAGACAGTATGTACACCTGAGAGTCATTTAACACCTGACATGTGTTGGACACCTGACATTCGGCGAACACCTGACATGAGGTGAACACCTTGACATGAGGGTGAACACCTGACATGAGGTTAACACTTGACTATGAGGTGAACACCTGACATATGATGAACTCCTTGCATATGTTGAATACTTGGCACGTGGAAAACACCAGATCTGAGTAACTTAATGAACCTATAAAATATATTATATATATATATATATATATATATATATATAATATATATATATATATATATATATATATATATATATATATATTATATATAAATATATATATAAATATATATATGCATCACTAGAAACACCGGGTATACGGAGAAAGATCGCAATCAGCAGGGATCGATACTGCTACTGAGAAGAACAAGATTCCCAGGAAGCGGTTCTTATTTATCGTTACTGTAAAATACTTCTTCTGTTTCCCTGTTCCCCTATATGTCGTCACATGTTGACACCTACCTTTGTACATCTACATGTTACACGACTTTGTCATGTACATGTTTACGATGAATATATTGACTCTACCTGCCGCCCGGGTGAACATATTGACTCTACCTGCCGCCCGGGTGAACATATTGACTCTACCTGCCGCAGGATGAACATATTGACTCTACCTGCCGCCCAGGGTGAACATATTGACTCACCTGCCGCCCGGATAACTATTGACTCTACCTGCCGCCCGGGTGAACAAATTACTCGTACCCTCCGCCCGGTGAACATATTGATTCTAACCTGCCGCCCGGGTGAACATATTGTACTCTACCCTGCCGCCCGGATGAACATATTGAACTCTACTGCCGCCCGGTGAAACATATACTCTACCTGCCGCCCGGATGAACATATTGACTCTCCTACCTGCCGCCCGGTTGAACATATTGACTAACTACCTGCCGCCCGGGTGAACATATTGACTCGACCTGCCGCCCGGATGAACATATTGACTCTACCTGCCGCCCGGTGAACATATGACTCTACCTGCCGCCCGTATGAACATATTGACTCTAACCTGCCGCCCGGGTGAACATATTGACTCTACCTGCCGCCCGGAGAACATATGACGTCTACCACCTGCCGCCCGGGTGAACATATTGACTCTAGACAGCCTCCCGGTGAACATATTGACTCTACCTGCCGTCCCCCCCGGATGAACATATTGACCCTACCTTGCCGCCCGGGTGAAAACAAATTGACTCTACCTGCCGCTCGGGTGAACATATTGTCTCTAACCTGCCGCCCGGTGAACATATTGACTCTAACTGCCGCCGGTGAACATATTGACTCTACCTGCCGCCCGGATGTGAACATATTGACCTCTACCTATGCCGCCCCGGTAACAAATTGACTCTACCTGCCGCCCGGATGAACATATTGACTCTACCTGCCGCCCGGGTGACCATATTGAGTCTACTGCCGCCCGGGTGAACGATATTGACACTACCTGCCGCCCGGTGAAACCTATGACTATACCTGCCGCCTCCGGGTGAACATAATTGACTCTACCCTGCCGCCCGGTGAACATATAGACTCTACCTGCCCGCCCGATGAACATATTGACTCTACTCTGCCGCCCGTTGAACGATATTGACTCGACCCTGCCGCCGGGGTGAACATATTGACCTCTAACACCTGCCGCCCGGGTAACATATTGACTCTACCTGCCCGCCCGGTTGAACATTTGGACTCTACCCTGCCGCCCCGATGAACATAATGACCTCTACCTGCCGCGCGGGTGAACAATTGACTCACCTGAACCTGCCGCCTCGGATGAACAAATATTTGACCTCTACCGCCGCCCGGGTGAAACACTATGACTCACTGCCGCCACGGGTGAACATAATGACTCTCCTGCCGCCCGGATGAACATATTGACTCTACCGCCGCCCGGGTAACATATGACTGCTACCAGTCCGCCCGGATGAACATATTGACTCTCCCTGCCGCTCCCGGGTGAAGATATTACTCAACCTGCCGCCCGATGAACATATTGACTCTACCTGCCGCCCGGTGAACATATTGACTCTAAACCGCCGCCGGTGAACATATTGACTCAACCACCTGCCGCCCGATGAACATATTGACTCTACCGCCGCCCGGGTGAACATATTGACTCTACCTGCCGCTCGGGGTGAACATATTGACTCTAAAACCTAACGTCCTGCCGCCCGGTAACATATTGACTCTACCTGCCGCCCGGTTGAACATATTGAACTCTACTGCCGCCCGATGAACATATTGACTCTACCTGCCGCCCCGGGTGAACATATTGACTTCTAACCTGCCGCCCGGATGAACATAAATGACTCTACCTGCCGCCCGGGTGAAACATATTGGACTCTACCTGCCGCCCGGGTGAAACATATTGACTCTACCTGCCGCCCGGAATGCACATATGACTCTACCTGCCGCCCGGGTGAACATATTGACTCTACCTGCCCGCCGGATGAACATATTGACTCTACCAGCCGCCCGGTGAACCATATTGACTCACCTGCCGCCCGGGGTGAACATATTGTCTCTAACCTTCCGCCGGATGAACATAATGACTCTACCTGCCGCCCGGGTGAACATATTGACTCTACCTGCCTCCCGATGAACATATTGACTCTACCTGCCGGCCGGGTGAACATATTGACTTCTAACCTGCCGCCCGGAATGAACATATTACTCTACTCCGCCGGTGAACATATTGACCTCTACGCCGCCCGGATGAACATAGTGACTCTAACTGCCGCCCCGGGTGAACATATTGACTCTAACCTGCGCGCCCGGTTGAACATATTGACTCTACGTGCCGCCCGATGAACATATTGCTCTACCTGCCGCCCGGGTAACAAAAATTTACTCTACACCTGCCTCCCGGATGAACATATTGACTCTAACTGCCGCCCGTGAAAACATATTTGACTCTACCACTGCCGCCCGGATGAACATATCGACTCTAAACC
>NC_069399.1:131375697-131383197 GCF_026875155.1 Cherax quadricarinatus | reverse complement strand
TCAACTTCTTTTCTAGGACTGTGTATCTGGAAGTATATTGGGGTTGGGGAAGTGGGAGACTGGTAATGAACTATGGGGTCTGTTGCTGTGGGGGTGAAGTTTGTAATTGTAGTGGGGAGGGGGCATTGGATGTGGCATGGTGTTGTGATTTAGTGGTTTGGTGGCTCTGGGGTATGACTGGTTGGGAGGCTTCTATAGAAAGTTGTGAGGGAGGCTGTATTGCTCTTCTTCTGGGTCTGGGATCTCCTGGTCTGTCTTCTCCATCCCCTCTCTTATCCTTTGCCCTTTGTACCATCTCTTTCAGTTTCTTCCTTTATTCTTGTGTTCTGTCCGCGTTCGAGTCACCCTACTGTTTGCCGTCTTGTCCTTAATCGTGCTTTCTCCTGCAGTATCCTGGTCCGAGTCGCTTCTGCTTGAAGGTTCACTCTCCAAATGGACGGGTTCTTTTTTTTACAAAACCCCCCTATTCTCCGTAAAATTTCCAGCTGGGTCATATCGTCTTCTCCTATTGCTTTCATGATGCTTTCAATTGGCTTTTCTGTCCCTTTGTTTTCTTGCGTCATATGTTTTCCCTTCGATTCCTGGAGCCCATACACAAAGACTGACTCACCCTTTCATTTCCCACTGCATATCCTGTGTAATCCCTATTTAATTTGGTTTCCCTCCACTGCAGCTTTCCTTTCACAACGTTTCACTGGTAAGTACTTGGGCTCACAGTGGCCCTGTTCATTTTCCCTTCTCGGCTTTCATTGGGCTCTGTTGTTGTCTGTTAGGGCCTCCACATAAAGCTTAGATTCTTTCATTTGCTACAGTCTCCTGGACTAGAGCATCTCCATGCTGTTGTGCCCCTTCTTTCCTACAGTCAACCTTATTTGTGGCGTGGTTGCAGTCTCTGCTGTCAATCCCAAAATGTTCTTTAGTTCTTTTAGGCTGTTTCAGATTTTTCAATTCCTCTTATAAACTCTGTATCCTAGCTTCTGCTGATTTGACATGCACCTCCAATTCTGCTTTCCATATCTATCCTTTCTTCCATTCTCATGCTAAGTTCTTCTAGTTCTTTTCCCCATTCATGATCCCTTTTTTAAAAAAAAATTTTGGAAAGCTATCTGCCAATCTTCCTTAGCATTTTACTCCTTCCTGTCCCTTGGTTTTTCTTGTTGCTCTCTGGCAACCCATTTTTGTTTTATCCTGCATTGCCTAGAGTGGGAACCTATGTAGTTCTGTAGTTAGGTTAGTAGTGTGGTATGTCAGAGTGTGGGGGGGGGGAGAAGTAAGTATTGGAGGAACTTGCTTATTTGGCTGCTGAGTGGGGAAGGGTGGGGTGGGTTTGGGTAGTGAACGGGGAGGGGCGGGTGATCGAGGGAGGGGATGGAATCAGGGGAAGTAGTGAGTATGTCTGGTGGTGTGGGGGATGTGTGTTGGATATGTGTGATTGTGTGTGTGTGGTGTGTGTGTGGTGTGTGTGTGTGTGTGTTGTGTGTAATACCTATTTGTACTCACCTATTTGTGGTTGCTCAGGTGGTCGAGTCCTAGCTCCTGGCCCCGCCTCTTCACGGTTGCTACTAGGGACCTCTCTTCTTTCCCCGATCCATGAGCTTTAATCAAAACCTAGTCATTAAAACTGTGTATGGTTTCCTGCCTTCACTACGTCATTTTCTGGCTATTCCACTTGCCTTACATCTCTATGACTGAAGAAATACTTCCTAACTATCTCTCTGGAAATCATTGTGTCTTCAACTTCCAAGTGTGGCTATGTTCAGTGTCCCCTCCCTGGAACATCCTGTCTTTGTCCCTTGTCTATTCCACGCAGTATTTTATATTGTCGTATCATGTCTCCCCTGACCCTCTGTCCTCCAGTGTAGTCAGGCCGATTTCCTAAATCTTTTCTTCATAGGTACATTCACCTTAGCTCTGAGAACTAACCTTGTCGAAACCTTTGTCTTTTTCTAGTTTATTGAACGTGCTGTATCAAGTGAGGGTTCCCAATCAGTTGCTGCATACTACAGTATGGGCCCGACATACACGGTGTACAGTGCCTTGAAGGATTCCTTACTAAGGTAATCGGAATGATGTCTCAGGCTTTGGCAGGGCCCATATGCTGCAGCAGTTATCTGGATTGTGTGTGATTCCGGAGAATGCTCGGTGTTATACTCACCCCAAGATCTTTTCCTTGAGTGAAGGTTTGCAGTCAGTATTTGGCCACCTAGCCTATACTCTGTCTGTGGTCTTCTGTGCCCTTCCCCTATCTCATGACTTTGCATTTTGGCAGGATTAAAAATTAGAGAAGCCATTTGGCTATGGGGGGAACCACGGGTGTCCAGTCTGTCCAGGTCTCTTTGAAGTCCTGCATGGGTCATCATCAGATTTAATTCTCATCATTAACTTCACATCATCTGCAAACAGGGGACACTTTGAGTCTAACCTTCCGTCATTGTCGTTCACATATACCCAAAAATACACTGGTCCTAGGACCGACCCCTGTGGGACCCCGCTCGTCACAGGTGACCACTGTGATACATCATTACGTACCTGATCGTTGTTGCCTCCTGTCAGGTATTCTCTATCCATTGCCCCCGTGCCTTCCTGTTATTGCGCCTGATGCTCTAGGCTTCTGCACTAATATCTAGTGAGGAACTTTGTAAAGGCCTTCTTGCAGTCCAAGAAGATGCAATTTCAACCACCCCCTCTCTCTCTTGTTCTTACTTCTGGTTATTTTATCATAAAAACTCATACTTTTTTATAACATGATTTGCTTCGTGAAACGATATTTTGTCTAACTACTCCCTGTTCGTTCCATTAGCTCACCACTTTCCTTTTAAAAACAAAAAAATCATACTCAAACTTCCAATAAATTACACTATAAAATATCCACTTTTTACTCATTTTAAAAAATTTCCAAAACTCTACAACCACCCACTTACTTATCACATAAATTTAATATTATACTTTCCTTTTTTTTTTTTTTTTTTTTCCAATTTTGGTTTTTTTAATGGTTTTTGGGGGGGTGGGGGGGGACACCCCCCCCCCCCTGGGGGGGGGAAGAATTTTGGTAAGTGGCACGACAACATATCTGCTCCCTCTCTAAAGGACCATGGGGGAGATGTTGTCGGTCCCATTCCTTTGAAGGTATCGATGTCCCTTAGCAGTTTCTTCACCTCCTCCTCTATCTGTATGTTGTCGTCCCAACACTTATTGGTGTATTCCTTGCTGGTGGTCCCATCTGGTCTGTTCCCCCCAGAGTCCTTCCTGTTCTACTGTAAATATTCTTAAATCTCGTGTTGAGAGCCTCTACGCTCATACCTCTTGATCGTTTCTTGTGAGTTCTCCACCTTCTTTTCTCAGCCTTATCACCTGGTCCTTGACTGGTGACTTCCTCCCTAAAGTGGCTATACAAGCAGATTTGATTTCGATGCTATGTCGTTTTCATACTGTCGCTGGCCTCCTCCGTATCTGTGCATACTCGTTTCTGCACTTCTTCTAAATTCCTGTTTTCCTGGGTACTATGCCTCTGTACCTTTTTCCAATTCTCTGTTGCACTTAGTGTTTGCCCTCCCTACACCTTCGGGTTAACCGAGGACTCGTTTTGGTCTTCTTATTATTTCTGTTTCCCTTGGGAACAAAACTTTCCTCTGCCTCCGTGCACTTTGTTGCCACATATTCATAATTCTCGTTTACTGATTTACTACCATTTCTGTCACCACTGAACCTCCTGCCAGGAAGTTTCTCATACCTGTGTAGTCCCCCCTTTTATAGTTGGCCTGTCCCCTTCAGCTCCTGTACCTTCTCCACTTTGTAACTCTACTTTATAGTCAAAACTCAGAACAACTTGATTCGCTAGCTCCAACGGGGCCTCTCGTAATGATTCCTCAATGTCTGAATGCTCTGGGGTGAACACCAGATCCAGTCTTGCTGGCTCATCCTTCCCGCCTCTCTCTCTGGTTGTGTCCCTGACATGTTTGGATGCTTGAGGTTCTCAAGTACACATCCATCATCTTGGCTCTCATGTTTCGGACCCCCATGTGCGCTCCTGGTTTTCCCAGTCGATCTCCTGTGGTGAAATCGACCATTACCAGTAACTTTGCTTGCTCGAGTGGCTCTTTTGCCATCCTCAGCAGTGTGTCCACATCACTCTGTTGTTTTCTTCGTACTCCTCTCTTGGCCTCCTGCTTTTCTGTGGTGGGTTTATGCATCACTCCAATGACTACTTTATGTTTCCGGGATCCTGAATTGTACCTGCAATGTAGTTCGCTTTCTCCAATCATGTCTTGCCTTCCATTTCCTCAAATCCCCATCGGTGTTTATGAGGCTGTGCACCCTCCTTCCCCCTCTACTCCTTCTATCTTTCCTCAGGATTTGTATCCTGTTGGGTAAGATTGTGTCTGTTATTGTCTCAGCGAAGTTTTGTTTCTGTGATGCTTATGATGTCTGTAGGGATTTTTCACTGATTCTTTCATTCCACCCTCCATGTTTATCCGTTATTTCCATCAGGCCGTGTTTTACCAAACCTTTAGTTTTTTTTCTATCATTGTGGTATGCAGAATATTGGGGTTGGGGGAAGCGAGGACCTTGGTGGGGGGCCTATAGGGGCTTGTGTGTAGGTGGGGTTTTGTGTTGATGGGGGGGGGGGGTCAATGCCCTAAGGGACAGATGGTTTTGGGGTGAGGTTTGTGATATGGGGGTGGTGGCAGAGGGAAACAGTGAGTGGGTTGTAGCATAGAGTTGCTCAGTTGAGTTGGAATGTCGCGGGTGGAGTTTTTGGTGGGAGATTCATTGTGGGGTGTGTTTGCCCTTCCCTGTGGTCTGGTCCTGATCATTTTCATTGCTTCTCGTTCCTCCTGCGTCTCTGTACCCTCTCTTTTCAGTTGTTTTGTAGTCCTTTCTTCTTGTGTTCTGTGCGTATCGCAGTATACTCTCTGGTTACCCATCTTTGTCCCTCAGACTTGCTTTCTCTTGCAGAATCCTGGTTCGAAATGATTCTTACTTGAAAGTTACTCTGACATGGCCGTATCCGTCCACTCGCAAACCACCTTTTCTCTGAAAAATTGTCACTGGGTCTTATTGCCCTCCCCTATTGTTTTCATGATGCCCTTCAATCATTTTATTTCCTCCTGTTTTATTTCTTCAAAGTTGCCCCCATTGGCTTCTTGGAGCCCGTACACAAAAACTGACCTCGCCCTTTCCTCCTCCCATGAGTATCCATCTGCATCCTCTGAGGCATTTTTATTTCTTTCCATTGATATGTTCTTGCCTTCAGTCCCTGTCATATCTGAAACTTCTATTCTCAGTGAACTGTCTTTCCTGACCAGCTGTCCCTTGCTACTGCAGTTGGCTGTTAGAATCTCTGCATATAGCATACCTTCATTGTCTTCAGACCTGTCGTTTGATCTTAGTGTGCTCATCTTTTCCCTGGCCCCACGTGGGTCTGATATGGCCTTCGTGTACGGCATGTCTCCGTTGTTGCTTACCATCCCCTTGTCTGCGCCTGACTTTGAATTTCCTGATGTCACATCTGAATTGTCATTTGTCTCTTAATCTGTTTCAGGCTTTGCAGTTTCTCTTCTAAGCACTGTATCCTAGCTTCTGCTGCTAAGACCTGTACTTCCCACTTCCTGCACTCTTCAGCTATCCGCTCCTCCATTTTCTTACCAAGCTCTACTATCTTCCTTCCCCACTCTTCCTCCCTTTTTTGGAGCTCTAACTCCCAGTCTTTCCTCCCTGGTTCGTCTTCCAGATCTCTGGTTTTCCGTCCTCTAAGGCCACCCATTTTTTTTTTTTTTTTTTTTTTTTTTTTACCACAGACAGAAGGCTAGAGGAGGGAGAGGGTGTGGGGGAGAGAGAAGGGTAGAAAGAGGGAGAGAGAGGAGAGAGAAAGGGTAGAAAGAGGGAGAGAGAGGAGAGAGAAAGGGTAGAAAGAGGGAGAGAGAGGAGAGAGTATGGGGGTGAGGGATAAGACCAAGGGGGAGAGAGAGAGAAATGTGAGGGGGAGAGAAAGGGTAGAGAGAGGGAGAAAGAGAGGGAGAGGGAGAGGGAGGAAAGAGAGAGAGAGGGAGAAAGGAGGGCGAGGGAAAAGGCTATGAGAGAGAGAAATGGAGGAGATGGAGAGAGAAGCCTATAGAGAGAGAGGAGGGTGAGAGATTGGGTTATGGGAGTGAGGGAGAGAGAGAGAGAGGGAGAGAGAGAGGAGAGAGAAGAGAGAGAGAGAGAGAGAGAGAGAGGGAGAGAGAGAGGGAGAGAGAGGGAGAGAGGGGGAGAGAGAGGGAGAGTGAGAGGGGAGAGAGAGGGAGGAGAGAGGAGAAGGGAGAGAGAGAGGGAGAGAGAGAGGGAGAGAGAGAGGGAGAGAGAGAGAGAGAGAGAGAGAGGGAGGGAGAGAGAGAGGGAGAGAGAGAGGGAGAGAGAGAGGGAGAGAGAGAGGGGGAGAGAGGAGAGAGAGAGGGAGAGAGAGAGAGGGAGGGAGAGAGGGAGGAGAGAGGGAGAGAGAGAGGGAGAGAGAAGAGGGAGAGAGAGAGGAGAGAGAGAGGGAGAGAGAGAGGGAGAGAGAGAGAGGGAGAGAGAGGGAGAGGAGAGAGAGGGAGAGAGAGAGAGGAGAGGAGGAGAGAGGAGAGAGGGAGAGAGAGAGAGGGAGAGAGAGAGGGAGAGAGAGGGGAGAAGAGAGGGAGAAGAGAGAGGGAGAGAGAGAGGGAGAGAGAGAGGGAGAGAGAGAGGGAGAGAGAGAGGGAGAGAGAGAGGAGAGAGATGAGGAGGGAGAGAGAGAGGGGAGAGAGGAGAGAGGGAGAGAGAGGGAGAGAGGGGAGAGAGAGGGAGGGAGAGAGGGAGAGAGATAGGGGAGAGAGAGGGAGAGAGAGGAGAGAGAGAGGGAGAGAGAGAGGGAGGAGAGAGGAGGGAGAGAGAGAGGGTGAGAGAGAGAGAGAGGGAGAGAGAGAGGGAGAGAGAGAGAGAGAGAGGGAGAGAGGAGAGAGAGAGGGAGGAGAGAGGAGGAGAGAGAGAGGAAGAGAGAGGGAGAGAGAGAGAGAGAGAGGGAGAGAGAGAGAGAGGAGAGAGAGAGAGGAGAGAGAGGGGAGAAGAGAGAGAAGAGAGAGGATGGAGTGAGAGGGAGGAGAGGATGGAGAGAGAGAGATGAGGATGGATGGAGAGAGTGGGAGAGAGAGGTGAGGAGAGAGAGAGAGAGAGAGGGAGAGAGAGAGGGAGAGAGAGAGAGAAGAGAGAGAAGAGAGGGGAGATGAGAAGAGGAGAGAGGGAGAGGAGAGTTTTAGAGAGAGAGAGAGAGAGAGAGAGAGAGAGAGTGATGTGAGTAGGGGGGAACGAGAGGAAACGCGAGGGAAAAGTAGGAGGGAGTGGCGGTCTGTGGGGAGGCGGTCAAATTCCAAGGATCAGCTGTGTGTATCACCTAGTTGTGGTGTTTTGCGCGCATGTGTGGTGAGCACGGTTTAGTTGTTTATATGTCCCAGAAATACAATTCAACTTCTGGTTCCGTAATCTAAAGAGATACCATTAACACTGAAG
>NC_069399.1:131357217-131375197 GCF_026875155.1 Cherax quadricarinatus | reverse complement strand
GGGGAGATGTAAAGGCATTCATTTAAATTTGGGGGAACGGAGCACAGACCCAAATTTCCCCTAAATCAACATAAGGAACCTTCCCTGGGGGGGCCCCACTCCAAACAACAGATATTAATTCAACAAAAAACTCCCTCATACCACCAATAAAATTTGTTTAGCAAACATAAGGTTTAAAGGCACAACAAACAAAAAATCTTTCATCAAGGGACCCCCACAGATCAAATGCAATGTTTGCAGCTTTCACAGAGACCCACATAAATATGGATACCAGAATTCAACTTATTCAGATGCGACAGAAAGAACAGGCACCAAGCGGGGGTTGGCTTGTATGTCAAAGTCACCATTTGCTCAGAATTACAAAAACACCACAAATGATGTGGTCGAAGTTCTGGCAGTAAAGGGACTAAGAGCCACAACCTAATCATTTTGGCTGTATAAGCCACCAGATACAATTTCCCAACAATTCAAGGAAAAGCTTTTAAAAAATTGACTACTGTTGGAAAATCTTCTAACCCCAGCCACAAATACCCTGTTGCTGGGTGATTTCAATTTAAGACATCTAAAATGGAAAAAAACGAAGAAAATAATGTTTATAGCAGAGTTTAACTCCAGTAGGCAGCTCAGATGAACACTTACACACGTGGAGAAAATTTATTCTTTAAAAGGGGGATTAAGCCCCCTTCAGCCCTTTCAGCCCTTTGAGGGATTCAACCCTCTCAAAAAGGGCAAATGGCATCTTGCTTCCGATCAACAGTAATTGGAAACAGATGCAGTAGCAAACATGTACCAGAGCATAGTCTTTGTAGCCTTGCCATCACAGTGTTTATTGCAATATGTAAGAAAAATGTGACGATGTCAAGCAAGAAGGGAAATATGCTGAACCCGGGAGATTTAGGGCAGCCCCCCAGGGCAAAATGCAGGATGAGGTCAGATTGTCTTCAGGGGACGTACGGGAAGCGTGCGTTGCACGATCATTGACCTTAACAAAGGATCTACAGTGAAAGTGCAGTCTTGACCAAAAAATTTGACAATCTCAACAATTCGCAAAACCCTATGACACGTGCATGGGGACAGGTCTTCTTGTTGTGAAATACCATGAAACGAAAAACTAATCTTCATAATGGTGTAGTGTAACAGTGTGTGTTGCGAACAATCTTCAGAGAGTGCACCGTGAGGCACTACTACTACAATCAAGACAACGGATTTTGGGGTAATTCCCTACCATAAGCCAGGGAAATTTTTACAGGCCCGATTATATACACCCAAGTAGATCTAGTCAGTTATAACCTATTAGGTCAGCTGCGCGCAGATAGCTAGAGCATAGCAAGTCTGGATTTACCAAAATTCCCCTTTTATTTCATGGGCCATTGAGCCCAAAAAAGTAATAATCACCTAATTTGTACCAGTGAAATGCTGAAACATATGCTCCTTTGGGGCAATTATATACTCAAGATTACGATTTTCCCACAGCCCGAAGGTGGTAGCATCAACGACTCCTGGAAAACGACCCGGGGTGGGTGTGGGATGTTGAGCCGCCATTCAAGCTAAGTACCTTTCTACAGTCCTTTAACTTGCTTGTCTCACATGTTCCACATCCCTTAAAAACACACATATAAGCTATTAAAATCTCTGCAAAAAAATCACCTTTTGTCAACAAACAGCAGAGCCAACCAAGACTGGAAAATACACTTGAAATATATTATGATAGCAAAGACAGTTAATTCGGATCACAAAACCCAATCGAAGTTCAGCCTTGTATGCACAGTGCTCCTGACTAGAAAAATAAAACTAGTTACATCGGAGCCTTCACCATGTTTAACTTTAATGATAAGAACATCGATTGGGATAAAATAAATCAAGTCCTAAATGGATCATGCTAAGGAAAATTTCTTAATGACATGGAGCTAAACCAGTGCATAGAAAAGATTAATTCTAAAGGGAGTTAAGGTATGCTCAGGTAACATTCCCCTAAGGAAAAAGAATAGAAGATGTAAACTGAGAAAGAGAGAGATGCTCCCTCTACAGGGAAGGTGAAGAATCACAGAGCTTCTCCATGGGACATGTCTATCTGAAATATGGAAGGAGACAAAGTCCAAGGCAGCTACGGTGAAAAGCTCTGTTCCACAAAAGGCACAGTAATCGCTCCCATCTTGTTCCTCATCCTTATATCGACATAGACAAGGATGTCAGCCACAGCAACCGTGTCTTCCTTTGCAGATGACACCCGAATCGCATGACAGTGTCTTCCATTGCAGACACTGCAAGGCTCCAGGGGGGACATCAACCAAACTTTTCAGTGGGCTGCAGAAAACAATATGAAGTTCAACGATGGGGAAATTTCAATTACTCAGATATGGTAAACATGAGGAAATTAAATCTTCATCAGAGTACAAAACAAATTTTGGCCACAAATAGAGCGAAACCCCCAACGTCAAGACCTGGGAGTGATCATGTTCGGAGGATCTCACCTTCAAGGACCATAACATTGGGATCATCGAATCTGCTAGAAAAATGACAGGATGGATAATGAGAACCTTCAAAACTAGGGAGGCCAAGCCCATGATGACACTCTTCAGGTCATTTGTTCTATCTAGGCTGGGAATTGCTGCACACTAACAGCACCTTTCAAGGCAGGTGAAATTGCTGACCTAGAAAATGTACAGAGAACCTTCATGGCGCGCATAACGGAGATAAAACACCTCAATTACTGGAGCGCTTGAGGTTCCTGACCTGTATTCCCCGGAACGCAGGCGGGAGAGATACATGATTATATGCACCTGGAAAATCCCAGAGGGGGCTAGTACCGAACTTGCACACGAAAATCACTCACTACGAAAGCAAAAGACTTGGGAGACGATGCACCATCCCCCCAATGAAAAGCAGGGGTGTCACTAGCACTTAAGAGACCATTTCAATAAGTGTCAGGGGCCCGAGACTGTTCAACTGCCTCCCCGCATACATAAGGGGGATTACCAACAGACCCCTGGCAGTCTTCAACTGGGACTGGACAAGCTCCTAAAGTCAGTTCCTGATCAGGGGCTGTGGCTCGTACGTTTGGTTTGCGTGCAGCCAGCGCACAGCTGGTTGATAGGATTGGATCCACCAGGGGAGGGCCTGGTCACAGACCGGGCCCCGGGGGGGGGTTGGGGCCCCGGAACCCCTCTCCAGGAAGACATTGCTAGGGGAAATAGAAAAAATTGAGTTAAGTTAAATGACTCTTCCAGGGAGACAGGAGCTAAAAGGGGGCCCTAAATGAAATGAAAGAAATCCAAAATATTTCTTCTCATAGCCAAATAAGGCAAAAACAGTACCCAGTATTGGCCCTTTTCCCTTAAACAATATGGATTATACTGATGACAGCAAAGAAATGAGCGAGATACTGAAGTCTCATATGACTCAGTTTTATGAGCGGGTTAGACTCAAGATTGACAATCCGAATGAATTTCTTTTTATGAAAGAAAATCCACCTACCTTTACTTTGATGATTTTCCTTTTATTCTTTTACTTCCGGAGCCGGCCATGGGTCTGGCTCATCGGGTTATTTGCCTGATCAACCTGGCTATTGCTGCTGGTGGCCTGCTGCCTCACATATCAATCACAGCCTGGGTGATCTGGCACCTGGTGAAGATACTTGTTCAGTTTCCCCCCATTTAAGACTTCTACACTTGTCCCAACATTGTTTTTGATATCTTTGGTAAGATTTGAATAGTCTGGGGCCACAGATTTGATACAGTGTTCCCCTCATTGTCCCCCCCGCACCCCTGCTTTTCACTGTGTTTATTTTTCACTTCCTCCTATACCTCTCATTCCAGTATGTTTTTTATGAAAAACGTGCAGATTTGGCACCAAGCCCCTGAGTACTTTCCAGGTATATATAATCATTTATCTCTCTCTGCTCCTTAAGTATATATTTATGATTTAAGGCGTTCTCAGTAATTTAAATGCTTTTATTGACTCTATGTGGCCATAAATATCTCTGTGTTTGTTCCAGCTCTGATATTTCTCCTGCCATTTAAAAGGGCGTCAATACTGAGGGAAATATTCCAAACAAGGGAGCATGAGCGATTTAAAAATGTCACCATTGACATTATTTTCCATGTTTTGAAGGTTCTCATTACCAACCTTGTCATCCCCCTGGGGTGTCATTTATCTCGTGTTATTGTTCTTTGAAAGGTCAGCTGACATAATTATTCCTAAGTCTTTCACGTGTTTCCTTTCGTTCTATTTGACTATCCTCTTGAGTTTTGTATATAGTGTTCCTTTGAGTTCATTCTTTCATTGCCTAAGCAGCTGGAACTTATCACCATTGAACGTCATTTTTCTCCCACTGGAAAATCCTGCTTAAATCTTCTTGTCAACATCTCCAAAATTTCTGACATTAAGCCTCATACCACTGGACTTTGAAAAAAGTCATTGACACGATGCCCATGCACTCTGTCCCAGGCTCTGACTCGTGGAACTCTGTTTTCTTCAAGAGTTGCAAGAAACCTCTTTCACACGCCTTAAAATATTCTATGGAGAAGGACCCCAGACACGGAGGTCACTCCACAGTCACAAAAAAACAATGGATATAGTTGGGTTCCACAAAGGTGCCAGTAAATAAATTGCAAGGAATTATAGATCGATAACACTAACGCCCCATATTATTAAAATTTTTAAAAGGGTTCTAAAAAAGCAAGATCAACACCCACTTGAATACCCAACAATTGCACAACCCAGGGCAACAAGGGTTTAGAACAGGTCGCGCCTGCCTCTCACAACTATGGTCCACTATGACATCTTTGATGGTCGCTCCTGCGCCTCACTAGTAATGAACCACTATGATATGGTCGCGGTCGCTCCTGCTCTCACAGCTGCTGACATGGTCTTGGATGCACTGGACGACAAAAAAAAATGCAGATGTAGTATACAAAAATATGTAAAAGCCTTCGACGAGTACAATCACAGTGTAACAGCACACAAAATGTGTTCTAAGGGAATAGCTGAAAAAGGGGGCCCAAGGTAGATCTTTAAGTTTCTAAGGAGAACACAAAGAGTAATAGCAAACAGAGTTAAGTCAGTGGTTGTCAGTGAAAAGCTCTGTTCCACAAGGCACGGTACTCACCCCCACCCTTTTCCTCATCCTCAAATCTGACATAGACAAGATGTAAACCAAACTCACAAACTAGTATTTAGTCACTTAGCCATAATACCAACTTCCCTCATAATTTGAAATATTTTACAATTAAGAATAAAACTAAGTATGCCCGAAATGCCTAGCCATGTAAGCGTTCTAGTGGTACACTCGGGTAATCACAATTTTCTACATGAAAAACCAACAATAACCAAATTTCTGTAAACTCAGCATTGAAATCCTTATAGAGAATAAACTTTGAATTGAATTGAATTGAATTGAATTGGACTGTATCTTCATTGCTGACTAGAATTTGCATGTGTGCGTCATCCTTGGGGGACACTGTAAATCACCAAGCAGATATAAAAAAAATCATCAAATGGGACGTAAAAACAATATGATGTTCACTGAGGACAAATTCCAACTACATTATGGAAACTTGAGAAAATAAAAGATAGAAAAAAAGGAGCATAAGACCAATTCTAACAGCAAAATAAAAGAGGAAAACTAACATGAAGGACTGGGAGTGATAATGTCAGAAGATCTCGCTCTCAAAGGTCACAGCAGTTGTCATTATCACATCTGCTAGGAAATAATTGGATGGATAATGAAACCTTCAGATTATGGGATGCCAAGCCAATGATGATTCTCTTTCAGTCACTTTTTCTTTCTAGGCTGAAACATTTCTGTGCACAAACAGCTCTTCAAGGCAAGCAAAACTGCGGATCTGGAGAATATATAGATAACTTTCACAGTACATATAAGTACAGTCAAGTACCTCAGTTACGGGGAAAACTTTTTAAAGTCCTTTGACTTGTACTCCTTGTAATGCAGGGAGAAAGATAATCATAATTTAAACTTAGAAAATTCTAGAGGAACAAGTCCCAACTCTGAAGATAGAAAGCACTCTGGAAACAATGAAAAACAGGGTGCCATAAGTACACTAAGATATAATGCAATAAGTGTCAGGGGCCCAAGACTGTTGAAATGCCCCAGCATACATAAGGGACAACCCCGGGGTTTGTCTTCAAGACGGATTGGACAAGCACCTAAAGTTTAGTACCTGATCAGGCCGGCCTGGGGGTTCGAAACATTGGTTTGCGTGCGGCCAGCAGTAACAGCCTGGCCGCACGCCAGGGCCTGATCTACCACGAGGCCTGGTCATGGACCGGGCCGCGGGGGCGTTAACCACCAAAAACACTCTCCAGGTATACTTCTCCATGTGATTTGGGACCGATGTCAGAGAGAGAGTGTATTATACGTGACTGACGTCAGTGAAAAGTGTATATACAGTAACTGACATCAGTGACTAGTGTATTATACAGTGATGACGTTAGTGACTAATGTATTACACAGTGATTAAACGTCAGTGATTAGCGTATTATGCAGTGATTGACGTCAGTGACTAGTGATTATACAGGGGATTGACGTCAGTGACTAGTGTATTATACATCGACTGAGTCAGTGACTAGTGTCACTGACTCATTAAATTGCAGACCAGTGTCACTGACATTACATGTAATATGCAAGTCATGGAGAATTTTTGTCAGGAAAAGACTGGTGGAGCAACTAGAAGGAATGAGCATATTCACAGTAACCAGCACGTTTCAGGGTGGGAAAATCCTGTTCACAAATGTACTGGAGATTTACGACAAGGTGAGAAAAGAAAGGCAGGAGAGACACGGGATGGGTAGACTGTATTTTCTTGGACTTTTAAGAAGGCTTTCGACAGAGTTCCACACAAGAGATTAATGTAACAGCTAAAGGAGTAACAGGTAAGTTTACTGCAATGGATCAGAGAATACCTGACAGGAGGAAATGAGTGATGGTACGTCATGAGGAGTCAGAGTGGGGCGTCTGTGACGAGCGGGGTTCCACAAGGGTCAGTCCTAGGGCGGTGAACGACATGACGGAAAGAATAGATCAGAAGCGTCTTTGCAGACGATGTGAACCAAATGTGGAGAATTCAAGTGGATAAAGATCGGGTAGGACTACAAAAGAATCTAGACAGGCTGCAGGCCTGGTCTAACAAATGGCTTCTGGAAATTAACCCCCAAGTGCAGTCATGAAAATTGGGGAATTTCAAAAGAAGACCCAAAGAGAGTACAGGCTAGAGAGCCAAAGACTGTAAACTTCACTCAAGTAAAAGGATCTTTTGGGGTGAGTATAATACCGAGCACATCCTGAGGATCACATCAAACCCAAAAAACTGCTGCAGCATACAGGGGCCTAGCAAAACCCAACAAGAGCATTCCGACATCTCAGTAAAGATTTGTTCAGGACTCTGTACCCATGTACGTCAGGCCCATATTGGAGTATGCAGCACCAGTATGGAGCCCACACCTAGCCAAACACGTCAATTAGAAAAATTGCAAAGGCTTCCAACAGACCCAGTCCCAGAGATAAGGGGTATGTCTTCGAGGAGAGGTTAAGGGAAAACGGCCTGATTTGGGACTGGAGGACAGGAGGGATAGGGAGAACATGATAACGACATATAAAATACTGAGGGGGAACTTACAAGGTGGATAGGGACAGGATGTTCAGAGATGGGACACAGAAACAAGGGACACAATTGGAAGTTGAAAACTCAGATGAGTCATGGGGATATTAGGAAGTATTTCTTCAGTCACAGGTTGTTAGGAAGTGGAACAATCTGGAAAATGTAGTGGAGGCAGGATCCATACACAGCTTTAAGAAGAGACATGAACAAAGCTCATGGAGCAGGAGAGTGTGGAGCGAAGAGGCGGGGCCAGGAGCTGTGTCTCGACCCATGCAAACCACAAATAGTTGAGTATAGTGATTGGCTTCAGTGACTAGTGTATTATACAGAAATCTTTGACTTCAGTGACTAGTGTATTATACAGTAACTAGTGTATTATGCAGTAACTAGTGTAATTATGCAGTAACTAGTGTATTATACAGTAACTAGTGTATTATGCAGTAACTAGTGTATTATACAGTAACTAGTGTGTTATACAGTAACTAGTGTATTATACAGTAACTAGTGTATTATACAGTAACTAGTGTTATTATACAGTAACTAGTGTATTATACAGTAACTAGTGTATTATACAGTAACTAGTGTATTATACAGTAACTAGTGTGTTAAAACAGTAACTAGTGTATTATACAGTAACTAGTGTATTATACAGTAACTAGTGTATTATACAGTAACTAGTGTATTATACAGTAACTAGTGTATTATACGTAACTAGTGTGTTATACAGTAAAAACTAGTTATTATACAGTAACTAGTGTATTATACAGTAACTAGTGTATTATACAGTAACTAGTGTATTATACAGTAACTAGTGTATTATACGTAACTAGTGTATTATACAGTAACTAGTGTATTATACAGTAACTAGTGTATTTACATTAACTAGTGTATTATAAAAGTAACTAGTGTATTAAAAAGTAGTGTATTATACAGTAACTTTGTGTATTATACAGTAACTAGTGTAAATTTTGCAGTAACTAGTGTATTATGCAGTAACTAGTGTATTATACAGTAACTAGTGTATTTACAGTAACTAGTGTATTATACAGTAACTAGTGTGTTATACAGTAACTAGTGTATTATACAGTTAACTAGTGTATTATGCAGTAACTAGTGTATTATACAGTAACTAGTGTATTATACAGTAACTAGTGTATTTACAGTAACTAGTGTATTATGCAGTAACTAGTGTATTATACAGTAACTAGTGTATTACAGTAACTAGTGTATTATACAGTAACTAGTGTGTTATACAGTAACTAGTGTATATACATAACTATGTATTATACAGTAACTAGTGTGTTTATACAGTAACTAGTGTATTATACAGTAACTAGTGTATTATACAGTAACTAGTGTATTATACAGTAACTAGTGTATTATACAGTAACTAGTGTATTATACAGTAACTAGTGTATTATACAGTAACTAGTGTATTATACAGTAACAGTGAAATTTAAAAGTAACTAGTGTATTTTACAGTAACTAGTGTATTATACGTGATGCTTGACGCACTGAAACAACCGCTTTGGAGATATTTTCACGATGTAAATATTGACAGTAAGAACTTGGTGAGCTGAGAGAAAAAAATCGACACATTTTCGTCACTGACCAGTTTTCTAATACTGTGTATGTGTGTACTCACTATTTGTACTCACCTATTTGTACTCGCCTATTGTGGTTGCAGGGGTCGAGTCACAGCTCCTGGCCCCGCCTCTTCGCTGATTGCTACTAGGTCCTCTCTCTCCCTGCCCCCTGGAGCTCTATCATACCTCGCCTTAAAACTATGTATGTTTCCTGCTCCCTACGTCACTTTCTAGGCTATTCCACGGCCTGACTACTCTGTGACTGAAGAAATACTGTGTGTGTGTGTGTGTGTGTGTGTGTGTGTGTGGTGTGTGTGGTGTGTGTGTGTGGGGTGTGTGTGTGTGTGTGTGTGTGTGGTGTGTATGTGTGTATGTACGTACTCGCCTATATGTACTAACCTATATGTGGTTTGCTGGGGTCGAGTCATAGCTCCTAGCCCCGCCTCTTCACGTCGATACTAATTCACTCTCTCCCTGCTCCATGATATTTGTCATACCTCTTCTTAAAGCTATTTATGGAACTTGCTTTCACTACTTCACTCTTCAGATTATTCCAGTTCCTGACAACTCTAAGACTAAAGAATTACTTCCTAACATCCCTATGACTCATCTGGGTTTTCAGTTTCCGATTGTGTCCCGTTGTTTCTGTATCCCTCTCTGAAACATTCGATCCTTGTCCACGTTGTCAAAGCCTCTTAGTATTTTTACGTTGTTATCAAAGTCCCCTCTATCCCTATCATCTAGTGTCATCAGGTTGAGTTCCCTTAACCTCTCCTCATACGACATACCCCTCAGTTCCGGGACTAATCGTGTTGCAAAATTTTTTTCACTTTCCCCCCAATTTCTTGACGTGTTTGGGCTAATGAGGGTTCCACACTGGCGCTGCATATTCCAGTATAGGCCTTACGTACACTGTGCACAATGTCGTGAATGACTCCTTACGTGATGTCTATGTGTGTGTGTGTGTACTCGCCTAATGTACTCACCTAGTTGAGGTTTTCAGGGGGGCGAGTCCAAGCTCCCGGCCCCGCCTCTTCACTGGTCGCTACTAGGTCACTCTCCATGAACCATGAGCTTTATCATACCCTGCTTAAAGCTATGTATGGATCCTGCCTCCACAAAATCGCTTCCTAAACTATTCCACTTCCTGACTACTCTGTGGCTGAAGAAATACTTCCAAACATCCCTGTGATTCATCTGTGTCTTCAGCTTCCAACTGTGTCCCCGTGTTGTGTGTCCAGTCCTGGAACGCCCTGTTTTTGCCCACCTTGTCAATTCTCTATATTTTGAAAAGTCTTTTCATTCCCCCTCTCTCTCCTGTCCCCCAGTGTGTCGGTTGTTTTTCCTTAAAACCTTTCCTCGTAGGACATACCTCTTAGCTCGGGGTCTTTCTTGTTGAAACCCCTTTGCACTTTCTCTAGTTTTTTTCGTGCTTGGCTAGGTGGGGTTCCAAACTGGTGCCGCATACTCCAATTGGGCCTAACGTACACGGTGTACGGGTCCTGAACGATTCCTTATTAAGATGTGGGAATGCTGTTCGGGTTTTGCCAGCGCCCATTTGCAGCAGTTTTTTGGGTTGATGTGGGTTAGGGGAATGTCCCGGTTTATACTACCCCCAAAATCTTTTTCCTTGGTGAGGTTTGTAGTCTCTGGCCCCCCAGACTGTACTCCGTCTGCGGTTTTTTTGTCTTTCCCCATCTTCATGACTTTGCACTTGGGGGATTGACTCCAGGGGAAAATTGCTGGACCCGTTCTGTAGCCTGTCCAGATCCCCTTTGTAGTTTGCCCGGTCTCGATCGAATGAATTCTTTTCATTAAATTACGTCACTGCAAACAGGGACACCTTGGAGTTTATTCCTTCCGTCTTTTGTTAAAATACCAGAAAAAAAGCCCCGGTCCAGGACTGCCCTGTGGGACCCCCCTGGTCACAGGTGCCCCTTAAACCTCGCCACGTACCATACCGCTGCTGTCTTCCGACAAGTATTCCTATCCATTGTAGTGCCTTCCCCTTTTTTCCCTGCTTGGTCCCCCCAGTTTTTGCACTAAATTTTTTGTGGTACTGTGTCAAAAAGCGCCTTCTTGCAGTCCAAGAAGATGCAATCCACCCACCCCTCTCTCTCTTGTCTTACTGCTGTCACCTTGTCATAGAACTCCAGTAGGTTTGTGACACAGGATTTCCCGTCCCTGAAACCATGTTGGCTGCTGTTGATGAGATCATCCCTTTCTAGGTGTTCCACCACTCTTCTCTTGACAATCTTCTCCATGACTTTGCATACTATACATGTCAGTGACACTGGTCTGTAGTTTAGTGCTTCATGTCTGTCTCCTTTTTTAAAGATTGGGACTACATTTGCTGTCTTCCATGCCTCAGGCAATCTCCCTGCTTCAATAGATGTATTGAATATTGTTGTTAGGGGTACACATAGTGCCTCTGCTCCCTCTCTCAGGACCCACTGAGAGATGTTATCGGGCCCCATTGCCTTTGAGGTATCTAGCTCACTCAGAAGCCTCTTCACTTCTTCCTCAGTTGTGTGTACTGTGTCCAGCACCTGGTGGTGTGCCCCACCTCTCCGTCTTTCTGGAGCCCCTTCTGTCTCCTCTGTGAACACTTCTTTGAATCTCTTGTTGAGTTCCTCACATGCTCCACGGTCATTTCTTGTTGTCTCTCCACCTTCCTTCCTTAGCCTGATTACCT
This sequence comes from Cherax quadricarinatus, assembly GCF_026875155.1. Lineage (NCBI taxonomy): Eukaryota > Metazoa > Arthropoda > Malacostraca > Decapoda > Parastacidae > Cherax > Cherax quadricarinatus. The sequence continues at coordinate 131,363,300 of NC_069399.1, read as the reverse complement.
GGTCCTTGACTGTTGTTTTCCTCCTGATGTGGCTGTATAACAGCTTCGGGTCAGATTTAGCTTTCGCTGCTATGTCGTTTTCATACTGTCATTGGGCCTCCCTTCTTATCTGTGCATATTCGTTTCTGGCTCTACGACTGCTCTCCTTATTCTCCTGGGTCCTTTGCCTTCTATATTTCTTCCATTCCCTAGCACACTTGGTTTTTGCCTCCTTGCACCTTTGGGTGAACCATGGGCTCATCATGGCTTTTTCTTTATTCCTGTTTCCCTTGGGTACAAACCTCTTCTCAGCCTCCTTGCACATTGTTGCTACATATTCCATCATCTCATTAACTGGCTTCCCTGCCAGTTATCTGTCCCACTGAACCTCATTCAGGAAGTTCCTTATTCCCGTGTAGTCCCCTTTCTTGTAGTTTGGTTTCATTTGTCCTGGCCTTCCTGCTTTCCCCTCGACTTGTAGCTCTACTGTGTATTCGAAGCTCAAAACCACATGATCGCTGGCCCCAAGGGATCTTTCATATGTGATGTCCTCAATATCTGCACTACTCAAGGTGAATACTAAGTCCAGTCTTGCTGGTTCATCCTCTCTCTCTCTTGTAGTGTCCCTTACGTGTTGGTACATGAAGTTTTCCAGTACCACCTCCATCATCTTAGCCCTCCATGTATCTTGGCCCCCATGTGGCTCCAAGTTCTCCCAATCGATCTCCTTGTGGTTAAAGTCACCCATGATCAGGGCTTTGCCCTGCATGCATGAGCACTTCTGGCCACTGCAGCCAGTTGTGTCAACCATTGCTCTATTGCTCTCGTCATACTCTTGCCCTGGCCTCTTGCTGTTCTGTGGTGGGTTATACATCACTGCAATTACCACCTTGGGACCTCCAGAGTGAAGCGTTCCCGCTATGTAATCACTTTCTTCTCCGCTGTCTCCTCTCTCCAGCTCGTCAAAATTCCATCGGTGTTTGATCAGCATTGCCATTCCTCCACCCCCCCCCTGTTCCTTCTGTCTTTCCTCAGGATCTGGTATCCCATTGGAAAGATGGCATGTTATCATACCTGTAAGCTTGGTTTCTGTGAGCGCTATGATGTCCGGTGATGCCTCTTTGGCTCTTTCCTGCCACTCCTCCCACTTGTTTGCTATTCCATCAGCGTCTGTGTACCATACCTTCAGTTTCCTTTCCAACACTGTGGTTTGGGGGGCCTGTGGGGGTGGGAGACCTGGTAGCATACTGTGGGATTCTATGGTTGGGTGGAAGCTGTGGGTATGGATTGTAGTGTGTGCTGGGATGGTGTGATAGGTTGTGGGGTTCTGAGGATAGTTGTGTGTGTGCTTGCCCTTGCTGCTCTGTTCTGCTCTGACTGACCTCTGCTGGTTCCATCCTTGTCTCCTTTCCTAGCTCCTTTCGCTTTTTTGTCCTCTCCATCAGCTGCTGTCACTCTGTGTTCTGTCTCTGTCTAGGAACACCTTCTTGTACTCTTCCAAGTTTTTCAACCTTGGTTTCTCTTGGAGGATCCTGTTCTGCACTGTTTCTGTCCTGAGAATCAGCTTGATCAGTCGGTTTCTCCCCTTCAAGTACCCCCCTATTCTCTGAAAATTTACAATCTTGTCCATGTCTTCTCCCCTATTCCGTGATGATTTTCTCAATCTCCTTTCTTTCTTCCTGCCGTCTTTCAGTGTGTGTCCTTTCCTCTCTCACCCGAAGCCCATGGATAAACACTGATTTTGCCCTTTCCTCCTCCCATTGCCTCTCCCTCAGTGACTCTGGTTCCTGTCTGTATGTGGTCATTTTCTCCCTTGACTGTGCCTCAGCATTCGACCTATCTCCCTCTCCAACTGCACCTAGCTGCTCTTCCCTTTCACTCCTTGGCCCTTCTTTGCAGGCCATAATTCATATCTCCTTCCTTCCTGTTCCGCCTCTCAGCTTCATATGCTGTGTCTTCTCTGGTCACTGCCCCTGAGACTTGCTTCAGCCTGTTTACCTCAAATTTCTAGGGCCCTTACCTTGGCTACTGCAGTTTTGACTTGTGCCTCCCAATTCTTCGTCTCCTTCTCCAACCTCTTTTCCCATTTCACAGAGAGCTCTTTCTCCATTTTTTCAGAAAGCTCTCGTAATTTCCTCTCCCATTCTTGCTCCATCCTTTTCCACTGCTCCTCCATTCCACCCTACCAGTACCATTGTCATCTGATCCTGAAAGTCCCAACCATTTTTTTCCTTCTTTTTTTCTTCTCTTTCCTTCTTCCTTTTTTTTTAGTGAAAGAAAGAGAAGGGAAAGGTAGAAGTAGAGAGAGAGAGAGAGAGAGAGAGTGACAAGGGAAAGGGGGAGAGAGTGAGAGAGAGGGGAAAAGAGAGAGAAGGGGAGGGTAGAAGGAGAGTGAGAGGGGAAAGGTAAGAGAGGGGGAGAGTGAGAAGGAAAAAGAGAGAGAGAGGAAGAGAGAGAGGAAGAGAGAGGAAGAGAGAGAGAGTGTGTGTGTGTGTTTGTGTGTGTGTGTACTCACCTAGTCGTGGTTGCAGGGATTGATTCATAGCTCTTGGCCCCGCCTCTTCACTGGCCGCTACTGGGTCACTCTCCTTGAACCGTGAGTTTTATCATACCTCTGCTTAAAAGCTATGTATGGATCTTGCCTCCACTACATCGCTTCCCAAAATTATTCCACTTTCTGACTACTCGTGGCTGAAGAAATACTTCCTAACATCTCTGTGACTCATCTGAGTCTTCAACTTCGAACTGTATCCCCTTGTCGCTGTGTCCCATCTCTGGAACTCTTTCTCTGTCCACCTTGTCAATTCCTGTCAGCATTTTATATATCGTTATCATGTGACCCCTATCTCTCCTGTCCTCCAGTGTCGTCACATCGATTTCCTTTAACCTCTCTTCGTAGGACATTCCCCTTAGCTTTGGGACTAGTCTTGTTGCAAACCTTTGCACTTTCTCTAGTTTCTTTATGTGCTTGGCTAGGTGTGGGTTCCAAACTGGTGCCGCATACTCTAATATGGGCCTAACGTACACGGTGTACAGGGTCCTGAACGATTCTTATTAAGATGGTGGAATGCTGTTCTTAGGTTTGCTAGGCGCACATATGCTGCAGCAGTTATTTGGTGATGTGCACCTCAGGAGATGTGCTCGGTGTTATACTCACCCCAAGATCTTTTTCCTTGAGTGGAGTTTGTAGTCTGTGGCCCCTTAGACTGTACTCCATCTGCAGTCTTCTTTACCCTTCCCCAATCTCATGGCTTTGTACTTGGTGGGGTTGAACTCCATGAGCCAATTGCTGGACCAGGATTGTATCCTGTCCAGATCCCTTTGTAGTTCTGCATGGCCCTCGTTCGAATGAATTCTTCTCATCAACTTCACGTCATCTGCAAACAGGGACACATAGGAGTCTATTCCTTCCATCATGTTGTCCACAAATACCAGAAACAGCACCGGTCCAAGGACTGACCCCTGTGGAACCCCAATCGTTACAGGCGCCCACACCTGACAACTCGCCACATACCATGACTCGCTGCTATCTTCCTGACAGGTATTCCCTGATCCATTGTAGTGCCTCCCTGTTATCCCTGCCTGGTCCTCCAGTTTTTGCACTAATCTCTTGAGTGGAACTGTGTCAAACGCCTTCTCACGGCCCAAGAAAATGCAATCTACCCACCCTCTCTCTTGTCTTACTATTGTCACCCAGTCATAGATTCCAGTAGGTTTGTGACACAGATTTCCCGTCCCTGAAACCGTGATGGCTGTAGTTGATGAGCTCATTCCTTTCTAGGTGTTCCACACCTCTCCTGATAATCTTCTCCATGACTTTGCATACTATACATGTCAGTGACATTGGTCTACAGTTTAGTGCTTCTTGTCTGTCTCCTTTTTTAAAAACTGGAACTACACAGAGGTGTTGAATTATTGTTTTTAGGGGTACACATAGCGCCTCTGCTCTTTCTCAGGACCCATGGAGAGACGTTTATCCGGGCCCATCGCCTTTGAGGTGTCTAGCTCGCTCAGCAGCCTCTTCACTTCTTCTTCGGTTGTATGTATTGCGTCCAACACTGATGGTGTACCCCACCTCTCTGTCCTTCTGGAGTCCCTTCTGTCTCCTCTATGAACACTTCTTTGAATCTCTTCTTGAGTTCCTCATATACTCGCTGTCATTTTCGTATGGTCTCTCCTCCTTCCTTCCTTCCTTAGTCTTAGTGTGTGTGTGTGTGTGTTGTGTGTGTGTGTGTGTGTGTGTGTGTGTGTGTGTACTCACCTAGTTGTACTCACCTAGTTGAGGTTGCAGGGGTCGAGTCCAAGCTCCTGGCCCCCGCCGCTTCACTGGTCGCTACTAGGTCACTCTCCCTGAGCCATGAGCTTTATCATACCTCTGCTTAAAGCTATGTATGGATCCTGCCTCCACTACATCACTTCCCAAACTATTCCACTTCCTGACTACTCTGTGGTTGAAGAAATACTTCCTAATATCCCTGTGATTCATCTGTGTCTTCAACTTCGAACTGGGTCCCCTTGTTACTGTGTCCAATCTCTGGAACATCCTGTCTTTGTCCACCTTGTCAATCATCTCAGTATTTTGTATGTCGTTATCATGTCCCCCCTATCTCTCCTGTCCTCCAGTGTCGTCAGGTTGGTTTCCCTTAACCTCTCCTCGTAGGACATACCTCTTAGCTCTGAGACTAGTCTTGTTGCAAACCTTTGCACTTTCTCTAGTTTCTTTACGTTCTTGGCTAGGTGTTGGTTCCAAACCCACACCTGTGTGTGTGTGTGTACTCACCTAATTGTACTCACCTAATTGTGGTTTGCAGGGGTCGAGACTCAGCTCCTGGCCCCGCCTCTTCACTGATTCGCTACTGGATCCTCTCTCTCTCTGCTTCCTGAGCTTTGTCATACCTCTTCTTAAAACTATGTATGGTTCCTGCCTCCACTACTTCACTTGCTAGGCTATTCCACTTGCTGACAACTCTATGACTGAAGAAATACTTCCTAACGTCCCTGTGACTCGTCTGAGTCTTCAGCTTCCAGTTGTGACCCCTTGTCCCTGTGTCCCCTCTCTGGAACATCCTATCTCTGTCCACCTTGTATATTCCCCGCAGTATCTTGTATGTCGTTATCATGTCTCCCCTGACCCTTCTGTCCTCCAGTGTCGTCAGTCCGATTTCCCTTAACCTTTCCTCGTACGACATTCCCTTGAGCTCTGGGACTAGCCTTGTTGCAAACCTTTGTACTTTCTCTAACTTCTTGACGTGCTTGACCAGGTGTGGGTTCCAGACTGGTGCTGCATACTCCAGTATGGGCCTAACATACACAGTGTACAGTGTCTTGAACGATTCCTTATTAAGGTATCGGAACGCTATTTCTCAGGTTTGCCAGGCGCCCGTATGCTGCAGCGGTTATTTGGTTGATGTGTGCCTCCGGTGATGTGCTCGGTGTTATGGTCACCCCAAGGTCTTTCTCCCTGAGTGAGGTCTGTAGTCTTTGTCCACCTAGCCTATACTCTGTCTGCGGTTTTCTTTGCCCCTCCCCAATCTTCATGACTTTGCTTTTGGCTGGATTGAATTCGAGAAGCCAGTTACTGGACCACATGTCCAGCCTCTCCAGGTCTCTTTGCAGTCCTGCCTCATCCTCGTCCGATTTAATTCTTCTCATCAACTTCACGTCATCTGCGAACAGGGACACTTCAGAGTCTATTCCTTCCATCATGTCGTTCACATATATCAAGAATAGCACTGGTCCTAGAACTGACCCCTGTGGGACCCCGCTCGTAACAGGCGCCCACTGTGATACCTCTTCACGTACCATGACTCGTTGCTGCCTCCCTGTCAGGTATTCCTTATCCATTGCAGTGCCCTTCCTTTTAGTGTGCCTGATCCTCCAGCTTCTGCACTAATCTCTTGTGGGGAACTGTGTCAAAGGCCTTCCTGCAGTCTAGGAAAACGCAATCTACCCAACCCTCTCTCTCTCATGTCTTACTTCTGTTACCTTGTCATAAAACTCCAGGAGGTTTGTGATACAAGATTTGCCTTCCATGAACCCATGCTGGTTTTCATTTATAATCTTGTTCCTTTCCAGGTGTTCGACCACTCTCCTCCTGATAATCT
>NC_069399.1:131332457-131351717 GCF_026875155.1 Cherax quadricarinatus | reverse complement strand
GAAGGCCTTGACACAGTTCCCCACAAGAGATTAGGCAGAAGCTGGAGGATCAGGCACACGTAAAAGGAAGGGCACTGCAATGGATAAGGGAATACCTGACAGGGAGGCAGCAACGAGTCATGGTACGTGAAGAGGTATCACAGTGGGCGCCTGTTACGAGCGGGGTCCCACAGGGGTCAGTTCTAGGACCAGTGCTATTCTTGATATATGTGAACGACATGATGGAAGGAATAGACTCTGAAGTGTCCCTGTTCGCAGATGACGTGAAGTTGATGAGAAGAATTAAATCGGACGAGGATGAGGCAGGACTGCAAAGAGACCTGGAGAGGCTGGACATGTGGTCCAGTAACTGGCTTCCTCGAATTCAATCCAGCCAAATGCAAAGTCATGAAGATTGGGGAGGGGCAAAGAAGACCGCAGACAGAGTATAGGCTAGGTGGACAAAGACTACAGACCTCACTCAGGGAGAAAGACCTTGGGGTGACCATAACACCGAGCACATCACCGGAGGCACACATCAACCAAATAACCGCTGCAGCATACGGGCGCCTGGCAAACCTGAGAATAGCGTTCCGATACCTTAATAAGGAATCGTTCAAGACACTGTACACTGTGTATGTTAGGCCCATACTGGAGTATGCAGCACCAGTCTGGAACCCACACCTGGTCAAGCACGTCAAGAAGTTAGAGAAAGTACAAAGGTTTGCAACAAGGCTAGTCCCAGAGCTCAAGGGAATGTCGTACGAGGAAAGGTTAAGGGAAATCGGACTGACGACACTGGAGGACAGAAGGGTCAGGGGAGACATGATAACGACATACAAGATACTGCGGGGAATATACAAGGTGGACAGAGATAGGATGTTCCAGAGAGGGGACACAGGGACAAGGGGTCACAACTGGAAGCTGAAGACTCAGACGAGTCACAGGGACGTTAGGAAGTATTTCTTCAGTCATAGAGTTGTCAGCAAGTGGAATAGCCTAGCAAGTGAAGTAGTGGAGGCAGGAACCATACATAGTTTTAAGAAGAGGTATGACAAAGCTCAGGAAGCAGAGAGAGAGAGGATCCAGTAGCGATCAGTGAAGAGGCGGGGCCAGGAGCTGAGTCTCGACCCCTGCAACCACAATTAGGTGAGTACAATTAGGTGAGTACACACACACACACAGGTGTGGGTTTGGAACCAACACCTAGCCAAGAACGTAAAGAAACTAGAGAAAGTGCAAAGGTTTGCAACAAGACTAGTCTCAGAGCTAAGAGGTATGTCCTACGAGGAGAGGTTAAGGGAAACCAACCTGACGACACTGGAGGACAGGAGAGATAGGGGGGACATGATAACGACATACAAAATACTGAGATGAATTGACAAGGTGGACAAAGACAGGATGTTCCAGAGATTGGACACAGTAACAAGGGGGACCCAGTTCGAAGTTGAAGACACAGATGAATCACAGGGATATTAGGAAGTATTTCTTCAACCACAGAGTAGTCAGGAAGTGGAATAGTTTGGGAAGTGATGTAGTGGAGGCAGGATCCATACATAGCTTTAAGCAGAGGTATGATAAAGCTCATGGCTCAGGGAGAGTGACCTAGTAGCGACCAGTGAAGCGGCGGGGGCCAGGAGCTTGGACTCGACCCCTGCAACCTCAACTAGGTGAGTACAACTAGGTGAGTACACACACACACACACACACACACACACACACACACACACACACACACACACACTAAGACTAAGGAAGGAAGGAAGGAGGAGAGACCATACGAAATGACAGCGAAGTATATGAGGAACTCAAGAAGAGATTCAAAGAAGTGTTCATAGAGGAGACAGAAGGGACTCCAGAAGGACAGAGAGGTGGGGTACACCATCAAGTGTTGGACGCAATACATACAACCGAAGAAGAAGTGAAGAGGCTGCTGAGCGAGCTAGACACCTCAAAGGCGATGGGCCCGGATAACGTCTCTCCATGGGTCCTGAGAAAGAGCAGAGGCGCTATGTGTACCCCTAAAAACAATATTCAACACCTCTGTGTAGTTCCAGTTTTTAAAAAAGGAGACAGACAAGAAGCACTAAACTGTAGACCAATGTCACTGACATGTATAGTATGCAAAGTCATGGAGAAGATTATCAGGAGAAGAGTGGTGGAACACCTAGAAAGGAATGAGCTCATCAACTACAGCCATCACGGTTTCAGGGACGGGAAATCCTGTGTCACAAACCTACTGGAATCTATGACTGGGTGACAATAGTAAGACAAGAGAGAGGTGGGTAGATTGCATTTTCTTGGGCCGTGAGAAGGCGTTTGACACAGTTCCACTCAAGAGATTAGTGCAAAAACTGGAGGACCAGGCAGGGATAACAGGGAGGCACTACAATGGATCAGGGAATACCTGTCAGGAAGATAGCAGCGAGTCATGGTATGTGGCGAGTTGTCAGGGTGGGCGCCTGTAACGATTGGGGTTCCACAGGGGTCAGTCCTTGGACCGGTGCTGTTTCTGGTATTTGTGGACAACATGATGGAAGGAATAGACTCCTATGTGTCCCTGTTTGCAGATGACGTGAAGTTGATGAGAAGAATTCATTCGAACGAGGGCCATGCAGAACTACAAAGGGATCTGGACAGGATACAATCCTGGTCCAGCAATTGGCTCATGGAGTTCAACCCCACCAAGTACAAAGCCATGAAGATTGGGGAAGGGTAAAGAAGACTGCAGATGGAGTACAGTCTAAGGGGCCACAGACTACAAACTCCACTCAAGGAAAAAGATCTTGGGGTGAGTATAACACCGAGCACATCTCCTGAGGTGCACATCAACCAAATAACTGCTGCAGCATATGTGCGCCTAGCAAACCTAAGAACAGCATTCCACCATCTTAATAAAGAATCGTTCAGGACCCTGTACACCGTGTACGTTAGGCCCATATTAGAGTATGCGGCACCAGTTTGGAACCCACACCTAGCCAAGCACATAAAGAAACTAGAGAAAGTGCAAAGGTTTGCAACAAGACTAGTCCCAAAGCTAAGGGGAATGTCCTACGAAGAGAGGTTAAAGGAAATCGATGTGACGACACTGGAGGACAGGAGAGATAGGGGTCACATGATAACGATATATAAAATGCTGACAGGAATTGACAAGGTGGACAGAGAAAGAGTTCCAGAGATGGGACACAGCGACAAGGGGATACAGTTCGAAGTTGAAGACTCAGATGAGTCACAGAGATGTTAGGAAGTATTTCTTCAGCCACAGAGTAGTCAGAAAGTGGAATAATTTGGGAAGCGATGTAGTGGAGGCAAGATCCATACATAGCTTTAAGCAGAGGTATGATAAAACTCACGGTTCAAGGAGAGTGACCCAGTAGCGGCCAGTGAAGAGGCGGGGCCAAGAGCTATGAATCAATCCCTGCAACCACGACTAGGTGAGTACACACACACACAAACACACACACACACTCTCTCTCTCTTCCTCTCTCTTCCTCTCTCTCTTCCTCTCTCTCTCTTTTTCCTTCTCACTCTCCCCCTCTCTTACCTTTCCCCTCTCTCACTCTCCTTCTACCCTCCCCTTCTCTCTCTTTCTCCCTCTCTCTCACTCTCTCCCCCTTTCCCTTGTCACTCTCTCTCTCTCTCTCTCTCTACTTCTACCTTTCCCTTCTCTTTCTTTCACTAAAAAAAAGGAAGAAGGAAAGAGAAGAAAAAAAAGAAGGAAAAAAAATGGTTGGGACTTTCAGGGATCAGATGACAATGGTACTGGTAGGGAGGAATGGAGGAGCAGTGGAAAAGGATGGAGCAAGAATGGGAGAGGAAATTACGAGAGCTTTCTGAAAAAAATGGAGAAAGAACTCTCTGTGAAATGGGAAAAGAGGTTGGAGAAGGAGACGAAGAATTGGGAGGCACAAGTCAAAACTGCAGTAGCCAAGGTAAGGGCCCTAGAATTTGAGGTAAACAGGCTGAAGCAAGTCTCAGGGGCAGTGACCAGAGAAGACACAGCATATGAAGCTGAGAGGCAGAACAGGAAGGAAGGAGATATGAATTATGGCCTGCAAAGAAGGGCCAAGGAGTGAAAGGGAAGAGCAGCTAGGTGCAGTTGGAGAGGGAGATAGGTCGAATGCTGAGGCACAGTCAAGGGAGAAAATGACCACATACAGACAGGAACCAGAGTCACTGAGGGAGAGGCAATGGGAGGAGGAAAGGGCAAAATCAGTGTTTATCCATGGGCTTCGGGTGAGAGAGGAAAGGACACACACTGAAAGACGGCAGGAAGAAAGAAAGGAGATTGAGAAAATCATCACGGAAATAGGGGGAGAAGACATGGACAAGATTGTAAATTTTCAGAGAATAGGGGGGTACTTGAAGGGGAGAAACCGACTGATCAAGCTGATTCTCAGGACAGAAACAGTGCAGAACAGGATCCTCCAAGAGAAACCAAGGTTGAAAAACTTGGAAGAGTACAAGAAGGTGTTCCTAGACAGAGACAGAACACAGAGTGACAGCAGCTGATGGAGAGGACAAAAAAGCGAAAGGAGCTAGGAAAGGAGACAAGGATGGAACCAGCAGAGGTCAGTCAGAGCAGAACAGAGCAGCAAGGGCAAGCACACACACAACTATCCTCAGAACCCCACAACCTATCACACCATCCCAGCACACACTACAATCCATACCCACAGCTTCCACCCAACCATAGAATCCCACAGTATGCTACCAGGTCTCCCACCCCCACAGGCCCCCCAAACCACAGTGTTGGAAAGGAAACTGAAGGTATGGTACACAGACGCTGATGGAATAGCAAACAAGTGGGAGGAGTGGCAGGAAAGAGCCAAAGAGGCATCACCGGACATCATAGCGCTCACAGAAACCAAGCTTACAGGTATGATAACATGCCATCTTTCCAATGGGATACCAGATCCTGAGGAAAGACAGAAGGAACAGGGGGGGGGTGGAGGAATGGCAATGCTGATCAAACACCGATGGAATTTTGACGAGCTGGAGAGAGGAGACAGCGGAGAAGAAAGTGATTACATAGCGGGAACGCTTCACTCTGGAGGTCCCAAGGTGGTAATTGCAGTGATGTATAACCCACCACAGAACAGCAAGAGGCCAGGGCAAGAGTATGACGAGAGCAATAGAGCAATGGTTGACACACTGGCTGCAGTGGCCAGAAGTGCTCATGCATGCAGGGCAAAGCTCCTGATCATGGGTGACTTTAACCACAAGGAGATCGATTGGGAGAACTTGGAGCCACATGGGGGCCAAGATACATGGAGGGCTAAGATGATGGAGGTGGTACTGGAAAACTTCATGTACCAACACGTAAGGGACACTACAAGAGAGAGAGGAGAGGATGAACCAGCAAGACTGGACTTAGTATTCACCTTGAGTAGTGCAGATATTGAGGACATCACATATGAAAGATCCCTTGGGGCCAGCGATCATGTGGTTTTGAGCTTCGAATACACAGTAGAGCTACAAGTCGAGGGGAAAGCAGGAAGGCCAGGACAAATGAAACCAAACTACAAGAAAGGGGACTACACGGGAATAAGGAACTTCCTGAATGAGGTTCAGTGGGACAGATAACTGGCAGGGAAGCCAGTTAATGAGATGATGGAATATGTAGCAACAATGTGCAAGGAGGCTGAGAAGAGGTTTGTACCCAAGGGAAACAGGAATAAAGAAAAAGCCATGATGAGCCCATGGTTCACCCAAAGGTGCAAGGAGGCAAAAACCAAGTGTGCTAGGGAATGGAAGAAATATAGAAGGCAAAGGACCCAGGAGAATAAGGAGAGCAGTCGTAGAGCCAGAAACGAATATGCACAGATAAGAAGGGAGGCCCAATGACAGTATGAAAACGACATAGCAGCGAAAGCTAAATCTGACCCGAAGCTGTTATACAGCCACATCAGGAGGAAAACAACAGTCAAGGACCAGGTAATCAGGCTAAGGAAGGAAGGTGGAGAGACAACAAGAAATGACCGTGGAGCATGTGAGGAACTCAACAAGAGATTCAAAGAAGTGTTCACAGAGGAGACAGAAGGGGCTCCAGAAAGACGGAGAGGTGGGGCACACCACCAGGTGCTGGACACAGTACACACAACTGAGGAAGAAGTGAAGAGGCTTCTGAGTGAGCTAGATACCTCAAAGGCAATGGGGCCAGATAACATCTCTCAGTGGGTCCTGAGAGAGGGAGCAGAGGCACTATGTGTACCCCTAACAACAATATTCAATACATCTATTGAAGCAGGGAGATTGCCTGAGGCATGGAAGACAGCAAATGTAGTCCCAATCTTTAAAAAAGGAGACAGACATGAAGCACTAAACTACAGACCAGTGTCACTGACATGTATAGTATGCAAAGTCATGGAGAAGATTGTCAAGAGAAGAGTGGTGGAACACCTAGAAAGGGATGATCTCATCAACAGCAGCCAACATGGTTTCAGGGACGGGAAATCCTGTGTCACAAACCTACTGGAGTTCTATGACAAGGTGACAGCAGTAAGACAAGAGAGAGAGGGGTGGGTGGATTGCATCTTCTTGGACTGCAAGAAGGCGTTTGACACAGTACCACACAAGAGATTAGTGCAAAAACTGGAGGACCAAGCAGGGATAAAAGGGAAGGCACTACAATGGATCAAGGAATACTTGTCAGGAAGACAGCAGCGAGTCATGGTACGTGGCGAGGTGTTAGAGTGGGCACCTGTGACCAGCGGGGTCCCACAGGGGTCAGTCCTAGGACCGGTGCTGTTTCTGGTATTTGTGAACGACATGACGGAAGGAATAAACTCCAAGGTGTCCCTGTTTGCAGATGACGTGAAGTTAATGAGAAGAATTCATTCGATCGAAGACCAGGCAGAACTACAAAGGGATCTGGACAGGCTACAGAACTGGTCCAGCAATTGGCTCCTGGAGTTCAATCCCACCAAGTGCAAAGTCATGAAGATTGGGGAAGAGCAAAGAAGACCGCAGACGGAGTACAGTCTAGGGGGCCAGAGACTACAAACCTCACTCAAGGAAAAAGATCTTGGGGTGAGTATAACACCAGGTACATCTCCTGAAGCGCACATCAACCAAATAACTGCTGCAGCACATGGGCGCATGGCAAACCTCAGAACAGCATTCCGACATCTTAATAAGGAATCGTTCAGGACCCTGTACACCGTGTACGTTAGGCCCATATTGGAGTATGCGGCACCAGTTTGGAACCCACACCTAGCCAAGCACGTAAAGAAACTAGAGAAAGTGCAAAGGGTTGCAACAAGACTAGTCCCAGAGCTAAGAGGTATGTCCTACGAGGAGAGGTTAAAGGAAATCAACCTGACGACACTGGAGGACAGGAGAGAGAGGGGGACATGATAACGACTTACAAAATACTGAGAGGAATTGACAAGGTGGACAAAGACAGGACGTTCCAGAGACTGGACACAGCAACACGGGGACACAGTTGGAAGCTGAAGACACAGATGAATCACAGGGATGTTAGGAAGTATTTCTTCAGCCACAGAGTAGTCAGGAAGTGGAATAGTTTAGGAAGCGATGTAGTGGAGGCAGGATCCATACATAGCTTTAAGCAGAGGTATGATAAAGCTCATGGTTCATGGAGAGTGACCTAGTAGCGACCAGTGAAGAGGCGGGGCCAGGAGCTTGGACTCGACCCCTGCAACCTCAACTAGGTGAGTACAATTAGGCGAGTACACACACACACACATAGACATCTACGTAAGGAGTCATTCACGACATTGTGCACAGTGTACGTAAGGCCTATACTGGAATATGCAGCGCCAGTGTGGAACCCTCACTTAGTCAAACACGTCAAGAAATTGGAGAAAGTGCAAAAATTTGCAACACGATTAGTCCCGGAACTGAGGGGTATGTCGTATGAGGAGAGGTTAAGGGAACTCAACCTGATGACACTAGATGATAGGGATAGAGGGGACATGATAACAACGTATAAAATACTAAGAGGCATTGACAACGTGGACAAGGATCGAATGTTTCAGAGATGGGATACAGAAACACGGGGACACAATCGGAAACTGAAAACCCAGATGAGTCATAGGGATGTTAGGAAGTAATTCTTTAGTCTTAGAGTTGTCAGGAACTGGAATAATCTGAAGAGTGAAGTAGTGAAAGCAAGTTCCATAAATAGCTTTAAGAAGAGGTATGACAAATATCATGGAGCAGGGAGAGAGTGAATTAGTATCGACCAGTGAAGAGGCGGGGCTAGGAGCTATGACTCGACCCCAGCAACCACATATAGGTTAGTACATATAGGCGAGTACGTACATACACACATACACACACACACACACACACACACACACACACACACACACACACACACACACACACACACACACACACACACACACACACACACACAGTATTTCTTCAGTCACAGAGTAGTCAGGCCGTGGAATAGCCTAGAAAGTGACGTAGTGGAGGCAGGAAACATACATAGTTTTAAGGCGAGGTATGATAGAGCTCATGGGGCAGGGAGAGAGAGGACCTAGTAGCAATCAGCGAAGAGGCGGGGCCAGGAGCTGTGACTCGACCCCTGCAACCACAAATAGGCGAGTACAAATAGGTGAGTACAAATAGGTGAGTACACACATACACAGTATTAGAAAACTGGTCAGTGACGTAAATGTGTCGAGTTTTTCTCTCAGCTCACCAAGTTCTTACTGTCAATATTTACATCGTGAAAATATCTCCAAAGCGGTTGTTTCAGTGCGTCAAGCATCACTGTATAATACACTAGTTACTGTATAATACACTAGTTACTGTATAATACACTAGTTACTGTATAATACACTAGTTACTGTATAATACACTAGTTACTGTATAATACACTAGTTACTGTATAATACACTAGTTACTGTATAATACACTAGTTACTGTATAATACACTAGTTACTGTATAATACACTAGTTACTGTATAACACACTAGTTACTGTATAATACACTAGTTACTGTATAATACACTAGTTACTGTATAACACACTAGTTACTGTATAATACACTAGTTACTGTATAATACACTAGTTACTGTATAATACACTAGTTACTGCATAATACACTAGTTACTGTATAATACACTAGTTACTGTATAATACACTAGTTACTGTATAATACACTAGTTACTGCATAATACACTAGTTACTGTATAATACACTAGTTACTGTATAACACACTAGTTACTGTATAATACACTAGTTACTGTATAATACACTAGTTACTGTATAATACACTAGTTACTGCATAATACACTAGTTACTGCATAATACACTAGTTACTGTATAATACACTAGTTACTGTATAATACACTACTGTATAATACACTAGTTACTGTATAATACACTAGTTAATGTTATATATACACTAGTTACTGTATAATACACTAGTTACTGTATAATACACTAGTTACTGTATAATACACTAGTTACTGTATAATACACTAGTTACTGTATAATACACTAGTTACTGTATAATACACTAGTTACTGTATAATACACTAGTTACTGTATAAACACTAGTTACTGTATAATACACTAGTTACTGTATAATACACTAGTTACTGTATAATACACTAGTTACTGTATAATACACTAGTTACTGTATAATACACTAGTTACTGTATAACACTATTAGTTACCTGTTAATACACTAGTTACTGTATAATACACTAGTTACTGTATAATACACTAGTTACTGTATAATACACTAGTTACTGTATAATACACTAGTTACTGTATAATACACTAGTTACTGTATAACACACTAGTTACTGTATAATACACTAGTTACTGCATAATACACTAGTTACTGTATAATACACTAGTTACTGCATAATACACTAGTTACTGCATAATACACTAGTTACTGTATAATACACTAGTCACTGAAGTCAAAGATTTCTGTATAATACACTAGTCACTGAAGCCAATCACTATACTCAACTATTTGTGGTTGCATGGGTCGAGACACAGCTCCTGGCCCCGCCTCTTCGCTCCACACTCTCCCTGCTCCATGAGCTTTGTCATGTCTCTTCTTAAAGCTGTGTATGGATCCTGCCTCCACTACATTTTCCAGATTGTTCCACTTCCTAACAACTCTGTGACTGAAGAAATACTTCCTAATATCCCCATGACTCATCTGAGTTTTCAACTTCCAATTGTGATCCCTTGTTTCTGTGTCCCATCTCTGGAACATCCTGTCCCTATCCACCTTGTAAGTTCCTCTCAGTATTTTATATGTCGTTATCATGTTCTCCCTATCCCTCCTGTCCTCCAGTGCCATCAGGCCGATTTCCCTTAACCTCTCCTCGAAGACATACCCCTTATCTCTGGGACTAGTCTTGTTGGAAGCCTTTGCAATTTTTCTAATTGACGTGTTTGGCTAGGTGTGGGCTCCATACTGGTGCTGCATACTCCAATATGGGCCTGACGTACATGGTGTACAGAGTCCTGAACGACTCTTTACTGAGATGTCGGAATGCTCTTGTTAGGTTTGCTAGGCGCCTGTATGCTGCAGCAGTTATTTGGTTGATGTGATCCTCAGGAGATGTGCTCGGTATTATACTCACCCCAAGATCCTTTTACTTGAGTGAAGTTTACAGTCTTTGGCTCTCTAGCCTGTACTCTCTTTGCGGTCTTCTTTTGAAATTCCCCAATTTTCATGACTGCACTTGGTGGGGTTAATTTCCAGAAGCCATTTGTTAGACCAGGCCTGCAGCCTGTCTAGATTCTTTTGTAGTCCTACCTGATCTTTATCCACTTGAATTCTCCACATTTGGTTCACATCGTCTGCAAAGACGCTTCTGAGTCTATTCTTTCCGTCATGTCGTTCACCGGCCCTAGGACTGACCCTTGTGGAACCCCGCTCGTCACAGACGCCCACTCTGACTCCTCATGACGTACCATCACTCATTTCCATCCTGTCAGGTATTCTCTGATCCATTGCAGTATCTTACCTGTTACTCCTTTAGCTGTTACATTAATCTCTTGTGTGGAACTCTGTCGAAAGCCTTCTTACAGTCCAAGAAAATACAGTCTACCCATCCCGTGTCTCTCCTGCCTTACTTTTCTCACCTTGTCGTAAATCTCCAGTACATTTGTGACAGGATTTTCCCACCCTGAAACCGTGCTGGTTACTGTGAATATGCTCATTCCTTTCTAGTTGCTCCACCAGTCTTTTCCTGACAAACTTCTCCATGACTTGCATATTACATGTACATGTCAGTGACACTGGTCTGCAATTTAATGAGTCAGTGACACTAGTCACTGACTCAGTCGATGTATAATACACTAGTCACTGACGTCAATCACTGTATAATGCACTAGTCACTGACGTCAATCACTGCATAATACGCTAATCACTGACGTCAATCACTGTGTAATACATTAGTCACTAACGTCAGTCACTGTATAATACACTAGTCACTGATGTCAGTTACTGTATAATACACTTTTCACTGACGTCAGTCACTGTATAATACACTCTCTCTCTGACATCGGTCACCAAATCACATGGAGAAGTATACCTGGAGAGTGTTTCGGTGGTTAACGCCCCCGCGGCCTGGTCCATGACCAGGCCTCGTGGTAGATCAGGCCCTGGCGTGCGGCCAGGCTGTTACTGCTGGCCGCACGCAAACCAATGTACGAACCACAGGCCGGCTGATCAGGTACTAACTTTAGGTGCTTGTCCAACTCCGTCTTGAAGACACCCAGGGGTGTCCCTTATGTATGCTGGGAGGCATTTCAACAGTCTTGGGCCCCTGACACTTATTGCATTATATCTTAGTGTACTTATGGCACCCCTGTTTTTTCATTGTTTCCAGAGTGCTTTCTATCTTCAGAGTTGGGACTTGTTCCTCTAGAATTTTCTAAGTTTAAATTATGATATATCTTTCTCGCCTGCATTACAAGGAGTACAAGTCAAAGGACTTCAAACGTTCCCAGTAACTGAGGTACTTGACTGTACTTATATGTACTGTGAAAGTTATCTATATATTCTCCAGATCCGCAGTTTTGCTTGCCTTGAAGAGCTGTTTGTGCACAGAAATGTTTCAGCCTAGAAAGAAAAAGTGACTGAAAGAGAATCATCATTGGCTTGGCATCCCATAATCTGAAGGTTCTCATTATCCATCCAATTATTTTCCTAGCAGATGTGATAATGACACTGCTGTGACCTTTGAGAGCGAGATCTTCTGACATTATCACTCCCAGGTCCTTCATGTTAGTTTTCCTCTTTATTTTGCTGTTAGAATTGGTCTTATGCTCCTTTTTTTCTATCTTATATTTTCTCAAGTTTCCCATAATGTAGTTGGAATTTGTCCTCAGTGAACATCATATTGTTTTCTACGTCCCATTTGATGATTTGTTTTATATCTGCTTGGTGATTTACAGTGTCCTCCAAGGATGACGCACACATGCAAATTCTAGTCAGCAATGAAGATACAGTCCAATTCAATTCAATTCAATTCAATTCAAAGTTTATTCTCTATAAGGATTACAATGCTGAGTTTACAGAAATTTGGTTATTGTTTGGTTTACATGTAGTAAAATTGTGATTACAGAGTGTACCACTAGAACGCTTAGCATGGCTAGGCATTTCGGGCATACTTAGTTTTATTCTTAATTGTAAAATATTGCAAATTATGAGGTAAGTTGGTATTATGGCTAAGTGACTAAATACTAGTTTGTGAGTTTGGTTTACATCTCTGTCTATGTCAGATTTGAGGATGAGGAAAAGGGTGGGAGTGAGTACCGTGCCTTGTGGAACAGAGCTTTTCACTGACAACCACTGACTTAACTCTGTTTGCTATTACTCTTTGTGTTCTCTTAGAAACTTAAAGATCTACCTGCCCACTTTTTCAGCTATTCCCTTAGAACACATTTTGTGTGCTGTTACACTGTGATTGTACTCGTCGAAGGCTTTTACATAGTTTGTGTATACTACATCTGCATTTTGTTTGTCGTCCAGTGCATCCAAGACCATGTCAGCAGCTGTGAGAGGCAGGAGCGACCGTCGACCATATCATAGTGGTTCATTACTAGTGAGGCGCAGGAGCGACCATCAAAGATGTCATAGTGGACCAGTAGTTGTGAGAGGCAGGCGCGACCTGTTCTAAACCCTTGTTGCCCTGGGTTGTGCAATTGTTGGGTATTCAAGTGGATGTTGATCTTGCTTCTTAGAACCCTTTCAAAAATTTTAATAATATGGGACGTTAGTGTTATCGATCTATAATTCCTTGCAATTTATTTACTGGCACCTTTGTGGAACCGAACTATATCCATTGTTTTTAGTGACTGTGGAGTGACCTCCGTGTCTAGGCTCCTTCTCCATAGAATATTTAAGGCGTGTGAAAGAGGTTTCTTGCAACTCTTGAAGAAAACAGAGTTCCACGAGTCAGAGCCTGGGACAGAGTGCATGGGCATCGTGTCAATGACTTTTTCAAAGTCCAGTGGTATGAGGCTTATGTCAGAAATTTTGGAGATGTTGACAAGAAGATTTAAGCAGGATTTTCCAGTGGGAGAACATGACGTTCAATGGTGATAAGTTCCAGCTGCTTAGGCAATGAAAGAATGAACTCAAAAGGAACACTATATACAAAACTCAAGAGGATAGTCAAATAGAACGAAAGGAACACGTGAAAGACTTAGGAATAATTATGTCAGCTGACCTTTCAAAGAACAATAACACGAAGATCATGACAGCCAGGAGGATGACAAGGTTGGTAATGAGAACCTTCAAAACATGGAAAATAATGTCAATGGTGACATTTTTAAATCGCTCATGCTCCCTTGTTTGGAATATTTGCTCAGTATTGACGCCCCGTTTATGGCAGGAGAAATATCAGAGCTGGAACAAACACAGAGATATTTATGGCCACATAGAGTCAATAAAGCATTTAAATTACTGAGAACGCCTTAAATCATAAATATATACTTAATGGAGCAGAGGAGAGATGAATGATTATATATACCTGGAAAGTACTCAGGGGCTTGGTGCCAAATCTGCACGTTGTCATAACAACATACTGGAATGAGAGGTATAGGAGGAAGTGTAAAATAAACACAGTGAAAAGCAGGGGTGCGGTGGGGACAATGAGGGAACACTGTATCAACATCTGTGGCCCCAGACTATTCAACATCTTACCAGAAGATATCAAAAACAATGTTGGGACAAGTGTAGAAGTCTTCATGGGGGGAAACTGAACAAGTATCTTCACCAGGTGCCAGATCACCCAGGCTGTGATTGATATGTGAGGCAGCAGGCCACCAGCAGCAATAGCCAGGTTGATCAGGCAAATACCAGATGAGCCAGACCCATGGCCGGGCTCCGGGAGTAAAAGAATAAAAGGAAATCATCAAAGGTAAAGGTAAGGTGGATTTCTTTCATAAAAAGAAATTCATTCGGATTGTCAATCTTGAGTCTAACAGCTCACTAAACACTGAGTCATACTGAGACTTCAGTATCTCGCTCATTTCTTTGCTGTCATCAGTATAATCCATATTGTTTAAGGAAAGGACCAATACTGGATACTGTTTTTGCCTTATTTTGGCATATGAGAAGAAATATTTTGGATTTCTTTCAATTTCATTTATGGCCTTTAGCTCCTGTCTCTCCTGGAAGAGTCATTTAACTTAAACTCAATATTTTCTATTTCTCTAGTCAATGTCTTACCTGGAGAGAGTTCCGGGGGTCAACGCCCCCGCGGCCCGGTCTGTGACCAGGCCTCCTGGTGGATCAGAGCCTGATCAACCAGGCTGTTGCTGCTGGCTGCACGCAAACCAACGTACGAGCCACAGCCCGCTGATCAGGAACTGACTTTAGGAGCTTGTCCAGTGCCAGCTTGAAGACTGCCAGGGGTCTGTTGGTAATCCCCCTTATGTATGCTGGGAGGCAGTTGAACAGTCTCGGGCCCCTGACACTTATTGTATGGTCTCATTAACGTGCTAGTGACACCCCTGCTTTTCATTGGGGGGATGGTGCATCGTCTGCCAAGTCTTTTGCTTTCGTAGTGAGTGATTTTCGTGTGCAAGTTCGGTACTAGTCCTCTAGGATTTTCCAGGTGCATATAATCATGTATCTCTCCCGCCTGCGTTCCAGGGAATACAGGTTCAGGAACCTCAAGCGCTCCCAGTAATTGAGGTGTTTTATCTCCGTTATGCGCGCCATGAAGGTTCTCTGTACATTTTCTAGGTCAGCAATTTCACCTGCCTTGAAAGGTGCTGTTGTGTGCAGCAATATTCCAGCCTAGATAGAACAAATGACCTGAAGAGTGTCATCATGGGCTGGCCTCCCTAGTTTTTGAAGGTTCTCATTATCCATCCTGTCATTTTTCTAGCAGATGCGATTGATACAATGTTATGGTCCTTGAAGGTGAGATCCTCCGACATGATCACTCCCAGGTCTTTGACGTTGGTGTTTCGCTCTATTTTGTGGCCAAAATTTGTTTTGTACTCTGATGAAGATTTTAATTTCCTCATGTTTACCATATCTGAGTAATTGAAATTTCTCATCGTTGAACTTCATATTGTTTTCTGCAGCCCACTGAAAGATTTGGTTGATGTCCGCCTGGAGCCTTGCAGTGTCTGCAATGGAAGACACTGTCATGCAGATTCGGGTGTCATCTGCAAAGGAAGACACGGTGCTGTGGCTGACATCCTTGTCTATGTCGGATATAAGGATGAGGAACAAGATGGGAGCGAGTACTGTGCCTTGTGGAACAGAGCTTTTCACCGTAGCTGCCTTGGACTTTGTCTCCTTCCATATTTCAGATAGACATGTCCCATGGAGAAGCTCTGTGATTCTTCACCTTCCCTTGTAGAGGGAGCATCTCTCTCTTTCTCAGTTTACATCTTCTATTCTTTTTCCTTAGGGGAATGTTACCTGAGCATACCTTAACTCCCATAGAATTAATCTTTTCTATGCACTGGTTTAGCTCCATGTCATTTAAGAAATTTTCCTTAGCATGATCCATTTAGGACTTGATTTATTTTATCCCAATCGATGTTCTTATCATTAAAGTTAAACATGGTGAAGGCTCCGATGTAACTAGTTTTATTTTTCTAGTCAGGAGCACTGTGCATACAAGGCTGAACTTCGATTAGGTTGTGATCCGAATTAACTGTCTTTGCTATCATAATATATTTCAAGTGTATTTTCCAGTCTTGTTGGCTCTGCTGTTTGTTGACAAAAGGTGATTTTTTTGCAGAGATTTAATAGCTTATATGTGTGTTGTAAGGGATGTGGAACATGTAGAGACAAGCAAGTTAAAGGACTGTAGAAAGGTACTTAGCTTGAATGGCGGCTCAACATCCCACAGCCACCTCCGGTCGTTTTCCAGGAGTCGTTGATGCTACCACCTTCGGGCTGTGGGAAATCGTATAATCTTGAGTATATAATTGCCCCAAAGGAGCATATGTTTCAGCATTTCACTGGTACAAATTAGGTGATTACTTACTTTTTTGGGCTCAATGGCCCATGAATAAAAAGGGGAATTTTGGTAAATCCAGACTTGCTATGCTCTAGCTATCTGCTGCGCAGCTGACCTAACTAGGTGTATAACTGACTAGATCTACTTGGGTGTATATATCGGACCTGTAAGAATTTCCCTGGCTTATGGTAGGGAATTACCCCAAAATCCGTTGTCTTGATTGTAGTAGTAGTGCCTCACGGTGCACTCTCTGAAGATTGTTCGCAACACACACTGTTACACTACACCATTATGAAGATTAGTTTTCGTTTCATGGTATTTCACAACAAGAAGACCTGTCCCACTGCACTGTGTCATAGGTTCTGCGAATTGTTGAGATTGTCAATTTTATGGTCAAGACTGCACTGCACTGTAGATCCTTTGTTAAGGTCAATGATCGTGCAAGCGCACGCTTCCCGTACGTCCCCTGAAGACAATCTGACCTCATCCCTGCACTTCGCCCTGGGGCGCTGCCCTAAATCTCCGGCTTCAGCATATTTCCCTTCTTGCTTGACATCGTCACATTTTCATTACATATTGCAATAAACACTGTGATGCAAGGCTACATGACTATGCTCTGGTACATGTTGCTACTGCATCTGTTTCCAATTACTGTTGATCGGAAGCAAGATGCCATTTGCCCTTTCTGAGAGGGTTGAATCCCTCAAAGGGCTGAAAGGGCTGAAGGGGGCTAATACCCCCTTTAATGAATAAATTTTCTCCACGTGTGTAAGTGTTCATCTGAGCTGCCTACTGGAGTTATCTCTGCTATAACATTATTTTCTTCGTTTTTTTCCATTTTAGATGTCTTAAATTGAAATCACCCAGCAACAGGATATTTGTGGCTGGGGTTAGAAGATTTTCCAAACAGTAGTCAATTTTTTAAAAGCTTTTCCTTGAATTGTTGGGAAATTGTATCTGGTGGCTTATATACAGCCAAAATGATTAGGTTGTGGCTCTTAGTCTTTACTGCCAGAACTTCGACCACATCATTTGTGGTGTTTAGTAATTCTGAGCAAATGAGTGACTCTGACATACAAGCCAACCCCCGCTTGGTGCCTGTTCTTTCTGTCGCATCTGAATAAGTTGAATTCTGGTATCCATATTTATGTGGGTCTCTGTGAAAGCTGCAAACATTGCATTTGACTCTGTGAGGAGTCCATTGATGAAAGATATTTTGTTGTTTGTTGATGCCTTTAGATCCTGTATGTTTGCTAATACAAATGTATTGGTGGTATGTAGGGAGCTTTATTTGTTGACATTAATATCTGTTGTTCTGGAGTGGGGCCCCTCAGGGAAGGTTCCTTGATGTTGATTTAGGGAATTGGATCTGTGCTCCAGTTCCCCGAATTAAGCCTGAATGCCTTCCACATCTCCCCAGGCGCTGTATAATCCTACGGGTTTAGCGCTTCCCCTTGATTATAGTAATAATAATCTGGAGTGGGGGCTAATGATTGTTGTCCTGGAGTGGGGGACCACTGACTGTTGTCCTGGAGTGGGGGCCACTGACTGTTGTCCTGGAGTGGGGGCCACTGACTGTTGTCCTGGAGTGGGGGCCACTAACTGTTGTCCTGGAGTGGGGGGCACTGACTTTTGTTCTGGAGTGGGGGCCACTGACTTGTTCTGGAGTGGGGGACCACTGACTGTTGTTCTGCAGTGGGGGGCACTGACTTTTGTTCTGAAGTGGGGGCCACTGACTTGCTCTGGAGTGGGGGCCACTGACTGTTGTTCTGGAGTGGGGACCACTGACTGTTGTTCTGGAGTGAGGGCCACTGATTGTTGTTCTGGAGTGAGGGCCACTGTTGTTCTGGAGTGGGGGCCACTGACTGTTCTGGAGTGGGGGCCACTGATTGTTGTTCTGGAGTGGGGGCCACTGATGTTCTGGAGTGAGGACCACTGACTGTTGTTCTTGAGTGGGGACCACTGACTGTTGTTCTGGAGTGGGGGCCACTAACTGTTGTTCTGGAGTGGGGGCCACTGATTGTTGTTCTGGAGTGGGGGGGGCACTGACTGTTGTTCTGGAGTGGGGGCCACTGATTGTTGTTCTGGAGTGAGGACCACTGACTGTTGTTTTGGAGTGGGGGCCACTGACTTGTTCTGGAGTGGGGACCACTGACTGTTGTTCTGGAGTGGGGACCACTGACTATTGTTCTGGAGTGGGAGCCACTGACTGTTGTTCTGGAGTGGGGACCACTGACTGTTGTTCTGGAGTGGGAGCCACTGACTGTTGTTCTGGAGTGGGGACCACTGACTGTTGTTCTGGAGTGGGGACCACTGACTATTGTTCTGGAGTGGGAGCCACTGACTGTTGTCCTGGAGTGGGGGCCACTGACTGTTGTTCTGGAGTGGGGACCACTGACTGTTGTTCTGGAGTGGGGACCACTGACTGTTGTTCTGGAGTGGGGACCACTGACTATTGTTCTGGAGTGGGAGCCACTGACTGTTGTCCTGGAGTGGGGGGGGCACTGACTGTTGTTCTGGAGTGGAAGCCACTGGCTGTTTTTCTGGAGTGGGAGCCACTGACTGTTGTTCTGGAGTGGGGGGGGCACTGACTGTCTCCACTCCATCGAGGCTCACAGGTGGTGGAGTATTTTTGTCATTTCTTGCCATTTTTCACTGCTTGGCACTAAAAAATCTGCTGTTGAATGGCTGATTGTGTCCCAGGGTTCGTGTGGTCTGCGCCTCTTGGCTGTTTATATTGTAGTAATATTTTTCCCGGGTTTAACACATTTTTCGTGGATTTAACACATTTTTAGGGTGAAAAAAAGTTTACAGAAGTCGCGGCATTTTTTTG
>NC_069399.1:131328439-131331957 GCF_026875155.1 Cherax quadricarinatus | reverse complement strand
GGTGCCTGCCCTGACAGGTCAAGGCAATGGCTTAAGCCGGTGGGAGAACTGGACCTGCCTCGCATTGCCCAGTAGGCCTGTTGCAGTGTTCCTTCTTATGTTCTTGGCAATATAAACACAAATGCAGTATTCTTCACCTGACCTCAGCTGGACTATAAATACTCGCGTTCCTTCCACCCCAGGTAGTTCTGTTTGTGACTTGAAAAAGCCCACTGTGTGGGCGAAACGTAGTCAATAAAGGATCACATTATACTGCATTTGTGTTTATATTGCCATTGTGTCGGTATTTTATACCATTTATTTCCTTCTTATGTTCTTATACAGTGACAACAGTGGTACAGTCCAGGCGAGCATGGATGTAAGCCAGCATGGGTGTAGGCCAGGTCGCTCCTGCCTCTTACAACTGCTACATGTTTACAACGTGGTCCTGGATGCTCTAGAAGACAAGCTCAATGCGATATACTGTACAATGATTTTGCAAAAGCGTTTGACAAGCGTGACCATTATGATAACACGCACAATACTGAGCCAATGAAAATACTCATTAAGTTACTTGTTCTCTCCAAGCCGGAACACTGATCTATACTTAAATAACAAAAAGGCACAATACCGTGACTGGAACAATACACAAATAACCCGCACATAAAAGAGAGAAGCTTACGACGACGTTTCGGTCCGACTTGGACCATTGACAAAGTCACACTTTGTCAATGGTCCCAATCGGACCGAAACGTCGTCGTAAGCTTCTCTCTTTTATGTGCGGGTTATTTGTGTACTGATCTATACTGCTGGTCCCCTTCAAGACGGGCAGGAATACTCCTGTATACTGGCGACCATCTTTAAGACAGGTGACATTATTGACCTGGAAATCTCACAGAAAACTTTCACTGTTTGTGTACACTCGATCAAACACCTGAACTACTGAGAACTCTTGAAGTTCCTTCAACTGTATTCCTTGAAACGTAGGAGAGAAAGGCACCTGTAGTCTACCTGGAGGTTGCTCTAAGGGGTCAACGCCCCCTCGGTCCCAGTCCATGACCAGGTCTCGCGGTAGATCAGGACCTGATCACCAGGCTGTTACTGCTGGCTGCACGCAATCCAGATACCCAAAGTCAGTACCTGGCCAGCCGAGCTGGTTAGGTATGGACTTTGGGTATCTGTCCAGCTCCCTCTTGAAGACAGCCAGGGGTCTATTAGTAATCCCCCTTATGTATGCTGGGAGGTAGTTGAACAGTCTTGGCCCCCTGACACTTACTGTGTTTCCACTTAGAGTACTGCACTGTGTGTCGAGTGTTTTGCTTTCGTAGGGAGTGATTCCTGTTTTTTTTAAATTTGAGACTAGTTTCTCTAGAATTTTCCATGTGTAGAATATGATGTATCTTTCTCAGGTAAGACACATATGCAACAGTTAGGTATCTTTATTATGAAACGTTTCGCCTACACAGTAGGCTTCTTCAGTCGAGTACAGAAAAGTTGATAGAAGCAGAAGATATTTGAAGACGATGTAATCAGTCCATCACCCTTAAAGTTTTGAGGTGGTCAGTCCCTCAGTCTGGAGAAGAGCATTGTTTCATACTATGGAACAATGCTCTTCTCCAGACTGAGGGACTGACCACCTCAAAACTTTAAGGGTGATGGACTGATTACATCGTCTTCAAATATCTTCTGCTTCTATCAACTTTTCTGTACTCGACTGAAGAAGCCTACTGTGTAGGCGAAACGTTTCATAATAAAGATACCTAACTGTTGCATATGTGTCTTACCTAACAACCTGTCGGTATTTTATACCATTTTAATGTTCATGTATCTTTCTCGCCTATGTTCCAAGGAGTACAAGTCAAGGGACTTCAAATGGTCCCAATACTTGAGGTGCTTGACAGTACTTACACATGCAGTGAAAGTTCTGTGTATAGTCTGCAGATGTAGAGTTTAGCCTGCCTGCCCTTAGTGTGCACCAGTATTCCAGCCTAGAGAGAACACGTGACTTAAAAGAATATCATCATTGGCTTGACATCCCTTGTTTTGAAGGTTCTAATTTTCCATCAAATTATTTTCCTAGCACTTGTGATAATGCCATCGTTGTGATCTTTGAAAGTGACATCCTCTGACATTATCACTCCCAGGTCCTTTACATTAGTTTTTCGCTGTTATTACATGGTTATAAAAAAAAAATTTATACTCCAGTCTAGCTTTCATTTCCTCAAGTTTTCCATAGCCGAGTAACAGAAATTTATCCTCGTTAAAAAGCCATATTGCTTTTATGTGGATCATTTGTGGATTATTAGTGTCCTGAATGGGTGACACACCCATGATCTATGTCATACACTCGTGTGTATTATACAACATACACTCGTGTGTACTGTATATACTGAAGTCAAAAACCATTGTCACTGTGACATTGGGGACAAAAAGAACTAGAGAGGAAGACCATACCCAGCTTCAGGAGTAGGCACGGCAGCAGCAAGGATGACAGAAAGCAATAACAGTTATACAGTGGTGAAACCAACAGTGTGTTGCTAAACTATTCTATATGATAGTTACACAGTGGGAACACCAGTTAAACCAAGGTTAAACTCCCTTGGGGGGTTGAGAAAAAAACCCAAAGGGCAAGGTTCAACCCCCCGGTGGTGGGGAAAAAAAGAACCAAGCAAGGTTCAACCCCCTGGGGGGAGAATAAAACCAAAGCAAGGTTCAACTCCCGGGTTGGTGAGAATAGAACCAAGGCAAGGTTAAAAACTCCCTGGTGGTGAAATAGAACCGGGGGAAAAGGGTTAAAAACCTCCCGGTTTTTGGAGAATAGAACCAAAAAGGGTTTCAACTCCCGGGTTTGGGGGAAATAAACCAAAAAGGGTTTCAACTCCCAGGGGGAAATAAAACCCCAAGGGCAAGGTTAAAACTCCCTGGGGTAAATAGAACCTTGCAAAGGTTCAACTCCCGGTGGTGAGAATAGAACCAAGAAATTTTTTTAAAAACTCCCTGGTGGTGAGGAATAAACCAAGCAAGGTTAAACTCCCGGTGGGTTTAAATAAAAAAAAAATCAAGGTTCAACCCCAGGTGGTGAAAAATAGAACCAAGAAAAGGGTTTCAACTCCCGGGGGGTGAGAATAGAACCCAAGAAAGGGTTCAACAACCCCTGGGGTGAAATAGAACCAACCCGGGGTTTAAAACCCCCTTTGGTGGTGAGAATAGAACCCAAGAAAGGGTTTTAAACTCCCGGGTGGGAGAATAAAAAACCAACAAGGGTTAAACTCCCGGTGGTGAGAATAGAACCAAGAAAAGGTTTTAACTTCCTGGGGGTTTGAAATAGAACCAACAAGGTTCAACTCCCCGGGTTGGGGGAAATAGAAGCAAGAAAGGGTTTAAATTCCCGTGGGGTTTAGAATAAAACCCAAAGGGAAAGGTTTTAAACTCCCTGGTGGTGAGAATAGAACCAAGCAAAGTTCAACTCCCTGGTGGTTGAGAAGAGAACCAAGCAGGTTCAACTCCCTGGTGGTGAGAATAGAACCAAGCAAGGTTCA
>NC_069399.1:131308439-131323439 GCF_026875155.1 Cherax quadricarinatus | reverse complement strand
GGGGAAAAACAAATCTGGGAAGGGGCCCAAGGTGGGGAAAAGCGTATGTATAAAAACCCCCCCAAAAAACAGGGAGGAAAGGGCCCAAGGGAAAAAAGACGACGAGAGGTTTGAGCGTGGTTGAACATGGCCCAGGGGTGGCCCGAAGAGCTCATGGGATTTCAGGCAAAACTCCGATCTGGGTTTACTTTAACCACAAAGGGGAAACCCTTTTGGGAAAAACTTGGCCCCCATGGGGGAAAAATACCTGGGGGCTAAAATTTAAGGAGGGGGGTACTGGGAAATTCATGTCCAACACGTAAGGGGGGCCTAAAGAGAAAAGAGGAGAGGATGAACCAGCAAGGTTGGGCTTAGTATTCCCTTCAGTAGTCAGTTTCGAGGACCCCTTTACATATTTTAAAGGGGCCCCTTGGGGCCCGTGACCATGTGGTTTTAAGCTTCGAATACACAGAGAGCTACAAGGGGGAGGGAGAAGCAGGGGAAAGGCCCGGACGAATGAAGCCAAACTTCAAGAAAGGGGGCCTAACAGGTTTAGGAACTCCCGAACGGGGTTCAGTGGGGGCGAGAACTGGAAAGGGGAAACCCGTTAAGGGGTGATGGAATAGTAGGGAAAAAAATGCAAGGAGGTGGGAAGAGGTTTGTACCCAAGGGTAAAAAGGGAGTAATGGAAAAAAACCAGGGTGTGCCCTTTGGGTTTTCCCAAAAGGGCAGGGGGGCAAAAAAACCCAAATGTGCTACGGGAAAGGAAGAAATTAGAAGGCAAAAAGGGCCCCGGAGAAAAAGGAGAAAAGTCGTAGAGCCAAAACGGAAAAAGCCCCAGTAAGGGGGGAGGCCCCAAAAACAAAATGAAAATGGGCATAGCAGCCCAAGCCAAAACTGACCCGAAAAATGTTGTCAGCCACAAACAGGGGGAAAACAACAGTCAAGGAAACCCGGTAATCAGGGTAAGGAAGGAAGGAGGAGAAAAGGGAAAAAGGAAAAAGGGGCCGTGAAGTATGGGGGAAAAACTCAACAAGAGATTCAAAGAAGTGTTTTACAGAGGAGACAGAAGGGACTCCAGAAAGCGGAGAGGGGGGGGCACACCACCCAAATGCTGGACACAGTGGGACACAACCGAGGAAGAAGTGAAGAGGCTCTGAGTGAGCTAGATTACCTCAAAGGCAATGGGGCCAGATAACATCCCCCCATGGGTATTGAGAGAGGGAGCAGAGGCGCTATGTGTACCCTAACAACAATATTAAATACATCTATCGAAACAGGGAGATTGCCTGAGGCATGGAAGACAGCAAATGTAGTCCCAATTTTTAAAAAAAAAGGAGACAGACATGAAGCTTAAACTACAGACCAGTGTCCTGCATGTATAGTATGCAAAATCATGGAGAAGATTATCAGGAGAAGAGTGGTGAACACCTAGAAAGGAATGATCTCATCAACAGCAGCCAGCATGGTTTCAGGGACGGGAAATCCTGTGTCACAAACCTACTGGAGTTCTATGACATGGTGACAGCAGTAAGACAAGAGAGAGAGGGGTGGGTGGATTGCATTTTCTTGGACTGCAAAAAGGCGTTTGACACAGTTCCACACAAAAAGATTGGTGCAAAAACTGGAGGACCAAGCAGGGATAACAGGGAAGGCACTACAATGGATCAGGGACTACTTGTCAGGAAGACAGCAGCGAGTCATGGTACGTGGCGAGGTGTCAGAGTGGGCACCTGTGACCAGCGGGGTCCCGCAGGGGTCAGTCCTGGGACAGTGCTGTTTCTGGTATTTGTGAACGACATGACGGAAGGAATAGACTCTGAGGTGTCCCTGTTTGCAGACGACGTGAAGTAGATGAGAAGAATACACTCGATCGAAGACCAGGCAGAACTACAAAGGGATCTGGACAGGCTGCAGACCTGGTCCAGCAATTGGCTCCTGGAGTTCAATCCACCAAGTGCAAAGTCATGAAGATTGGGGAAGGGCAAAGAAGGCCGCAGACGGAGTACAGTCTAGGGGGTCAGAGACTACAAACCTCACTCAAGGAAAAGATCTTGGGGTGAGTATAACACCAGGCACATCTCCTGAAGCGCACATCAACCAAATAACTGCTGCAGCATATGGGCCCCTAGCAAACCTCAGAACAGCATTCCGACATCTTAATAAGGAATCGTTCAGGACCTGTACACCGTATACGTTAGGCCCATATTGGAGTATGCGGCACCAGTTTGGAACCCACACCTAGCCAAGCACGTAAAGAAACTAGAGAAAGTGGCAAAGGTTTGCAACAAGACTAGTCCCAGAGCTAAGAGGTATGTCCTACGAGGAGAGGTTAAGGGAAATCAACCTGACGACACTGGAGGACAGGAGAGATAGGGGGACATGATAAGACATACAAAATACTGAGAGGAATTGACAAGGTGGGACAAAGACAGGATGTTCCAGAGATTGGACACAGTAACAAGGGGACACAGTTGGAAGCTGAAGACACAGATGAATCACAGGGATGTTAGGAAGTATTTCTTCAGCCACAGAGTAGTCAGTAAGTGGAATAGTTTGGGAAGCGATGTAGTGGAGGCAGGATCCATACATAGCTTTAAGCAGAGGTATGATAAAGCTCACGGCTCAGGGAGAGTGACCTAGTAGCGATCAGTGAAGAGGCGGGGCCAGGAGCTCGGACTCGACCCCCGCAACCTCAACTAGGTGAGTACAACTAGGTGAGTACACACACACACACACACACCACACACACACACACACACAGTGTGGCAGTAGTGGAGGCAGGAACTATACACAGTTTTAAGACGAGGTATGATAAAGCTCATGGAGCAGGGGGAGAGAGGACCTAGTAGCGGTCGGTGAAGGGGAGGGGCCAGGAGCTGAGTCTCGACCCCTGCAACCACAATTAGGTGAATTAGGTGAGTACACACACACATAGTGGGCACCTGTGACGAGCGGGGTCCCACCGGGGTCGGTCCTAGGACCAGTGCTATTTCTGGTATATGTGAACGACATGATGGAAGGGATAGACTCAGAAGTGTCCCTGTTTGCAGATGATGTGAAGTTAATGAGGAGAATTAAATCAGATGAAGTCCAGGCAGGACTTCAAAAGAGACCTGGACAGGTTGGACACCTGGTCCAGCAACTGGCTTCTTGAATTCATCCCTGCCAAGTGCAAAGTCATGAAGATCGGGGTAGGGCAAAGAAGACCACAGACAGAGTATAGACTAGGTGACCAAGGACTGCAAACCTCGCTCAAGGAGAAAGATCTTGGGGTGACCATAACACCGAGCATGTCTCCGGAGGCACACATCAACTAGATAAGTGCTGCAGCATACGGGCGCCTGGCAAACCTGAGAACAGCATTCCGATACCTTAGTAAGGAATCGTTCAAGACACTGTACACTGTGTACATGAGGCCCATACTGTAGTATGCAGCCCCAGTTTGGAACCCACACCTGGTCAAACACGTCAAGAAATTAGAGAAAGTGTAAAGGTTTGCAACAAGGCTAGTTCTGGAGCTCAGGGGTATGTCCTACGAAGAAAGGTTGAGGGAAATCGGACGGACGACATTGGATGAGAGGCGGGTCAGGGGAGACTTGATAACGACATACAACATACTGCATGGAGTAGATAAGGTAGACAGAGACAGGTTGTTCCAGAGAGGGGACACAAATAAGGGGTCACAATTGGAAGCTGAAGACTCAGACGAATCATAGGGATGTTAGGAAGTATTTTTCAGTCATAGAGTCGTCAGGAAGTGGAATAGCCTAGCAAGTGATGTAGTGGTTACCTGGAGGTTACCTGGAGGTTATTCCGGGGATCAACGCCCCCGCGGCCCGGTCCATGAGCAGCTTTAAGACGAGGTATGACAAAGTTCTGTAAGCAGAGAGAGGACCTAGTAGCGATCAGTGAAGAGGCGGAGCCAGGAGCTGTGTCTCGACCCCTGCAACCACAATTAGGCGAGTACAATTAGGTGAGTACATACACCGCACACACACGCACTAAGTAACAACAAAATGCAAGGAGGCAGAGGAAAGGTTTATTCCCAAGGGCAACAGAAATAATGGAAGACCAGACCTGAGGAGGAGGTGAAGAAGCTGCTAAGTGACCTTGATACCTCAAAGGCTGTGGGACCGGACATCTCTGTGGGTCCTTTGAGAGGGAGTAGAGACGCTGTGTGTGCCACTAACTACAATTTTCAACACATCCATTGAAACTGGGCAACTACCTTAGGTATGGAAGACGGCAAATGTAGTCCCCATTTTTAAGAAAGGTGACAAAAACGAACCACTAAACTATAAACCAGTGTCACTGACGTGTGTAGTATGCAAAGTCATTGAGAAGATTATCAGAAGAAGAGTGGTGGAGCACCTGGAATGGAATAAGATTTTAAACGACAGCCAGCATGGATTCATGGAAGGGAAAACCTGGGTCTCAAAAAAAAACTGGAGTTTTATGACAAGTTAACAAAAGTAAGACACGAGAGAGAGGAGTGGGTTGATTGCATTTTCTTGGACTGCAAGAAGGCCTTCGACACAGTTCCCACAAGATGAGTGGAACAGCCTACCTAGTTGGGTTATTGAGGCTAGGACTTTGGGTAGTTTAAAATTTAGGTTGGATAAATATGTGAGTGAGAGGGGTTGGATTTGAGTGGGACTTGTAAATGAGTGGATAGAGTTATCAGAGCTTATTTCTTGGGTAGCATTGAGGACTGGGTTGGGAAAATGTTTCGTTAGTGGGATGAATTGTAAAGGACCTGCCGAGCATGGGCCAACAGGC
Organism: Cherax quadricarinatus; assembly: GCF_026875155.1. Classification (NCBI taxonomy): domain Eukaryota; kingdom Metazoa; phylum Arthropoda; class Malacostraca; order Decapoda; family Parastacidae; genus Cherax; species Cherax quadricarinatus. The sequence continues at coordinate 131,318,678 of NC_069399.1, read as the reverse complement.
CTGCTGCAGTGATCCTCCTTTCTTATGTTCTTATGTTAAGAGGATCAAGCGCGTATAACAGGAAGGGCACTGCAATGGATCAGAGAATACCTGACAGGGAGGCAAGAAGTCATGGTATATAGTGAGGTATCACAGTGGGCGCCTGTGACGAGCGGGGTCCCACAGGGGTCGGTCCTAGGACAAGTGCTATTTTTGGTATATTTGAATGACATGACGAAAGGGATAGACTCAGAAGTATCCCTGTTTGCAGATGATGTGAAATTAATGAGGAGAATTAAATCGGATGAGGATCAGGCAGGACTACAAAGAGACCTGGACAAGCTGGAAGACTAGTCCAGCAACTGGCATCTCGAATTTTACCCCGCCAAATGCAAAATAATGAAGTTCAGAGAAGGGGAAAGAAGATTGCTGACAGAATATAGGCTAGGTGGCCAAAAACTGCAAATCTCACTCAAGGAAAAGAATCTTGGGGTATGATACCAAGCACATCCGAGGCGCACATCAACCAGATAACTGCTGCAGCAAATGGGCGCCTGGCAAACCTGAGAATAGCGTTCCGATACCTCAGTAAGGAATAGTTCAAGACTCTGTACACCGTGTACGTCAGGCTCATACTGGAACATACAGCACCAGTATGGAACCCACACCTGGTCAAGCACATCAAGAAATTAGAGAAAGTGCAAAAGTTTTCAACAAGACTAGTTCCAGAGCTAATGGGAGTGTCCTACGAAGAAAGGTTAAGGGAACTCAGCCTGACGACACTGGAGGATAGGAAGGTTAAGGGAAACATGATAACGACATACAAAATGCTGCGAGGAATTGACAAGGTGAACAGAAACAGGATGATCCAGAGATGGGACACAGAAACAAGGAGTTACAGTTGAAAGTTGAAGACTCAAATGAGTCAAAGGGATGTTATGAAGCATTTCTTTAGTCATAGAGTTATCAGGAAGTGGAATAGTCTAGCAAGTGAGGTAGTGGAGGCAGGAACCACAGATAGTTTTAAGATGAGGTATGATAAAACTCATGGAGCAGGGAGAGAGAGGACCTAGTAGCACTCAGTGAAGAGGCGTGGCGAGGAGCTATGAATCGACCCCTGCAACCACAAATAGGTGAGTACAAATGAGTAGATGAGTACACACACACACAGGCACCCCACCCACACACACCTCGATGGGTTGTGGTTGAAAGGACGGGATTGATGTTGCTCTAACTCTTGCAAGCATTGACAGCTCATGATGACGCACGGAGACGCATGAAAGTACTTGAGTGAAAGATTTTCCATTCTCCATTACTTGTCTTGTGTGTGTGTGTATTGTGTATGACATATATATATTTATATATATTAATCTCAGTAGTAGTAACCAGTTACCAGTAACCAGATGTACGTTGACTCCACGACCAACCGTCTCTGCTGGGTCACTGTCTATTCATATTGCACTGAACTGGCATTATTTCAAAAGACCCTCGGTTGCCGGCGGCCGGTCAGTCAGTGTTACGGTGTGAGCAAGGAGATAGGTTACGGTGGCATGGCTCTTCCACATATCTGCATTATACGTAATAACAAGCCTACGTGAGTATTTCTTACCTAATCACGTGGTCGAACTCCCACATGATAAATGGTGGCACCGGTGTGGTAGCGTGGATTTATGTTTTTAAGGGTAATTCAAGACGTTTTAGAAGCTGTTTGTGAGAGTGCGGCAGGGTCAAAGGTGAACTCGTTCACCACCAGCCGTACCCTCACGCACCACCACCAGCCAGCAGACTCACTCCCCTCACAACCTTCAGCCTGCAAGGCCTGTTGCAGCCGTTTCAAGCTTCTGGCTTAGTTCGTAGTGCTAATTGCTTCAATCTCCGAGGGGTTGACCCGGATTATTGCAATTAAGCCAGTCAGTAAGCCAGGACTGTGGAAGTGAACTGCCAGTCAGGCCTATCATCCAGCCTGTCTCCTGTCATCCAACTGCTCCTCCGTGCTTTGTGCATCGTTACACGTCTTCAGTCAGCCATTCTTCGTGGGCGTAAGACAGTCAGCCAACCCAGCTTCTAACCCAGCTGAGAGAGAGAAGTAAGCCACGCAGTAGAAGTAAGCCAAGTTCCTCTGAAGTATTGTCTGTATCGCTTTGTGCTCCCTGTTGGATGCTAGGAGTTGGTTTTCACCATTCCTGTGTGGCATAGAGTTGGTTTATCAAGCCACCTTCGTGGGTGGGAGAGTGGAAGTGCGCTCCAGTGAGCGCCAGCAGAGTTACACTCACCACCACCACTCTACTCACACCACCCCACCACCTCCAGCCATCCACCCATCTACCTGTGGCTGTTTGCACCCTTGTACGGGTCCTAGTACGTTTTGGCTCACATAATTGGTCAAGAGATTGTAGCTGGCGCACGATTTTTTAAAAAAACCCAATTATGAGAGTTCCCCGGAACGCGCATTCTTCCGACACAAGTGAGTGTAGGTGACGTATCAGCCTCACCGCACCGGACAAAACCACCCTTCTCCTCATCACCCTCACCGCCCCGTCTCTACTACTCCATACTCCAGTGATAATTTTCTTGAGACATTTTTCTTGCTTATAGTCATTTGCGTGTGTGAGACATTTATAGATAAATTCTTGTGTACTCAAACCTTGTGTTTTCAGTGTAAACGCAGTATTTCTTTGACTCATGATTTTTACAATATTTTTTCAGTGTTTTCACTCATCTTATATTTTTTTTTATTATTCTGTCTGTTTTCTCCTTTATGCTACTCTGTCTTAGTAAGTATTATTGTGTAGTGTACCGTTCAGTCACTCTGTGTGAATTAGTGATTCAATTTTTTATTGTATTCTTATCAGCGTTTGTTATTCTCCAGTAATTGTCATTGTATTTCATGCAGTGATATTCACCCCAGTAACTAAAATATTCCATTTAATTTCTATGGTGTGTCTTTTTTTTCGTATGCCAGCAGGGTCTCATGCCTCTAATTTTTTCGCGACTGTGTACCATTATTTTTGCAGCAAATTTTTGTCGTATCAGTCACAGCAGGATTTTGTTTGTAAGAATATATTATAATGAAGTGTTGCTCTGCCACTGTAAGGTTGGACCTACCCGTATTTGTTCCTTTGTTTAATTGTATTCATATTTTCATATTTCTTGAACAAATTCCCCCCCCACTCTTGATGCAATTTCAAGTACTTTTAACGTAAAGTGTTTTCTTTACTCTGCTTGAGAAATTGTTTTGTCTAATTTGCAATTAAGAGTTAAATTGTTTTCCCCCCCCCAAAAAAAATTTTTTTTCCCCCCCCCCCAGGTTTATTTTTTTGAATCTTCATATTTTAATTTTATCATTTAACCTGAGTTTTCCAGTGACATTTATCCTGAGTGATTATTTCTACACCTTATTTTGTTGACTTGATTCTGCAGTGAATTTATTTTCTTTTATTGATATTTTTATGAATTATATTTAATTTTGTTATGACATTCTTAGAAAATACTTAATTTCCCAGTTAACAATTTAGTAATGTTATTTTATACTTTTTACATTGTTTAAAATTTATATTAATTTATTTCTTTATTAGCAAGAGTAAAGACAGCTCATTTTGCATTTAATTCAGTCTCCAGTAATATTTTTACTTGTATATTTCAATGTAAATTTTTTCTTGGTCAATAGTCCCCTTTAAATGAGTTGTCCTTCTCTTGCAGTGTATCTTAGACATTATCTACTTCTGCAGATTTAGTTGTATATCTGTTATTTCAATTCTAGAATTTTATATCATTTTATTGTCAATTATTTTTGCCGTATTTGTTCTTGTGATTTACTTTGCCATTATGTCTCACATACCGTCAAGTGATACTTTAGTGAATGTCGGACACTCAGACCCCTCTCATGGCTACTGCTGGTCCTGTCATCAGTCCTCACAGTTTCTTAGCGACTGATAGACCGGACTCAGACACCGAGATATTATAGTTATACTCGTGGATTCCTTGATGCGTTACATTTATTCATATGGCCTTGTACATAGTCTTGAAGCATGAGTTTGCAGCCATTCGTTCTCGTGCTAGTGCTCTAGGTGAAGGTCCTCCTTTCAGAGGAAAGTCTTATCAGACTTGCTAGAAGACCTTTATCGATCTCCTGCTGCTGTTCACGTTGTTGATCTCCTTGACGATATGCGAGACTTCAGGGAATCTTACTAAGTGGTCACAATATGAGGAAACTGATTCGTTCTTTCCTTGTCCAGCAAAAAAACAGTGATCCATATGTCGTTCTTAGGGACTAGTGAATGCTACACCATGATAATTGAAATCGTTGTTGTGCAATTGCTGTTAGATTAGACAAACTTTTATCATATTTATCAATGCTGTCCATCATCTTCTTCTCCCTGAAGAGGCTAAACCATTTTACAGAATCACTTGCTAAAAATAGCAGCTTTGGGAGCAATTAACAGAACTATTGCCACCCGCTTCTGTGTCGTGCTTATGAGGCTCATTCCTCCAAACTGTGGACGATGGACCACTTACGCCTTAAATCATGATTACGTTCATGTGCCCCAGGGGTACTTTCCGTGTATTAAAAAGAATAAGGTCACACATATGGCCCTCAGTCTGCACACCTCTGTTTGCGCCACAGAGACTAATCGTGGTTCGTCAACCATTCTGAGATCACAAGAACCAGTGTACAGAGTCGTTATACACCTCGTAGTATTATTAGTACATCAGTAAACCATAGTCGGCGGAATTGTTACAACTGTTGGTTTCCGTGGCCATATTGCATTAATTGTTCCTGATAGTTACCTAAGAGACGTCGCTCCATTTATGATGATGAGTACTCAGATCTTCCCTTACTGTACTTATATAGAATACATGGGCATGACACATCTGAGTTGTAATGCTCTCTATAACCTTCAGTTATCTAGTGTCTTTCCGTGGTAGTTCCAACCGCAGAACCCGTAGAGGAAACAGATACTCGGGTTTTCAAAATCAAACCAGAACCAGGCTCATTCTTTCAATTCTCAAACTAAACCAGAACCAGGCTCGTTCTTCCAATTCGGGGGAATTCGAGTGCCAGTCAAACCGTCCCATGGTATGAACAGTAGGTTGATAATGAGTAACCATCCCCGTTCACATTCCTTTGAAGCCTTTAAGCAGGTCTCGGAGAATGAAACCCTGCTGTGATGTTGCTTCACATGTCTCTGACATAGATGATTTTGGGGATGGAGTAGAACAAGTCTTTATGATGGACAATCCACCTTTTTGTTTGCACATAACTTCCATGAACCATAGGCCCTATAGTGCAGCATTCTGTTTTATAATGCGCCCGTTCATTTGTTCATGGACTTGGGTGCGCAAAGTCAATATTATTAGGTCTAGTTTGTTTAAGGATAAGAGTTACGAATGTCCTTCTCGTAGAACCGACTCCTGATGTCCTCCCTTAGTGTGAGTATCTGGTTCTCACCTGCGTGTCCGAGGTGGACTTCCCTAACTTTTCTATCCAAGGTAGGACTTCACTGTTCCTTCCATCCGTTGTCGCCAGATTACTTTCCTGCGTGACCTTCTACTGGGATTTTGCTTCCATGCGAGACTTACGCATTGTGCCTCGACCTTATCGATGGGCATGCACAAATTGACGACTCAATCGATCCATTCTGGGGTTACCAGCTTGGATCCGAAAGTCTGTTATACTGCTGCAGAGTATGATGTACGGATTTAAGTCCTTACAAGCTTAATGCATTCTCCAGTAGCGTTACCAAGCGGTCAGGCACTGGTAATTTCTTTGTCACTCCCATCAGTGTTCCACCTATACCTTCAGAATTTGCAGGATAGTCCGATGCCTCAAGTGTCCGAGTGACGCTCAGATTGCCTTGAGTGCACAACCTATCCCTGCAATTTTTTGCCTGCTAGTTCGAGTAGTAGTTTCTCCACAGGGTGGACGCCTTGTCGGAAAAACAATTACTTGCAATAGTATTGCCATCATCTGTTGATTGTCACATGCCGTCTGCAGAAAAGACGTCTCTAGTTGCGGCTAGTGCACTCACTAGAGTGGTCTGTAGTTGTTTTCTCTATAGTGTTCCAGATGGTGATAACGTCCTATTTGACAGTGATTCCTGCCAAAGTAAAAGTCTATTTGTTGAACCATCCTTACATGTTGTACGAGATAGTAAGATCCATTTCTACCTGGCAACACTTCTGGTCACATTTGTTCGCCTTAGAGCAAATACCAATCTTGTTGACCTGGGTTCACTATCCTTTACCCTGTTAGGTAGAGATGAGTTGTCACTGACAGTGGGTCGTGCTATTTCTGCCGGGGAACCTCATCCACTGCACTGGGATCAATCCCCGTCCACCAGTTGAGGAGAAAGACCTTAGCTCCACTGGACTTCCCAGATGAAGTCAAGGTTGTTGACTCTGTGAACAAACGTCGTAAAGCCATTGCTTTCCCAGGTGAGAAGATGGGTATATAAGATTATTGTCCCATTGTTATTCCACTTGAACTAGTACTAGACCTATCTACATACCTGGTACAGAATGCCTCATCACAAGTTGCTGTCGCGAAGAATTGATCAATCAAATGCTTGATGATGGAGTTATTGCACCTAGCAATTCCCCTTGGCAATGCACCCTTGATGCTAGTACCTAAGAAGGATGTTTACTTGGCCCAGTGATTGACTTTAGGAAGTTAAACGCGAAAACCATTCCAGATCGCTTTCCACTCCCTGTACTGGGTGATCTTTAATGTAATATCGGAGAGATAACAAAGTTTTTCAACAATAGATTTGTTACAAGGTTTTTGGCAAGTCCCTCTTCACGGGACAGCCAAGAGCTAACTGACATTCTCCACTCTACAGGTCATTATCCACATTCCCCCGTTATGGCATTCGGATTACGATCTTCCCCTATCACGTTCTCAAGGCTCATGATTATATCTTTAGAGGATGCTCATAGGTAATGCACTTATGGTTTGTACTTAGATGACTAAATCGTCATGTCTAAAGACGTGGATCCACACTTGAAAGACTTTGATGTAGTACTTGGTAGCTTGAGAATGCCAATTTAAAGAATCAAACTGGTCTAATTGTCAATTTTTCAGATCAGAAAATTAAGTATTTCTTGGTCACGTAGTCACTCCTAGAGGGGTTACGACTGACCAAAGTAAAGTAACTACAGTACTATAATTTTCCAACTCCCAAAACTGTGACTGATGCCGTAAGATCCTTTGTGGCGTAGCAGGTTTTTATGATCTTTCATTGTCAATTTTTTCTTCCATAGCTGCTCCTCGTACGAGTTGCTTAAGAAATGTGCTCCTTTTGTTTGGACCTTCCGTCAAGAAAGAGCATTCCAAACTCTAAAAGCAAAGCTAACTTGAGCTGCTCCAATTTTGCAATTTCCAGTTTTTTCTAAGCTTTCTATCATGACAACTGATGATAGTTCAATTGGCATAGGTGCCGTCACTAGCTCAGAAAGACGATGGCAAGTACAACGCAGTTGCAATTGCTAGCCGATTCCTTACGAAGGACTGAAGTAAATTATACAGTAACTGAGCAGAAGCTTTAGCAATAGTATGGTCGTTAAAGCACTTCCGAGACTTATTATTTATCAGTACTCTGTCATGTCTTGACAGACCATGCTCCACTGATACCTTATTCGAACAAACAACCTACTGGAAAGGTTAGCTAGATGGACCTTGACTATCCAAGTAAGATTCAATCCCACCTCTTGAGCATTTACTGCAAGGTCAAATGTAGTCGCAGATGCCTTATCGCGACATGTTAGTATAGTAACTGCAGACCCTCCATTTAGTGCTGAAGATGTAAAGAAAACGCTCAATGAACAGATCCCATGTGGTCTGGTGTGATTCGATTCCTGCTCCAGAAGTATTCTTATCTGAAAATGTGAAGCCACAGCACCCATCAGTGACCTTTGTCATGAACCAAGAAATTACTGTATCGAACAGGCCGAGTTGGGTAACTCCTGCAGAAGAGTATAACCAGGTTAGTAATTTCCACAGTCACTAGTGAATGTAGCCTTACAGCTTAGTTCACGATGTACAGGTGTTGCACAGCCTGGTATGGATCGTTCAGTTAAAACAAGCCAGATGGAAATACTTTTGGCTCGAATGGCAACTGATATTTCTGAGTTGTTAAGAATGTAGTGTTCTGCATGCAACATCAAGGCAATGCTAATGGTCCTATCCATCCAAGTGTATCCAATACTATCGAACCTTGGGAAAGAGTTGCGCTAGATTTGTTAACTAATTTCCAATGTTCCCCCAAGGGCAACAAACATCTGTGTGTTATGGTAGACCTTTCCCAGATATGTGAGTTAGTTCTATTGCAGTAAGACTGCCGAGACAGTAGCAAAAGCGTTTAAAGAAGCATTATCTGCAGGAACCACCCTAAGCCCAAGTAACAGATAATGGGGTGAATCTGAATGAAATTTTTGAAAATTTGGTACCCTTTTACAAGATCCTAAATCCCCCCAAATTTTTCCTATCATCCGCCAGCAATGGGTTAGCGGAAGAACCAATAAGAAAGTACTTGATGTCTTGGAGCCCTATTTTTCCAAAAAAAGTGAAAAATTGGGAGGGAAATTTACCCGATGTGCAGTGTGCATAAATTCTGTTACAATGTTTCTATAGGTGACACCCAATTAGCATTGTTCGGTTTTGTAAAGTTTGCCTTATGAGTTGTTATTTCTAAACCCAAACCCAAAAAACAACTCTGATGATTTCAAGCAATCGTACCACTTGTCAAAGTGTTTTTTGAAGAACCCCTGAAACACTTCATAAATCAACAGCAGAATTTAAAGAGTCGCAAAAACTCGATCAAAGCCCTCCAAAATCAAAGAGGTTTGAGGTTTTGGATTAACTTTAACAAAAACGTCTGCAATGCCAAAGCTTGATCAAAAGTTTGTTGGTCCTTATGGTAGTTAAAAATATCAATGGTAAAAGTATAATTTTTGAGAGATTAGTATGGTCAGTTAAAGAATCGATTTGGTATATAAAGTTAGTTGTGTGATAATGATTTTCCCAAACCCAGACTAATGTGACAGTTGCAATCTCCTGATCCTGTACTCTCTTCTCTGTATCAGTCAGACGTAAAACCTGAAATGTCGTTATTCCTAGTAACGGGTATTGAGAAATCTCAAGTATCATTGAATTTCCCAATTCAGTTTTTCCTCAAAATACGCTGGTTTCCCCAATGCTACAGATTTTGTTTCCCCCCAGAGTGAAAACCCTTTTTGCATATCCCAAATTTCCCTGCAGAGTTGGGGTTAAATGAAAATAACTGTTAGATGAATAATTACGTATCAACTTATCAGTATTCAGAATTTTTTTTTTTTTTCATTTCTCTCCGCTTTTGAGAGTTAAAAGTTAGTTTGGGCACCGAATTGCCTTTCTTTTAAAAAATCTTTCTTTGTATATATTCCTTTCCCCAGGAATCCGTAGATCACATGAATACGACGATCGATCAAATTTTTTTTTTTATTTCCCTTTTTATCTCAACGTTGAGTTCGTTGTTATTTGTTTTTTAGTTTTAAGTTTACTATAGTATACCTTGTATTTCATTACAGTTTCAGTTAGTAAGTTTCTTTTAATGTTTCTTTTTGTATAATTTTGTTTAATTGTTGTGTACTTTGACTTTGTTAGAATCAGCCCCAAACCGTTTTACCCGCCATTTCCCAGTTTTTTATTGGTAGTCGGGGATGAATAAGTTGCGCGCCGAGCTCTCGTAGTAGTAACCAGTTTCCCCTAAACCGTGTCCCCCCTTTACCCCCGCCAAAACCCTTTTTTTGGTCCTGTTATTCTTTTTGACGAACTGGCATTATTCAAAAGACCCCCTGGGGACCCCCGGGGGGCCGGGGGCGTCAGTTTCGAGTGTGAGCAAAGGGGTTTGGGACGGTGGAAGGGCTCTTCCACATATCTGCAATTATACGTAAAAAAGCCTAGTGAGTATTTTTTACCTAATTCCGTGTCGAACTCCCAATGTTTAATTTTTTTATATATATAAAAATATTTTATATTTTTATATATATATTTTTAAAAATATATTTTTTTAACCCGCTTTGTTGAAGGGAGTAATGGTAATATAGTAGTAGCAGTGGAAGGGTAGTCGTGGTAGTAGTTGGTATTGTAGTATAGTGGGCGTGGTAGTAGTGTGTTTAGTAGTTGGTTTTTGGTAGTATTTGTTGTTTGTGGTAGTAATTTTGGTAGTAGAAAAGTATGGTAGTTTTTTGGGGGATGAAATAGGTAGTATAGGGAGTAGTAGT
>NC_069399.1:131258148-131307939 GCF_026875155.1 Cherax quadricarinatus | reverse complement strand
CCGCCAAAATGAAAATAATGAAGTTCAGAAAAGGGGGGAAAAAAGATTGCTGACAGAATATGGGTAGGTGGCCAAAAACTAAAAATTCACTAAAGGGAAAAAGAATTTGGGGGTATGATACCAAGCACATCCGAGGCGACATAAACCAGATAACTGTGCAGCAAATGGGCCCCTGGAAAAACCTGGAATAGGTTCGATACCTCATAAGGAATAGTTCAAGATCTGTCACCGTGTACGTCAGGCTCATACTGGAACATACAGCACCAGTATGGAACCCACACCTGGTCAAGCACATCAAGAAATTAGAGAAAGTGCAAAAGTTTTCAACAAGACTAGTTCCAGAGCTAATGGGAGGTCCTACGAAGAAAGGTTAAGGGAACTCGGGCCTGACGACACTGGAGGATAGGAAGGTTAAGGGAAAACATGATAACGACATACAAAATGCTGCGAGGAATTGACAAGGTGAACAGAAACAGGATGATCCAGAGATGGGACACAGAAACAAGGAGTTACAGTTGAAAGTTGAAGACTCAAATGAGTCAAAGGGATGTTATGAAGCATTTCTTTAGTCATAGAGTTATCAGGAAGTGGAATAGTCTAGCAAGTGAGGTAGTGGAGGCAGGAACCACAGATAGTTTTAAGATGAGGTATGATAAAACTCATGGAGCAGGGAGAGAGAGGACCTAGTAGCACTCAGTGAAGAGGCGTGGCGAGGAGCTATGAATCGACCCCTGCAACCACAAATAGGTGAGTACAAATGAGTAGATGAGTACACACACACACAGGCACCCACCCACACACACACTCGATGGGTTGTGGTTGAAAGGACGGGATGCCTGTTGCTACTCTTGCAGCATTGCACAGCTCATGATGACGCACGGAGACGCATGAAAGTACTTGAGCTGAAGATTTCCATTCTCCATTACTTGTCTTGTGTGTGTGTGTATATGTGTATGTACATATATATATTTATATATATATCTCAGTAGTAGTAACCAGTTACCAGTAACCAGTGTACCGTTGACTCAACGACCAACCGTCTCTGCCTGAGTCACTGTCTATTCATATTGCACTGAACTGGCATTATTCAAAAGACCCTCTGGTATGCCGGCGGCCGGTCAGTCAGTGTTACGAGTGTGAGCAAGGAGATAGGTACGGTGGCAAGGGCTCTCTCCACATATCTGCAATTATACGTAATAACAGCCTACGTGAGTATTTCTTACCTAATCCACGTGTCGAACTCCCACATGATAAATGGTGGCACCGGTGTGGAGCGTGGATTTATGTTTTTAAGGGTAATTCAAGACGTTAGAAGGCTGTTTGTGAGAGTAGCGGCAGGGTCAAAGGTGAACCGTCACCCACCAGCCTACCCTCACGCACCACCTCCAGCCAGCAGACTCACTCCCCTCACAACCTTCAGCCTGCAAGCCTGTTGCAGCCGTTTCAAGCTTCCTGGCTTAGTTCGTGTGCTAATTGCTTCAATCTCGAGGGGTTGACCCGGATTTTGCAATTAAGCCAGTCAGTAAGCCAGACTGTGGAAGTAAAAGCCAGTCAGCCTATCATCCAGCCTGTCCCCTGTCATCCAACTGCTCCTCCGTGTTTTGTGCATGTTACACGTCTTCCAGTCAGCCATTCTCGTGGGGTAAGCCAGTCAGCCAACCCAGCTTCTAACCCAGCTGAGAGAGAGAAGTAAGCCACGCAGTAAGAAGTAAGCCAAGTTCCTCTGAAGTTTTGGGTCTGTATCGCTTTGTGCTCCCTGTTGGATGCAAAGGGAGTGGTTTCACCTTTCCCTGTGGCATAGAGTGGTTTATCAAGCCACCTTCGTGGGTGGAGAGTGGAGTGCGCGCCAGTGAGCGCCAGCAGAGTTACACCCACCACCACCACTCTACTCACACCACCCCACCACCTCCAGCCATCCACCCATCTACCTGTGGCTGTTTGCACCCTTGTACCGGGTCCTAGTACTGTTTTGGCTCACATAATTGGTCAAGAGATTGTAGCTGGCGCACGATAAAACCCAATTATGAGAGTTCCCCGAGAACGCGCATTCTTCCGACAACAGTGAGTGTAGGTGACGTCAGCCTCACCGCACCGGACAACACCCTTCTCCTCATCACCCCTCACCGCCCGTCTACTACTCCAGACTCCAGTGATAATTTTCTTGAGACATTTTTCTTGCATTTAAAGACATTTGCGTGTGTGAGACATTTATAGTAAATTTCTTGTGTACTCTAAACCTTGTGTTTTCAGTGTAAACGCAGTATTTCTTTGACTCATTATTTTTACAATATTTTTCAGTGTTTTCACTCATCTTATATTTTTTTTTATTATTCTGTGTTTTCTCTTTATGCTACTCCTGTCTCTAGTAAGTATTATTGTGTAGTGTACCAGTCAGTCACTCTGTGTGAAGTGATTCAATTTTTTATTGTATTCTTTCAGCGTTGTATTCTCCAGTAATTGTCATTGTATTTCATGCAGTGATATTCACCCCAGTATACTAAATTATCCATTTATTTCTATGTGTGTCTTTTTTTTCGTATGCCAGCAGTGTCTCATGCCTCTAATTTTTTCGCAGACTGTGTACCATTATTTTTGCCAGCAAATTTTTGTCGTATCAGTCACAGCAGGATTTTGTTGTAAGAATATATTATAATGAAGTGTGCTCTGCCACTGTAAGTGTTGACCTACCCGTTTTGTTCCTTTGTTTTATTTTATTCATATTTTTATATTTCTTGAACAAATTCACTCTTGATGCAATTTCAAGTACTTTTAACGTAAAGTGTTTTCTTTACTCTGCTTGAGTAAATTGTTTTGTCTAATTTACAATTAAGAGTTAAAGTGTTCAATCAGTTTATTTTTTTGATCTTCATATTTTAATTTTATCATTTAACCTGAGTTTTCCCAGTGACACTTTATCCCTGCAGTGATTATTTCTACACCTTATTTTGTTGCACTTGTTCTGCAGTGAATTATTTTCTTTTATTGATATTTTTATGAATTATATTTTAATTTTGTCTATGCATTCTTAGAAAATACTTAAATTTCCCAGTTAACAATTTAGTAATTTTATTTTATACTTTTTACATTGATTTAAAATTTAATTAATTAATTTCTTTATTAGCAAGAGTAAAGACAGCTCATTTTGCATTTAATTCAGTCTCCAGTAATATTTTTACTTGTATATTTCAATGTAAATTTTTTCTTGGTCAATAGTCCTTTAAATTGAGTTGTCCTTCCTCTTGCAGTGTATCTTAGACATTATTACTTCTGCAGAATTAGTTGTATATCTTTTATTTCAATTCTAGTTTTTTTATATCATTTTTTTGTTCATTATTTTTGCCTTATTTGTTCTTGTTTTTACTTTGCCATTATGTCTCACATACCGTCAAGTGATACTTTAGTGAATGTCGACACTCAGACCTCTCAGGCTACTGCTGGCCCTGTCATCAGTCCTCACAGTTTCTTAGCGACTGATAGACCGACTCAGACACCGAGATATTATGTTATACTGTGATTCCTTGATGCGTTACCTTTATTCAATGGCCTTTGTACATAGTCTTGAGCTTGGTTTGCCCTTCGTTCTCGTGATAGTGCTCTAGGTGAAGGTCCTCCTTCAGAGGAAAGTCTTATCAGACTTGCTAAAGAAGCCTTTATCGATCTCCTGCTGCTGTTCACGTTGTTGATCTCCTTGATATGCGAGACTTCAGGAATCTTACTAAGTGGTCACAATATGAGGAACTGATTCGTTCTTTCCTTGTCCCAGAAAAAACAGCTGATCCATATGTCGTTCTTAGGGAACTAGTGAATGCTACACCCATGAGTAATGAATCGTTGAGTGCATTTGCTGTTAGATTAGACAAACTTTTATCATCATTTATCAATGCTGTCCAATCATCTTTTTCCTTCCTGAAGAGGCAAAACCCATTTACAGAATCACTTGCTAAAATAGCAGCTTTTGGAGCAATTAAAGAACTAATGCCACCCGCTTCTGTGTGTGCTTATGAGGCTCATCCTCCAACTGTGACGATGGAACCACTTACAGCCTTAAATCATGTACGTTCCTTGTGCCCCCAGGGTACTTCCCGTGTATTAAAAGTAATGTCACACATATGCCTCAGTCTGCACCACTCTTGTTTGCGCCACAGAGACAAAATCGTGGTCGTCACCATTCAGAGTCACCAAGAACAGTGTCAGAGTGTTTCACTGTGTTTCATAGTAATTCGAACATAGTCGGCGGGAATTGTTACAACTGTGGTTTCCGTGGCCTATTGCATTAATTGTCCTGATAGTTACCCTAAGAGACGTCGTACTGATGAGGGAGTACTCAGATCTTCCCTACTGTACTTATCATAGAATACATGGACATGACACATCTGAGGTAATGCTCTCTAAAACCCTTCAGTACTCTGGGTTCTTTCCGTGGTCGTTCAACCGCAGAAACCCGTAGGGGAAAAACAGATCTCGTGGTTTTCAAAATAACCAGAACCAGGCTCATTCTTTCAATTCTCAAACTAACCAGAAACCAGGCTCGTTCTTCCAATTCGGGGGAAATTCGAGTGCCCCAGTCAAACCGTCCCATGGTGACAGTAGGTGATAATGAGTACACCACCCCCGTTCACAATTCCTTTGAAGCCTTAGCAGTCTCGAGAATGACAACCTGCTGATGATGTTGCTTCACATGTCTCTGACATAGTGATTTTGGGGATGGAGTAGAACAGTCTTTTCTGATGACAATCCACCTTTTTTTTTGGGCACATAACTTCCCAATGCAACCATAGGCCCTATAGTGGCAAGCATCTGTTTATAATGCGCCCGTTCATTTGTTCATGGACTCTGGTGCGGCAAGTCAATATTATTAGGTCTAGTTTGTTTAAGGATAAGAAGTTACGACATGTCCTTCTCTTTAGAACCGACTCCTGTGTCCTCCCTTAGGGGAGTATCGGGGTTCTCACCTGCGTGTCCGAGGTCGGACTTCCCTAACCTTTTCTATCCAAGGTAGAGACTTACAGCTTCCTTCCTTGTTGTCGACCAGATTACTTTCCCTGGTGGGCCTTCTACTGGGATTTGCTTCCATGCGAGACTTACGCATTGTGCTCGACCCTTATCGATGGCATGCACAAATTGACGACTTAATCGTTCCATTCTGGGGTTACCACTTGGATCCGAAATTGTTATACTGCTTTCAGAGTATGATGTACGGATTAAGTCCTTACAAGCTAATGCATTCTCCAGTAGCGTACCCAAGCGGTCAGGCACTGGTAATTCTGTCACTCCATCAGTGTTCCCCTATACCTTCAGATTTGCAGGATAGTCCGATGCCTCAAGTGTCCGAGGAACGCTCAAGATTGCCTTGAGTGCACAACCTATCCCTGCAATGCCCGCTAGTTCGAGTTTGTAGTTTCTCCACAGGGGAAGCCTTGTCGGAAACCCAAATTTCTTGCAACTAGTAATGCCATCTCTTGTTGATGTCACATGCGTCTGCAGAAAGACGTCTCTGTTGCGGCTTTGTGCTTCACTAGAGTGTCTGTAGTTGTTCCTAGTGTTCCAGATGGTGATAAACGTCCTAGTTGAAAGTGATTCCTGCAAAGTAAAGGTCTATTTGTTGAACCATCCTTACTTTTTGTACGAGATAGTAAGATCCATTTCTACCTGGCCAACACTTTGGTCACAGTGTTCGCCTTAGAGCAAATACCAAACTTGTTGACCCTTTTTCACTATCCTTACCCTGTTCAGGTAGAGGATGAGTTGTCACCTGACCAGTGGGTCGGTTTTATTTCTGCCGGGGAGACCTATCCACTGCCTGGATCAATCTGTTCACAGTTGAGGAGAAAGACTTAGCTCCCCTGACTTCCCCGATGAAGTCAAAACGTTTGTTGACTCTGTTGAACAAAACGTCGTAAAGCCATTGCTTTACCAGGTGAGAAGATGGGTATAACGAACTTATTGTCCCATTGTATTCCACTTGACCTAGTACTAGACCTATCTTACATACCTGCGTACAGAATGCCTCATTCACAAGTTGCTGTCGCAGAAGAATTGATCAATCAAAGCTTGATGATGGAGTTATTTTCACCTAGCAATTCCCCTTGGGGAAAGCACCCTTGATACTAGTACCTAAGAAGGGGTGGTACTTGGCGCCCAGTGATTGACTTTAGGAAGTTAAACGCGAAAACATTTTCCCGATCGCTTTTCCCCTCCCTGTACTGGGTGATCTTTTATGTAATATCGGAGATAACAAAGTCTTTTCAACCCTAGATTTGTTACAAGGGTTTTTGGGAAGTCCCTCTTCACGAGGACAGCCAAGAGCTAACTGCATTCTCCACTCCTACAGGTCATTATCACTTCCTCCGTATGGCATTTGGATTACGTTTTTCCCCTATCACGTTCTCAAGGCTCATGACTAATATCTTTAGAGGTCTCATAGGTAATGCATTATGGTGTACTTAGATGACGTAATCGTCATGTCTAAAGACGTGGATACACACTTGAAAAGACTGATGTAGTACTTTGGGAAGCTTGAAGAAGCCAATTTAAAGATCAAACTGTCTAAATGTCAATTTTTCAGATCAGAAATTAAGTTTCTTGGTCACGTAGTCACTCCTAGAGGGGTTACGACTGACCAAAGTAAAGTAACGCAGTACTAAATTTTCCAACTCCCAAAACTGTGATGCCGTAAAAGATCCTTTGTGGGCTTAGCAGGTTTTTATAGATCTTTTTATTGCCAATTTTCTTCCATAGCTGCTCTCTAACTGAGGGTTTCTTAAGAAAGATGCTCCTTTTGTTTTGGACCTTCCGTCAAGAAAGAGCATTCCAAACTCTAAAAGAAAGCTAACTTCTGCCTCCAATTTTGAAATTTCCAGATTTTTCTAAGCCTTTCTATCTGACAACTGATGCTAGTTCAATTGGCATAGGTGCCGTACTAGTCAGAAGACCGATGGCAAGTACAACGCAGTTGCATTTTCTAGCCGAGTCCTTACGAAGGCTGAACGTAATTATACAGTAACTGAGCAAGAAGCTTTAGCAATAGTATGGTCTTTAAAGCACTTCCGAGACATTATTTATCAGTACTCTGTTATGTCTTGACGACCATGCTCCACTGATACCCTTATTCCAGAACAAACAACCTTTCTGGAAGGTTAGCTAGATGGACCTTGACTATCCAAGAGTTCAATCCCCCCTTTGAGCATTTACCTGGGAAGTCAAATGTAGTCGCAGATGCCTTATCGCGACATGTTAGTATAGTAACTGCAGACCCTCCATTTAGTGCTGAAGATGTAAAGAACGCTCAATGAACAGATCCCATGTGGTCTGGTGTGATTCGATTCCTGTCCAGGAAGATCTTATCCTGAATGTGAAGCCCCCAGCACCCATCAGTGACTTTGTTATGAACCCAAAAATTACTGTATCGAACAGCCGAGTTGGGTTTCTCCTAGCAGAAGAGTATACCAGTTAGTTAATTCCACAGTCACTAGTGAATGTAGCCTTACAGCTAGTTCACGATGTACCAGGTGTTGCACACCCTGGTATGGATCGTTCAGTAAAACAAGCCAGATTGAAATACTTTTGGCCTCGAATGGCAACTGATATTTCTGAGTTTGTTAAGAAATGTAGTGTCTGCATGCAACATAAAGGCAATGCTAATGGTCTAATCCAATCCAGTGTATCCAACTACTAGCGAACCTTGGGGAAGAGTTGCGCTAGATTTTTTAATAATTTCCAATGTTCCCTCCAAGGCAACACAAACATCTGTGTGTTATGGTTTGACCATTTCACCAGATATTGTGAGTTAGTTCCTATTGCAGATAAGACTGCCGAGACAGTAGCTAAAGCGTTTAAAGAACGCTTATCTGCAGGCATACCACCCCTAAGTCCAAAAGTAACAGATAATGGAGGTGAATTCTGTAATGAAATTCTTGAAAATTTGTGTACCTTGTACAGATCTCTAAATCCACCATTGTTCCTCATACCCGCCAGCAATGGGTTAGCGGAACGAACCAATAAGAAAGTACTTGATGTCTTGAGAGCCACTATCAATCCCAACAGTGAAACTTGGGATGAAGTTATACCCGATGTGGCAGTGTGCCCATAAATTCTGCTTACAATGTTTCTTAGGTGACACTCCACATTATGCATTGTACGGTGTAGATAAACGTTTGCCTTATGAGTTGTTATATTCTAATCCGAAACCAAATTACAACTCTGATGATTTCATAGCAACTCGTACCAGCTTAGCTCAAAGTGTTTTTAGAAGAATCCGTGAAACACTTCAAAATCAACAGCAGAATTTACAAGAGTCGCAAACACTCGATCAAAGCCATCCAAAATCAAAGTAGGTTCGGAGTTATGCTGATTAACTTTAACAAAACGTCTGCAATGCCAAAGCTTGATCAAAAGTTTGTTGGTCCTTATCGAGTAGTTTTAACTATCACTGGTAATAAGTATAAGGTTAGAGAGATTTGTACTGGTCAGTATAAAGAATCGCATTTGGATCATATGAAGTTGTATGTGATGATAATGATGTTCCAACCCAGGGCTAATGTGACAGACTCTGACAATCCTCCTGATCCTGTACTCTCTTCCTTGATACTCAGTTTAGACGATCAAACCTGATTGGGCGTTATTCCCTACGTACACGGGCAGGTATTGAGAAATCCTCAAGTATCATTTGTAACTTCCAATTCAGATTTGCCTCAAATACAGCATGAGTTAGCCAATGCTACAGAGTTTGATCCTCCCAGAGATGACACCCATTCTGCATATGCCAATATCTTTTCCCCTAGCAGAGTTGGGGTTAAATGTAAATTTAACCTGTATAGATGAATAAAATTACAAATATCAACTTATCAGTATTCAAGAATTTTTTTTTGTGTTCATGTTCTCTCCGCATTCTGAGAGTTAAAAAAGTTCTAGATTTGCGTGGCACCGAATCTGCCTTTTGTTAAAACTCTTTCTTTGTATATATTCCTTCCTCAGAATCCGTAGATCACATGAATACAGATCGATCGATCAAAAATTTTTTTTTTATCACTTGTAATCTCAACGTTGGTTCTTTGTTCATTTGTTGAGTTTTTGTTGTATATGTATCCTTGTTTGATTACAGTTTCAGTTACGAAAAGTTTTATTAATGTTCTCTTATGTATATTAATGTTTATTGTTGTGTATTTGATTTGTATAGAATCGCCCACCCGTTTTCCGCCATCTTAGTTTGTTTAGTTTTTTGTCGGGATGACTACTTTAGCGTCCCCCCGAGCTTCGTAGTAGTAACCAGTTAAAATAACCGTGTCCCTTTGAAAAAAGACAACCGTCTCTGCCTGAGTCACTGTTTTCATATTGATGAATGGCATTATTCAAAAAGCCCCTCGGGTACGCCGGGGGCCCGGTCAGTCAGTGTTACGGTGTGAGCATAGGAGATAGGTACGGTGGCAAGGGTCTCCCCACATCTGCAATTATACTTTAATAACAGCCTACGTGGTATTTCTTACCTAATCCACGTGTCAAACTCCCACATGATATATTTATTATATATTATATATATATATATATATATATTATATATATTATTTTTATATTTATATAACCAGCTATGTTGAAGGGGAAATGGTAATAATAGTAGTAGCAGTGGAAGTGGTAGTCGGGGTTTAGTAGTATGGTAGTATTTTGTAATAGTGGTCGTGGTATTTAGTATTTATATTATTTGTATGGTAGTGGTAGTAGTAGTTGAAATTAGTGGTAGTATTATGGTAGTGTAATAGTATGGTAGTATTGGTATGGCAGTAGTAGTTTGGTAGTAGTAGTAGTAGTAATAATAGTAGTAGTTGTAGTAGTAGTAGTAGTAGTAGTAGTATAATAGTAGTTGTAGTGTATAGTAGAAGTAGTAGTAGTAGTTTGTTTGTAGTATAATAATTTAGTTGTATATTAGTAGTAGTAGTAGTATAATAGTAGTAGTAGTAGTATAGTAGTAGTAGTAGCAGCAGCAGCAGCAGTAGTAGCATTAGTAGTAATAGTAGTAGTAGTAGTAGTAGCAGCAGCGGCAGCAGTTGCATTTGTTAGTAACAGTTTGTAGTAGTAGTACTTTGTAATAGTAGTAGTAGTAGTAGTAGTGACATTTACAGAGATCTTAGCGGTACTAGAGAATAAAAACTAGCGCTGCTGGTAGGCAGGTAGTGAAACCTGCCAACACCACACACGTCAAGATGCCAACCAGATGTTGCCAGGGGTCATGACAGATTTTAACGACGTTCGAAAAATTGAAATTAAAAGTTGATATCCCGGGCGGGGAAAAACCATCAGAAAAAACTATCCCTGTTCTGTGAAAGGAAGTGTGTGTTGTTGTGTGTTGGGATGCCTCACATCTCTCCACCATGAACATAGCAACATGTAAGCAGCAACACTCACACAAAACCTTCCCGGAGGGCACTGGGGAGACAAGAAATAAAACAAAAATTTGGGAAAAACACAGTGACAACCAAGGGATCGAAAAACCCCCGTACGGAAAACAACAAGTCGAAAAAGGAACACTAACAACATAACTCAGGGGGTTTAAAACACAAAATGCTTGCAAAACAAAAGGGAATAGAGACACAAAAGGAAAAACAAGCAGGGTAAAATTTAGTGGTAAAACGTATTTTTGCTGGACCAAATTATGCGTCACTTGGTGACAGTGTATTCAGTAGCTGGTATCCCGGAGCATACCTGGGGTAAACTGGATTATACCCGGAGAGGGTTTCGGGGGGTCAACGCCCCCCGGCTCGGGCTGAGACCCCGGCCTCATGGTGGACAGGGTCTGATCAACCAGACTGTTACCTAACATTGTTCAGTAGTTTTTTTACTTACTGGTTTTGGGTTTTTTTTTTCTGGGGGTGGTGCGAGATGTTCTGCTTGCTCTAACCTCCTGGTATGGGGTTTTTGAAGACAGTTCTGGTCAGTCCGGAATCTGCACCCCTTGGAATCAGCCTCAAAAAATTTTAGCCAACAGAACGCAAAATTGTGATAATTCTGTGCTTGGGGTATCTGCAGGCATGGAATCTCTGGAAAAACAAATGGGACGTGCATTTCTGACCATCCCCAAAAAAAAGCCGGGGATCTTCTGTAAACTTTTTTTCACCCTAAAAATGTGTTAAAAACCCGAAAAAAGTGTTAAACCCGGGAAAAAATATTACTACAATTAAAAAGCCCAAAAGGGGCAGACCAACGAACCCTGGGACACAATCAGCATTCAACAGCCGTTTTTTAGGCCAAGCATGAAAAAAAAGGCAAGAAATGACAAAAAAACTCCCCCCCTGTGAGCCTCGTGGAGTGGAAAACATCAGTGCCCCCCCCCCCCCTCCCGAAAACAGTCAGTGGTCCCACTCCCAGGAAAAAAAGCCAGTGGCTTCCACTCCAAAACAACAGTTTAGGCCCCCCCCACTCCAGGGGCAACATCATGGCTCCCATCAGAAAAATTGTGGGGCCCCCCTCCAGAACAACATCGTGGTCCCCACTCCCAACAGTCGTGGGGCCCCCCTCCGAAAACGCAGGGCCCCCACTCCAGGACAACGTCAGTGGTCCCCCTCCAAACAATGTCAGTGGTCCCCACTCCGAACAACAGTCAGTGGGCCCCCCCTCCGAACAACAGTCAGTGGCTCCCACTCCAGAACAAAAGTCTGGTCCCCACTCCAAAAAACAGCAGTGGCTCCCACCCAACAATAGAATGGTCCCCACTCCAGAACAAAAAGTCAGTGGTCCCCACTCCAGACAATCGTGGCCCCACTCCAAAACAACAGTCATGGTCCTCACTCCAGAACACAATCGGGACCCCCCTCCAGAACAAAATCAGTGCCCCCCCCCCTCCAGAACAACAATCATGGCCCCCCCTCCAGAACAACAGTAGTGGCCCCCCCCAGAACAACGTCAGTGGTCCCCATCAAGAACAACAGTCAGTGGTCCTCACTCCAAACATCAGTGGGCCCCCACTCCAGAACAACTCATGGCCCCCCCTCCCAAACAGTCAGTGGCCCCATCCAGAAAAACAGTGGCCCTCCTCCCAGAACAACATCATGGCCCCCACTCAGAAAACAGTCAGTGGTCCCCACTCCGAACAACAGTCAGGGGCCCCACTCCAGAGCAAGTCAGTGGCCCCACTTCAGAACAAAAGTCAGTGCCCCCCCACTGCAGAACAACAGTCAGTGGTCCCCACTCCAGAACAAGTCAGGGGCCCCCCACTCCAGAACAAAAGTCAGTGCCCCCACTCCAGGACAACAGTTAGTCCCCCCCAAACCAGGACAACAGTCAGTGGCCCCCACTCCAGGACAACAGTCAGTGGCCCCCACTCCAGGACAACAGTCAGTGGTCCCCCACTCCAGGACAACAATCATTAGCCCCCACTCCAGATTATTATTACTATAATCAAGGGGAAGCGCTAAACCCGTAGGATTTACAGCGCCTGGGGAGATGTGGAAGGCATTCAGGCTTAATTCGGGGAACTGGGAGCACAGATCCAATTCCCTAAATCAACATCAAGGAACCTTCCCTGAGGGGCCCCACTCCAGAAAAAACAGATATTAATGTCAACAAATAAAGCTCCCTAAAATACCACCAATACATTTGTATTAGCAAACATACAGGATCTAAAGGCATCAAAAAAACAAAAAAATATCTTTCATCAATGGACTCCTCACAGAGTCAAATGCAATGTTTGCAGCTTTCACAAGAGACCCACATAAATATGGATACCCGAATTTTTAACTTATTCAGATGCCCACAGAAAGAACAGGGACCCAAACGGGGTTTGGGTTGTATGTCAGAGTCACTCATTTGCTCAGAATTACTAAAAACCACAAAAGATGTGGTCGAAGTTCTGGCAGTAAAGACTAAGAGCCACAACCCAAATCATTTTGGCTGTATATAAGCCACCCGATACAATTTCCCAACAATTCAAGGAAAACTTTAAAAAATTGACTACGTTTGGAAAATCTCTAACCCCAGCCACAAATATCCGTTGCTGGTGATTTCAATTTAAAAAACTTTAAAAAAAAAAAAAAAAAAAAAAAAAAAAAAAAAAAAAACAAAAAATAAAAAAAAAAAAAAAAAAAAAAAAAAACCCAAAAAAAAAAAAAAAAAAAATTTTAAAAAAAAAAAAACAAAAAAAAAAAAAAACAAAAAAAAATAAAAAAAAAAAGGGGTGGCTTTATGCAGAGTCACTAAATTTGCCAGAAACAAAAACACAATGATGGGTCGAAGTTCTGCAGTAAAAAAACTAAGAGCCACAACAAAAACATTTTGGCGTATATAACCACAGATACAATTTCCAACAATTAAGGAAAAGCTTTTAAAAAATTGACTACTGTTTGGAAAATCTTCAAAACCCCAGCCACAAATATCCGTTGCTGGGTGATTTCAATTTAAGACTTTTCTAAAAATGGAAAAAACGAAGAAAATAATGTTAGCAGAGATAACTCCAGTAGGCAGCTCAGATGAACACTACACACGTGGAGAAAATTTATTCATTAAAGGGGGTATTAGCCCCCTTCACCCCTTTTTCGGGCCCTTTGAGGGATTCAACCCTCTCAGAAAGGGCAAATGGCATCTTGCTTCCGTCAACAGAAATTTGGGAAACAGATGCAGTACAACATGTACCAGAGCATAGTCATGTAGCCTTGCATCACAAGTGTTTATTGCAATATGAAATGAAAATGTGACGATGTCAAGCAAGAAGGGAAATATGCTGAAGCCGGAGATTTAGGGCAGCGCCCCAGGGCGAAGTGCAGGGATAGGTCAGATTGTCTTCAGGGGACGTAGGGGAAGCGTGCGCTTGCACGATCATTGACCTTAACAAAGGATCTACAGTGCATTTGCATCTTGACCATAAAATTGACAATCTCAACAATTCGAGAACCTATGACACAGTGCAGTGGGACAGGTCTTCTTGTTGTGAAATACCATGAAACGAAACTAATCTTCATAATGGTGTGTGTAAAGTGTGTGTTGCGAACATCTTAGGGAGGTGCACCGTGAGGCACTACTACTACAACAAGACACGGTTTTGGGGGGGGTAATCCACCATAAGCCGGGAAATTCTACAGGTCCGATATATAACCCAAGTAGATCAGTCAGTTTACAAACCCAGTTAAGGGCAGCTGCGCAGCAGATAGCTAGAGCATAGAATCTGGATTTACCAAAATTCCCCTTTTATTCATGGCCATTGAGCCCAAAAAGTAGTAACACCAATTTTTACCATGAATTTCTGAAACATATGCCTCTTTGGGCAAATTATACTCAAGATTATACGATTTCCCACAGCCCCAAGGTGGTAGCATAACGACTCTGGAAAAAGACCGGAGGTGGGTGTGGGATGTTGCCGCCAATTTAAACTAAGTACCTTTCTACAGTCCTTTAACTTTCTTGTCCTACATGTTCCAATCCCTTACAACACACATATAAGCTATTAATCTCTGCAAAAAAATCACCTTTTGCAACAAACAAACAGAGCCAACAAGACTGGAAAATACACTTGAAATATATTATGATAGCAAAGACAGTTAATTCGGATCACAACCTAATCGAAGTTCAGCCTTGTATGCACAGTGCTCCTGACTAGAAAATTAAAACTAGTTACATCGGAGCCTTCACCATGTTTAACTTTAATGATAAGAACATCGATTGGGATAAAATAAATCAAGTCCTAAATGGATCATGCTAAGGAAAATTTCTTAAATGACATGGAGCTAAACCAGTGCATAGAAAAGATTAATTCTATGGGAGTTAAGGTATGCTCAGGTAACATTCCCCTAAGGAAAAAGAATAGAAGATGTAAACTGAGAAAGAGAGAGATGCTCCCTCTACAAGGGAAGGTGAAGAATCACAGAGCTTCTCCATGGGACATGTCTATCTGAAATATGGAAGGAGACAAAGTCCAAGGCAGCTACGGTGAAAAGCTCTGTTCACAAGGCACAGTACTCGCTCCCATCTTGTTCCTCATCCTTATATCCGACATAGACAAGGATGTCAGCCACAGCACCGTGTCTTCCTTTGCAGATGACACCCGAATCTGCATGACAGTGTCTTCCATTGCAGACACTGCAAGGCTCCAGGCGGACATCAACCAAATCTTTCAGTGGGCTGCAGAAAACAATATGAAGTTCAACGATGAGAAATTTTCAATTACTCAGATATGGTAAACATGAGGAAATTAAATCTTCATCAGAGTAAAAAACAAATTTTGGCCACAAAATAGAGCGAAACACCAACGTCAAAGACCTGGGAGTGATCATGTCGGAGGATCTCACCTTCAAGGACCATAACATTGTATCAATCGCATCTGCTAGAAAAATGACAGGATGGATAATGAGAACCTTCAAAACTAGGGAGGCCAAGCCCATGATGACACTCTTCAGGTCATTTGTTCTATCTAGGCTGGAATATTGCTGCACACTAACAGCACCTTTCAAGGCAGGTGAAATTGCTGACCCAGAAAATGTACAGAGAACCTTCATGGCGGCATAACGGAGATAAAACACCTCAATTACTGGAGCGCTTGAGGTTCCTGAACCTGTATTCCCTGGAACGCAGGCGGAGAGATACATGATTATATGCACCTGGAAAATCCTAGAGGGACTAGTACCGAACTTGCACACGAAAATCACTCACTACGAAAGCAAAAGACTTGGCAGACGATGCACCCTCCCCCAATGAAAAGCAGGGGTGTCACTAGCACGTTAAGAGACCATACAATAAGTGTCAGGGGCCCGAGACTGTTCAACTGCCTCCCAGCATACATAAGGGGGATTACCAACAGACCCCTGGCAGTCTTCAAGCTGGCACTGGACAAGCTCCTAAAGTCAGTTCCTGATCAGCCGGGCTGTGGCTCGTACGTTGGTTTGCGTGCAGCCAGCAGCAACAGCCTGGTTGATCAGGCTCTGATCCACCAGGAGGCCTGGTCACAGACCGGGCCGCGGGGGCGTTGACCCCCGGAACTCTCTCCAGGTAAGACATTGACTAGAGAAATAGAAAATATTGAGTTTAAGTTAAATGACTCTTCCAGGAGAGACAGGAGCTAAAGGCCATAAATGAAATTGAAAGAAATCCAAAATATTTCTTCTCATATGCCAAAATAAGGCAAAAACAGTATCCAGTATTGGTCCTTTCCTTAAACAATATGGATTATACTGATGACAGCAAAGAAATGAGCGAGATACTGAAGTCTCAGTATGACTCAGTGTTTAGTGAGCTGTTAGACTCAAGATTGACAATCCGAATGAATTTCTTTTTATGAAAGAAATCCACCTTACCTTTACCTTTGATGATTTCCTTTTATTCTTTTACTCCCGGAGCCCGGCCATGGGTCTGGCTCATCTGGTATTTGCCTGATCAACCTGGCTATTGCTGCTGGTGGCCTGCTGCCTCACATATCAATCACAGCCTGGGTGATCTGGCACCTGGTGAAGATACTTGTTCAGTTTCCCCCCATGAAGACTTCTACACTTGTCCCAACATTGTTTTTGATATCTTCTGGTAAGATGTTGAATAGTCTGGGGCCACAGATGTTGATACAGTGTTCCCTCATTGTCCCCACCGCACCCCTGCTTTTCACTGTGTTTATTTTACACTTCCTCCTATAACCCCTCATTCCAGTATGTTGTTATGACAAAGTGCAGATTTGGCACCAAGCCCCTGAGTACTTTCCAGGTATATATAATCATTCATCTCTCCTCTGCTCCATTAAGTATATATTTATGATTTAAGGCGTTCTCAGTAATTTAAATGCTTTATTGACTCTTATGTGGCCATAAATATCTCTGTGTTTGTTCCAGCTTGATATTTCTCCTGCCATAAACGGGGCGTCAATACTGAGCAAATATTCCAAACAAGGGAGCATGAGCGATTTAAAAATGTCACCATTGACATTATTTCCATGTTTTGAAGGTTCTCATTACCAACCTTGTCATCCTCCTGGCTGTCATGATCTTGTGTTATTGTTCTTTGAAGGTCAGCTGACATAATTATTCCTAAGTCTTTCACGTGTTCCTTTCGTTCTATTTGACTATCCTCTTGAGTTTTGTATATAGTGTTCCTTTTGAGTTCATTCTTTCATTGCCTAAGCAGCTGGAACTTATCACCATTGAACGTCATGTTCTCCCACTGGAAAATCCTGCTTAAATCTTCTTGTCAACATCTCCAAAATTTCTGACATAAGCCTCATACCACTGGACTTTGAAAAAGTCATTGACACGATGCCCATGCACTCTGTCCAGGCTCTGACTCGTGGAACTCTGTTTTCTTCAAGAGTTGCAAGAAACCTCTTTCACACGCCTTAAATATTCTATGGAGAAGGAGCCTAGACACGGAGGTCACTCCACAGTCACTAAAAACAATGGATATAGTTCGGTTCCACAAAGGTGCCAGTAAATAAATTGCAAGGAATTATAGATCGATAAACACTAACGTCCCATATTATTAAAATTTTTGAAAGGGTTCTAAGAAGCAAGATCAACATCCACTTGAATACCCAACAATTGCACAACCCAGGGCAACAAGGGTTTAGAACAGGTCGCGCCTGCCTCTCACAACTACTGGTCCACTATGACATCTTTGATGGTCGCTCCTGCGCCTCACTAGTAATGAACCACTATGATATGGTCGACGGTCGCTCCTGCCTCTCACAGCTGCTGACATGGTCTTGGATGCACTGGACGACAAACAAAATGCAGATGTAGTATACACAAACTATGTAAAGGCCTTCGACGAGTACAATCACAGTGTAACAGCACACAAAAGTGTTCTAAGGGAATAGCTAAAAAAGTGGGCAGGTAGATCTTTAAGTTTCTAAGAGAACACAAAGAGTAATAGCAAACAGAGTTAAGCCCAGTGGTTGTCAGTAAAAAAGCTCTGTTCCACAAGGCACGGTACTCACTCCCACCCTTTTCCTCATCCTCAAATCTGACATAGACAGAGATGTAAACCAAACTCACAACTAGTATTTAGTCACTTAGCCATATACCAACTTACCTCATAATTTGCAAATTTTACAATTAAGAATAAAACTAAGTATGCCCAAAAATGCCTAGCCATGCTAAGCGTTCTAGTGGTCACTCTGTAATCACAATTTTACTACAGTAAACCAAACAATTAACCAAATTTCTGTAAACTCAGAAATTGTAATCCTTATAGAGAATAAACTTTGAATTGAATTGAATTGAATTGAATTGGACTGTATCTTCATTGCTGACTAGAATTTGCATGTGTGCGTCATCCTTGGAGGACACTGTAAATCACCAAGCAGATATAAAACAAATCATCAAATGGGACGTAGAAAACAATATGTGTTCACTGAGGACAAATTCCAACTACATTATGGGAAACTTGAGAAATATAAGATAGAAAAAAGGAGCATAAGACCAATTCTAACGCAAAATAAAGAGGAAAACTAACATGAAGGACCTGGGAGTGATAATGTCAGAAGATCTCGCTCTCAAAAGGGCACAGCAGTGTCAATTTTCACATCTGCTAGGAAAATAATTGGATGGATAATGAGAACCTTCAGATTATGGATGGCCAAGCCAATGATTTATTCTTTCAGTCACTTTTTCTTTCTAGGCTGAAACATTTCTGTGCACAAACAGCTCTTTAAGGCAAGCAAAACTGCGGATCTGGAGAATATATAGATAACTTTCACAGTACATAAAAAGTACAGTCAAGTACCTCAGTTACTGGGAACGTTTGAAGTCCTTTGACTTGTACTCCTTGTAATGCAGGCGAGAAAGATATATATAATTTAAACTTAGAAAATTCTAGAGGAACAAGTCCCAACTCTGAAGATAGAAAGCACTCTGGAAACAATGAAAAAACAGGGGTTGCCATAAGTACCAAAGATATAATGCAATAAGTGTCAGGGGCCCAAGACTGTTGAAATGCCTCCCAGCATACATAAGGGACACCCCTGGGTGTCTTCAAGACGGAGTTGGACAACACCTAAATTAGTACCTGTCACCGGCCTGGGTCGTACATGGTTTGCGTCGGCCCAGTAACAGCCTGGCCGCACGCCAGGGCCTGATCTACCACGAGGCCTGGTCATGGACCAGGCCGCGGGGGCGTTAACCCGAAACACTCTCCAGGTATACTTCTCCATGTGATTTGGTGACCGATGTCAGAAGAGAGTGTATTATACAGTGACTGACGTCAGTGAAAGTGTATTATACAGTAACTGACATCAGTGACTAGTGTATTATACAGTGACTGACGTTAGTGACTAATGTATTACACAGTGATTGACGTCAGTGATTAGCGTATTATGCAGTGATTGACGTCAGTGACTAGTGCATTATACAGTGATTGACGTCAGTGGACTAGTGTATTATACATCGACTGAGTCAGTGACTAGTGTCACTGACTCATTAAATTGCAGACCAGTGTCACTGACATGTACATGTAATATGCAAGTCATGGAGAAGTTTGTCAGGAAAAGACTGGTGGAGCAACTAGAAAGGAATGAGCATATTCACAGTAACCAGCACGGTTTCAGGGTGGGAAAATCCTGTCACAAATGTACTGGAGATTTACGACAAGGTGGAAAAGTAAGGCAGGAGAGACACGGGATGGGTAGACTGTATTTCTTGGACTGTAAGAAGGCTTTCGACAGAGTTCCACACAAGAGATTAATGTAACAGCTAAAGGAGTAACAGGTAAGATACTGCAATGGATCAGAGAATACTGACAGGATGGAAATGAGTGATGGTACGTCATGAGGAGTCAGAGTGGGCGTCTGTGACGAGCGGGGTTCCACAAGGGTCAGTCCTAGGGCCGGTGAACGACATGACGGAAAGAATAGACTCAGAAGCGTCTTTGCAGACGATGTGAACCAAATGTGGAGAATTCAAGTGGATAAAGATCAGGTAGGACTACAAAAGAATCTAGACAGGCTGCAGGCCTGGTCTAACAAATGGCTTCTGGAAATTAACCCCACCAAGTGCAGTCATGAAAATTGGGGGAATTTCAAAGAAGACCGCAAAGAGAGTACAGGCTAGAGAGCAAAGACTGTAAACTTCACTCAAGTAAAAGGATCTTGGGGTGAGTATAATACCGAGCACATCTCCTGAGGATCACATCAACCAAATAACTGCTGCAGCATACAGGCGCCTAGCAAACCTAACAAGAGCATTCCGACATCTCAGTAAAGAGTCGTTCAGGACTCTGTACACCATGTACGTCAGGCCCATATTGGAGTATGCAGCACCAGTATGGAGCCCACACCTAGCCAAACACGTCAATTAGAAAAATTGCAAAGGCTTCCAACAAGACTAGTCCCAGAGATAAGGGGTATGTCTTCGAGGAGAGGTTAAGGGAATCGGCCTGATTGGCACTGGAGGACAGGAGGGATAGGGAGAACATGATAACGACATATAAAATACTGAGAGGAACTACAAGGTGGATAGGGACAGGATGTTCCAGAGATGGGACACAGAAACAAGGGATCACAATTGGAAGTTGAAAACTCAGATGAGTCATGGGGATATTAGGAAGTATTTCTTCAGTCACAGAGTTGTTAGGAAGTGGAACAATCTGGAAAATGTAGTGGAGGCAGGATCCATACACAGCTTTAAGAAGAGACATGACAAAGCTCATGGAGCAGGGAGAGTGTGGAGCGAAGAGGCGGGGCCAGGAGCTGTGTCTCGACCCATGCAACCACAAATAGTTGAGTATAGTGATTGGCTTCAGTGACTAGTGTATTATACAGAAATCTTTGACTTCAGTGACTAGTGTATTATACAGTAACTAGTGTATTATGCAGTAACTAGTGTATTATGCAGTAACTAGTGTATTATACAGTAACTAGTGTATTATGCAGTAACTAGTGTATTATACAGTAACTAGTGTGTTATACAGTAACTAGTGTATTATACAGTAACTAGTGTATTATACAGTAACTAGTGTATTATACAGTAACTAGTGTATTATACAGTAACTAGTGTATTATACAGTAACTAGTGTATTATACAGTAACTAGTGTGTTATACAGTAACTAGTGTATTATACAGTAACTAGTGTATTATACAGTAACTAGTGTATTATACAGTAACTAGTGTATTATACAGTAACTAGTGTATTATACAGTAACTAGTGTGTTATACAGTAACTAGTGTATTATACAGTAACTAGTGTATTATACAGTAACTAGTGTATTATACAGTAACTAGTGTATTATACAGTAACTAGTGTATTATACAGTAACTAGTGTATTATACAGTAACTAGTGTATTATACAGTAACTAGTGTATTATACAGTAACTAGTGTATTATACATTAACTAGTGTATTATACAGTAACTAGTGTATTATACAGTAGTGTATTATACAGTAACTAGTGTATTATACAGTAACTAGTGTATTATGCAGTAACTAGTGTATTATGCAGTAACTAGTGTATTATACAGTAACTAGTGTATTATACAGTAACTAGTGTATTATACAGTAACTAGTGTGTTATACAGTAACTAGTGTATTATACAGTAACTAGTGTATTATGCAGTAACTAGTGTATTATACAGTAACTAGTGTATTATACAGTAACTAGTGTATTATACAGTAACTAGTGTATTATGCAGTAACTAGTGTATTATACAGTAACTAGTGTATTATACAGTAACTAGTGTATTATACAGTAACTAGTGTGTTATACAGTAACTAGTGTATTATACAGTAACTAGTGTATTATACAGTAACTAGTGTGTTATACAGTAACTAGTGTATTATACAGTAACTAGTGTATTATACAGTAACTAGTGTATTATACAGTAACTAGTGTATTATACAGTAACTAGTGTATTATACAGTAACTAGTGTATTATACAGTAACTAGTGTATTATACAGTAACTAGTGTATTATACAGTAACTAGTGTATTATACAGTAACTAGTGTATTATACAGTGATGCTTGACGCACTGAAACAACCGCTTTGGGATATTTTCACGATGTAATATTGACAGTAAGAACTTGGTGAGCTGAGAGAAAAACTCGACACATTTACGTCACTGACCAGTTTTCTAATACTGTGTATGTGTGTACTCACCTATTTGTACTCACCTATTTGTACTCGCCTATTTGTGGTTGCAGGGGTCGAGTCACAGCTCCTGGCCCCGCCTCTTCGCTGATTGCTACTAGGTCCTCTCTCTCCCTGCCCCATGAGCTCTATCATACCTCGCCTTAAAACTATGTATGTTTCCTGCCTCCACTACGTAAATTTCTAGGCTATTCCAGGGCCCTTTGATACTCTTTTGGACTGAAGAAATATTTGTGTGTGGTGTGTGTGTGTGGTGTGTGTGTGTGTGTGTGGTGTGTGTGTGTGGGGGTGTTTTGTGTGTGTGTGTGTGTGTGTATGTGTGTATCCCCCTACTCCCCTATATGAAATAACCTAAAAGTGGTTGCGGGGGTCGAGTATAGCTCCTAGCCCCGCCTCTTCACGGGTTCGATACAAATTTCACTCTCTCCCTGCTCCATGATATTTGCATACCTCTTCTTTTAAAAACCCCTTTTTAAATGGAACTTGTTTTTCCTACTTCACTTTCAATTTTTCCAGTTCCTGACAACTTTTAAGACAAAAAATTTATTTCCCTAACACCCCTATGCCCTCACTGGGTTTTCAGTTTCCGATTGTGCCCCCGGGGGTTTCTTTTACCCCAAATCTCTAAAAATTTCGTTTTCCTTGTCCACGTTTTAAAACCCCTTTAGTATTTTAAAACGTTTTTTAAAATTCCAAGTCCCCTCTTCCCTATCATCTAGTGTCATCAGGTTGGGGTTCCCCCAACCCTCCTCAAAACGACAACCCTCGGGGCCGGGACAATCTTTGTTGAAAATTTTTTGCACTTTTTTTCCCCAATTTCTTGACGGTTTGACAAAATTGGGGGTTCCACCACTGGCGCGGATATTCCAGTATAGGCCTTACGTAACTGTGCCCCAAGGGCGGGGAATGACTCTTAGGGAATGTCTATGTGTGTGTGTGTGTACTCGCCAAATTTGTACTCACCTTTTGAGGTTCGGGGGGCGAGCCCAAACCCTGGCCCCGCCTCTTACGGGTCGCTACTAGGTCACTCTCCTTAAACCATGGTTTTTATCTTACCCTGCTTAAAGCTATGTATGGTTTCCTCCCTTCCCAATCCCTTTTTTCCCTTTAAAAAATTTCCATTTCCTGACTACTCTGTGGTGAAGAAATTTTTCCAACCCATCCCTGGTTCATCTGTGTCTTCTTTTTCCCAACTGGGTCCCCTTGTTTGTGGTCCATTTCTCGGGAAAACCCGGTCTTTGTCCCCCTTTGTCAATTTTCATATTTTGTAATCGTTATCATTTTCCCCCTCTCTCTCCTGTCCCCATGTGTCAGGTTGTTTTTCCCTTTAAAACCTCTCCTGGGAGGACATCCCTTTTAGCCTGGGACTGGGTTTTTGTTGCCCCCCTTTGCACTTTCTTAGTTTCTTTACGTGTTGGGCTGGTGGGGGTTCCAAACTGGTGCCGCATACTCCAAAATGGGCCTAAGTACAGGGTTGGTACGGGGCCTGAACGACCATTAAATGCGGAAGGTGTTCTGGGTTTTTGGCCATGCGCCCCTGGCTGCAGCAGTTTTTTTGGTTGTGTCCCGCTTCAGGAAAATTAAAAACCTGGTGTTAACTCACCCCAAGATCTTTTTCCTTGATGGGGGTTTTGGGTAGTCTCGGGCCCCCCTAACGGGTACTCCGCCCTTGGGGTTTTCTTTGCTCTTCCCCAATCCCATGATTTTGCACTTGGGGGGATTGAACTCCGGAACCCAATTCTGGACCATTCGGTAGCCTGTCCGATCCCTTTTTTATTTCCCTGCCTGGTCCGACAAAATAAATTTTCTCATAACTTCAGGGAATCTGAAAACAGGGACCCTTTGGGTTTTTTAATTCCTTCCGCATGTCGTTCACAAATACCAGAAACAGCAACGGTCCAAAGGACTGACCCCGGGGGCCCCCGTGGTCACAGGGCCCACTCTAACACCCCCCAAGTACCATGACTCGTTTGTGTCTTCCGGGACAATTTTCCCTTGACCCCATTGTAGGGGCCTTCCCTTTTATCCCTGTTTGGGTTCCCCCCCGTTTTTGCACTAATCTCTTGTGGGAAACTGTGTCAAACGCCTTCGTGCAGTCCAAGAAGATGCAACCCCAACCCACCCCTCCTCTCTTGTCTTATGCTGTACCTTGTCATAAAAACCCAGTAGGTTTGTACACGGGGGGAAAATTTCCCGTCCCTAAAAACCATTTTTGGCGGCGGTTGATGAAAACCCATCCCTTTTAGGTTTTCCCACCCTTCTCTTGACAATCTTCTCCATAAATTTGCATACTATAAAATGCAGGGGACACTGGTTAGTTTAGTCCCTCAGGTCGGTCCCTTTTTTAAAGTTTTGGGACAACTTTTTGCTGCCCCCCTGCCTAAAGGCAATCTCCCTGTTTTCAATAGATGTATTGAATTTTATTGTTGTTAGGGGTACACATAGTCCTTTCTGCCCCCCCTTCTCAGGACCCACTGAGAGATTTTTATCGGCCCCCTTTGGGCCTTTGAGGTATCCCTCACTCAAAGCCCCCACTTCTTCCCCCCATTGGTGTACGGTGCCCCAGCCCTGGTGGTGTCCCCCACCTCTCCGTCTTTCCCTGGAGCCCCTTCTTCCCTCTGTGAACACTTCTTTAAAACCTTTGAGTTCCTCACACCCTTCCCAGGGTCATTTTTTGTTGTCTCCCCCCTTTCCTTCCTTAGCCGGGATTACCTGGTCCTTTGACTTTTTGGTTTTCCTCCTGATGTGGCGTATAACAGCTTGGGGCCCAAGATTTAGCTTTCGCTGCTAGTGTTTTCAACTGCCCTTTGGGGCCCTCCCTTCTTATCTGTGCATATTCGTTTCTGGCTCAAAACGACTCCCTCTCCTTTTTCCCCCTGGGCCCTTTTTGCCTTCTATATTTTTTCCCTTTTCCTAGCACATTTGGGGTTTTTGGGCCCCCTTAAACCTTTGGGTAAACCCAAAGGGTTTCATCATGGTTTTTTTCCTTTAAATTCCTTTTTCCCCTTTGGGGTAAAAAACCTCTTCTCCCCTCCTTGCACATTTTTGCTACATTTTCCTCATCTCATTAACTGGCTTCCCTCCCAGTTATTTTTCCCCACTAAAACCCATTCAGAATTTCCTTATTCCCGGGTATTTTTTTCCCCCTTTTTCTTGTAGTTTGGTTTCTTTTGGGTCCGGGCCCTTTCCCTGTTTCCCCCCCTCAAATTTGGGAGCCCTACGGGGTTTTGGGGAAGCTCAAAACCACATGATGGGGGGGCCCCCAAGGGATTTTTTCTTTGGGTGTTTTGTCCCAATCCCCTGCATCCCTAAAGGTGAATACAAGCCCAGGTCTTCCCGGGTTTCATCCCTCCCCCCTCTCTTGATGCCCCTTACGTGTTGGTACAGGGAAGTTTCCCAAGTACCACCTCCATCATCTTAGCCCTCCTTTTATGGGGGGCCCCCATGTGGCTCCAAGTTTTTCCCAATCGACCCTTTGGGGTTTAAAAAGTCCCCCAGATCGGGGCCCTTTGCCCTGCATGCATGACATTCGGGCCCACTGCAGCCATTTGTGTCCCCATTCTCTATTGCTCCCGTCAATCTTCCCCTGGCCTCTTGCTGTTCTGTGGGGGGGTTTTTATACATCACTGGCAATTACCCCCTTTGGGACCCCAGGGTGAAGCGTTCCCGCTATGTAATCACTTTTTTCTCCGATGCCCTCCTCTCCCAGCTCGCAAAATTTCCCAAATCGGTGTTTGATCAGCATTGCCATTCCCCCCCCCCCCCCTTTTCCCTTCTGTTTTTCCCTCGGGAAATCGGGTTTCCCCTTTGGGAAAGAGGGGCTTTTTATCTTTCCTGTCCCTTGTTTCTGTGAGCCCCTATAAATGCCCGGGTTTGAGCCTTTTTTGGCTTTTTCCCCTCCCATTTCCCCCCATTTGGGTTTGCTTTTCCCATAAACGCGGTGTACCATCCCTTTTCATTTCCTTCCAAAAACTGTTTTTTTGGGGGGGCCCCTGTGGGGGTGGGAAACCGGTAGATACTGTGGGTTCTTTGGTTGGGTGGAAGCGGGGGGGATGGATTTTTGTGTGTGCGGGGATGGTGTGATGGGGTTGTGGGGTTCTGGGGGAATTTGTGTTTGTGTTCCCCTTGTCCCTTTTTTTCTCCCTTGACTGACTCTGCTGGTTCCATCCTTTTTCCCCTTTTTCCCTAGCTCCTTTCGCTTTTTTGGCCCCTCCCCCTCACTGCTTTCACTCTGTGTTCGCCCTCTGTTAGGAACACCTTTTTTGAAACTTTTTCCAAATTTTTTCAACCGGGGGTTTTTCCCCTTGGGGGGACCCTTTCTGCACTTTTTCTGTCCTGAGAATCAGCTTGTTCATTGGGGTTTTTTCCCCCCTTCAAGTCCCCCCCCATTCTCTAAAAATTTTCAATCTTGCCCTTGTCTTCTCCCCTTTTTCCTTTGATGTTTTTCTCAACCCCTTTTTCTTTCTTCGGGCCGTCTTTCAGTTGTTCCTTTCCCCCCCCCAAAAACCCATGGTTTAAAACACTTTTTTTGGGCCCTTTCCTCCCCCATTGCCTCTCCCTCAGGCCCTTTTGGTTCCTGCCCTGTATGTGGCATTTTCCCTTTTGACTGTCCCTCAGCATTCGACCATCCCCCTCCCCAAACGGAACCTAGCTCTCTTCCCTTTCATTTCCTTGGCCCTTCTTTGCGGGGCCAAAAATTTCATATCCCCTTTCCCTTTCCCCTTTTTCTCCCCTTCAGCTTCATATGCTTTTCCCTTTTTGGTCACTGCCCCTAAACTTGCTTCACCCTTTTTACCTCAAATTCTGGGGCCCTTTACCTTGGCTACTGCTTTTTGGGGACTTGTCCTCCCAATTTTTTGGGTCTCCTTCTCCAACCTTTTTTTTCCCATTTAAACGAGAGTTCTTCTCCCCATTTTTTTCAGAAAGCCTCGAAATTTTTCCTCCCCATTCTTGCTCCACCTTTTCCCACTGCCCCCTCCTTTCCTCCCAAACCAGAACCTTTGGGAATCTGACCCCCTTAAAAACCCCAAACCCTTTTTTTTCCTTTTTTTTTTCTTTCTTTTTTCCTTTTTTTTTTAGAAAGGGAAAGAAAAGGGGAAAAAGGTAGAAGAGAGAGAGAGAAGAGAGAGAGGGGACAAGGGAAAGGGGGAAAAAGGGGTGAGGGGAGAGGGAAAAAAGAGAAGAAAAAGGGGGGGGTTTAAGAAGGGGAGTGAGAGGGGGAAAAAAGGAAAGAGGGGGGGGTTTGAAAAGGGAAAAAAGAGGGGGAAGAGGAAGGAGAAGGAAGAGAGAGGAAGGGAGAGAGAGTTTTGTTTTGTTTTTGTGTGTGTTTTGTCTCCCTAGCGTGGTTGCGGGGATTGTTTCATAGCTTTTGGGCCCCCGGCCTCTTCACGGGCCGCCTACGGTTTCACTCTCCTTAAAACCGTGAGTTTTAAAATAACTCGCTTAAAGCTTGTTTGGATCTTCCCTTCCACTACACGTTTTCCCAAAAATTCCACTTTTAAACTACCCCGGGGGGTTTGAAGAAATATTTCCCCTAACACCCTCTTGACTCATTTTAGTCTTCAACTTCGAACTTTTTCCCCCTTGTCGCGGGTTGTCCCCATTTTTGGGAAACTTTTTCTCTGTCCACCCTTGTAAATTCCTGTCAGCTTTTTAATATCTTTTATCAGTGACCCTATCTCCCCTGTCCCCCCCAGTGTCGTCCATCGTTTTTCCTTTTTAACCCTTTTGGAGGTTTTTCCCCTTAGTTTTGGGACTGGGTTTTGGGTTGAAAACCCTTTGAAACTTTTCTCTATTTTTCTTAATGGCTTGGCTGGGTTTGGGGGTTTCCAAAAGGGGTCCCGCATATTTTAGGGGCCCTAACGTACTCGGGGACAGGGTCCTAAAACATTCTTTTTTAAGAGGGTTTGGAATGCTGTTTTTTGGGTTTGCTAGGGCACATATTTTTGGCCCCAGTTTTTTTGGTTGATGTGCACCTCAGGAGATGGGGCTCGGCTTAAATACCCCCCCCAAGATCTTTTTTTTGAGGGGATTTAGTCTGGGGCCCCCAAAGACGAAAATTTCCATCTCAGTCTTTTTTTCCCCTTCCCAATCCATGGGCTTTGAAAACTTGGTGGGGTTGAACTCCAGGGCCCAAATTTCCCTGGACCAGGTTGGGTACCTGTCCAGACCCCTTTGTGGGTTCTGCATGGCCCCGTTCGAATAAAATTCCCTTCTCATAAACTTCAGGGCATCGGAAAAAACGGGGGACACATAGGGCCCTTTCCCTTTCCCATTTTGGGCCCCCAAATACCAAAAACAGCCCCGGGCCCCAAAGGACTGCCCCCTGTGGAACCCCAATCTTTTACAGGCCCCACCTGACAACTCGCCACATCCCAATGCCCCGTGTATTTCCCTGACGGGTTTTTCCCTGATCCTTTGGTAGTCCCTCCCTGTTATCCTCCCTGGTCCTCCTTTTTTTGCACTATTTTTGGGAGGGAACGGGGGTCAAACCCCCTTCTCAGGGCCCAAGAAAATGCAATTACCCACCCCCCCCCTTTTGGGGAAACATTGTAAACCCAGCCCTTTGATTCCAGTAGGTTTGTGACACGGGTTTCCCTTTCCCTAAAAACCGTGTTTGGCTGATTGAGGAGCCATTCCTTTCAGGGGGCCCAAACCACCCCTTCCCCCTGGAATTTTCTCCTTTGATTTTGCAAACTATACATGTCAGGACATTTTTCTACGGGTTTGGTGCTTTTTGGCGGGTCCCCTTTTTTTAAAAAAAAAAATGGAACTACACAGAGGTGTTGAATTTTTGTTTTTGGGGAAACAACAAGCCCCCTTGGCCCCTTTTCCAGGACCCAGGGAGGGGTTTTTTTCCCGGGCCCCATCCCCTTTGAGGGTCTAGCTGCTCAGCGCCTCTTCACTTCTTCTTGGGTTTTAGGGTATTCCCGTCCAAACTTGATGGTGTACCCCACCTCTCGGCCCCCGGGGTCCCTTCTGTTCCTCTATGAACACTTCTTTGAATCTTTTCCCTTGAGTTCCTCATATACTTCGCTGATTTGGGATGGCCCCTCCCCTCCTTCCTTCCTTCCTTAGTCTTAGTGTGTGTGTGTGTGTGTTGGGTGTGTGTTTTGTGTGTGGGTGGGTGTGTACCCCCTAGTTGTACTCACCTAGTTGAGGTTCCCGGGGTCGAGCCCAAAGGGCTCCTGGCCCCCGCCGCTTCAGGGTCGTACAAATCACTCTCCCTGACCCCATGGGGCTTTATATCCCTCTGCAAAAAGCTATTAGGGATCCTCCCTCCACACATCACTTCCAAATTTCCATTTCCCCGGGATTTACTCTGGGGTTTTGAAAAAAATCCTTCCTAATTTTCCCGGTGATTCACCCTTTTGCCCTTAAACTTCGAACTGGGTCCCCCTTGTTACTGTGTCCAATCTCGGGGAACCCATCCTGTCTTTGCCCAAACCCTTTTTAAATTTCATCTCGTATTTTTGTAGCCCGTTATCATGTCCCCCCTACCTTCCTGTCCCCAGGGGCCGTCGGGTTTGGGTTTTCCCCTTTAAAACCTCCCCTGTAGGACAAAACCTCTTAGCTCGGAGACGGGGTTTTGTTGAAAACCTTTGCACTTTTCTATTTTCTTTGGGGTTTTTGGGCTAGGGGGTTTTTTCCAAAACCCCAACCTGTGTGTGGTGTGTCCCAAACCTAATTGTACCCCCTTTTTTTGGGGTTTCCCGGGGTCGAGCCCCGCCCCGGGCCCCCGGCCTTTTTCCAGGGTTTCGCAAAACTGGATTTCTCTCTCTCTGCTTCCTGAGCTTTGTCAAAACCTCTTCTTAAAATATGTTTTTGGGTTCCTGCCTCCCACTACTTACTTGCTGGGCTTTTCCACTTGTTTGAAAAACTCTATGACTGAAAAATATTTCCGAAGGGCCCCCTGTACCGCCCGGGAAGTCTTCAGTTTTCCATTGGACCCCTTGTCCCTGTGCCCCCCTTCTCTGGAAAATCCTACCCTCTGTCCACCTTGTAATTTCCCCGCAGAAACCTTGTATGTCTTTTATCCCTGGTCCCCCCTGCCCCTTTCTGTCCCCGGTCGCCCGTCCGTTTTCCCTTTAAACCCTTTTCCCTGACGACTTTCCCCCCTTGAGTTTTTCCGGGACTAGTTTGGTTGAAAAATTTTTGTATTTTCTCTAACTTTTGGGGGGTTAAAATTTTTGGGGTTCCAAAATTGGTGCTGATACTCCGAAAGGGGCCCCTAACATAAACAGTTTTACAGTGTCTTGAACGTTTCCTTTTTAAAGGTATGGGAACCCTTTATTCTAAGGTTTGCCAGGCCCCCGTATGCTGCAGCGGTTATTTGGTTGAGGGGGTCCCTTTCCGGTGATGTCTGGGTGTTATGGCCACCCCAAGGTTTTTCCCTCCCTAAAGTGAGGTCGTAGTCTTTTTTCCACCTAGCCTATATTTGGGCTGGGGGCTTCTTTGCCCCCCCCAATCTTCATGTTTTTTGCTTTTGGTGGATTAAATTTCCCGAGAAGCCATTTCCCGGCCACATGCCCAGCCCTCCCAGGTCTCTTTCCCGCCCCTCCCTCACCCTCTTTCCGATTTAATTTTTTCTCATAAACTTCATTTAAAAAGCGAACAGGAACTTCAGAGTCTATTCCTTAAATCATGTCGAAAAATTATATCAAAATGGGCAGGGGTTCCTAAAAACGGACCCCTGGGGGAAAACCCCCGCCCCGTAACAGGCGCCCACTGTGATACCCTTCCCCAAAACCATGACCGTTTGCTGCCCCCTGTGGGGACCCCCTTTACCCTTTTCCCATTTGCCCCTTCCCTTTTAAAGGGGGGGCCCTGACCCCCGCTTCTGCACAAATTCTTGGGGGGGGAACTGTGTAAAGGGCCCTTTCCTGCAGTCTAGGAAAACGCTTTCTCCCCCAACCCTCTCCTCTCATGTTTTAAATTCTGTTACTTGTATAAAACCCCCAGGGGGTTTTTTTTTTTGGGTTAAAGTTTTTCCCTTTCCATGAACCCATGCGGGTTTTTTATTTAAACCCTTGGGTTCCCTTTTCCAGGTTTTTCAAACCACCCCTCCCCTGTTTAATCTTTCCATGAACTTTGCCCCACAATACATGTCAAGAAAAAGGTCTGTATTTTAAAGTGCCTCTTTTTCGTTTCCTTTCTTAAAGGGGGGGGACTACTTTTGGGCTTTTTTTTCCCTTTTTCTAAAGGTTTAGTTGCCCCCCTTTCAAGAGATGTTGTCCGGCCCATCGCCTTTGGGGTTCCCCAAAGGTAAATTTAAAAGAGCTTTTTTCACCTCTCCCCCCAGTTTTTCGTTTTACCCAACATTTGTTGGTATATTCCCTCTTGATTTTTTCCCCTTCTTTTGTTTTCCCCACGGGCCCTTCCTGTCTTTTTTTACTGTAAAAATTTCCCTTAATCCCCTGTTCAGCCCCCCCCAACCTCTTGATATTTCTTGTGAGTTCTCCCCCTTCGGTCCTTAATTGATCACCTGGCCCTTTGCTGTTGTCTTCCCCCG
This sequence comes from Cherax quadricarinatus, assembly GCF_026875155.1. Taxonomy (NCBI): domain Eukaryota; kingdom Metazoa; phylum Arthropoda; class Malacostraca; order Decapoda; family Parastacidae; genus Cherax; species Cherax quadricarinatus. Next base: position 131,276,398 of record NC_069399.1, on the reverse strand, counting down.
GTGTGGCTAAAAAAAAATTTTCGGGTCTGTTTTGGATTTTTCGATGCAAGGTCATTTTCAACTGTCGCGGGGCCCCCCCTTTTAAACCTGTGGGGGATTTCTTTCCTGGCCGGGCGACTGATCCCCTATTTTCGTGGGGGTTCTCTGCCTTCTGTACTTTTTTCCTTTCCCTTTTGGGCACTTTTTTTGGGGGCCCCCTTTTACACCGCGGGTTTAACCGGGGGGTTGTTCTGGTCTTCCCGTTGTTTAAATGTTGCCCTTGGGAATGAAACCTTTCCCCTGCCCCCCTTCATTTTTTTGGGGGTACATATTCCATCAATTTCCCTTTACTGGCTTTCCTGCCAGTTTTTCTGTCCCCCTGGACCTCCCGCAGGAGTTCTTTTAACCCTATGTATCCCCCTTTTTATAGTCAGGTTTTTTCCCCCCCTTTCTCCCCGTTTTTTCTCCACTTTCAGCTCACTATGTATTCAAAAGCACCCGAACCCCCGGGTCCCCTTGCTCCCAGGGGGTCCCCAACTTTAAAGTCCTCAATGTCCCGAGCTGCCCAGGGTGAACACAAGGTCCAATCTTGCTTTGGGTTTATTCCCCCCCCTTTTTCAACCCGGTAGTGTCCTTAAATTTGGGTTTCATGAGGTTTTTTCCCCACCACGTCCAAAACCGGTTCCATGTTTCGGGACCCCCCCTGGGGCTCCAGTTTTCCCAAACAATCTCCCCTGTTTTTGGGTTTAAAAACCCCCCTAACCTGCAACCCTTTTCTTGGGTGGAGTGGCTCTCTTGCCACCCAGCAAGTGTGTCCACCATTGCCCTGTTTTCTCCTTTTATAAATTTCCCCTTTTTGGCCTCCTTTTCAGTTTTTGTGGGGATTATAAATCAAAGCAATGACCCCTTTTTTGTTCCCCCGACTGAAGTGTACCCGCTTTTAGTTTTTTTTACTCCTGTCTCCCTCATTTTCCTTCCCTTTTTTTCTCGAATTTCCCTCTTTTTTTTACGAGCAAGCACCCCCCCCACCCCCCCCGGGCCCCCCCCATCTTTTCCCCATGATCCCGGTACCTGGTGGGGGAAAATTGCATCTGTTATTGTTTTCCCTGAGGGTTTTTTTTCTGTAATGCAGATGCCCCGGGACTTTTCATTTATTTTTTTTCTTGGCCCTTCCTCATTTTATTTGTTTTAATTTCCCCTGCAGGGGGTACCAAAAACCTTTAACTTTTGTTCTAATAAATGAAAATTGGTGGGGGGGGGGGGGGGAAAAAAGAGGGGTCGGGGTGTGATGATTGGTTTGGTTTTGGGGGTGTCCCTTTGGGTGGGAGGCCTCTGCCGGGGTTTCTGGGGGGTGCCTTGTCCTTCCCTTTGATTTCCCGGGTCCTTCGCCTCCTTTTTCCCTTTTCCCCCCATTTTTCCTTTTGTTTTTGGGGCTCTTCCAGGGCTTCCTTTTGTCCTGTGTTCGTCCGGTCGAGGTACACACTCCCCGGGAAACCCCCGCTTGCCTCTGCCGTGCTTTCCCTGCCCGGAATCATGGTTCGGGTTGATTCTGCCTTGAAAATTACTTTGAAAAGCCGGGTTCCTTTTTTTTTTTTTTTTTTTTGGGGAACCACCCCAAATTTTCCGAAAAAATTTTCCACCTGGGCATGTCCCCCCCGCCTATCAAACCCAGGGTGTTTTCAATTGCTTTTTTCCCCCCTCCTGCTTTTTCATCATAATTTTTCCCCTTTTGCTTCGTCTAGCCCCAAAAAACCCCCCCCCAAACTCTCCCTTTCCCCCTCCCACTGTGACCCCATTGCATCCCCTTTAAGGGGTTTTTTGTTCCTTCCGGGAGTTTTTCCTTTCCTTTAGTCCCTTCCCCCCGGTTTTGGCCCCCATGCTTCTTGGTTTTTTCCTTTCCCCTCACCCGCTCCTGGCCCACACAAAGGGATCGGGAAGGTCCTTTCACATGTCCTAGTTCTTCGATTTTCTTCCCAAACCCCTCCTTTCCCGTCCTATGTGCTCCCCGTCTTTGTTTTGGCCCCCTGTGGGTTTTGGGCAGGACCTTCAATAAATTTAGGTTTTCCCTGTTCCTTCCCGAAACCCGGTTTTCTGTGTTTAATTTTGCCATTGCCGAGCTACTTCTTTTAATTTCTTTGTCTCGGGGCTGTTTTAGAAAGTTTTTTCCTTTTTTTCTCCTCTTCTTTAAAAACTCTATCTTGATTTCTGCTTTCCCTTTGGGCCCGTTTCTTCCCCCCTTCTGAATTTGCTGCAACCCTCTTCCATCTTCCTTTCCCCGCCCCATTATCTCCTTCCCCGTCCCCTTTCCCCCTTTTTTTTTAGCTTTATCCCCCCTTCCTCCCCTCAGAAATTTGTCCTTGGAACCCCCTTGGGCCCATCCTTTTAGGGGGAGGGGAATAGATGGTTAGGAGGGGGATGGATGGTTGTTTTTTTTGGGGGGGGGGGGGAGGATGGTTTTTGGGGGGTTGAGATAGTTTGGGGGGGGGGTTAGATGGTTTGGGGGAGAGAGGGGATGGATGGGTTTTGGGGGGAGGGGGGGGATGGTTATTGGAGGGAGGGGGGGTTGGTTTGGGGGGGGGGAAAACCCGGTTTTTGGGGGGGGTTGGTGGTTTGGGGGAGGTGTAGGTGGGTAAGGGGAGGTGGTTTGGGAAAGGGGGTTGGGACGTGTTTGTGTCTAGTTTTGTGTCAAGTGGTGGAGGGTGTGTGTTTTGGGGGTGGGGTGTGTGTGGATGTGGGGCAGGGGTGTGTGGGGTGTGTGTGTGTGTGTGTGTTTTTGTGCATGTGGTGGTGCGTGTGTGTGTGGTGTGTGGTTTTGTGGGGTGTGTGTGGGGGTGGGGGTGGGGGTGTGTGTGTGTTTGGGGTGTGTTGTGTGTGTGGTGGGGTGTGTGGTGTGTGTGTGTGGGTGGTGGGTGTGTGTGGTGTGGGGTGTGTGTGTGTGGTGTGTATTTTATGGTGTGTTGTTTTGTGTGTGTGTGTTTGTGGGATGTGTGTATGTGTGTGTTGTTGTGTTGGGGTGTTTTATGTGTGGGGTGGTGTGTATGTGTGTGTGTGTGGGAAAGTGTGTGGTGTGTGGGGTGTAATGTGTGTGTGTGGGTTGGTGTGGGGTGTGTGTGTGTGTGATGTTTGGTGTGTGTGTGTGTGTGTGGTGTGTGTGTGTGTTGTGGGCAAAGTGTGTGGTGTGTGTGTGGTTGTGTGTGGGTGTGTGGGTATGTGTGTGTGTGTGTGTGTGTGTGGGGGTGTGGGGGGTGTGTGTGTTTTGTGTTTTTGTTTTGTGTGTGTGTGTGTATGTGTATGTGTTGTATGTGGTTTTGGTTTTGGTGTTTTGTGTGTGTGTGTTGTGTGTGTTGTTTGTGTTTTTCGTGTGTTGTGTGTGTGTGTGTGGTTTTTTCGTTTGTGTATGTTTTGTTGTGTATGTGTGTGTTGTGTGTGGGATGTGTGTGTGTTGTGTGTTTTTGAGTTTTCTAACCCTTTGGGGTGGGGAGGGGGTTTAGGGGGGGGTGGGTTTTGGTTGAAAAATCCGTCGTTTAGGCACAAAATTTTTCTCATTTTCTTTCCCAAATTTTTCCCACTCTCCTACTTATTGCCCTTTCTGGTTTACGGTTAAATTTTTTGCTGGTTATTTTCAATTTTCCCTTTTTCACAAATTTAGAGAGGGAAATTCCTAGCTTCCTAAGTTTTTTTCTGCTAATAAAATACCCCCAGTAAAACTGGCTGTGTACCTGTGTGGGGGTGTGGGGTGGGGTTTTTGTGTGTGTGTGTGTGTTTTGAGTGTGTCTTGTCGGTTTTAATTTACTGGGGCCCCAACTTCTTGTGACCCCGACAACCCTCCTGGGACCTGACACTAGCACGGCCCACAAAAGTTTTCCCTTTTTAAAAAACTTGTCCCCCCTACCTTTCCCAAAACCGTCAACCCTATATTCCCCTTTTGGGGGAAAGCTAATTTTTATTTAAATTTTGGTAAAAAGCTTGCAGGAGTGAGTGGGCCAGGGATCAAACAGTAAGCAAAAGGCCCGCCAGGGCCGTCAACATGCAAACCACAATAGGGGAAAAAAACTTGCGGTGACAGTTTTCCAGCTTTTTGATGACGAAGTAGAACCCTAGGGGCCCTTAAAACCCCAAGTTGGAGATCCTTCACCCCTGATGATTATAACCATATATTCTGTAACCGCTTCCCCCCCTTTTCACCCTTCACTGATGATAGTATCACTTACTCTTCACTATGATAGTATAAAACTTCACATTTTATACACTTTACTTTTTATAGTATAATGGGACCAACTTGTGTGACGTCACTTCATAGGCCTACCGCTAAACCCAAAGTGGCAACAGCGCCAAAAAACCCCAAAAGGTTTTGCGCTTTGGGAAAAATTTTGATTTCAGCTTTCCTCTCACCCTTTTTTTTTAAATAAAACTTTAATTTTCACTCGTAGTATTTTTTCACTGACCCTTCCAATCCCCTGGAAATTTCTTTAGCTGATATTACGGGTGTTGGGTTTTGTGTTTGTGTGTTTTTGTGTGTGTGTGTGTGTGTGTGTGTTGTGTTGGGGTGTGTGTGTGTGTGTGTGTGTGTGTGTGGGTGTGTGTGTGTCTGTCTGGGCGGGGTTTTTTTTATTTTTCAAACCTTCATGTCGATATGGGCTCTTTTCTATTTTCCCGTTCTTGTTAACCCGTAAAATGGAATACTTTGGGGATTTTTCTTTTTCCCACTATTGGGGGCAATTTCCCTTTACTCCCGGCTCCGCTATGTAGATTGGGAAATCTTTGCCCCTTTGAAACCCCGGACTCTAGTTTTCCAACCATTCTCGATGTCCTTAAAAATTGCTCCTTCCATCAATTTTAAAAAAATGAATGGGGAAACTAAAATTTGGTTTCCTTTTTTTACTGTACCTTTTCCAAACTCTAACTATTGGCCCTTTTCTTTTTTTTTTTATCGCAATCTATGCACGTGTCATGTACATTCATACTTTTCTTTTCCCTGCCACCTGTTAAGAAAAATGTTCTTATTTCTTTTTTTCTCCGTGCCGGTTTTTGAAGGGCCTCTGCTAAATTTGTTTTCAATTTTTTTTTGAAGGGAATTTTGTCCCTGGGGTTTGTCTCCCGTAAAACCCCCTCCTTTCCCACTACCCATCAAATGCCCCCAAAATTCAGAACAACCCCTGACCCTTTACATGATGCTTTTTTCCTCCCTGCCTCTTCTCCCTTTCCTTTTTTTTCCCTTTTTTTCTTTCATGTTTCTTTTCTTATGCCCAGTTGGCCCCGTTTTCAGTTCCCCCTTTCCCCCCCCCCCGTTTTTTGGCCTACCCCCTTGTGGGGTCCTTAGCTCTTCCCGCAGTGCTCCTCTTCTTGTTTTTTGACCACCCAAACCCCTTTCTACTATGTCACAATCCTTTATTACTATTACGGGTTTTACCTTTTCACATTCTATACTACATTACCCCCCGCTCCCCTTCCTAACTTTATGTGGCATAAACTACCCCTTACTTTTTAACTACCACTACCACTTCAAAAAAACCCTCATTCCACAATTTCTAAAACCCTTTGTTCCCCTCCTCTCTTTTTTCCCTCCCTTTTCCTCCCTGTTATATAAAAGGCCCCCCCACTCTCTTCCAAAATCCGTTTTCCCGGAACACTTGTTTCCCGTTTCCTGACAAACCTTATCAGTCAACTCCTCTCACCCCTGCTGCCCCCCCATAGGGCTTTTAAACGGTACTCTGCTTTACCCGCTGAAGACTCGCCTCGCCCCTTTTCATAGGGCTGCCCCCACCATAGGACTGCCCCCACCATAGGGCTGGCCCTGCCACAGGGCTGGCCCTCCCATGGGGCTGTAAACGGTACACAATTTGACATGAATGCTCACCATGCCCTGCCATAGGGCTGTAAACGGTACATTACTTCTACCACCTCTAACACTCCTTCAGGAGACACTGTCGGGTCACCACATGGAGAAGACCTGGGCCAGGACCCGTCCTGGCAAACTCTGTGATTGAAGAAATACTTCCTAACATCCCTTTGACTCATGAGTCTTCAACTTCCAATTGTGACACCTTGTTTCTGTGTCCCATCCAGTCTTTGTCCACCTTGTCAATTCCTCGCAGTATTTTTTGTGGTTATCATGTCTTCCCTGACCCTCCTGTCTTCCAGTGTCGTCAGGCCAATTTCCCTTAGCCTTTCTTTGTAGGAAATTCCCCTTAGCTCTGGGACTAGTCTTGTTGCAAACATTTGCAATTTCTCTAATTTCTTGACGTGTTTGACCAGGTGTGGGTTCCAAACTAGTCCAATATGGGCCTGACGTACACGGTGTACAGTCTTGAACTTCTTACTGAGGTGTTATAATACTTTTCTTAGGCTTGCCAGGTGGCCATATACTGCAGCAGTTTAGTTGATGTGCACCTCAGATGTGCTTGGTATTATAACACACTCCAAGATCCTTTTCCTTGAGCGAGTTTGTAGTCTTTAAACCATACCCCCGGTCGGGATTGAACCCGCGGTCATAGAGTCTCAAAACTCCAGCCCGTCGCGTTAGCCACTAGACCAGCTAGCCACAATAAGATTCATCCAACTAGGTATATTTCTACACCATAGGAAGGTTAGCACGGGCACCTCTGTGACTACAAATGCAAGAAATTGTAATGACACGATTGCAATCGTGTCATTACGATTTCTTAAGTCTTGTAGTCTTTGGCCACCTAGACTGTACTCTGTCTTCTTTGACCTTTATCAGTCTTCGTGGACTTTGCACTTGACTGGGTTAAACTCCTGGAGCCAGTTTTTGGGCCAGGCTTGCAGCCTGTGCAGATCCCGTTATGATCGTACCTGGCATCCACTTGAATTTTCCGCATTAGCTTCACATCGCCTGCAAAGAGGTACACCTCTGACTCTATCCCTTCCGTCACGTTATTCATATATACCAGAAACAGCACCGGTTCTTGGACTGACCCTTGTGAAACCCCCGCTCGCCACTAGTGCCCACTCTGACACTCCGTCAGGTACCATGACTCGTTGTTTCTTTCCTGTCATGTATCTTCTGATCCACCGCAGTGCCTTTCCTGTTATTCCTGCCTGTTCCTTTAGCCTTTACACTAACCTCTTGTGTGGAACTGTGTCAAAAGCCTTCTTACAGTCCATGAAAATGCAGTCTACCCACCATTCTCACTTTTGCCTTACTAGTGTCACCCTATCGTAAAACTCCAGGTTTGTGACACAGGATTTCCCTTCCCTGAAACCGTGCTGGTTATTGTCTATAACCTCATTCCTTTCTAGGTGCTCCAATACTCTTCTGATAAGCTTCTCCATGACTTTGCATATTATAAGTGTCAGCGGCCCGGCTCCGGCTGGGTTACAAGTATCTTTGGCAGGTTAAATCACCACCACCAGATGTAGACCAAACGAAATGTAAACTTTGCCAGATGGACTATTGTCACACCCTGCGTCATTATGTACTGGAGTGTGATAAAATTAATGAATTTAGAAACAACTCACTCAGAAGTGTTCAAGAAATGGCTAAGTATTTTATCCACAGTGGTATATTGCAGACCATTCTGGAGAAATACCCTGACTTTGCTAGCTGTAAATAATGCATTACCACGTGTGTGTGTGTGTTTGTGTGTGTGTGTGTGTGTGTGTGTGTGTGTGTGTGTGTGTGTGTGTGTGTGTGTGTGTGTGTGTGTGTATGTGTATGTGTGTGTGTGTATGTGTATGTGTGTGTGTGTGTGTGTGTGTGTGTGTGTGTATGTGTGTGTGTGTGTGTATGTGTGTGTGTGTGTGTATGTGTGTGTGTGTGTGTGTGTGTGTGTGTGTGTGTGTGTGTGTGTGTGTGTGTGTGTGTGTGTGAGACTCAACAATCAATATTTGCACCAATAACTCACTACAGTTGTGACCGGGTGTGGAAGTGTGAATTGCTCATTACACTATAATTTGTTCATGATTGTAGCCATGTATAAACGTAAGTAACCATTCTTACAGGATTCATTACCTTTGTAACTTGTGAGTTCATTACCTTTGTACCTAGTTCAGCTATCAAAACTTTGGGGGCCCAGTCCCTGGACCCATTACGTACCTCTGTAATCTGTAAATACCTTTGTAACTTGTCAAGATTGTGACCAGACCTACCTGGAGTTCATTACCTTTGTAAATTGTGAGTTCATTTCCTTTGTAAATTGTGAGTTCATTACCTTTGTAACTTGCTCAGCTATCAAAACTTTAAGGCCCAGTCCCCGAACCCATTATGTACCTCTGTAATCTTTTGACTACCGCCCACAGGATGGGTATGGGGTGCATAATCAAGATATTAAACTAACTAACCAGTGGTGCTGGTCTGTATTTTAAAGGTACCTGTCTGTCTCCTTTCTTAAGGTGGCAGTAAAGCAACAGCAAAGAACTACAGACCGATAGCACAAACATCCCATATCATAAAAATCTTTGAAAGGGTTCTAAGAAGCAAGATCGCCAACCAGCTAGATAGATCAATTACACAATCCAGAGCAACACAGGTTTAGAGCAGGTCGCTCCTGCCTGTCCCAGCTACTGGACCACTATGACAAGGCCCTGGATGCAATAGAAGATAAACCAAATTCATATGAAGTATACACAGACTTTGCAAAAGCCTCCGACAAGTGCGACCACAGTGTAATAGCGCACAAAATGCGTGATAAACAAATAACAGGAAAAGTTGGTAGATGGATCCATAACTTTCTAACAAATAGAACACAAAGAGTAATAGTAAACAGAGTAAAGTCTGAGGCAGCTACGGTGAAAAGCTTTGTTCCACAAGGCACAGTACTCGCTCCCATCTTGTTCCTCATCCTCATGTCTGACATAGACAGCGATGTAATCCATAGCTCAGTATCTACTTTTGCGGATGACAACCGAATTGCCATGGCAGTGACCTCCATCGAAGACACCGCGAGATTTCAAACGGACGTCAACCAAATCTTCAAATGGGCTGTAGAAAACAATATGAAATTCAACGAAGAGAAATTTCAACTACTCAGATATAGAAAACTTGAGGAAATTAAAACCGTATCAGGGTATACAACAAATTCTAGCCACAGAGCGGAAAAGTAATGTGAAGGACCTGGGAGTGATAATGTCAGAGGATCTCACCTTCAAAGATCACAACAATGTATGTAACTCATCTACTAGGAAAATGATAGGATGGATAATGAGAACCTTCAAAGCTAGGGACGCAAAGCCCATGATGATTCTCTTCAAATCGCTTGTGCTCTCTAAGCTGGAATACTGCTGTAAACTAACTGCCCCCGTCAAGGCTGGCGAGACTGCTGACCTGGAGAGTGTACAAAGAACTTTCATGGCACACATAAGTACAATAAGGCACATAAATTACTGGGAACAGTTGAAGGCCCTTGATTTGTATTCCCTGGAACTAAGGCGAGAAAGATTAATAATAATATACACTTGGAAAATCCTAGAGGGATTAGTACCAAACTTGCACACTAAAATCACTCCCTACAAAAGCAAAGGACTCGGCAGGAGATGCAACATTCCTGCAATGAAAAGCAGGGTTGCCACGAGTACAATGAGAGAGAACACAGTTCAACTGCCTCCCAGCATACATAATAGACCCCTGGCTGTCTTCAAGTAGGCACTGGACAGATACCTAGTCAGTATCTGATCAACCGAGATGTGGTTCATACGCCAGTTTACAGGCTGCTAGCAGTAACAGCCTTGTTTGTAGATGACCCTGATCCACCACAAGTCCTGGTCTCATACCAAACCGTGGGGCACTGACTCCCGAAATCCTTTCCAGGTATACCCCAGGTATACCCATATACCCCTCATCACAGTGGTTAACATACAAAGTGTTGAGTTACAAGCCATGCTTATAACTACATTTCTACTGCACCATTACTAATTTTGATATACCTTTGAAGAGTTTCGAGTGTTTCTCTAATCTGAGCCCAGCTATGGTCCAGTCACGTCTGGTGCTTGCCTGGTCAACCAGGCTGTTGCTGCTTGAGGCCCGCTGCCCCACATATCCATCACAGCCTGGTTGATCTGGCACCTGGTGAAGATACTTGTCCAGTTTCTTCTTGAAGGCTTCTACACTTGTTCCAGCCATGTTTCTGATATCTTCTGGTAAGATGTTGAATAGTCTGGGACCCCGGATGTTGATAGTGTTCCCTTATTGTCTCCACCTCATCCCTGCTCCTCATTGGGTTTATTTTACACTTCCTCCCATATGTTCAAGACCTGAAGGCGCTCCCAGTAGTTTAGGCGCTTTACTGGCTCAGTTTGAGCCGTAAGCGATCTTTATATTTGTTCCAGCTCCGATATTTCTCCTGCTTTGAACGGGGCCGTCAGCACTGAGCAATATTCTAAGTGAGGGAGCACTAGTGATTTGAAGAGTGTCACCATTGGGATTATTTCCCTTGTTTTGAAAGTTCTCAATACCCACCCAATCATCTTTCTGGCTGTCGTGATCTTTGTCTTGTTATGGTCTTTAGTTAAAAGAAAGGTCCGCTGACATAATTATTCCCAGGTCTTTGACGTGTTCCAAACGTTCTATTTGGTGACCCTCTTGAATTTTGTATATAGTGTACCTTCCGAGTTCTTCATTCTTTCCATACCTAAGCAGCTGGAACTTATCATCATTGAATGTCATGTTGTTCTCCACTGCCCACTGGAAAACCCTGTTTATGTCTTCCTGTACTTATTCAGTGTCCTCTACCGTAGTGACTTTCATGCTTATTTTAATGTCATCTGCAAATGATGATACAAAAGTATGCCGGGTGTTTTTGTCTATGTCTGCTATTAGGATGAGAAACAGCAGAGGTGCCAGGACAGTGCTTTGGGGCACTAAGCTTTTGACGTCGCTGATGCTGGATCTTGCCCTGTTCACTACTACTTTTTGTGTTCTATGTGTTAGGAAACCGAAAATCCATCTTCCTACCTTTTTTTTTTTTTTTTTTTTTTTTTTTACACAGGGTTTGACAAGGTTAAGGATCCCTAGCTTTATTGACAAGCTATTTACAGGTTAAGGATTCCTAACTTTATTGGCAAGCTAAGAACTGCTACCTACATCAGCTCATTTAAAAGCATTTTTATTGCTATGAGACATATAAGTAGGGAACAGGATTAAGTTGGAGCCATCTGTGGGCCAGTATTTTCATTTGATCAACTGACTTTATCTCGTTGACATCATTATGCTGTACGAATGTGTTCCATACTCGAGTCATCCTGGATATGTATGATCTCAGATGGAGTGATGTTCTGGAGAAGGGTACAGCCAGAGTGAAGTTGCTGCTTTCTGCCCATCTTGTGGCATAAAAGCTTGTTTCACGCTGTCCTCGAAGTGGATCCAAGTGTGGTATTTTGACAATATTGGCCTTGTACATAACAGTAAGGCCACCCACATCCCTCCTATGTTGAAGGCTCTGCTGAAATGACAGATCTATCCAGGATGGGTCCAGGCGAGAGATGAGACGTCTTGCTCTGTTCTCTACTCTGACAAGCAGTCGCAGATGAGAGGGGGGGCAGGCAAACCAAGAAAGTGGAGCATACTCAAGGTGTGAGCGTACTTGTGCCTCGTACAGGATCTTGCAACCCCTACGGCGAAGTGCTGTAAGCTTCCTGGCTGCCTTGTTTGCAAGATTTACAATATGGTTCTTCATGGTTAGTTTGGAGTCAAATTTCACCCCAAGGATATCAACTTCTTCTCCAGGTGCCAACACCCTCTCATTCATCCTTACTACTGCACCAGCATTACCATCATGGTGCCTAGAGACGATCATCATTTGCGTTTTCTCAGGTGCAAATGTTACTTGCCATCTATTTCCCCAAGCTGATATAGCTCTCAGCTGGTGATTGATGTAGCTTAGAGCAGCTGGCATTTCTTCTCTTGGATAAGTGAATGTCAGTGTACAGTCGTCTGCATATGCATGTGATTCTGGGATGAGATGAAGAAGGTCGTTGAAGTAGACATTCCATAACAATGGACCCAGCACGCTTCCTTGTGGAACACTTGCCCCGTAATGTCCATGGCCTTCGTTTTGTGCGCTATCACTTCATAATCGCATTTATCAAACGCCTTCGCAAAATCTGTGTAAATCACATCTGCGTTTTGGTCGTCTTCCAATGCCTCCGTAATTCTGTCATAATGGTTCAGCAGCTGTGACAGACATGATCGTCCTGCTCTAAAACTATGCTGGTTCAGGTTATGTAGGTTGTGCTGGTCCATGAAATTTGTAGTCTGCCGTCTCATCACTCTTTCGAAGATTTTTATGATGTGCGAGGTTAGGGCTACTGGTCTGTAATTTTTAGGTAGTGCTCTACTACCTCCCTTATGTAAAGGAGCTATGTCTGCACTCTTTAAGGCCTCCGGTATTTCACCTAGATCTAAACTCTTTCTCCAAAGAATGCTTAGTGCTCGTGCTAATGGTACTTTACACTTCTTAATACTGTAGCTCTTACAAACATCAATTAATGTTTACTATTTGCAGGTGAAGAGAAACGTTATAGAAGTAAAATTTTGCGTAGTCTCAAATTACTGTACATGAAATTATGGCATCTCTCATTGTAAACTGTTTGGTAAAATAAGTTGTCCTAAACATTCAAACCACAAAACAGGAAATAGCCTCCTTAAAATATACAACCTTAAATGCCATAAATTATTTTCAAATTGAGAAAATATACATTTGCTGTCTTCCACACCTCATGTAGTTACCCTGTTTCGATAGATGTATTAAAGATTGTTGTTAGTGTCACATACAGCACCTCTGATCCCTCTCTCAGGACCCAAGAAGAGATGTTATCCGGCCCCACCACTTTTGAGGTATCTAGCTCACTTAGCAGCCTTCCCCTCTGTTGTGTGTGTTGTCCAGCACTTGTTGGTGCTGGAAAATACCACACAACATTTGGCTTCCTGGAGTCCTTTCTGTTTCTAGTGAAAATGCTTCCTTAAACCTCGTGTTGAGCTCTTCACATACGTCTTTGTCGTTTCTTGTGATGTTCCTTCCTTCCTTAGCCTAATTACCTGGTCCCTGATCATTGTTTTCCCGCCTGATGTGGCTGTACAACAGCTCTGCTTCAAATTTGGCTTTCGGATGCTATGTCACTCCCGTATTGCCGCCGGGCATCTTTCCTTATCGATGCATAGTCGTTTCTGGCTCTTTGGCTAATCTTATTTTTCTGGATCCCTTGTCTTCTATACTTTTCCATTCTGTAGAGCACTAAGTTTTGGCTTCTCTACACCTTCGGGTGAGCCAAGGGCATGTTCTGGTCTTCCAGTTGCTTCTGTTGCTTTGTGGTAAGAACCTCTCTTCTGCCTCCTTGGATTTTGTGGTGACGTATTCCATCATTTTATTTACTATTTTTCCCACCAGTTCTCTTTCTCACTGTACCTCCTGCAGGAAATTCCTCATGCCTGTGTAGTCCCCTCTTTTGCAGTTTGGCTTCTCCTGTCCTACTCGTGTTGCTTCACTCTCCACTTTTAACTTTACAATGTACTCGAAGCTCAGGACCACGTGGTCCCTAGCTCCGAGGGGCTTTTCATGTCTGAACTACTCAAGGTGAACATGAGGTCCAGCTTTGCTGGTTCATCCAATCCTCTTTCTCTCTCTGGTAGTGTCCCTAACATGTTGATGCAAGAGGTTTTTCAGTACCACCTCCATCATCTTAGCCCTCCACATTTCTGGTCCCCAACATGGCTCCAGGTTTTCCCAGCCAATCTCCTTGAGAATGAAATCACCCACAACTCCTGTACTCACCTATTTGTGGTTGCAGGGGTCGATTCATAGCTCCTGGCCCCGCCTCTTCACTGATTTCTACTAGGTTCTTTCTCTCCCTGCTCCATGAGCTTTATCAAACCTCGTCTTAAAACTATGTATGGTTCCCGCCTCCACTACGTCATTTTCTAGGCTATTCCACTGCCTAACTACTCTATGACTGAATAAATACTTCCTAACATCCCTTTGATTCATCTGAGTCTTCAACTTGCAATTGTGACCTCTTGTGTCTGTGTCCCATCTCTGGAACATCCCGTCTTTGTCCACCTTGTCTATTCCACGCAGTATTTTATATGTTGTTATCGTGTCTCCCCTGACCCTCCTGTCCTCCAGTGTCGTCAGGCCGATTTCCCTTAATCTTCCTTCGTAGTACAATCCCCTTAGCTCTGGGACTAGTCTTGTAAACCTTTGCACTTTCTCTAATTTCTTGACGTGCTTGACCAGGTGTGGGTTCCAAAGTGGTGCTGCATACTCCTGTGTGTGTGTGTGTGTGTGTGTGTGTGTGTGTGTGTGTGTGTGTGTGTGTGTGTGTGTGTGTGTGTGTGTGTATATCCTTAAAGGTCGTTGGGAAATCAAAAACAGGTCCTCAAAGGTCACAGGGAAACCCTCAAGACCAGGTCCTCAAAAGTTACTGAGAAAGCGTCAAGACCAGGTCCTCAAAAGTTACTGGGAAACCCTCAAGACCAGGTCCTCAAAAGTTACTGGGAAAGCGTCAAGACCAGGTCCTCAAAAGTTACTGGGAAAGCGTCAAGACCAGGTCCTCAAAAGTTACTGGGAAAGCGTCAAGACCAGGTCCTCAAAAGTTACAGGGAAAGCGTCAAGACCAGGTCCTCAAAGTTACTGGAAAGCGTCAAGATCAGGTCCTCAAAAGTTACTGGGAAAGCGTCAAGACCAGGTCCTCAAAAGTTACTGGGAAAAGCGTCAAGACCAGGTCCTCAAAAGTTACTGGGAAAGCGTCAAGACCAGGTCCTCAAAAGTTACTGGGAAAGCGTCAAGACCAGGTCCTCAAAAGTTACTGGGAAAGCGTCAAGACCAGGTCCTCAAAAGTTACTGGAAAGCGTCAAGACCAGGTCCTCAAAAGTTACTGGGAAAGCGTCAAGACCAGGTCCTCAAAAGTTACTGGGAAAGCGTCAAGACCAGGTCCTCAAAAGTTACTGGGAAAGCGTCAAGACCAGATCCTCAAAAGTTACTGGGAAAGCGTCAAGACCAGATCCTCAAGAGTTACTGGGAAAGCGTCAAGACCAGATCCTCAAAAGTTACTGGGAAAGCGTCAAGACAACATCCTCAAAAGTTACTGGGAAAGCGTCAAGACCAGGTCCTCAAAAGTTACTGGGAAAGCGTCAAGACCAGGTCCTCAAAAGTTACTGGGAAAGCGTCAAGACCAGGTCCTCAAAAGTTACTGGGAAAGCGTCAAGACCAGGTCCTCAAAAGTTACTGGGAAAGCGTCAAGACCAGGTCCTCAAAAGTTACTGGGAAAGCGTCAAGACCAGATCCTCAAAAGTTACTGGGAAAGCGTCAAGACCAGATCCTCAAGAGTTACTGGGAAAGCGTCAAGACCAGATCCTCAAAAGTTACTGGGAAAGCATCAAGACAACATCCTCAAAAGTTACTGGGAAAGCGTCAAGACCAGGTCCTCAAAAGTTACTGGGAAAGCGTCAAGACCAGGTCCTCAAAAGTTACTGGGAAAGCGTCAAGACCAGGTCCTCAAAGTTACTGGGAAAGCGTCAAGACCAGGTCCTCAAAAGTTACTGGGAAAGCGTCAAGACCAGGTCCTCAAAAGTTACTGGGAAAGCGTCAAGACCAGGTCCTCAAAAGTTACTGGGAAAGCGTCAAGACCAGGTCCTCAAAAGTTCACTGGGAAAGCGTCAAGACCAGGTCCTCAAAAGTTACTGGGAAAGCGTCAAGACCAGGTCCTCAAAAGTTACTGGGAAAGCGTCAAGACCAGGTCCTCAAAAGTTACTGGGAAAGCGTCAAGACCAGGTCCTCAAAAGTTACTGGGAAACCCTCAAGACCAGGTCCTCAAAAGTTACTGGGAAACCCTCAAGACCAGGTCCTCAAAAGTCACTGGGAAAGCGTCAAGACCAGGTCCTCAAAAGTTACTGGGAAAGCGTCAAGACCAGGTCCTCAAAAGTTACTGGGAGAGCGTCAAGACCAGGTCCTCAAAAGTTACTGGGAAAGCGTCAAGACCAGGTCCTCAAAAGTTACTGGGAAAGCGTCAAGACCAGGTCCTCAAAATTCACTGGGAAAGCGTCAAGACCAGGTCCTCAAAAGTTACTGGGAAAGCGTCAAGACCAGGTTCTCAAAAGTTACTGGAAAAGCGTCAAGACCAGGTCCTCAAAAGTTACTGGGAAAGCGTCAAGACCAGGTCCTCAAAAGTCACTGGGAAAGCGTCAAGACCAGGTCCCCAAAGGTCACTGGGAAAGCGTCAAGACCAGGTCCTCAAAGGTCACTGGGAAAGCGTCAAGACCAGGTCCTCAAAAGTTACTGGGAAACCCTCAAGACCAGGTCCTCAAAAGTTACTGGGAAAGCGTCAAGACCAGGTCCTCAAAAGTCACTGGGAAAGCGTCAAGACCAGGTCCTCAAAGGTCACTGGGAAAGCGTCAAGACCAGGTCCTCAAAGGTCACTGGGAAAGCGTCAAGACCAGGTCCTCAAAAGTTACTGGGAAAGCGTCAAGACCAGGTCCTCAAAAGTTACTGGGAAAGCGTCAAGAGCAGGTCCTCAAAAGTTACTGGGAAAGCGTCAAGACCAGGTCCTCAAAGGTCACTGGGAAAGCGTCAAGACCAGGTCCTCAAAGTCCACTTCAAACACACTAACATTCTACCTAAGAATGGCGAGATCTTCCTTGAATTATCACCGAGGCTTCTTAGAACTTATGAACATCATACAAGTGTCTGGGGTTCCACAAGGAACGTATGAACGTCAGAACAGTGTCTGGGGTTCCACAAGGAACGTATGAACGTCAGAACAGCGTCTGGAGTTCCACAAGGAACGTATGAACGTCAGAACAGTACCTGGGGTTCAACAAGGAACGTATGAACGTCAGTACAGTACCTGGGGTTCAACAAGGAACGTATGAACGCCAGTACAGTACCTGGGGTTCAACAAGGAACGTATGAACGTCAATACAGTACCAGGGGTTCAACAAGGAACGTATGAACGTCAATACAGTACCTGGGGTTCAACAAGGAACGTATGAGCGTCAGTACAGTGTCTGGGGTTCAACAAGAAACGTATGAACGTCAGTACAGTGTCTGGGGTTCAACAAGGAACGTATGAACGTCAGAACAGTGTCTGGGGTTCAACAAGGAACGTATGAACGTCAGAACAGGATTTGGTGTTCAACAAGGAACGTATGAACGTCAGTACAATATCTGGGGCTCAACAAGGAACGTGTGAACGTCGGTACAGTATCTGGGGTTCAACAAGGAACGTATGAACGTCAGTACAGTATCTGGTGTTCAACAAGGAACGTATGAACGTCAGAACAGTATCTGGGGTTCAACAAGGAACGTATAAACGTCGGTACAGTACCTGGGGTTCAACAAGGAACGTATGAACGTCAGTACAGTGTCAGGGGTTCAACAAGAAACGTATGAACGTCAGTACAGTGTCTGGGGTTCAACAAGGAACGTATGAACGTCAGTACAGTGTCTGGGGTTCAACAAGGAACGTATGAACGTCAGTACAGTGTCTGGGGTTCAACAAGGAACGTATGAACGTCAGTACAGTGTCTGGGGTTCAACAAGGAACGTATGAACGTCAGTACAGTGTCTGGGGTTCAACAAGGAACGTATGAACGTCAGTACAGTGTCTGGGGTTCAACAAGGAACGTATGAACGTCAGAACAGTGTCTGGGGTTCAACAAGGAACGTATGAACGTCAGAACAGGATTTGGTGTTCAACAAGGAACGTATGAACGTCAGTACAATATCTGGGGCTCAACAAGGAACGTATGAACGTCGGTACAGTATCTGGGGTTCAACAAGGAACGTATGAACGTCAGTACAGTATCTGGTGTTCAACAAGGAACGTATGAACGTCAGAACAGTATCTGGGGTTCAACAAGGAACGTATAAACGTCGGTACAGTACCTGGGGTTCAACAAGGAACGTATGAACGTCAGTACAGTGTCTGGGGTTCAACAAGGAACGTATGAACGTCAGAACAGTGTCTGGGGTTCAACAAGGAACGTATAACGTCAGAACAGTGCTGGGGTTCAACAAGGAACGTATGAACGTCAGAACAGTGTCTGGGTTCAACAAGGAACGTATGAACGTCAGTACAGTGTCTGGGGTTCAACAAGGAACGTATGAACGTCAGAACAGTGTCTGGGGTTCAACAAGGAACGTATGAACGTCAGAACAGTGTCTGGGGTTCAACAAGGAACGTATGAACGTCAGAACAGTGTCTGGGGTTCAACAAGGAACGTATGAACGTCAGTAACAGTGTCTGGGGTTCAACAAGGAACGTATGAACGTCAGTACAGTGTCTGGGTTCAACAAGGAACGTATGAACGTCAGAACAGTGT
>NC_069399.1:131178148-131253148 GCF_026875155.1 Cherax quadricarinatus | reverse complement strand
ACAGGAACACTCAGTGTTCACTCACACATTGTACATCGTGGTGTACAAGTCCTTGATTTCTTCACTCACTGACGAACTTAATGACTCTCGTGGACCATCACTCCTTAATGGGCATATTTCCAGTGGAAGGCGATAACTCTCTCTCTAAACCAGTCACTTACGCGTTAATAACACAATTAGCAGGGTAATAGGGGGCACACGAGCCTCAAATGAAGAGCACTGGTGTGAAATCAATAGGAAAACTATGCTATAAACTAGCACAGTGGAAGACACAGTTAGCTAGTATCCAGCTCCTGACTGTCAGCAAGACACTGGTCCCAACCCGTCCAGCCACTCCCTCACCCACCTAACATTGCCAGCTATCACCCACCTGCAGCGTACTTCAGCTGTGAGTATGCAGTGATGGGTGGTGAGTCAGTGAGTGATGGTGAGGCTTCACTGCAGGCAGTGACGAGGATGACAGTGTCTTTTAAGATGGAGGGTTGAGGTGAGGATGTGAGTGTGTGAGTGTGGCGGATATATAAGATTATTGATGAGTACGGCAACCAGCTTGGAACCCTTCCAACCTTCCCACAACCAGGCCACCACCACACAACTTTCCCACAACCAGGCCACCACCACACAACTTTCCCACAACCAGGCCACCACCACACAACCTTCCCACAACCAGGCCACCACCACACAACCTTCCCACAACCAGGCCACCACCACACAACCTTCCCACAACCAGGCCACCACCACACAACCTTCCCACAACCAGGCCACCACAACACAACCTTCCCACAACCAGGCCACCACCACGCAACCTTCCCTCAACCAGGCCACCACCACACAACCTTCCCACAACTAGGCCACCGCCACACAACCTTCCCACAACCAGGCCACCACCACACAACTTTCCCACAACCAGGCCACCACCACACAACCTTCCCACAACCAGGCCACCACCACACAACCTTCCCACAACCAGGCCACCACCACACAACCTTCCCACAACCAGGCCACCACCACACAACCTTCCCACAACTAGGCCACCGCCACACAACCTTCCCACAACCAGGCCACCACCACACAACCTTCCCACAACCAGACCACCACAACACAACCTTCCCTCAACCAGGCCACCACCACACAACCTTCCCACAACCAGACCACCACAACACAACCTTCCCTCAACCAGGCCACCACCACACAACCTTCCCACAACCAGACCACCACAACACAACCTTCCCTCAACCAGGCCACCACCCACCACAACCTTCCCACAACCAGGCCACCACCACACAACCTTCCCACAACCAGGCCACCACCACACAACCTTCCCACAACCAGGCCACCACAACTCAACACCTTACCAACAACCAGGCCACCACCACGCAACCTTCCCTCAACCAGGCCACCACCACACAACTTCCCACAACTAGGCCACCGCCACACAACCTTCCCACAACCAGCCACCACCACACAACTTCCCACAACCAGGCCACCACCACACAACCTTCCCACAACCAGACCACCACAACACAACCTTCCCACAACCAGGCCACCACCACACAACCTTCCCACAACCAGGCCACCACCACACAACCTTCCCACAACTAGGCCACCGCACACAACCTTCCCACAACCAGGCCACCACCACACATCCTTCCCACAACCAGACCACCACAACACAACCTTCCCTCAACCAGGCCACCACCACACAACCTTCCCACAACCAGACCACCACAACACAACCTTCCCTCAACCAGGCCACCACCACACAACCTTCCCACAACCAGACCACCACAACACAACCTTCCCTCAACCAGGCCACCACCACACAACCTTCCCACAACCAGACCACCACAACACAACCTTCCCACAACCAGGCCACCACCACGCAACCTTCCCTCAACCAGGCCACCAACACACAACCTTCCCACAACCAGACCACCACCACACAACCTTCCCACAACCAGGCCACCACCACACAACCTTCCCACAACAGCACCACCACCACCACACAACCTTCCCACATCCAGACCACCACAACACAACCTTCCCTCAACCAGGCCACCACCACACAACCTTCCCACAACCAGACCACCACACAACCACACCTCCCTCAACCAGGCCACCACCACACAACCTTCCCTCAACCAGGCCACCACCACGCAAACCTTCCCTCAACCAGGCCACCACCACACAACCTTCCCACAACCAGACCACCACAACACAACCTTCCCTCAACCAGGCCACCACCACGCAACCTTCCCACAACCAGGCCACCACCACACAACCTTCACACAACCAGGCCACCACCACACAACCTTCCCACAACCAGACCACCACAACACAACCTTCCCTCAACCAGGCCACCACCACGCAACCTTCCCACAACCAGACCACCACAACACAACCTTCCCTCAACCAGGCCACCACCACGCAACCTTCCCACAACCAGGCCACCACCACACAACCTTCCCACAACCAGACCACCACAACACAACCTTCCCATCAACCAGCCACCACCACACAACCTTCCCCAACCAGACCACCACAACACAACCTTCCCTCAACCAGGCCACCACCACACAACCTTCCCACAACCAGACCACCACAACACAACCTTCCCTCAACCAGGCCACCACCACGCAACCTTCCCACAACCAGGCCACCACCACACAACCTTCCCACAACCAGGCCACCACCACACAACCTTCCCACAACCAGACCACCACCACACAACCTTCCCTCAACCAGGCCACCACAACACAACCTTCCCTCAACCAGGCCACCACCACACAACCTTCCCACAACCAGCCACCACAACACAACCTTCCCTCAACCAGGCCACCACCACGCAACCTTCCCACAACCAGGCCACCACCACACAACCTTCCCACAACCAGACCACCACAACACAACCTTCCCTCAACCAGGCCACCACCACACAACCTTCCCACAACCAGACCACCACAACACAACCTTCCCTCAACCAGGCCACCACCACACAACCTTCCCACAACCAGACCACCACAACACAACCTTCCCTCAACCAGGCCACCACCACGCAACCTTCCCACAACCAGGCCACCACCACACAACCTTCCCACAACCAGGCCACCACCACACAACCTTCCCACAACCAGACCACCACACACAACCTTCCCTCAACCAGGCCACCACAACACAACCTTCCCCAACCAGGCCACCACCACACAACCTTCCCTCAACCAGGCCACCACCACACAACCTTCCACAACCAGGCCACCACAACACAACCTTCCCTCAACCAGGCCACCACCACGCAACCTTCCCACAACCAGGCCACCACCACACAACCTTCCCACAACCAGGCCACCACCACACAACCTTCCCACAACCAGACCACCACAACACAACCTTCCCACAACCAGGCCACCACCACACAACCTTCCCACAACCAGGCCACCACAACACAACCTTCCCTCAACCAGGCCACCACCACACAACCTTCCCTCAACCAGGCCACCACCATGCAACCTTCCCACAACCAGACCACCACAACACAACCTTCCCTCAACCAGGCCACCACCACCACTACCACAACCACCAGCACCACCACTACCACGACTATTACCACCACTGCCACGACCACCAACACCACCACAAACATCCACCCAGGTGTAAGATGACTAACACCCAGGTACCTACTTACTGCTTGTCCTTTTCTTTCACGTTACTCAGTACAACGTAAGGTCACTCAGTCGGCAATGTCACCAGACCAAACAACATTAAACCTAATTTTAAACAATGCAATATGTGTACACTGTACTAAGGGTCGGAGCAAGAACGGTCACTGCAGTATATATATTTAACATTTGTTAAATAATTCAGGTGCTATTTTTTAGCTTAAGACTATTTACTTTGTTTTATACTTAATTCTAACTATAGATTCACTACAAATCTTATGATTACAAGCATTGATCCTGATACCAACCTCTTATTTAATGACTTAAATGAATCAAACAGTTACTGTAATTACTACACTGCAGAACAATCAAAGGCACTTCTCAGTGCCAACAACAACATAACTATCTTTAACTACAATATCAGATCTTTAAGCAAGCATTACGATGACCTCCTAGCATTACTAAATTCCTTACATGCCAATATGTCCATCATTACACTAACTGAAACCTGGCTGAAGCCTGATACTACAGATGTCTATGCCATTCCTGGTTACACAGCCATACACAACTGTAGGCCAGACCAACAAGGGGGTGGCACTGTTATATACTACTCAGACCAACTAGAATGTTATCACTAATACTTGCACAAGGATGAACATGGGAATATATAATAGCCAAATTCAAATCCAAATACCTACAAAAACCTCTCACATTGATAAACATCTACAGAGTTCCACAGTCAAACATTAGCCAATTTAGTCAAAACCTAGGAAGTATGATAACTGATGCACGCATGAACAAAGATCACTTACTACTCTCAGATGACTTCAATATAAATCTCCTGCAAGACCAGGACCCACACGTTACTGAATTCACAAACACAATGAGTAACTGCATGTTGCTACCAACAGTAACAAAACCTACAAGAGTTACAGAGACTAGTGTTTCCCTACTTGACCACATCTGGACCAACACCATATCCCCTTTAAAATCAGGCATAATTACAGATAATACCACAGACCACTACCCTACTTTCCTCATAACAACTCTTGGTAAATTACCCCAAGACACTACTAAAGTCACCTTCAGACTTCACAATGAGGCAGCCATTAATAACTTCACAACAGCAGTAGCAACATTGACTGGCACACTGAGCTAGAAATCTATACAGATATTGACGAATGTATTAATAATTTTCTAAAAAAGACCCAATACCTCTATAACAAGCACTGCCCTAAAAAACTAAACAGATGACAGCTAAGAGACTGAACAGTCCCTGGCTAACACCCAGCATTCTCAAATCCATAAATACAAAACACCAATATGAAAAACAGTACAGAATGGGTCACATAACCAGAGACCAAACAAAACGTTACTCGTCAATTCTAACCAGCCTGATAAGAAGGGCAAAAAAATTGTATTATGAGAGCAGATTATCCAACTTACGAGGGGATATAAAAAAGACCTGGAAAACCCTATCAGAAATTCTAGGAACAAAAAAGAT
Organism: Cherax quadricarinatus; assembly: GCF_026875155.1. NCBI lineage: Eukaryota > Metazoa > Arthropoda > Malacostraca > Decapoda > Parastacidae > Cherax > Cherax quadricarinatus. The sequence continues at coordinate 131,247,988 of NC_069399.1, read as the reverse complement.
ATCACGAAATAGCGAAATAAAATTAGCAAAATCAGATGAACCCCAACTCCCACCAACAGAAACAGCAAACAGACTCAATGATTTCTTCTCCACTATAGGACAAAACCTTGCCAATAAAATCCCAAGCTCAGATACCCCACCAAATGACTACCTCACCGGCAACTACCCGAACACACTGTTCCTAGCTCCGACTAACCCATGCGAAGTCTCCCTTATTATCAACATACTAAAAAACAAGGCAGGAGATTTAAATACCTTACCACCCTTTATATACAAAAAAGTGTCACAAGTGCTATCACCAATCATTGCAACACTCTTTAACAAATCCATTGAATCCTCCACCTTCCCTACAGTACTCAAAATAGCAAGGGTCACCCCGATCCACAAAGGAGGAGACCAAACAGAGTTGAATAACTATAGGCCAATATCCAACTTAAACCCTCTCTCAAAAATCTTCGAAAAATTAATTCATAAACGAATCTACTCCTACCTTATCTCCCAAAACATACTCAACCCCTGCCAATTTGGATTCAGGCCTAATAAAAATACTAATGATGCTATTATACACATGCTAGAACATATATACACTGCAATAGAGAAAAAAGAAGTCCCACTGGGGATCTTCATTGACTTACGTAAAGCTTTTGATACAGTTGACCATGACTTGCTCCACGTAAAATTGTCACACTATGGTATAAGAGGGCACTCCCTCAACTACCTCAAGTCATACCTCAGCAACAGAAGCCAATATGTGTATGCAAATGGGGCAAACTCTTCTGCACAACCAATTACAGTTGGTGTCCCACAGGGAAGTGTCCTTGGCCCTCTTCTCTTTCTCCTATACATAAATGACTTACCAAATGCTTCGCAATTACTCAGACCCACACTATTTGCAGATGACACTACATACGTCTTCTCCCACCCGAGCCCAGTCACGCTAGCCAATACTGTAAATACCGAATTACAGAAAATATCTACCTGGATGAGGACTAACAAACTTACACTAAACATTCATTCAGTTTGGTAACAGAGCTACAGATGTCCCTCTTAACATAATGATAAACGGATCACCTATCACAAAGCTAACAGAGGGAAAATTCTTAGGAATCCACCTTGATAATAGACTCAAATTTCATACACATATACAACAAATTTCTAAGAAAATTTCCAAGACTGTAGGCATACTATCGAAGATACGGTACTATGCTCCACAGTCAGCCCTCTTGGCCCTATATCACTCTCTTATTTACCCCTATCTCACCTATGGAATTTGTGCATGGGGCTCAACAACAAGTAACCATCTCAGACCACTAATTACCCAACAAAAGGCTGCAGTTAGAATGATAACAAATTCTCACTATAGGCAGCACACTCCACCAATATTCAATACACTAAACCTACTCACCATACAAAACATCCATACTTATTACTGCACCTATTACATACATAGAACACTTAACTCTGATATTAACCCTCCCCTCAAACATCTCCTTGCCAACCTCAACAGAACACATGACCATAACACAAGGCACAGATCACTCTTTGATATTCCTCGTGTCCATCTCACACTATGCAAAAACTCAATGCACATAAAAGGCCCTAAAATCTGGAATTCATTACCTGTAAATATAAAAGAAACACTACCTGTTTATAAATTCAAGTCTCTTCTCAAAGATCACTTACTCACCCAAAACCAAATAAATACTGAATAACTGAACCTTATAAATTGTATATCTTAAATGTTTCTCACAATTATATCACATAAATGTTAAACCTAAAACCGAATCTAACTTTATTATTTTTTAAATACACTACCTAACAGAATACTCCATTCTACTGAATGTACAACAATGCATACAACCATATGACCTGTCTTTGTAATACTCACTTGTGCTTTATAGTTATCTGTTTACATTAATGTTTTATCACTGATTTCATCATTGCTTAGTTAATCTTAAGTTAACTTTAAGCCAGCCCGTAATGCTATGCATAGTATAAGTGGCTTTGGCATGCTGCTCTTATCTGTATTTTTTGTACCTCTGTATGTGTGCTCAAATTTTTAAATAAATAAATAAATAAATAAATAAATAAATAGATGGTGTGTGAGTTGGCTGTAAGACAGACGGATGTTTAGTAACATTAACTGTAATTTACATCATTATGTATGCTATAACCGCACTTAAAGTCCATTACCCTCCTTCATTGTTGACTCTGATGATGAATCAAAATTTTCTGCATCAAAATAAACCCTTGCAACATACTTATGACTTTGACTGCTTCATGGTCACGGCAGTTCAAGATGACTTTTACCCATGATGACAGTGAATAAGATCCTAGCAAGCAAGACTAAGACGGCAGTCATATCCATCTCGGAATCCTGGCTAGATGACACGATGGCTGATGTCCAAGTTATAATATCTTTATTTCTACAAGTACATGTACAAGGTATACAGGCCTAGCTGACATCAGTGACACTACTATATAGAAAGCCGCTCGATATGCAGATCATTTCGGGCAAATTAGGTCAGTTTTGTCCCAGGATGCGACCCACACCAGTCCACTAACACCCAGGATGTGACCCACACCAGTCCACTAACACCCAGGATGTGACCCACACCAGTCCACTAACACCCAGGATGTGACCCACACCAGTCCACTAACACCCCGGATGCGACCCACACCTCCCCTAACACCCAGGAGTGCCCCCCCATCCACTAACACCCCGGATGCACCCCACCATCCACAACACCCCGGGTGCGCCCACACCCCGTCCACTAAACCCCCCGGATGCACCCCACCAGTCCATAACACCCAGGATGCGACCCACACCAGTCCACTAAAACCCAGGATCACCCACACCCGTCCACTAAAACCCCGGATGCGACCCCACCCGCCACAACACCAAATGCGACCCACACCAGTCCCCTAACACCCAAGGACCCACACCAGTCCCTAACACCCAGGTACCCATTTTACTGATAGGGGAAATAGCAACCGATATAAGGAAACACTCCAATGTTTTTCTACCCCTTTGCCGGAATCAAACCGGGCCCCTTTCCTTGGAAGCGAGAGCTTTTTCCCCCAGGCCACCGGGCTTGCGTTTTCCCGGGGAATACAAAACAAGGGGGGTTCAACCGTTCCCAGTAATTTAGGTGCCGTACGGGACTTAGTGTGCCGTTTTAAGTTTTTTTGTGCACTCTCCAGGTCAGAAATTCCCCTGCCTTGAAGGAGGGAGTTTTGTGTGCAGCATTTTCCAGCCTAAGGAAAACAAGTTTTCCATATCTGAGTAGTTGAAATTTCCTTTTCATGGAGCTTCATATCATTTTGAGTAGCCCATTTGAAGATTTGGTTGATGTCCACTGGAAGTCTTGCGGTGTCTTCAATGGAGGTCACTGTCATGGTAATTCAGGTGTCATCCGCAAAGGAAGACACGGAGCTATGGCTTACATCTCTATGTCAGATATGAGGATGAGGAACAGGATTGGAGCGAGTTTACCTGGAGTTTACCTGGAGAGAGTTCCGGGGGTACGCGCCCCCTGGTGGATCAGAGCCTGATCAACCAGGCTGTTACTGCTGGCTGCACGCAATTCAACGTACGAGCCACAGCCCGGCTGGTCAGGTACCCAGTTTAGGTGCTTGTCCAGTGCCAGCTTGAAGACAGCCAGGGGTCTATTGGTAATCCCCCTTATGTATGCTGGGAGGCAGTTGAACAGTCTTGGGCACCTGACACTTATTGTATTGTCTCTTAACGTGCTAGTGACACCCCTGCTTTTCATTGGGGGGATGTTGCATCGTCTGCCGAGTCTTTTGCTTTCGTTGTGAGTGATTTTCGTGTGCAAGTTCGGTACTAGTCCCTCTAGGATTTTCCAGGTGTATATGATCATGTATCTCTCCCGCCTGCGTTCCAGGGAGTACAGGTTCAGGAACTTCAAGCGCTCTCAGTAATTGAGGTGTTTTATCTCCGTTATGCGCGCCGTGAAGGTTCTCTGTACATTTTCTAGGTCAGCAATTTCACCTGTCTTGAAAGGTGCTGTTAGTGTGCAGCAATATTCCAGCCTAGATAGAACAAGCGACCTGAAGAGTGTCATCATGGGCTTGGCATCCCTAGTTTTGAAGGTTCTCATTATCCATACTGTCATTTTTCTAGCAGATGCGATTGATACAATGTTATGGTCCTTGAAGGTGAGATCCTCCGACATGATCACTCCCAGGTCTTTGACGTTGGATTTTCGCTCTATTTTGTGGCCAAAATTTGTTTTGTACTCTGATGAAGTTTTAATTTCCTCATGTTTACCATATCTGAGTAATTGAAATTTCTCATCGTTGAACTTCATATTGTTTTCTGCAGCCCACTGAAAGATTTGGTTGATGTCCGCCTGGAGCCTTGCAGTGTCTGCAATGGAAGACACTGTCATGCAGATTCGGGTGTCATCTGCAAAGGAAGACACGGTGCTGTGGCTGACATCCTTGTCTATGTCAGATATGAGGATGAGGAACAAGATGGAAGCGAGTACTGTGCCTTGTGGAACAGAGCTTTTCACCGTAGCCGCCTCAGACTTTACTCTGTTGATTACTACTCTTTGTGTTCTATTTGTGAGGAAATTATAGATCCATCTACCAACTTTTCCTGTTATTCCTTTAGCACGCATTTTGTGCGCTATTACACCAGTGTTAAGTATTACACAAGTAACCCGCACATAGAAGAGAGGAGCTTACTACGACGTTTCGGTCCGACTTGGACCATATACAAAGTGTGACTTTGTAAATGGTCCAAGTCGGACCGAAACGTCGTCGTAAGCTCCTCTCTTCTATGTGCGGGTTATTTGTATATCGTTCCAGTCACGGTATTGTGCCTTTTTTTTTTTGTTATTTGTTAAGTATCAGTCCCGTATCAGTGTCAAGTGCAACTCCTACTGTATGCAGATGACAGTGTTCTGTTAGTGTCAGGTAAAGACGCACAATATATAGCTAATGTAATAACACTGGAACTGGAGTCCTGCAGCAAATGGTTAGTAGACAACAAACTATCGTTACACCTCGGGAAAATTGAAGCCATTCTCTTTGGCACGAAACATAAACTGAGAAGGGTAAATAATTTCAATGTCCAGTGTAATAGGAACCATCGCTTCAGTTTCCTCAGTAAAATATCTGGGAATCCCCATTGACCCTTTCATGTCAGGAGAACTGATAGGGAACAATATAGTAAAGAAAGCGAATATCAGACTGAAGTTCCTCTATAGACAAGCACACTGCCTACCAGCTGAGGCTCGCAGGACCCCATGTCTAGCTCTGGTATAATGTCATATGGACTACGTTTGCTCTTCATGGTACTCTGCCTTGACAAAAAAAACAAAAAAAAAAAAAAACTGAAAGACTGCAAATGACGCAGAACAAAATGGTAAGATTCATCCTGGACCTGAGTCCAAGAGAGCATGTAGGCCAGGATGAATTACAACAATTGGATATGCTGAATGTTGAAGCTAAATCATGTTTCTAAAATTGCTCACAGTGTCCAGAATATCTTGCTGTCAATTTTGTCAAGGTTGGGAACCAAAGCAATCATAGTACTAGGGGGAGAGAGCACAACTTTGTAGTACCTACAGTCAGTGGCCAGGCTTCAAACACCTTTTATTGTACAGCAATAAAGGAATGGAACAGACTGCCTGCACATGTCAAAGCTAGTCATAGCATGAACCAGTTCAAGAAGAGAACCAAAAGGTGTCTGATGAATGTAGCTACAGAAATGGAGGAGAATGATTTTCTATTTTTTTAACTAACACTCATGTAAATATAAATAACTCATTTAACCTTATTCCTGGTATATCTCCTTTATAGTATAATAATAAGATATTAAAAGGACCCCAATGGAAATAAGTCACTATGGAAAATTTTATAGGGGGTTACCTGTATGTACCCCAACCTTACATGCATACGAGCAATGTCATTGGGAGACTACAACCATATTGTTTACCATAGTCACCCCGTGTAGACACGTGAGAAAACTTAACCACCCCTGGTCATTGCAGGTGGTCCCTTCGACCTCACAAGCTTACTCATATCTATCCGAGACCAGTATAAATTCAATTCAAAATTCAATTCAAAGTTTATTCTCTATAAAGATTACAATGTTGAATTTACAGAATTTGGTTGTTGTGTGGTTTACATGTAGTTAAATAATGATTACAGAGTGTACCACTAGAACGCCTAGCATGGCTAGGCATTTCGGGCAGACTTAGTTTAATTCTTTATTTTAAAATATTACAAATTATGAGGTAAGTTGGTATTATGGCTAAGTGACTAAATACTAGTTTGGGAGTTTAGCAATGTGAATGCTTTTGTTTTGGCACAGTACATAGTTTCAGTATTGGAGTATCATAGGATTCATTATTTTAAGATTGAGATTAATATTTCCGTTTATGGTCAAATGGGTGAGTGAGTGTAAGTGTGAACCACCAGGTGGTATTCGTGTAGTTAGTTGATGGGGTGTATCAGGGAGATAAGATGTTTTCTAATGGTAGTTTTGAAGGTGATGAATGTGTCTGCAGTTCTAGAGTTCTCAGGTAGGGTGTTCCAGATTTTAGGGCCTTTGACATACATTGAATTTTTGTAAAGGTTTAGTCGGACATGGGGAATGTCGTAGAGATGTTTGTGTCTGGTGTTATGCCTGTGGGTTCTGTCACAACTATCAAGAAAGCATTTTAGATCAAGGTTGATATTGGAGTTTAAGGTCCTGTAGATGTAGATTGCACAGTAGTAAGTGTGGATGTACTGAACAGGGAGTAAGTTTAGATCTATGAAGAGTGGGGGGGGGTGTTGCCAGGGATGAGATTTAGTGATTATTCTTACTGCAGCTTTTTGTTGGGTTATTATTGGCTTTAGGTGTGTTGCTGCAGTTGATCCTCAAGCACAAATAGCATAGGTGAGGTATGGATAAATAAGTGAGTGGTATTACCTGGAGTTTACCTGGAGAGAGTTTCGGGGGTCAACGCCCCCGCGGCCCGGTCTGTGACCAGGCCTCCTGGTGGATCAGCGCCTGATCAACCAGGCTGTTGCTGCTGGCTGCACGCAAACCAACGTACGAGCCACAGCCCGGCTGATCAGGAACTGCCTTTAGGTGCTTGTCCAGTGCCAGCTTGAAGACTGCCAGGGGTCTGTTGGTAATCCCCCTTATGTGTGCTGGGAGGCAGTTGAACAGTCTCGGGCCCCTGACACTTATTGTATGGTCTCTTAACGTGCTAGTGACACCCTGCTTTTCATTGGGGGGATGGTGCATCGTCTGCCAAGTCTTTTGCTTTCGTAGTGAGTGATTTTCGTGTGCAAGTTCGGTACTAGTCCCTCTAGGATTTTCCAGGTGTATATAATCATGTATCTCTCCCTCCTGCGTTCCAGGGAATACAGGTTTAGAAACCTCAAGCGCTCCCAGTAATTGAGGTGTTTTATCTCCGTTATGCGCGCCGTGAAAGTTCTCTGTACATTTTCTAGGTCGGCAATTTCACCTGCCTTGAAAGGTGCTGTTAGAGTGCAGCAATATTCCAGCCTAGATAGAACAAGTGACCTGAAGAGTGTCATCATGGGCTTGGCCTCCCTAGTTTTGAAGGTTCTCATTATCCATCCTGTCATTTTTCTAGCAGATGCGATTGATACAATGTTATGGTCCTTGAAGGTGAGATCCTCCGACATAATCACTCCCAGGTCTTTGACGTTGGTGTTTCGCTCTATTTTGTGGCCAGAATTTGTTTTGTACTCTGATGAAGATTTAATTTCCTCATGTTTACCATATCTGAGTAATTGAAATTTCTCATCGTTGAACTTCATATTGTTTTCTGCAGCCCACTGAAAGATTTGGTTGATGTCCGCCTGGAGCCTTGCAGTGTCTGCAATGGAAGACACTGTCATGCAGATTCGGGTGTCATCTGCAAAGGAAGACACGGTGCTGTGGCTGACATCCTTGTCTATGTCGGATATGAGGATGAGGAACAAGATGGGAGCTAGTACTGTGCCTTGTGGAACAGAGCTTTTCACCGTAGCTGCCTCGGACTTTACTCTGTTGACGACTACTCTCTGTGTTCTGTTAGTGAGGAAATTATAGATCCATCGACCAACTTTTCCTGTTATTCCTTTAGCGCGCATTTGTGCGCTATTACGCCATGGTCACACTTGTCGAAGGCTTTTGCAAAGTCTGTATATATTACATCTGCATTCTTTTTGTCTTCTAGTGCATTTAGGACCTTGTCGTAGTGATCCAGTAGTTGAGACAGACAGGAGCGACCTGTTCTAAACCCATGTTGCCCTGGGTTGTGTAACTGATGGGTTTCTAGATGGGTGGTGATCTTGCTTCTTAGGACCCTTTCAAAGATTTTTATGATATGGGATGTTAGTGCTATTGGTCTGTAGTTCTTTGCTGTTGCTTTACTGCCCCCTTTGTGGAGTGGGGCTATGTCTGTTGTTTTTAGTAACTGAGGGACGACCCCCGTGTCCATGCTCCCTCTCCATAGGATGGAAAAGGCTCGTGATAGGGGCTTCTTGCAGTTCTTGATGAACACAGAGGTTCCATGAGTCTGGCCCTGGGGCAGAGTGCATGGGCATGTCATTTATCGCCTGTTCGAAGTCATTTGGCGTCAGGATAACATCGGATAGGCTTGTGTTAATCAAATTTTGTGGCTCTCTCATAAAAAATTCATTTTGATCTTCGACTCTCAGTCTGGTTAGCGGCTTGCTAAAAACTGAGTCATATTGGGACTTGAGTAGCTCACTCATTTCCTTGCTGTCATCTGTGTAGGACCCATCTTGTTTAAGTAGGGGCCCAATACTGGACGTTGTTCTCGATTTTGATTTGGCATAGGAGAGAGAATACTTTGGGTTTCTTTCGATTTCATTTATGGCTTTTAGTTCTTCCCGCGATTCCTGACTCCTAAAGGATTCTTTTAGCTTAAGTTCGATGCTTGCTATTTCTCTGACCAGTGTCTCCCTGCGCATTTCTGATATATTGACCTCTTTTAGCCGCTCTGTTATTCTTTTCCGTCGCCTGTAAAGGGAGCGCCTGTCTCTTTCTATTTTACATCTACTCCTCCTTTTTCTTAGAGGAATAAGCCTTGTGCATACATCGAGTGCCACCGAGTTAATCTGTTCTAGGCATAAGTTTGGGTCTGTGTTGCTTAGTATATCTTCCCAGCTTATATCGGTTAGGACTTGGTTTACTTGGTCCCCCTTTTGTTTTTGTTATTGAAGTTGAATTTGGTGAATGCTCCCTCGTGACTAGTCTCATTTTGTCGGTCTGAGGCTCCACGCATACATGTCTGAACCTCAATTATGTTGTGATCTGAGTATATTGTTTTTGATATGGTGACATTTCTTATCAGATCATCATTGTTTAGTGAAGATGAGGTCTAGTGTATTCTCCAGTCTAGTAGGCTCTATTATTTGCTGGTTTAAATTGAATTTTGTGCAGAGATTTAAAAGCTCGTGTGAGTGTGAGTTTTCATCAGAGCTGCCTCCTGGTGTTATTACTGCAACAATATTATTTGCTATATTCCTCCATTTTAGGTGCCTTAAGTTGAAATCCCCCAGGAGCAAGATGTTGGGTGCAGGAGCTGGAAGATTTTTTCCAGACAGTGGTCAATTTTTAACAGCTGTTCCTGGAATTGCTGGGATGTTGCATCCGGAGGCTTGTAGACTACCACAATGACTAGGTTTTGGTTCTCGACCTTTACTGCTAAAACTTCCACTACGTCATTTGAGGCATTAAGCAGTTCTGTGCAAACAAGTGACTCTGCAATGTACAGGCCAACCCCCCCCTTTTGCCTGTTCACTCTGTCACATCTGTATAGGTTGTAACCTGGGATCCATATTTCGTTGTCCAAGTGATCCTTTATGTGGGTCTCAGTGAAAGCCGCGAACATTGCCTTAGTGTGAGAAGGGCATTTTGCGGCACATAGTATCGTATCTTGGAGAGGATCCCAACTGTTTTGGATACTTTTTTGGTTATGTGTTGGATATGGGTGCTGAAATTCAGGTTGTCAAGGTATAGGCCTAGGAATTTGCCCTCATTATGTCTGGTAATTAGAGTGTTGTCGATCCTAATGTTAATTTGTGCATCTCCTGCTCTGCTACCAAACATAATATAGTAGGTTTTGTCAGTGTTAAGCGTAAGTTTATTGGCTGTCATCCAAGTCGATATTTTGATCAGCTCCTCGTTAACAATGGTGTTGAGGGTGGCAAGATTAGGGTGAGAGATGACATAAGTCGTGTTGTCAGCAAAGAGAATGGGTTTCAGGTGTTGGGATACATTTGGAAGATCATTGATGTATATGAGGAAGAGCAGGGGAGCAAGGACACTTCCCTGCAGAACTCCAGTATCAAGTGGCCGTGTTGTTGATGCTGTGTCTTTAATGGTAACATACTGATACCTATTAGTAAGGTAAGATTTGAAATAAGCAAGCGCATGGCCTCTTATACCGTAATGGTCAAGTTTGTGGAGTAGGATGTTGTGGTCTACTGTGTCAAAAGCTTTTCTTAGGTCAATAAAAATTCCTAGTGGATATTCCTTATTGGATAGCACCCACAAGTACGGCGCTACTAATTGTGGACTGTATAGATTATATTAGTTTAACTGAATAAAGAGGGGAGGTAGGTTACACATGGATATATCCATCAAGGAAAAACACTTGTATATAATCCCACCACTTACCAGATATTCTCTGGTGGTCACTTGATGTAGCTGGATCACCCACAACCTATCCAATTACAACATACCTAACTGGCCAGTATCAGTCTGCTATAACTAGAAGGGTTACTTAACTGCGGGTGATTGATGCTCCTTATTTCCTCCATTCACCATCTCATTTCGATGTCCTGCTACACCGACACGGTTCTTATTCCAGCAGGACGAGGTATCCGTTGGTTTGTCCCAGTTTAGAAGTTGTGACTCCATAAAAGCTTCACTAGCCTCGGAACAGGAACCACGAGGTCTACACGTGTTCACTCGGAGCAAGACGACTTATTTCACTTCACGCATTCTCTTAACTTAGTGTTATTATCACTGATTACATTACAATTCACAAGACAATTTAATGTCTCATAATTATTATACTCATTAGAGGTCACTCCCTTAAGATCTGAGACCGATGAGCGAGGATTAAATCACGGGTATTTTCCCCTGGACACACTCCATGGTGGCGCACCAGTCACCACCGGTCCTACCATTATTCACTAATTTTACCACTTGTTACAGCAGTCCCGTCAATCACTCACGTTCCCTCACTCTTCATCAGGGACAGTTACGACACTTCCTATTATGAAGTGAGGCCTATATTAATCCTTAGGCCGCCGTGAATGCCAATTTCCTGGTCCCATGTTTTCACAGCCTCTTAACTCCATTCCAAACACTCCTGCTGCCGATGCCCCGTCTCGACCTCTCCCCTGCCCATCAGCGCAGGTGCAGAGCTTCCCTGTTGGTTCTTTTTCATTTTCAAATACATTTTTCGACCCATATCGACACATTAAACACCTATTAGGCACTATAGCTTCGGAAAATTAAAATATTTTCCACACTGCGGCCGGGCGGAGGTCGTTGCTAGACGACTTAAATAATGTGGAGTACAATTTTCCCATCTTCACTGGCCACCTGGCTTAGGAACTCCAACATTGGTATTTACATAATCACCCATTAATTCTTTCGACCTGTTAACTCCTCAGGTAGGGCTCCATCCAATGCACACTCAAGCTTCTATGCTTCTGGTATTAACAATTTCCCTCTTATTGTAAGGTGTGACACTAAGCCTATGCTCTCTGGGTTAATTTATTGGGCATACTGGAATTATGAGACTTAAACAATAACAAGTCTCTCTCAGTGTCCCAAGTCAGCCCCAGCACATTACTGCATATAGGCACTTCAACTCCAGGGCTATCCATATTTATTGATCCCTCAAAATGGACTAATTACTGTTCCATTCCCTCAGGGGCATCCTTGCACCTTGCATTATTTCATTAACCCCTTCATATATCCTCATTAGTTCCTCTTCAGTTGACGTCACACCCGGAAATTGTCCACATAAGATTATTTACCCAATTACTTCGCTCTGTGGACCACCTGTGCACTTAAGGTGTGCATTTATCGTCGCCTGAAGTAGGAACAATTTATTATTTAACTACTGATTAATTATATCATTATAAGCAGTCAACAATTTTGGTGTCTTGCTCAGTTCGCAGAGCTGGGCCCTTTAACTGTCCATACGCCATCCTATAATTAGTAGGTAATTCTGGACGGTCGAGCTTCCACGGAAGTCGCACCCAGTAATGTCCAGATTCACATTTAACATCCTTCAGGTATTGTTCCTGCTGTTCACCTAGCAGCAAATAGGTACCGGGGTGTTAGTCGACTGGTGTGGGTCGCATCCTGGGGGACAAGATTAAGGACCCCAATGGAAATAAGTTAGACAGTCCTCGATGACGCACTGATTTTCTTGGTTATCCTGGGTGGCTAACCCCCCCGGGGTTAAAAATCCGAACGAAATCTTATCTTATCTTATCCTGAGTAATGGAATCATTTGGACTTTCCTCATTTATATTAATCCCTATGCTGTCCAGCTCCCACAAATTAGACTGGTTCAACATCATCCTCGATAGAAGAATACTTGTACTGGGTTGACCTTTTATGACTAAGACACCGTGACTATATTTACTACTTATATTCAAATACATATCGACACATTAAACACCTATTAGGCACTATAGCTTCGGAAGATTAAAATATTTTCCACAGTCACATTGACTTTTTTGGGTTATCCCAGGTTCTCTACACATATACTGCTATGTATGGTAATCTATGTAACTGTATTTGTGGATACCTGAATAAACTTACTTACTTATTCTAAGATTAATATATTCCGTTTAATAAATAACAAAAAAGGCACAATACCGTGACTGGAACGATACACAAATAACCCGCACATAAAAGAGAGAAGCTTACGACGACGTTTCGGTCCGACTTGTACCATTTACAAAGTCACACAGTGTGACTTGGTAAATGGTCCAAGTCGGACCGAAACGTCGTCGTAAGCTTCTCTCTTTTATGTGCGGGTTATTTGTGTATTATTCCGTTTAATATAAATTGCATTTTCTGTGACTTTAAAACACGTGAGAGAAAATGGATAAACCATATTACCAGCAGTAACTAAAGAAGATGAATAAGATGAACAAGTATATACACACTGAGAGACATACACCTCTCAGTGTATACACACTGAGAGATCTTAACCTCTCCTCATAAGACATACTTCTTAACTCTGGGACTAGTCTTGTTGCAAACCTTTGCACTTTCTCTAGTTTCTTTACATGCTTGGCTAGGTGTGGGTTCCAAACTGGTGCTGCATACTCCAATATGGGCCTAACGTACACGGTGTACAGGGTCCTGAACGATTCCTTATTAAGATGTCGGAATGCTGTTCTGAGGTTTGCCAGGCGCCCATATGCTGCAGCAGTTATTTGATTTTTGTGCGCTTCAGGAGATGTGCCCGGTGTTATACTCACCCCAAGATCTTTTTCCTTGAGTGATGTTTGTAGTCTCTGGCCCCCTAGACTGTACTCCGTCTGCGGTCTTCTTTACCCTTCCCCAATCCTCATGACTTTGCACTTGGTGGGATTGAACTCCAGGAGCCAGTTGCTGGACCAGGTCTGCAGCCTGTCCAGATTGAACATTAAAATGGTATAAAATACCGTCTCACCTCCTGGCGCTATATAAGGTTCCATCCTGTCACTTCAACTCCATATTGTTTCAGACTATGGAACAATGCTCTTCTCCAGACTGAGGGACTGACCACCTCAAAACTTTAAGGGTGATGGACTGATTACATCGTGTTCAAATCCCTTCTGCTTCTATCAACTTTTCTGTATTCGACTGAAGAAGCCTACTGTGTAGGCGATACGTTTCGAAATAAAGATACCTAACTGTTGCATATGTGTCTTACCTAACAGCCTGTCCAGATCCCTTTGTATTTCTGCCTGGTCTTCGATCGAATGAATTCTTCTCATCAACTTCACGTCATCTGCAAACAGGGACACCTGTTTGCAGATGACGTGTACATTAGGCCCATATTGGAGTATGCAGTACCAGTTTGGAACCCACACCTAGCCAAGCATGTAAAGAAACTAGAGAAAGTGCAAAGGTTTGCAACAAGACTAGTCCCAGAGTTAAGAGGTATGTCCTATGAGGAGAGGTTAAGGGAAATCAACCTGACGACACTGGAGGATAGGAGAGATAGGGGGGACATGATAACGACTTACAATATACTGAGAGGAATTGACAAGGTGGACAAAGACAGGATGTTCCAGAGGCTGGACACAGCAACACGGGGACACAGTTGGAAGCTGAAGACACAGATGAATCAAAGGGATGTTAGGAAGTATTTCTTCAGCCACAGAGTAGTCAGGAAGTGGAATAGTTTAGAAAGCGATGTAGTGGAGGCAGGATCCATACATAGCTTTAAGCAGAGGTACGATAAAGCTCATGGTTCAGGGAGAGTGACCTAGTAGCGACCAGTGAAGAGGCGGGGCAAGGAGCTTGGACTCGACCCCTGCAACCTCAATTAGGTGAGTACAACTAGGTGAGTACCTCTCACTGTCATGGCCGGAAGTGCCAGATGCAGTTTAGTGGGGATAAACCTGAAGAAAATTTTTAATTTCCAATGTTTTATAAAACTAGATTGGAGATTGTTTCTCACAGTCTCCTCTGTGAGATTGTCTCTCACAGTCTCCTCTGTGAGATTGTTTCTCACAGTCTCCTCTGTGAGATTGTCTCTCACAGTCTCCTCTGTGAGATTGTCTCTCACAGTCTCCTCTGTGAGATTGTTTCTCACAGTCTCCTCTGTGAGATTGTCTCTCACAGTCTCCTCTGTGAGATTGTTTCTCACAGTCTCATCTGTGAGATTGGAATTCAGAGGTAATAATCTTTCGAAATGTCTTATCTGGCCCCTTGTGGGATGCCGACTGTGGCAGTTACTATTAACACAGGTCCCCCAGGCCTCCAAACATCATTATAATCAATATACTCCTACTCTCAATATCTGTAATCATCTCAAATGTTAAGTTAATCATTCCACTGTCTCCACTTTATATTAATAATCAAAAACTGTAATTCTTCTCTACCAAATTTATTAAAGCTACATAGCATTAACTAATAAAATATTAAATTTTCTTATATTCATTGTAACTCACCTAATGACCATATGTACAATTTTGCACTGTTATTGCCTAATTAAGTTTGCCCGAAATGCTCCCGTAGCTCGATCACTGACGCACTCCGCTCACACACTCAGGTCTGGGATTCGAATCTCTTCCTTTACGGCTGGAAAATATTAGGGACGTGTTTCCATAAGATACCTGCTGTCCCTGACCCTGTTCACCCATCAGTTTAAAATGGATACCTGGGTGTTAGTGGACTGGTGTGGGTCGCATCCTGGGACAAAACTTACCTAATTTGCGGGAAATGCTCAGCATAACAAGGGGCTTTCCATATAGTAGTATGTCACTGATGTCAGCCATGGACTGTATACCTTGTACATGTACTTGTAAATAAAGATATTGTTATTATTTTTATAAGGGGCTTTTGGCATGTACACCCAAATGTTATACTCATTTGTACAAACTTGGGATGTGAAGAATATGCGAACTACAAATCTCCTAATTCTAACCAGGCAATCTAGACTTCAATGGCCTCTCACATCTAGATATCATGTGCACAGGACTGATTCCTGGGAATGTTCTATTGGTATTAGTATCCCCAGCCTGCACCCTGAGGGTCACTGAATTCAATGGATATTCTGTATATAATATTTATACAGTCAGTGGGACACTAAGATACAGCTGAAGATACAGCTGTTCATAGTCGAGGAAAGCTATCATCACAATCTCAGAAGCTAAGAATGGAGAGAACACTAGACACGTGTTCACAGCATAAATAAAGGAGATATAACAAAGGTTCTAAGAATATCCTTCAGGAAAGAACTCAATGGGTTCAAATTTGATAAGTTTAGATTTAGAAAGGATTTAAGCAAGTACTGGTTTAGAAATAGAGTAGTCGATAGTGGAGCAGTCTGCTTAGTAGAGTTATTAAAGTTAAATCCTGGTTTAGCTTCAAATATAGGTTAGATAAATACATGAGTGAGAGAGGTTGAATTTAAATGGGACTTGTACATAACTTAGTCAAGTTATCAAAGCTTATTCTTTGGGTAACGTTGAAAATGGGTTGGTCAGTGGTCAGTCGTCACGTGAGGTCACAGACCCTGAGCTGCTTTGGGGATTAGCGTGGACGGTTACAAAGCATGGCTTGCTTCTGCAGTGTTTTAAAAATTGAGGTTGGAGAGTTGAAGGAGGAGGTCTTGCTTCTCCAGGAGGAGATTAGGAGGCTGAAGGTCCACCTCAATGGGTCTGGGAGAGTTGTGAGGTGGCTGGAGTTGTGGGGAATGAGGCTTCTAGCAGTGAGGTGCAGTCTGTCTCTCGCTGTGAGGAGGCTGTAGTTGGGGAGGTAGCAACGGCTACCAGCAGTGAGGTGCAGTCCAGCACCTGCTACAAGTGGCGAGTGGTTCACAGTAATGGGAGGCGCATCAGAGTAAGGAAAGTTAAGAGTGAAGATCTGAAGGTAGGAAATCGCTTCTCTGTTCTTCAGGATGAATGTACTTCAGTGGGCCAGTGAAGGTAAGGGTACTACTGCCCCTGCTAATGGAGGTAAGCGCATTCCTTGTGGTTGGTGACTCTCAGGTAAGATATATTGACCGTGCTTTTTGTAATAGGGAAAAAGAAGATGAGAGATAGAGTGTGCTTCCCTGGAGCTGGTGTTGGGGACATTGTCAACAGGCTGGATAATATCATGTCAGGTAATGGTAACAAGCCCATTATCTGTCTCAGTGCTGGTGGAAATGATATTGGGAAGGGTAGGAGAGAAGAGCTGCTAGATAAGTACAGGTCAGCTATAGATTTCATTAAGTCTAAGGGAGGGATCCCAATCATATGTAGCATCTTGCCTAGAAGGGGAGTAGGAAATGAATGGTTGTCTAGGGCAATTGGTGTAAATTGCTGGCTAGACAGATACTGCAAGGAACTTGCAATCCCATTCATTGACAACTGGAACAACTTTTATGGCAAACATGATATGTATGCAAGGGATGGGGTACATCTCTCTGGGGCTGGGGTGGTAGCACTTGCAGACTCGATTGAGAAGGCCATTGGTGAAATGCCTGTGATTTTAAACTGATGGAAGATAAAGGTATGGGTGTGTGTGGGAAACAAGCAGGTTGCAACACTTGGGTTGGAAACAGTAAATGTATAAAAGGCATTCAGCATGAAGTTATAAATAAAGACAATAGATCAGGTCAACAAACAAAGGGGGACAGCAGAGGGCAGCAAGGGACTAGCTCCCTTATGGTTTACTATACTAATAGCAGGAGTGTAAGAAATAAGATAGATGAGCTAAGATTAATTGCAAGTGCAGGAAACATAGATATTATTGCTATAACAGAGACCCGGCTCAATCTGAAAGATAGAGAGATGCCCTCTGAATGTCACATACAAGGCTATAAATTATTCCACACTGACAGGGTCAACAGGAAAGGTGGTGGAGTAGCGATGTATGTCAGAGACAATTTAAATTGTTGTGTTAGACAAGATATTAAATTAGAAGCGTCAGCCACTGAATCTGTTTGGTTACAGCTTCTCGAGGGCCGAGAAAAACTAATTTTGGGTGTGATTTACAGGGCCCCAAGTCTTGATAGGGAGTGCAGTAAACTTCTATGGGACGAAATTCGTAAGGCATCTACATACGAAAATGTTGTGCTAATGGGAGATTTCAACTATAGACAGATTGACTGGAGCAATTTGACAGGAAATTTAGAGTCAGGTGACTTTCTTGATACGATCCAGGATTGTTTTTTAAAACAGTTTGTGACAGAGCCAACTAGGGGAAATAACCTCCTTGACTTGGTTCTTGCCAGTAGGGAAACACTAATTAATAATCTTGAGGTTAATGATGAGCTTGGGGAAAGTGATCACAAATCACTCAGTTTTAATATATCATGGAATTCCCCTAATAATGGCAATCAAGTCTCCGTCCCTGACTTTCGCTTGGCTGATTTCATAGGACTGAAAAATTACTTAGGTGGGCTGAACTGGAATGACCTGACTAAGGATCAGGTAGGTGGTGATGGTTGCCGATATGATGCTTTCCAGGGCATAGTTCTAGCTGCTCAGTCAAATTATGTTCCAAATAGGGAAATCAGATCAAACAAAAATGATCCTAAATGGATGAACAATAGATTAAAATATCTGATTGGTCAAAAGAGAGGCATATATAGGCAAATCAAAATAGGAGGGGGCAATTAAGAAATCGATATATTCAGTTAAAGAGAGAAATAAAAAAGGGAATTAGAAAAGCAAAAAGAGATTATGAGGTTAAAGTTGCAAGAGAATCGAAGACTAACCCAAAAGGATTCTTTCAGGTATACAGAATTAAGATCAGGGACAAGTTAGGCCCACTCAAAAGTTCTTCGGGTCAGCTCACTGACAGTGATAAGGAAATGTGTAGAATTTTTAACACATACTTCCTCTCAGTTTTTACACAGGAGGATACCAGCGATATTCCAGTAATGATAAATTATGTAGAACAGGACGATAATAAACTGTGCACTATTAGGGTCACAAGTGACATGGTCCTTAGGCAAATAGATAAATTAAAACCTAACAAATCCCCAGGCCCTGATGAACTGTATGCAAGGGTTCTAAAGGAATGTAAAGAGGAGCTTAGCACACCTTTGGCTAATCTTTTCAACATATCACTACAAACTGGCATGGTGCCAGATAAGTGGAAAATGGCAAATGTGATACCTATTTTCAAAACAGGTGACAGGTCCTTAGCTTCGAACTATAGACCAATAAGCCTAACCTCCATAGTGGGAAAATTTTTGGAATCGATAATTGCCGAGGCAGTTCGTAGCCACCTTGAAAAGCACAAATTAATCAACGAATCTCAGCATGGTTTTACAAAGGGGCGTTTCTGCCTTACGAATTTATTTAACTTTTTCACTAAGGTATTTGAGGAGGTAGATCATGGTAATGATATGATATTGTGTATATGGACTTCAGTAAGGCTTTTGACAGGGTCCCACATCAGAGACTATTGAGGAAAATTAAAGCACATGGAATAGGAGGAGAAATTTTTTCCTGGATAGAGGCATGGTTGACAAATAGGCAGCAGAGAGTTTGCATAAATGGGGAGAAATCAGAGTGGGGAAGCGTCACGAGCGGTGTTCCACAGGGGTCAGTGTTGGGCCCCCTGCTGTTCACAATCTACATAAACGACATAGATGAGGGCATAAAGAGCGACATCGGCCAGTTTGCCGATGACTCCAAAATAGGCCGTCGAATTCATTCTGACGAGGACATTCGAGCACTCTAGGAAGATTTGAATAGACTGATGCAGTGGTCGGAGAAGTGGCAGATGCATTAATATAAAAAAATGAAAAATTTTAAATGTTACAGGAAATAACCATCCCACTATAAAAAAAAGTAGACTTAATTTTAGGATTGCGAAAAAGATTTGGGGTTTGGTTAGCAGTAATCTGAAACCAAGAAAAACAGTGCATAAGTTTTTCTAAATAAAGCAATAAAATCCTTGGCTTCAATCAAGAAGCTAAATAATAGAGCCCTCAGGGTTTTTTTTTTAACTCTATACACCCTTTTGGTTGGGCCCTCATTTAGATTTGCTGCACAGTTTTGGTCACCGTTTTTACAGAATGGATAAAAATTTTCTCTGGAAATTAAAAAGGGAGGATGACAAGTTAAACCCCATTTTTTCAAAAAAACCCTTCCTATGAGGATAGAAAAGGGCCCCTAAAAACTGCACTCTCTAAAAAGGGCGTAGAATTAGGGGGGAAGGATTAGGGTATAAAGGGAAGACAGGAATAAAAAAGGGGGAGTAAATAGTGTGCTAAAAAAATTCAGATTCGGGAAAGGTTTTATGGAAAGTATGGTTTGGGGAATAGAGTTGTGGATGAGTGGAACAAACCCCCGAACAGTTATAGAGGCCAGAACGTTGTGTAGTTTTAAAAAAAAGGTTGGCTAAATACATGAGTGGTGTGGGGGGTTTGTGGTTGACCTGATAGTTTGGCTACCGGGTCGGTTCCCGTGTTCCCCTTAAAGGAAATGTGACTGACCTGACCAACGGGAAAACAGTCACAAAAACCCCAAGGAAAGCGGAAACCAAGCCTGTGACATATATGCATTGGTTTTCTGGCATGGGGGAAATCTGGAAAAACGATGGAATGCAACTAGACCACCCAGAAAATGCCATCCCCTTGACAACAGGGGAAAAGCAAACTCCCCTTTCCGTAAGCTTTTTCACCCTGAAAAATTTTTACCTCTTCAGTACAGGGGGAAGACTGGTATAACTTAAATTGCCAGGGATCCATCTAAAGGGGACAAAAGATACAAAAGTTCCAGGCCATGGGAAAAACCCGGGTAGCACAGCCACTCAAGAGGGAGAGGTTTTTTAGTGCCAGGAAGGAAAAAAACTGGCAGGAAATGGCAGAAATCGTACACCAAATCCAGTCATTCCTGGAGTGGAACCACAGTCGATGGCCTCCACTCCAAACCAACAGATACAGATACTAATACCGGAAAAAAAATCCCCCCCCCAGTACCAACAATACCACCAGTCCGATAACATTCTTCTTTGCAAATATACAGGGTCTAAAGCCAGCAACAAACAACAAAATACCTTTCATTCCGTGGACTGCTTGCAGAGGCAAAGGCAATGTTCGCGGCTTTCACTGAGACCCACATAAAGGATCACTTGGACAACGAAATATGGATCCCAGGTTACAACCTATACAGATGTGACAGAGTGAACAGGCAAAAGGGGGGGGGGGGGGTTGGCCTGTACATTGCAGAGTCACTTGTTTGCACAGAACTGCTTAATGCCTCAAATGACGTAGTGGAAGTTTTAGCAGTAAAGGTCGAGAAACCAAAACCTAGTCATTGTGGTAGTCTACAAGCCTCCGGATGCAACATCCCAGCAATTCCAGGAAACAGCTGTTAAAAATTGACCAATGCCTGGAAAATCTTCCAGCTCCTGCACCCAACATCTTGCTCCTGGGGGATTTCAACTTAAGGCACCTAAAATGGAGGAATATAGCAAATAATATTGTTGCAGTAATAACACCAGGAGGCAGCTCTGATGAAAACTCACACTCACACGAGCTTTTAAATCTCTGCACAAAATTCAATTTAAACCAGCAAATAATAGAGCCTACTAGACTGGAGAATACACTAGACCTCATCTTCACTAACAATGATGATCTGATAAGAAATGTCACCATATCAAAAACAATATACTCAGATCACAACATAATTGAGGTTCAGACATGTATGCGTGGAGCCCCAGACCGACAAAATGAGACTAGTCACGAGGGAGCATTCACCAAATTCAACTTCAATAACAAAAACATAAAGTGGGACCAAGTAAACCAAGTCCTAACCGATATAAGTTGGGAAGATATACTAAGCAACACAGACCCAAAACTTATGCCTAGAACAGATTAACTCGGTGGCACTCGATGTATGCACAAGGCCCTTTTTCCTCTAAGAAAAAGGAGGAGTAGATTTAAATAGAAAGAGACAGGCGCTCCCTTTACAGGCGATGGAAAAGAATAACAGAGCGGGTTAAAAAGAGGTCAATATATCTGAAATGCGCAGGGAGACACTGGTCAAGAAATAGCAAGCATCGAACTTAAGCTAAAAAAAATCCTTTGGAGTCAGGAATCGGGGGAAGAACTAAAAGCCAAAAAAATGAAATCGAAAAAAAACCCAAAGTTTTTTCTTCCCCTATCCCAAATTTAAAAAATCGAAAAACAACGACCATTTTTGGGGGCCCAAAATTTAAAACAAGAGGGGTCCTACAGTGACAGAAAGGGAAATGGTGAGCTACTCAAGTCCCAATTTGACTTTTTTTTTTGCAAGCCGTTTAACCCGGGGACTGAGAGTCGAAGATAAAAATAAAATTTTTTTGGGGAGAGCCAAAAAATTTGATTAAACAACCCTTTCCCCGATGTTACCTGACCCCAAATGACTTCAAAAAAGGCGATAAAGGACATGCCCATGCACTCTGCCCCGGGGCCAGACTAAATGGAATCTGTTTTCATAAAGAACTGCAAAAAAGCCCCTGTCACGACCCTTTTTCCATTTTTGGAAGGGAGATGGAAAAGGGGGTCGTCCCCCCCAAAGGTTCTAAAAAAAAACAGCCCTAGCCCCTCCAAAAATGGGGGGCATTTTAAAGAAACAGCAAAAAAAACACAGCCCAAATTAGCACTAACATCCCATTTTATAAAAATTTTAAAAGGGTTTTTAAGAAGAAAGATCCCACCCTTTAAAACCCCCAAATCAGTTACAAAACCCCAAGGGCAACAGGGGTTTGGGAAACAGGTCGCCCTGTCGTCTAACAACTGGATCATACGAAAAGGGGCCCAAAATGCACTAGAAGACAAAAAAGAAGGCAGATGAAATTATATTAAGACTTTGCAAAAGCCTTCGACAAGTGTGACCATGGCTTTAAAAATGGGCGCACAAAATGCGCACAAAAGGAAAAAAAAGGAAAAAGTCGGTCGAGGGATCTAAAATTTTCCCTCCAAACAGAACAAAAGAGAGTTGTCGTCAAAAGAGTAAATTTCCAAAGGGGAAAAAGTTACGGTAAAAAGCTCTTTTCCCAAAAAGGCACATTTCTAGCTCCCATCTTGTTCCTCACCTTTTATACAAATAGAAAAAAGGTTTTGTCAGCCACAGCACCGTTTTTTCCCTTTGCAGTTTGACCCCCAAATTTGCTTTGACGTGTCTTCCATTGCAGACACTGAAAAGGCTCCAGGGGGGGACACAACCAAATCTTTCAGTGGGGGGGCAAAAAAACCAATTATAAAGTTCAACGATGAAAAAATTTTCAATTACTCAGTTTAGGGTAAACATGAAAAAATTTTAAAATCTTAAATCAGAGTAAAAAAACAAATTCTGGCCACAAAATAGAGCGAAACCCCAAACTTTCAAAGACCTGGGAGTGATTATTGGGGATTCCCCTTAAAGGGGACCAAAAAAATTTATAAATCGCTTTCTGCTAAAAAAATGACAGGATGGATAATGAGAACCTTCAAAAAAGAGGGAGGCCAAACCCATGTGACACTCTTCAGGTCACTTGTTTTATTAGGCTGGAAAATTTTTTTTCCTTTCACTCTAAAAGCCCTTTTAAGGCAGGTGAAATTGCCCGACCCCAGAAAATGTTCAGGGGAAATTTCAAAGGCGCGCCTTTAAAGGGAGATAAAACACCTCAATTATTGGGAGCGCTTGAGGGGTTCCCGAAAAATGATTCCCTGGGGAAAAGAAAGGAAAGGGGGGAAAATACATGATTATAATTTCTACCTGGAAAAAACCCCAGAGGGACTAGTACCCAAAATTTCCCCACGAAAATCCCCTCACTTCGGGAAAAAAAAAGACTTGGAAAACGAATTTCACCATCCCCCCCAAAGAAAGCAGGGGTTTTCACTTGGGCCCTTAAGAGGGCCATTACAATAAGTGTAGGGGCCCGAGGGCTGTTTTTAAATGCCTCCCCGCACACATAAGGGGGGGTTACCAAAAAGACCCCCGGGGAGTCTTCAAGCTGGCACTGGGGCAACCCTAAAATCAGTTTCCGGTCAGCCGGGCTGTTTGGGTGTTCGTTGGTTTTCGTGCAGCCAGCAGCAAAGCCCGGTTGATCAGGGGCCCTTTATCCACCAGGGGGGCCTGGTAAAAAAAACCGGGCCGCGGGGGGCGTTTTTACCCCCCCAAAATCTTACCCGGTAAACTTTCCCGACTATTTGGGTTTCATTGGCTTAAGCCGGTAGGAGAGTTGGACCTGCTCCATGGGCCAGTAGGCCTTCGCAGTGTTCCTTTGTTTTTTAAGTTTTTAGTTCTTAAAGGGGGTTTTGGGGTTTTAGAAGAACTTGCCAGTATGGGCCGTAGGCCCGTGCAAATGTTTCCTCCTTATTTATGCTCTTTATGGTTATCAAAAAACCCCCTTAATAGAAGGCTAAAAAGAACCCAAAAAAATTTTTTTTTTTTCTTTAAATGTTTTTTATTAGGTTTTTACCAGGTCTTTTAAAAACGAGTTTACAAAACCATAAAAAAAATCATCCATACTAATTTCCACAAGTCAGCATACTCTTGCCTCTTAACACAGTCTTTACTAATCTCTCAGCTCACTCTAAATCTAATAACATACACGTTTTTTAAAAAAAATAAACATATCACAGACACATTATTTTATTTCACATACAAAATAGTGCAAAATCTAAGCCCCCAGGGTGCAAATATTCTTTTATATATACCAATACATGTATATATATATATATATTATATATATATATATATATTATATTTTATATATATATATTATATTATATTTATATATAATTATATATATATATATATAGTATTATTTGATATGGTAAACCACACAGAAAAGACTTAAGATGCAGAAAGTGGACTTTGTGGGTAGAGAAGTGTGAAATGGTCCTGGTTGAAGGTGTTGGCTGTGTTTATGGTTGTATAAGAGGATGGTTGAGGGTTTATGGTACGGGGGTTTGATGGTACGGGGGTTGATGGTTTCGGGGGTTTGATGGTACGGGGGTTGATGGTACGGGGTTGATGGTCGAGGGTTGATGGTACGGGGGTTGATGGTACGGGGGTTGATGGTACGAGGGTTGATGGTACGGGGGTTGATGGTACGGGGGTTGATGGTACGGGGGTTGATGGTACGGGGGTTGATGGTACGAGGGTTGATGGTACGGGGGTTGATGGTACGGGGGTGATGGTTGAGGGTTGATGGTTGAGGGGTTGATGGTACGGGGGTTGATGGTACGGGGTTGATGGTTGAGGGTTGATGGTACGGGGGTTGATGGTACGGGGGTTGATGGTACGGGGGTTGGTTATGGTACGGGGGTTGATGGTACGGGGGTTGATGGTACGGGGGTTGATGGTACGGGGGTTTGGGGGGGTTGATGGTACGGGGGTTGATGGGTACGGGGGTTGATGGTACAGGGGGTTGATGGTACGGGGGTTGATGGTTTCGGGTTTTGGGTTGATGGTACGGGGGTTGATGGTACGAGGGTTGATGGTACGGGGGTTGATGGTACGGGGGTTGATGGTGAGGGTTGATGGTACGGGGGTTGATGGTACGGGGGTTGTGGTTGAGGGTTGATGGTACGGGGGTTGATGGTTACGGGGGTTGATGGTACGGGGGTTGATGGTACGGGGGTTTATGGTACGGGGGTTGATGGTACGGGGGTTGATGGTCGGGGGTTGTGGTACGGGGGTTGATGGTACGGGGGGGTTTAATGGTACGAGGGTTGATGGTACGGGGGTTGATGGTACGGGGGGGTTGATGGTTTGAGGGTTTTGGTACGGGGGTTGATGGTACGGGGGTTGATGGTTGAGGGTTGATGGTACGGGGGTTGATTGGTACGGGGGTTGATGGTACGGGGGTTGTGGTACGGGGGTTGATGGTACGGGGGTTGATGGTACGGGGGGTTGATGGTTACGGGGGGTTTATGGTCGGGGGGTTGATGGTACGGGGGGGTTGTGGTACGGGGGTTGATGGTACGGGGGGTTGATTGGTACGAGGGTTGATGGTCGGGGGTTGATGGTTCGGGGGTTGATGGTTGAGGGTTGATGGTGGGGGTTGATGGTTGAGGGTTGATGGTACGGGGGTTGATGGTACGGGGGGTTTATGGTACGGGGGTTGATGGTACGGGGGTTTATGGTACGGGGGTTGATGGTACGGGGGTTGATGGTACGGGGGTTGATGGTACGGGGGTTGATGGTACGAGGGTTGATTTGGGACGGGGGTTGATGGTACGGGGGTTGATGGTTGAGGGTTGATGGGACGGGGGTTGATGGTACGGGGGTTGATGGTTTGAGGGTTGATGGTTTCGGGGGTTGATGGTACGGGGGTTGATGGTACGGGGGTTGATGGTACGGGGGTTGATGGTACGGGGGTTGATGGTACGGGGGTTGATGGTACGGGGGGTTGATGGTACGGGGGTTGATGGTACGGGGTTGAGGTACGGGGGTTGATGGTACGGGGGTTGATGGGGGGGGAAAGGGGGGTTGATGGTACGGGGTTTATGGTACGGGGGTTGATGGTACGGGGGTTGATGGTACGAGGGTTGATGGTACGGGGGTTGTGGTACGGGGGTTGATGGTTGAGGGTTGATGGTACGGGGGTTGATGGTAGGGGGTTGATGGTTGGGGTTGATGGTACGGGGGTTGATGGTACGGGGGTTGATGGTACGGGGGTTGATGGTACGGGGGTTGATGGTACGGGGGTTGATGGTACGGGGGTTGATGGTACGGGGGTTGATGGTCGGGGGGTTGATGGTTTCGAGGGTTGTTTGGTACGGGGGTTGATGGTACGGGGGTTGATGGTTGGGGTTGATGGTACGGGGGTTGATGGTACGGGGGTGATGGTTTGAGGGTTGATGGTACGGGGGTTGATGGTACGGGGGTTGATGGTACGGGGGTTGATGGTCGGGGTTGATGGTACGGGGGGTTGCAGATACTTTGAGAGTTTTAATACAACTGTGTCATTTAACTTGTGCTATAAAAACTTTTTTTTTAATTCAGAAGAGTGGGTGAAAAAATTATGAGTGAGAGTGGACGAAGAAGGAAGACAGAGAAGGAAGACAGAAACCGTAGAGGATGAAGAAAACAGCAACGAGGTTTTGAATATTATGTAGAGAAAATGGGAAGATAATATTACGAACTAGTGAATACTTCATTGAAAGATAAAGAAGGTGTGGTTGATGTTGTTAGATCATTAATAAGGAACCTGACAAGAATGGCTGATCAGTACAAAAGATGTTGAATCAACAGAGAAATGGACAGGAGGCTCGAACTGTGGTCACAAAATTGAGAGGTCCAATGCTCTACTACTTCGGCTATGGGTAGATCGTTGGACCTGTCAATTTCAGAACCATGGTTCGACCCTCCCGTTCATCTTTCTTTTTATTTATTTGACAGTTGTTTATTACATCTTAATCTGAGTTTATAGACGATGTAAGGGAACGTTGAAGCCTTAGATGAAGGGAGGATGTGAAGGTTTTACCAAGCTGGTGGCTTGAGCATCCAACAGGCATGTATCGACAGTCTTGCTTGTTAGATCTGACGAGCTGTTGGAGTGTGATCATAGAAACAGTCATGAAGGGATCCAGGAACAAACTATTTAGTTTCAGTCGAGTCTTCAAAACTGACAGCAGTTCCTTCCACTTAAGAGTGAGGGAGAATAAGTGTCTCTGGGTCTATTATTGGTTCTTCCTTCCAGTTAAATAACGTCAGTAAACATGGTATGGATATTTTCAGTTGCTTTAAGTCCTGTTATCCAGCTCCTCAGTTTAATTCATAAGGCTGGATTAATTACATTTTGCATTATCGTTCTATCTGCGTGAAGTTCAGAAGGATTTTTCAATGGCTTAAAAAACCCAGGTGCTGAGGCCATTTACATATACAAGGAAACTTACATAAGTAAAAATCACTTCTTGGTCCCTCAAACAGGATTTATTTCTCTCTATCACATACATTTTTTTTCGTTATGTTAAAACTGAATTTGCAGATAATTTTTTTTCAACAAGTCGGCCGTCTCCCACCGAGGAAGGGGGACCCAAAAAGAAAGAAAATTCCCAAAAAGAAAATACTTTCATCATTCAACACTTTCACCTCACTCACACATAATCACTGTTTTTGCAGAGGTGCTCAGAATACAACAGTTTAGAAGCATATACGTATAAAGATACACAATATATCCCTCCAAACTGCCAATATCCCAAACCCCTCCTTTAGAGTGCAGGCATTGTACTTCCCATTTCCAGGACTCAAGTCCGGCTATATAAAATAACCGGTTTCCCTGAATCCCTTCACTAAATATTACCCTGCTCACACTCCAACAGCTCGTCAGGTCCCAAATACCATTCGTCTCCATTCACTCCTATCTAACACGCTCACGCGCGCTTGCTGGAAGTCCAAACCCCCCGCCCACAATACCTCCTTTACCCCCTCTTTCCAACCCTTTCGAGGACGACCCCTACCCCTCCTTCCTTCCCATACAGATTTATACACTCTCCATGTCATTCTACTTTGATCCATTCTCTCTAAATGACCAAACCACCTCAACAACCCCTCTTCAGTCCTCTGACTAATACTTTTATTAACTCCACACCTTCTCCTGATTTCCACACTCAGAATTTTCTGCACAATATTTACACCACACATTGCCCTTAGACAGGACATCTCCACTGCCTCCAACCGCCTCCTCGCTGCTGCATTTACCACCCAAGCTTCACACCCATATAAGAGTGTTGGTACTACTATACTTTCATACATTCCCTTCTTTGTCTCCATAGATAACATTTTTTGACTTCACTTATTTCTCAACGCACCACTCACCTTTTTTCCCTCATCAATTCTATAATTAACCTCATCCTTCATAAATCCATCCGCTGACACGTCAACTCCCAAATATCTGAAAACATTCACTTCTTCCATACTTCTCCTCCCCAATCTGATATCCAATTTTTCTTTATCTAAATCATTTGATACCCTCATCACCTTACTCTTTTCTATGTTCACTTTCAACTTTCTACCTTTACACACATTCCCAAACTCATCCACTAACCTTTGCAATTTTTCTTTAGAATCTCCCATAAGCACAGTATCATCAGCATAAAGTAACTGTGTCACTTCCCATTTTGTATTTAATTCCCCATAATTTAATCCCACCCCTCTCCCGAACACCCTAGCATTTACTTCTTTTACAAACTCATCTATAAATATATTAAACAACCATGGTGACATTACACATCCCTGTCTAAGACCTACTTTTACCGGGAAGTAGTCTCCCTCTCTTCTACACACCCTAACCTGAGCCTCACTATCCTCATAAAAACTCTTTACAGCATTTAGTACCTTACCACCTATTCCATATACTTGCAACATCTGCCACATTGCTCCCCTATCTACTCTATCATATGCCTTTTCTAAATCCATAAATGCAATAAAAACTTCCCTACCTTTATCTAAATACTGTTCACATATATGTTTCAATGTAAACACTTGATCTACACATCCCCTACCCACTCTGAAGCCTCCCTGCTCATCCACAATCCTACATTCTGTCTTATCTCTAATTCTTTCAATTATAACCTTACCGTGCACTTTTCCTGGTATACTCAGTAAATGTATTCCTCTATAATTTTTACAATCTCTTTTGTCCCCCTTCCCTTTATATAAAGGGACTATACATGCTCTCCGCCAATCCCTAGGTACCTTCCCCTCTTTCATGCATTTATTAAACAAAAGTTGGTTTAGAAAGACACGTAAGCAAACACTATAACATATTTATTAGAAAACGTTTCGGTCCTGGGACCTTGATCACTTCTAACATACAGAGGTAGAAAGACATTATATATATAGGCGGAGAGTGAGATGTGACGCACGTGACCTGAGGAATGTCATAAGAACATAAGAATGGAGGAACACTGTAGAAGGCCTACTGGCCCATGCGAGGCAGGTCCTTATCAAAACAGCCTCTGTCTATGATGAGGACGGGTAGACGATGAAATCATGTGACTCCTGTGTTGTTGGGTTGGTGCTGCTTAAGTATCATGTATGCCAATGTTTTTGAAATTTTGTAGTTTCCAGTGTTGCGTTCTATAGTGTCGGTGACGGTGATTAGTGAGGCTTCTAGGCACCGTCGGCGTCTGAGGTCTGGTTCGGTGAGAACGAGTTGTGCCTCGTTCCAGTTCATCAAATGCCCCGTGGAGTCTCTGTGGAGGACACAGGCGTACCTTACATCGTCTCTGTTAGAGGCATTTCGATGCTCATTCAGGCGGACTGCAAGATCTCTGCCTGTCTCGCCTACATATTTCTTGGGACAGAACCCACAGGGGATAGTGTAGACGCCTGCTGTCGAAGTTAGAGGTGTGGGGCTGCGTTTAGTAGTGAGGTCTTTGATAGAGGATGTGTTTATGGCCTTCCTAAGACACACAAACCTGGCATCCCACTACGGCCTATCACTTCGGGCATAGGGAGTGCACCACACAGACTAGCCGGCCACCTTGCCAAATACCTTTCAGCGCTTCTGGGCACTATCAGTCAAGCCCACCTCAAACACTCAGGTGACCTTCTCTCCCGAATTTCCAACCTGAATGTCAAAAACAAAAGCATGGCTTCCTTCGATGTCACAGCCCTCTTTACCAACGTTCCTACTGACGCTGCAATCAACATTCTGAGACAGAGGCTCACTGAAAACCACGACCTCCCTTTACTCTTCTAGATTTCATCAATCTAGTGGAACTGTGTGTTAATTTCAACTTCTTCAAGTATCAGGACAACTGTTACAAACAATGCTTTGGGATGGCAATGGGCAGCCCGCTCAGTGCTGTGCTTGCCAACCTCTTCATGGAAAACTTGGAGACAGAGAAATTCAGCACCCTCATTCCCAACACCGTTACCTGGCTAAGATACGTTGATTTATATATTGGTTTTCTATCCGAGACGTCTCAATATCCAGGCCTTCTCAACAAGATCAATGCAGTTGAACCATCAATAAAGTTTACACTTGAACTCGAAAATGATGGCAAACTTCCTTTCCTCGACGTTCTACTGTGCAGATCTCCCGACAGTGACAAACTTCTCTTCAAAGTGTATAGAAAACCTACCAACAAGGACGATCTTATACACTTTTATTCACACCAAGATACCCGCACTAAGAGAGGAGTCCTCATTGGCTTCTTCTTGAGAGCTCTTCGCATCTCCAGCCCCTTTTTTTCTAGAAGAAGAATGCACTTACATAACACAAGCCTTTACACGTCTCCAGTTCCCATCTTTCTTCATCCGAGATTGCAGACTCAAGGCACAAGCTATCCTCAACAAACCGCCCATGGAACAGCCCCCTAAACAGTTCATAGTACTCCCATGTGGCGATGTTGCCACGAATACTCGCCGGGCACTTGCTATGAGTAACATCAACGTTTCCACCATAAACACATCCTCTATCAAAGACCTCACTACTAAACGCAGCCCCACACCTCTAACTTCGACAACAGGCGTCTACACTATCCCCTGTGGGTTCTGTCCCAAGAAATATATAGGCGAGACAGGCAGAGATCTTGCAGTCCGCCTGAATGAGCATCGAAATGCCTCTAACAGAGACGATGTAAGGTACGCCTGTGTTCCTCCACAGAGACTCCACGGGGCATTTGATGAACTGGAACGAGGCACAACTCGTTCTCACCGAACCAGACCTCAGACGCCGACGGTGCCTAGAAGCCTCACTAATCACCGTCACCGACACTATAGAACGCAACACTGGAAACTACAAAATTTCAAAAACATTGGCATACATGATACTTAAGCAGCACCAACCCAACAACACAGGAGTCACATGATTTCATCGTCTACCCGTCCTCATCATAGGCAGAGGCTGTTTTGATAAGGACCTGCCTCGCATGGGCCAGTAGGCCTTCTACAGTGTTCCTCCATTCTTATGTTCTTATGACATTCCTCAGGTCACGTGCGTCACATCTCACTCTCCGCCTATATATATAATGTCTTTCTACCTCTGTATGTTAGAAGTGATCAAGGTCCCAGGACCGAAACGTTTTCTAATAAATATGTTATAGTGTTTGCTTACGTGTCTTTCTAAACCAACTTGTCGGTATTTATTACCAAGGTTTATACCATTAAACAAAAGTACCAACCACTCCAACACTATATCCCCCCCCCCCTGCTTTTAACATTTCTGTTATGATCCCATCAGTTCCAGCTGCTTTACCTCCTTTCATTCTACATAATGCCTCACGTACCTCCCCCACACTTACATTCTGCTCTTCTTCACTCCTAAAAGATGGTATACCTCCCTGGCCAGTGCATGAAATTACTGCCTCTGTTTCTTCCTCAACATTTAAAAGTTCCTCAAAATATTCTCGCCATCTACCTAATACCTCCCTCTCCCCATCTACTAACTCCCCTACTCTGTTTTTAACTGACTAATCCATACTTTCCCTAGGCTTTCTTAACTTGTTTAACTCACTCCAAAATTTTTTCTTATTTTCATTAAAATTTCTTGACAGTGCCTCTCCCACTCTTTCATCTGCTCTCCTTTTGCACTCTCTCACCACCCTCTTCACCTTTCTTTTACTCTCCATATACTCTGCTCTTCTTATATCACTTCTGCTTCGTAAAAACCTCTCATAAGCTACCTTTTTCTCTTTTATCACACCCTTTACTTCATCATTCCACCAATCACTCGCAGATAGTATTTTAAAAAATATATTTCGACTCGTCAAAAATAACCCCCTTGTTTCTCAAGCCAAACTCGCCAATTTCATATATGTTTGTATGTATGTATATGCAGATCAACCACTGTGAAAGAATGGCGAAATTCCCAGCGCTCTCGTAACTTCTCACATTATCAAGAAACTAACATAGTTCCTTGATAATGTTGGAAAGTCACGAGAGAGTTGGGAATATCGCCATTCGTTCACAGTGTGGTTTGATCTGCAGATTGTAATATCACCTGTTTATATTGATTATATATATATATATTTATATATATATATAATATATATTATATTATATATTATATATATATATATATATATATATATAAATATATATATATATATATACAAACGTGTGCGTGTTTGTATTAATGCATCTCGGAATTTTGGTGGACTTCTCAGAGGTGTGCTAAACTATCGGGGATTTGATTCCCGGCTGTCCTGCCATATGCACCAAGAGTTCTGTATCTCTCAGTATATATACACTGTGAGGTGTCTTACTGTACACTGAGAGTTTCTTTTTATCTACACTAGCCTCAGTGACCCTCGCGTGGTTGACAGACTTCAAACCCAGAGCGGCAACTGTTATGGAACATTTAAAAGTCCCACAGCGTTGCCGTTGTCCATGTCAGTCCTGGAGTTGAAGCGTCGGTAGCCAAGGTTTTTCATGACACTGTGACACTGGTACTGAGTGGTGACCACGTCTTCGAAGTGCATGACCTTCATCCAGCGAGCGACTCGGGTCATGGGGTCATGACGTGTGCTCCAGGGTTCATCCTCGTCCGAGGTCAGGTGATCATCGAGGTAGTCCTGAACCTCGCGGTGGAAAGTAAGTCCAGCGAAGTGGAGGATCTCGCGGCTCTTCTCGTAAGGCTTCCTGGCCAGGTCTTCGTACCTCAGCAGCATCACCCGACCTGGAAAGTTCTCCTTCAGCACCAGATAGGTGTTAAAGTCCTCTTCCAGGTCAGAGCACAGGTACCCAGCATCACTGCAAGCACGAGTCTGACACCAGGTCACGCTGTTCTTCCTAGAGCTCATGACGGCTCTTGGATCACGCACGAGCCACACCAACCTCACACGCGGGTCCCTTAGCAAGGAGGCCAGGAGCTCAAGCCTGGCCCTCACCACCTTCATCACATGCACGGGGAAGAGAGAGCAGAGTCTAGCCAAAGTGTCAGGGTTGTAGCACTTGGAGCGAGGCATGGCACTGCACATGGACCACAGCCGAGTGTTGCGCACGAAGACTTCGTGGTTCGTGAAGGCGAACTCTAGGTATTCTTCTGCGCTGCTGTAGTCGCACTGCAGAAGGCCCTGCAGCACCTGCAGGATCTCACCCTGTTATGTGTAACAGGAAAACATTCAGTTAAGATTCAGTTCACAAACGAGTTATGAAACAGATTTGAAGACAAATTGATTAATGATTCTCAGTATACCTAGACAAAGGGTCGTCTCTGCCTTACGAATTTACTAACTTTTTTCATTGAGATATTTGAGGAGGTAGATCATGGTAATGAATATGATATTGTGATTGAGCTCCACATTGGAGGTTGTTGAGGAAAGTAGAAATTTTTTTTTCCAGTGTCGTCAGGTCGATTTCCCTTAATCTTTCTTCGTAGGACATTCCCCTTAGCTCTGGGCCTAGTCTTGTTGCATCACGCAGTTACTGTGTTACCTGGTTTGTGTTACCGTGGCTATGTTACCCGGGCTGTGTTACCATGGCTGTGTTACCTGAGCTGTGTTACCTTGGCTGTGTTACCTTGCTGGTATGAGTGGAGGAGAGCTGCTGGAGACCGTAGGACATGAGTGGTTCATAGTGGTAGTAGACTCCAGGGTGAGCTGCCAGGACCTCCGCTAGCAAGGTTGATCCACTCCTCCATGTGGACGACACCACCAGCCTCACCGGGGGTGTTGGAGGTACCTGGAAAGACGTTACACAACACTGTATGTTACAGTAACACTCATTACACACACACACACACACACACACACCTGTGTAGGTAGACTACACAGTTATGAGGAACTTCCTGCAGGAGGTTCAGTAGGACAGAGAATTGGCAGGAAAGTCAGTAAATGAAATGATGGAATACATAACAACAAAATGCAAGGAGGCAGAGGAAAGGTTTGTTCCCAAGGGCAATAGAAATAATGGGAAGACCAAAGCCTTGGTTTACCCGAAGGTGTAGGGAGGCAAAAACTAAGTGCAACAGAGACTGGAAAAGATACAGGAGGCAAATGACCCAGGAAAATAGAGAGACTAATTGAAGAGCCAGAAACGAGTATGCACAGATAAGGAGAGAGGCCCAGCGACAATACGAAAACGACATAGCATCGAAAGCCAAGTGTGACCCAAAACTGCTGTATAGCCACATTAGGAGGAAGACAACAGTCAAAGACCAGGTGATCAGGCTGAGGAAAGAAGGTGGAGAACTCACCAGAAGCGATCAAGAGGTATGTGAGGAGCTCAACAAGAGATTTAAGGAAGTATTTACAGTGGAGACAGGAAGGTCTCTGGGTGGACAGAACAGAGGGGGACACCTACAAGGAATATACCAACAAGTGTTAGATGACATACACACAACTGAGGAGGAGGTGAAGAAGCTGCTTAGGGACCTTGATACCCCAAAGGCAATAGGACCAGACAACATCTCCCCGTGGGTCCTTAGAGAGGGAGCAGAAGTGCTGTGTGTGCCACTAACCACAATCTTCAACACATCCCTTGAAACTGGACAACTACCTGAAGTATGGAAGACGGCAAATGTAGTACCCATATTTGTAAAAGGAGACAAAATCGGCACTAAACTATAGACCAGTGTCACTGATGTGCATAGTATGCAAAGTAATGGAGAAAAATATCAGGAGGAGAACGGTGAAGCACCTGGAACACAACAAGAGTATAAATGCCAACCAGCATGGATTTATGGAAGGCAATTCTTGTGTCACAAACCTACTGGACTTTTATGATAAAGTAACAGAAGTAAGACACGAGAGAGAGAGGGGTGGGTTGATTGCATCTTCTTGGACTGCAAGAAGGCCTTCGACACAGTTCCTCACAGGAGATTGGTGCAAAAGCTAGATGATCAGGCGCATATAACAGGAAGGGCACTGCAATGGATCAGAGAATACCTGACAGGGAGGCAACAACGAGTCATGGTACGTTATGAGGTATCACAGTGGGCACTTGTGACGAGCGGGGTCCCACAGGGGTCGGTCCTAGGACCAG
Source organism: Cherax quadricarinatus (assembly GCF_026875155.1). Classification (NCBI taxonomy): domain Eukaryota; kingdom Metazoa; phylum Arthropoda; class Malacostraca; order Decapoda; family Parastacidae; genus Cherax; species Cherax quadricarinatus. The sequence goes on along the minus strand of NC_069399.1, from coordinate 131,212,372 downwards.
TGCTATTTCTGGTATATGTGAATGACATGACGGAAGGGTTAGACTCAGAAGTGTCCCTATTCGCATATGATGTGAAGTTAATGAGGAGAATTAAATCAGATTAGCATCAGGTAGGACTTCAAAGAGACCTGGACAGACTGGACACCTGGTCCAGTAACTGGCTTCTCGAATTTAACCCCGCCAAATGCAAAGTCATGAAGATTGGGGAAGGGCACAGAAGACCGCAGACAGAGTGTAGGCTAGGTGGCCAAAGACTGCAAACCTTGCTTAAGGAGAAAGATCCTGGGGTGTGTATAACACCAAGCACTTCTCCGGAAGCACACATCAACCAGATAACTGCTGCAGCATATAGGCGCCTGGCAAATCGTTCAAGACACTGTACACCGTGTACATCAGGCCCATATTGGAGTATGCAGCACCTGTTTGGAACCCACACTTGATCAAGCACGTCAAGAAATTAGAGAAAGTGCAATGGTTTGCGACAAGGTTAGTTCCAGAGCTATGGGGAATGTCCTATGAAGAAAGGTTAAGGGAAATCGGGCTGACGACACTGGAGGACAGAAGGGTTAGGGGAGACATGATAACAACATACAAAATACTGCGTGAAATAGACAAGGTGGACAGAGACAGGATGTTCCAAAGAGGGGGCACAGAAACAAGGGGTCACAATTGGAAGCTGAAGACCCAGATGAGTCAAAGGGATATTAGGAAGTATTTCTACAGTCATAGAGTAGTCAGGAAATGGAATAGCCTAGCAAGTGAGGTAGTGGGGGCAGGAACCATACATAGCTTTAAGATGAGGTACGATAAAACTCATGGAGCAGGAAGAGAGAGGACCTAGTAGCACTCAGTGAAGAGGCGGGGTCAGGAGATGAGTCTCGACCCCTGCAACCACAATTAGGTGGGTACAGTTAGGTGAGTACACATATACACACACACTCATAGGCCACTTTATTAAGTATACCCTTCTGTTACTTGGTAGGGCTCACCTTCTAGCACTGGGTAGGTCCCACCTTCTAGCACTGGGTTGGGCCCACCCTCTAGTACTGGGCAAGGCCCACCTTCTAGTACTGGGCAGGGCCCACCTTCTAGTACTGGGTAGGTCCCACCTTCTAGTACTGGGTAGGGATCACCTTCTAGTACTGGGTAGGTCCCACCTTCTAGTACTGGGTAGGGCTCACCTTCTAGTACTGAGTAGGGCTCACCTTCTAGTACTGGGTAGGGCTCACCTTCTAGTACTGGGTAGGGATCACCTTCTAGTACTGGGTAGGTCCCACCTTCTAGTACTGGGTAGGGCCCACCTTCTAGTACTGGGTAGGGCTCACCTTCTAGTACTGGGTAGGTCCCACCTTCTAGTACTGGGTAGGTCCCACCTTCTAGTACTGGGTAGGTCCCACCTTCTAGTACTGGGTAGGGCCCGCCTTCTAGTACTGGGTAGGTGACATCCTCTTCCGCCAGAAATATTTGAATTCTTTGTAGCACTGATTGAACAAAGTGCTGGAAATGCTCCTTAGAGATCCTGTTCCATGTTGACATGATAGCATCACGCAGTTGCTGCAGATTTATTAGATGCACATTCATGCTGTAAATTTCCAGTTCCACCACATCCCAAAGATATACATCAAATTCTGACCCTAACATCTACATGTCACAGCAAAAATCGCAATTCGTCAGGCGAGGCGATGTTTTCCAATCTAAAACTGTCCAGTTTTTGTGAGCCTGTGCCCACTGTAGCCTCACTTCCATGTTCTTAGTTGACAGGAGTGGAACACGGTGCTGTCTGCTGCTGCTGTAGCCTACCCATTTTAAGGTTTCATGTGTTGTTCTTTCAAAGATGTTCTTCTGCATACTGTTGTTGTAACACGTGGTTATTGAAGTTACTGTCACCTTCCTGTCAGCTTGAACCAGTCTGGTCATTCTCCTCTGAATTCTTTCATTAACAAAGAGTTTTTGCCCACAGAACTGCCACTCACTGGATGTTTTGTGGTTTTTACAACATTTTCTGTAAACTCTAGAGAGTCTTGTGCATGGAAATCCCAGAATATCAGCAGTTTCTGAAATACTTAAAGCACCCTGACTGTCTGGCACCAACAATTATTCTACGGTCACAGTTACTTAGATCACATTTCTTCTTCTGAACAACTGATCCTCTTGACCATGTCTGCATGCTTTTAGGCAATGAGATGCTGCCACGTGATTTTTTTATTAATGCTACTACTACTACTACTACTAGTACTACTAGTGTGCAAAATAATTGGGACAGGAATAAATTTTGTGATTATCATATAATATGTCTGGGTTCTTTTCTCTTCAGAAGAATTTGCTACCGACTTCTGGCAACCCTCCAACTGTGGTGGTACCCTGCAACTCTCGTCAGTGCTGCAACAGCTGTTGTTCTGTACGGCTATTCCTGCAAGCGTGCTCCATGAGTGAATGTCATTTCGCCAAATTCTACCCTTCCATTAATGATTACTGCTGAAATTCATGATGGATGTTACACCTAGGAAGCATACAGATTTTAATATCAGACAGACTGCCTAAATTTGAGCCCAGAAAAGCCAACTGTTGGTCGGATTCTGAAGACAGCTACTACACTGGTGGTTGTGGAATGCTGTGTCGAGGAAGATATGGAAGAAAATGCAAGACAACATCTCACGATGGCAAGATTGTCATAAGAAATAGTGTGAAGGATCCCAAAAAAACTAATAAAGATCTACAGAGAGATTTGGCTTCAGCTGGCATAAATATTGATTCTTCAACTGTTTGACGAAGGCTCCTTGGAGTTGGCAGAACTGCCAGAAAGCCGGTAAAGAAACAATTACTGACTGCTGCTATGAAGAAAAAACGGCTGTGGTGGGCACTCGATCATAAGGAATGGACGACAGATAAATGGAGAAAACCGATATATTCAGGTGAGGGGCAGTTTCAAGTACATGGATACAGATCAGTGAAAGTGAGATGGAGCAAAGGCGAACCTCTTAGGAATGGACACATTCAAAAAGTACCGAAACACTGACCCGGGAAGATGTTTTGCGCTAGTTTTACTGCTGAAGGACCTCGACGGATTGTTATTATTGAGGAACAATGAACAGTGACACATTCAAGGTAATCCTGGCAACTCATTTGCTTCCCATTGTGGATAGAGACTTTCATGATGGAGAAACCATTTTCCAGCAGGTTCTTGCTCCACCCTACACTTCCAGAAAAGTGCTGGCATTCGTCGAAGAGAGTGAGCTAAGCGTTATAAACTGGCCCCTGGAAACTCTCCTTACCTCAACCCAATTGAGGATTTATGGATCATAACCAAATGCTGGATCGTCAAACAGGATTGTTCAACTGTGGAGAAGGTAATTACTGCTGTTATTAGGGCCTGTGGAGAAGGTAATTACTGCTGTTATTAGGGCCTGTGAAGCAGGTAATTACTGTTGTTATTAGGACCTGTGGAGCAGGTAATTACTGCTGTTATTAGGACCTGTGAAGCAGCTAATTACTGCTGTTATTAAGACCTGTAAAGCAGTTAATTACTGCTGTTATTAGGACCTGTGGAGCAGGTAATTACTGCTGTTATTAAGACCTGTGGAGAAATTCATTAATGCTGTTACTAGGACCTGTGGAGCAGGTAATTAATGCTGTTATTAGGACCTGTGGAGAAAGTAATTACTGCTGTTATTAGGACCTGTTACCAGGACGAAGAACGTGCCAAAATGTGTTCAACATTGGTTGACTCTATGTTGCAGCTATGTTTATAAGAACAAAGGATAGTCATATCTATTATTAAATCCATTATCTGTCATATCATTGCCCAGAATTTTTTAAATAAATATTAGTTTTCCAAATAAATGTCTTATTTAATCAATATCCCAATTGATATGCTCACTACTGTGTCACTACTACTCCTGCTGCTACTACTACTGTATGCAGATGACAGTGCTCTGTTAGTGTCAGGTAAAGACCCACAAGATATTGCTAAAGTTTTAACACTGGAACTGGAGTCCTGCAGCAAATAGTTAGTAGACAACAAACAATCATTACACCTCGGGAAAACTGAAGCCATTCTCTTTGGCACGAAACATAAACTGAGAAGGGTAAATAATTTTAATGTTCAGTGTAATGGGGAGCCCATCACTTTGGTTTCATCAGTAAAATATCTGGGAATCCCCTTTGACCCATGCATGTCAGGAGAATTGATAGGGAACAGTGTAGTAAAGAAAGCGAATGCCAGGCTGAAGTTCCTGTATAGACAAGCACAGTGTCTACCTACTGAGGCTCGCAGGACCCTATGTCTAGCCCTTATACAATGCCAATGGATTACGCTTGCTCTTCTGTACTCTGCTTGACAAAAAAACTGAAGATAGACTGCAAATCACCAGAACAAATCGTAAGTTTATCTGGGCTGGACACAAGAAAATGTAGCCCAGGATGATTACAGCGTTTGATATGTGAATGTTAGCTAAGAAAGTAAAACAACTGAATGCTAATCATGTTTATAAAATTGCTCACAAACAATCCTAGAATATCTTGCTGTCAATTTTGTCGGTTGGAACCAAGCAATCATAGTATAGGGAGAGAGCACAACTTGTAGTACCTACGATCAGTGGCCAGCTTCAAACACCTTTTATTGTACAGCAATAAAGGAATGGAACAGACTGCTGCACATGTCTAATGACCAGTCATAGCAATGAACCAGTTCAAGAAGAGTCCAAAAGGTGTAGTGATGAATAGCTACAGAAAGGGAGCGGAATGATTTTCTATTTTTTAGCTAACACTACGTGTAATTTACCGTATCCCTATAATGACCCTCGTATTGTAGATAGTCTTAATGACCCTCGTGTAGTAGATAGTCTTAATGACCCTCGTGTAGTAGATAGTCTTAATGACCCTCATATTGTAGATAGTCTTAATGACCCTCGTGTAGTAGATAGTCTTAATGACCCTCGTGTAGTAGATAGTCTTAATGACCCTCGTATAGTAGATAGTCTTAATGACCCACGTGTAGTAGATAGTCTTAATGACCCTCGTGTAGTAGATAGTCTTAATGACCCTCGTTTGTAGATAGTCTTAATGACCCTCGTGTATAGATAGTCTTAATGACCCTCGTGTAGTAGATAGTCTTAATGACCCTCGTGTAGTAGATAGTCTTAATGACCCTCGTATAGTAGATAGTCTTAATGACCCTCGTGTAGTAGATAGTCTTAATGACCCTCGTGTAGTAGATAGTCTTAATGACCCTCGTGTAGTAGATAGTCTTAATGACCCTCGTGTAGTAGATAGTCTTAATGACCCACGTGTAGTAGATAGTCTTAATGACCCTCGTGTAGTAGATAGTCTTAATGACCCTCGTGTAGTAGATAGTCTTAATGACCCTCGTGTAGTAGATAGTCTTAATGACCCTCGTGTAGTAGATAGTCTTAATGACCCTCGTGTAGTAGATAGTCTTAATGACCCTCGTATTGTAGATAGTCTTAATGACCCTCGTGTAGTAGATAGTCTTAATGACCCTCGTATTGTAGTCTTAATGACCCTCGTGTAGTAGATAGTCTTAATGACCCTCGTGTAGTAGATAGTCTTAATGACCCTCGTGTAGTAGATAGTCATTAATTAATGACCCTCGTGTAGTAGATAGTCTTAATGACCCTCGTGTAGTAGATAGTCTTAATGACCCTCGTGTAGTAGATAGTATTAATGACCCTCGTGTAGTAGATAGTCTTAATGACCCTCATGTAGTAGATAGTCTTAATGACCCTCGTGTAGTAGATAGTCTTAATGACCCTCGTATTGTAGATAGTCTTAATGACCCTCGTGTAGTAGATAGTCTTAATGACCCTCGTATTGTAGATAGTCTTAATGACCCTCGTGTAGTAGATAGTCTTAATGACCCTCGTGTAGTAGATAGTCTTAATGACCCTCGTGTAGTAGATAGTCTTAATGACCCTCGTGTAGTAGATAGTCTTAATGACCCTCGTGTAGTAGATAGTCTTAATGACCCTCATATTGTAGATAGTCTTAATGACCCTCGTGTAGTAGATAGTCTTAATGACCCTCGTATTGTAGATAGTCTTAATGACCCTCGTGTATAGATAGTCTTAATGACCCTCGTATTGTAGATAGTCTTAATGACCCTCGTGTAGTAAAATAGTCTTAATGACCCTCGTTGTAGATAGTTTAATGACCTGTGTATAGATGTCTTAATGACCCTCGTGTAGTAGATAGTCTTAATGACCCTGTGTAGTAGATTCTTATGACCCTGTCTTGTAGTAGATAGTCTTTTTAGTATGATAATAAGATGTTATCTTCATTATAGAATAATAAGAAAATATTATAACCTTTATATTACAATAATAAGATAAAAGGACCCCAATGGAAATAAGTCACTCTGTCTGACTTTTTTGGGTTATCCCAGGTTCACTACACATATGCTGCTATGTATGATAATTCTATGTAACTGTATTTGTGTATACCTGAATAAACTTACTTACTTACTTTCTACTACTACTAGTACTACTACTAGCGCTAGTACTACTACTACTAGGTACTACTACTAGTACTACTACTAGTACTATACAGTACTACTAGTACTACTGTATACTACTAGTATCTACTACTAGTACTACTACTAGTACTACTACTACTACTAGTAGTACTACTACAAGTACTACTACTACTGGTACTACTACTAGTACTACTACTAGTACTACAACTACTAGTACTACTAGTACTACTACTAGTACTCTTACTACTGCTAGTACTAACTACTAGTACTACTACTAGTACTACTACTACTAGTACTACTACTACTCTAGTACTACTACTATATACTACTATAGTATACTACTACTAGTACTACTACTACTAGTACTACTACTACTAGTACTACTACTACTAGTACTACTACTAGTACTACTACTAGTACTACTACTACTAGTACTACTACTAGTATTACTACTACTAGTACTACTACTAGTACTACTACTACTAGTACTACTACTACTAGTATTACTGCTACTAGTACTACTACTAGTACTACTGCTACTAGTACTACTACTAGTACTACCACTAATACTACTAGTACTACTACTACTAGTACTACTACTAGTACTACAACTACTACTAGTACTACTACTAGTACTACTAGTACTACTACTACTACTAGTACTACTACTAGTACTACTACTACTAGTACTACTACTACTAGTATTACTGCTACTAGTACTACTACTAGTACTACTGCTACTAGTACTACTACTAGTACTACCACTAATACTACTAGTACTACTACTACTAGTACTACTACTAGTACTACAACTACTACTAGTACTACTACTAGTACTACTAGTACTACTACTACTACTAGTACTACTACTAGTACTACTACTACTAGTATACACTAGTACTACTACTAGTACTAACTACTAGTACTACTACTAGTACTACTACTACTACTAGTACTACTACTAGTACTACTACTAGTACTACTACTAGTATTACTACTACTAGTACTACTACTAGTACTACTGCTACTACTAATACTACTACTAGTACTACTACTACTAGTAGTAGTACTACTACTAGTACTACTACTACTACTAGTACTACTACTACTACTAGTACTACTACTACTAGTACTACTACTAGTACTACTACTACTAGTACTACTACTACTAGTACTACTACTGCTAGTACTACTGCTAGTACTACTGCTAGTACTACTGCTAGTACTACTGCTAGTACTACCAGTACTATTGCTTCTACTACTAACCAAAAAATAATAATTAATATTAACACAATATTAATAATATTTATTGTAATATTTGAGGCACAAGTTAAGATAAGTGTACAAACGTTGACTCACCTTACTGTGCTGTTCACTGTACATCCTCAGCACACGTTGTACATCCAAGTCTTGTACACTCTGTATAACCTGCTCCAGTGAAGGTAGAGTGTACTCCTCCCTCGCTTCACCTGGCTCACCCTCGGCTTCACTCACACCTGCAGCAGAGATTTGTGCAACCCTGTCAGGTGTGGATACATCTGTAAGCTAGGTTTGTGTAGTATGTGAAGGCAACCATAAATAGCTACGAGGCTTCAAACACCGGTACGAGGCTTCAAACACTGGTACGAGGCTTCAAACGCTGGTACGAGGCTTCAAACGCTGGTACGAGGCTTCAAACACTGGTACGAGGCCTCAAACACTGGTATGAGGCTTCAAACACTGGTACGAGGCTTCAAACACGGGTACGAGGCTTCAAACACTGGTACGAAGCTTCAAACGCTGGTACGAGGCTTCAAACGCTGGTACGAGGCTTCAAACACTGGTACGAGGCTTCAAACACTGGTACGAGGCTTCAAACACTGGTACGAGGCTTCAAACGCTGCTACGAGGCTTCAAACGCTGGTACGAGGCTTCAAACACTGGTACGAGGCCTCAAACACTGGTACGAGGATTCAAACACTGGTACGAGGCCTCAAACACTGGTACAAGGCTTCAAACACTGGTACGAGGCTTCAAACACTGGTACAAGGCTTCAAACACTGGTACGAGGCCTCAAACACTGGTACGAGGCTTCAAACACTGGGACGAGGTCTCAAACACTGGTACAAGGCTTCAAACACTGGTACGAGGCTTCAGACACTGGTACGAGGCTTCAGACACTGGTACGAGGCTTCAGACACAGGTACGAGGCTTCAGACACTGGCACGAGGTCTCAAACACAGGTACGAGGCTTCAAACACAGGTATGAGGCTTCAAACACAGGTACGAGGCTTCAAACACTGGTACGAGGCTTCAAACGCTGGTACGAGGCTTCAAACGCTGGTACGAGGCTTCAAACACTGGTACGAGGCTTCAAACACTGGTACGAGGCTTCAAACACTGGTACGAGGCTTCAAACGCTGCTACGAGGCTTCAAACGCTGGTACGAGGCTTCAAACACTGGTACGAGGCCTCAAACACTGGTACGAGGATTCAAACACTGGTACGAGGCCTCAAACACTGGTACAAGGCTTCAAACACTGGTACGAGGCTTCAAACGCTGGTACAAGGCTTCAAACACTGGTACGAGGCCTCAAACACTGGTACGAGGCTTCAAACACTGGGACGAGGTCTCAAACACTGGTACAAGGCTTCAAACACTGGTACGAGGCTTCAGACACTGGTACGAGGCTTCAGACACTGGTACGAGGCTTCAGACACAGGTACGAGGCTTCAGACACTGGCACGAGGTCTCAAACACAGGTACGAGGCTTCAAACACAGGTATGAGGCTTCAAACACAGGTACGAGGCTTCAGACACTGGCACGAGGCTTCAGACACTGGTACGAGGCCTCAAACTCAGGTACGAGGCTTCAAACACAGGTACGAGGCTTCAAACACAGGTGCGAGGCTTCACACACAGGCATGAGGATTCAAACACAGGTGCGAGGCTTCAGACACTGGTACGAGGCTTCAGACACTGGTACGAGGCTTCAGACACTGGTACGAGGATTCAGACACAGGTACGAAGCTTCAAACACAGATATGAGGCTTCAAACACAGGTATGAGGCTTCAAACACAGGTATGAGGCTTCAAACACAGGTACGAGGCTTCAGACACTGGTACGAGGCTTCAAACTCAGGTACGAGGCTTCATACACTGGCACGAGGCTTCAGGCACTGGTACGAGGCTTCAGACACTGGTACGAGGCTTCAGACACTAGTACGAGGCTTCAGACACTGGTACGAGGCCTCAAACACAGGTACGAAGCTTCAAACACAGATATGAGGCTTCAAACACAGGTATGAGGCTTCAAACACAGGTACGAGGCTTCAGACACTGGCACGAAGCTTCAGACACAAGTTCGAGGCTTCAGACACTGGTACGAGGCTTCAAACACAGGTGCGAGGCTTCATACACTGGCACGAGGCTTCAGGCACTGGTACGAGGCTTCAGACACTGGTACGAGGCTTCAGACACTAGTACGAGGCTTCAGACACTGGTACGAGGCTTCAAACACTGCGACGAGGCCTCAAACACTGGTACAAGGCTTCAAACACTGGTACGAGGCTTCAGACACTGGTACGAGGCTTCAGACACTGGTACGAGGCTTCAGACACAGGTACGAGGCTTCAGACACTGGCACGAGGCCTCAAACACAGGTACGAGGCTTCAAACACAGGTATGAGGCTTCAAACACAGGTACGAGGCTTCAGACACTGGCACGAGGCTTCAGACACTGGTACGAGGCCTCAAACTCAGGTACGAGGCTTCAAACACAGGTACGAGGCTTCAAACACAGGTGCGAGGCTTCACACACAGGCATGAGGATTCAAACACAGGTGCGAGGCTTCAGACACTGGTACGAGGCTTCAGACACTGGTACGAGGCTTCAGACACTGGTACGAGGATTCAGACACTGGCATGAGGCCTCAAACACATGTACGAAGCTTCAAACACAGATATGAGGCTTCAAACACAGGTATGAGGCTTCAAACACAGGTACGAGGCTTCAGACACTGGTACGAGGCTTCAAACTCAGGTACGAGGCTTCATACACTGGCACGAGGCTTCAGGCACTGGTACGAGGCTTCAGACACTGGTACGAGGCTTCAGACACTAGTACGAGGCTTTAGACACTGGTACGAGGCTTCAGACACTGGCACAAGGCTTCAGACACTGGCACGAGGCTTCAGACACTGGCACGAGGCTTCAGACACAGGCACGAGGCTTCAGACACTGGTACGAAGCTGCAGACACTGGTACGAGGCTTCAAACACAGGTACGAAACCTGAAACTCAGGTACGAGGCTTCAGACGCTGGTACGAGGCTTCATACACAGGCACGAGGCTTCAAACACAGGTATGAGGCTTCAAACACAGGTGTGAGGCTTCAAACACACGTACGAGGCTTCAAACACAGGTGCGAGGCTTCAAACACAGGTACGAGGCTTCAAACACAGGTACGAGGCTTCAAACACAGGTACGAGTCTTCAAAAACAGGTACCAGGCTTCAAACACAGGTACGAGGCTTCAAACACAGGTGCGAGGCTTCACACACAGGCATGAGGATTCAAACACAGGTGCGAGGCTTCAAACACAGGTACGAGGCTTCAAACAGGTATGAGGCTTCAAACAGGTACGAGGCTTCAAGCACAGGTGCGAGGCTTCAAACACAGGTACGAGGTTTCAAACACAGGGGCGAGGTTAAAACAAGGTCGAGGTTCAACCAGGGCGAGGCTTCAAACCAGGTAGGAGGCTTCAAACACGTTTGAGGCTTCAAAACAGGTCGAGGTTTAACCCACAGGTACGAGGCTTAAAAAACAGGTATGAGGCTTCAAAAACAGGTCGGGCTTAAAAATACAGGTGCGAGGCTTCAAGCACGGGTAGAGGTTTTAAACAAGGTGCGAGGTTAAAAACCAGGTCGAGGCAAAAAACCCGGTTAAAAGGCTTAAAACACGGTAAAGGTTTCAAACACAGGTGCGAGGCTTCAAATACGGGTACGAGGTTCAAACACAGACGGGGGTTTAAAAACACAGGTGCGAGGTTTCAAACCAGGTAGGGGCTTCAAACACGGGTGCGACGCGTAAAATACGGTAGAGGCTTCAAACCAGGTGTGAGGCTTCAACACAGGTGTGAGGCTTCAAACAAGGTGTGAGGCTTCAAACACAGTGCGGGGGTTCAGACCCAGGTGTGGGTTCAGACACGGGTTTTGTGTGCTTAAAAAAGTGTGAGGTTTCAAACACAGGTACGAGGTTTAAAAACAAGGTTGAGGCTTCAAAATGGGTATACTTTGGGGTTTTTGGGGGGTCAACGCCCCCGTGGCCCGACCCGACCGGGTTTCCCGGTGATTAGGACTGATAAAAACGGGACTGTTCCGGGGCCCGCCGTAAACCGACGTACAACCACACCCCGGTGGTCAGGTACTGACTTTAATTACCGTCCAGTGCTTCCTGAAACAGCCGGGCGTCTTTTGGTAACCCCCTTAGTATGCTGGGGGGGCATTTGAACAGTCTTGGGCCCCTACATTGTGTTGTTTTTCCCAGTTAAGATCTGATTTGCTCCCAAAAGGGTAGGTTACTGTGCACCCGATACCTTTCTGTGGACGGTAGCAAAAGAGATTGGATACAAAAAAACAAATGCTAAAAAACTGGGCCCCAAAATGGGTAAACGGGAGAACTCTGGTTTATATCTCAGTTCACATCTGTTAAAAGAAAAAATTTAGGAAATTTGCTTGTATTTGGTATCTTATTTTCTTTAATAAGTTTGAATGTACATAGGTATTATACTTTTGTTCTGTTTTCCCTCAAAAAGTGGAAAAATTAAAGCAATAGTGCAAGACGTGCCATTTCCCTGATCACATAAATTTACATTGAGTTTGTCATCTCTGTGTGTCTCCCAAATGCCAGAAAGTATTTGAAACCCAAAGCCTAAGCCGGGCCCCATACAAATCAGTCAGTACTTGTCCCAAAGCCTAGCCTGGCCACTTAACATCAGTCAGTCTTGTCCCCCGCCTAAGCCTGGCCACTAAACATCAGTCATATTTTAAAACAAGCCTAAGCCTGGCCATACAACATCATCAGTACTTGTAACAAGCCTAACCCTGGCCACTAAAAAATCAGTCATATTTGAAACCAAGCCTAACCCTGGCCATACAACATAGTAAGTATTGTAACAAGCCTAAGCATGGCCACTTAAATCAGTCAGATTTGTAACCAAGTAAGCCTGGCCACTTTAAATCAGTAGTATTGAAACCAAAGCCTAACCCTGGCCACTAAAAACATGTCAGTACTTGTAACCAAGCTAAGCTGGCCACTATAACATCAGTCTTTATTTGTAACCAAGCTAAGCCTGGCACTTAAACATCAGTCAGTACTTGTAAACCAAGCAAAGCCTGGCCATTTCAACATCAGTCAGTACTTGTAACAAGCCTAAGCCTGGCACTATAACTTCAGTCAGTACTTGTAACCAAGCCTAAGCCCTGGCCACTACAACTCCAGTCAGACTTGAACCAAGCCTAAGCCTGGCACTCAACATCAGTCAGTACTTGTAACCAAGCCTAAGCATGGCCACTATAACACAGTCAGTACTGTAAACCAAGCCTAAGCCTGGCACTACAAACATCAGTCGGGTACTTGTAACCCAAGCTTAAGCCTGGCATACAACATCGGTCAGTATTGTAACCAAGCCTAAGCCTGGCCACTACACTTTCAGTCAGTATTGTACCAAGCCTAAGCCTGGCCCACTACAAATCAGTCAGTACTTGTAACAAAGCCAAAGCCTGGCCACTACAACACCCAGTCAGTACTGGAAACCAAGCTAGCCTGGCATACAACATCAGTAGTACTTGTAACCCAAACCTAAGCCTGGCCACTACAACATCAGTCAGTACTTGTAACCAGCTAAGCCTGGCACTAAAACATCAGTCAATCTTGTAACCAAGGCTAAGCCTGGCCATATAACATCAGCCAGTCTTGTAACAAGCTAAGCCTGGCCTCAACATCAGTCATACTTGTAACAAGCCTAACCTGGCCACTAAAATAGTCAGTCCTTGTAACCAAGCTAAGCTGGCCACTACAACATCAGTCTGTACTTGAAACCCAAACCAAGCCTGGCCACTCAACATCATTTCAGTCTTGTAACCAAGCCTAGCCTGGCCAACAACATCAGTCAGTACTGTAACCAAGCCTAAGCCTGGCCACTTAAATCAGTCAGTACTTGTAACCAAGCCTAAGCCGGCCACTACAACATCAGTCAGTACTTGTAACCAAGCCAAAAGCCTGGCCACTACAAATCAGTCAGTACTTGAAACCCAAGCCTAAGCCTGGCCACTACATCATCAGTACTTGTAACCAAGCCTAAGCCTGGCCACTACAACGTCAGTCAGTACTTGTAACCAAGCCTAAGCCTGGCCATTTAAAACCATCAGTCAGTACTTGTAACCAAGCCTAAGCCTGGCCACTACAATCATCAGTACTTGTAACCAAGCCTAAGCCTGGCCACTACAACATCAGTCAGTACTTGTAACCAAGCCTAAGCCTGGCCACTACAACATCAGTCAGTACTTGTAACCAAGCCTAAGCCTGGCCACTACAAACATCAGTCAGTATTGTAACCAAGCCTAAGCCTGGCCACTACAACATCAGTCAGTACTTGTAAACCAAAACCTAAGCCTGGCCACTACAACATCAGTCAGTACTTGTAACTAAGCCTAAGCCTGGCCACTATAACATCAGTCAGTACTTGTAACCAAGCCAACCCTGGCCACTACAACATCAGTCAGTACTTGTAACCAAGCCTAAGCCTGGCACTACAACATCATCAGTACTTGTAACCAAGCCTAAGCCTGGCCACTACAACATCAGTCAGTACTTGAAAAACCAAGCCTAAGCCTGGCCACTACAACATCAGTCAGTACTTGTAACCAAGCTAAGCCTGGCCACTACAACATCTGTCAGTACTTGTAACCAGCCTAAGCCGGGCCCACTACAACATCAGTCAGTACTTGTAACCAAAACCTAAGCCTGGCCACTAAAAACTTTCAGTCAGTACTTGTAACCAAGCCTAAGCCTGGCCACTATAACATCAGTCAGTACTTGTAACCAAGCCTAATGCTGGCCACTACAACATCAGTCAGTACTTGTAACCAAGCCTAAGCCTGGCCACTACAAATCAGTCAGTACTTGTAACCAAGCCTAAGCCTGGCCACTACATCATCAGTACTTGTAACCAACCTAAGCCTGGCCACTACAACGTCAGTCAGTACTTGTAAACCAACCCTTTAAGCCTGGCCACTATAACATCAGTCAGTACTTGAAACCCAAGCCTAACCCTGGCCACTAAACATCATCAGTACTTGAAAACCAAGCCTAAGCCTGGCCACTCCCACATCAGTCAGTACTTGAAACCCAAGCCTAAGCCTGGCCACTATAACATCGTCAGTACTTGTAACCAGCTAAGCCTGGCACTACAACATCAGCAGTACTTGTAACAAGCTAAGCCTGGCCACTACAACATCAGTCAGTACTTTAACCAAGCCTAAGCCTGGCCACTACAACATCAGTCAGTACTTGTAACCAAGCCTAAGCCTGGCCACTACAACATCAGTCAGTACTTGTAACCAAGCCTAAGCCTGGCCACTACAACATCAGTCAGTACTTGTAACCAAGCCTAAGCCTGGCCACTACAACATCAGTCAGTGTTCACATTACAAGTTGCTCCTAAACATACTTATCTACGTTCATATTATCATAGTGGGTTATAGATCTTCTCAGGCTTCTAATTGCATTCCTGTAACATTAAGTTTCATTATTTATTTCTCTCCTGATATTATCCTTAATGCTAGACACAGATATGCCAAAGTGACATTCTACATTCAATAGTCTTGGACCCCTGACACTTATTGTGTTGTTTCTCAGTGTACTCGTGGCGCCCCTGCTTTTCATTGGGGGAATGTTGCATCTCCTATCTAGTCTTTTGCTTTCATAGGGAGGAATTTTCTTGTGCAAGTTTGGTGCTAATCCCTCTAGGATTTTCCGGGTGTATATTATCATGTATCTTTCTCGCCTGCGTTCCAGGGAATACAAGTCAAGGGACTTCAATCGTTCCCAGTAATTCAAATGTTTTATCGTACTTATATGTGCCATGAAGGTTCTTTGTACATTCTCCAGGTGAGCAATTTCGGCTGCCTTGAAAGGAGCAGTTAGTGTACAGCAATATTCCATGCTAGAAAGAACAAGCTATTTTAAGGGAATCATCATGGGCTTGGCATCCCCAGTTTTGAAGGTTCTCATTATCCATCCACATTATTATAGAAGATGTGGTGGGTACATTGTTGTGATCTTTAAAAGTGAGATCCTCTAACATTACCACTACCCAGGTCCTTCACATTAGTTTTTCACTCTATTGTGTGGTTGGAATTAGTTTTATACTCCGATACAGTTTTAATTTCCTCAGGTTTTCCATGTCGGAGCAATTAAAATTTCTCATCATTGAACTTCATATTGTTTTCTGCGGCCCAATTAAAGATCTGGTTGATGTCCACTTGGAATCTTGCAGTGTCTTCGATTGACGACACTCAAATGCAAACTCGGGTGTCATCCGCAAAGGAAGACACAGTGCTGTACCTTACGTCTCTATGTCAGATATGAGGATGAGGAACGGGACGGGAGCGAGTACTGTGTCTTGTGGAACAGAGCTTTTCATTGAAGCCGCCTCAGACTTTACTCTGTTTACTATTACTCTTTGTGTTCCATTTGTTAGGAAGCTATATATATATCTGCCATCTTTTCCCGTTATTCCTTTTTCATGCATTATGTGCGCTATTACACCATGATCACAGTTGTCGAAGGCTTTCGCAAAATCTGTGTATACTACATGTACATTTTGTTTGTCCTTTAAAGCATCCAGGACCTTGTCATAGTGTTCCAGTAGCTGAGAGAGGCAGGAGGAAGCTCTAAAAAAAATGCTGCCCCCGGGTTGTGTAACTGATGGGTATCTAGGTGGTTGGCTATATTGCTTCTTAGAACAATTTCAAAGATTTTTATGATATGGGACGTTATCGCTATTGGTCTGTAATTCTTTGCTATTGCTTGACTGCCCCCTTTGTGGAGTAGGGCTATGTCTGTTGTTTTAATTGACTGGGGACGACCTCTGTGTCCTGCTCCCTTCCAAGAATAATAAAAAGGGACGTGCAGGGGCTTCATGCATTTTTTTTTATGAACAGGGAGTTCCATGAGCCTGGGCCCGGGGCACAATCAAGGCGAAGTTTTATTGCCTTTTCGAAGTCTTTTGGTGTTTGAAAAAATCGAGATTTTGAATTTACCAAAATTTGCGTCTCGGTATAAAAGTTCATTTAGGTCCCCGCTCTTACCTGGGTTTGCGGCTCCTAAACCGAATCGAACGGAAACTTCAGTATCCCATCATTTTTTGCTTTCTTTTTGGGTTTTCACTTTGGAGGATACAATCACGTGGGGAACAATCCTGTGGAAAAATACAAAAACTGTGGGGGATCAATCACTTTTGGGGGGATCAATCACTCTGGAGGATCAATCCTGTGGAAGTTTCAATCCTGTGGGGAAAATACAATCATGTGGAAGATACAATCACTGTGGAGAAAACAATCACTGTGGTGGATACAATCACTGCGGAAGTGATACAATCATGTGAAGGATACATTTCTTGTGGAAGTTTCAATCATGTGGAAATTATACAATCACTGAAGAGGATACAATCCACTGGGTAGTTACAATCACTGGTGGAGGTTACAATCACTGTAGAGATTACAATCCACTGTGGAGGATAACAATCACTGGAGATTCAATCACTGTGGAGGATAAAAGCTCTGTGGAGGATACTATCACTGTGGTAGGATTTTACTATTTTACTGGAATGGATACTGTCAGTGGTAGGTACAATCACTGGCAAGGAATTCAGCATTGGTGGCATTAAACTCACTAGGACATACAATCACTTGGTGGATACTGTTATAGAAAACTTCTGGGTGATACAATTTATGAAGTTTTCAGTTGTTGTGATGAGGACAGACTCACTTGAACAGTTAGGGATCTTATAGTTGTGGTGAGTGTGTATGATAGTGTGTGTGGTGTGTGGGGAGTGTGTGTAGTGTGTGTGGTGTGTAGTTGTGTGTGGTGTGTAGTGTTTGTGTGGTGAGTGGTGGTGTGTTAGTGAGTGTGGTGTGAGGTGGGTGTGTAGTGTGTGTGGTGTTGTGTGGTGAGTGTTGGTAGTGTGGTGTGGTGTGTAGTGTGTGTGGTGTGTTAGTGTGAGTGGTGTGTGGTGAGTGTGTAGTGTGTTGTGGTGTGTAGTGTGGTGTGGTGAGTGTGTAGTGTGTGGGGTGTGTGGTGAAGTGTGTAGTGTGTGTTGGTGTGTGGTAAGTGTGTAGTGTGTGTGGTGTGTAGTGTGTGTGGTGATGTGTAGTGTGTTGTGTGTGTTAGTGTGTGTGGTGTGAGGGTGTTAGTGTGTGTGGTGTTGTGGTGACGTGTGTAGTGTGTGTGGTGTGTGGTTAAGTGTGTAGTGTGTGTGGTGTGTTGTGTGCGTGTGTGTGGTGAGTGTGTAGTGTGTGTGGTGTGTGGTGAGTGTTGTAGTGTGTGTGGGTTGTGGTGTGTGGTGATGATGTGTAGTTGTGTGTGGTGTGTTGTTGTTGTGTGGTGTGTGGTGAGTGTGTAGTGGTGTGGTGTGTGGTGAGTGTTGTGTAGTGTGTGTGGTGTGTGGAGAGTGTTGTAGTGTGTGTGGTTGTGTGGTGAGTGTGTTGTAGTGTGTGTGGTGGTGTGGTGAGTGTGTCTGTTGTTGTGTGGTGTGTGGTTGAGTGGTAGTGTGTGTGGTGTGTAGTGTGTGTGGGTTGTGTACGTGTGCGTGGTGTTGTGGTGAGTGTGTAGTGTGTGTGGTGTGTGGTGAGTGTGTAGTGGTGTGGTGTGTGGTGAGTGTGTAGTGTGTGTGGTGTGTGGTGAGTGTGTTAGTGTGTGTGGTAAGTGTGTAGTGTGTGTGGTGTGTAGTGTGCGTGGTGTGTGGTGAGTGTGTAGTGGTGTGTGGTGTGTGGTGAGTGTGTAGTGTGTGTGGTGTGTGGTGAGTGTGGGTGTGTGTGGTAAGTGTGTAGTGTGTGTGGTGAGTGTGTGTGTAGTGTGTGTGGTGTGTGGTGAGTGTGTAGTGTGTGTGGTAAGTGTGTAGTGTGTGTGGTGTGGGGTGAGTGTGTAGTGTGTGTGGTAAGTGTGTAGTGTGTGTGGTGTGTAGTGTGCGTGGTGTGTGGTGAGTGTGTGTAGTGTGTGTGGTGTGTGGTGAGTGTGTAGTGCGTGTGGTGTGTGGTGAGAGTGTAGTGTGTGTGGTGTGTAGTGTGTGTGTGTATGGTGAGTGTGTGTGTGTGTGGTGTGCGGTGTGTAGTGTATGTGGTGTGTAGTGTGTGTGGTGAGTGTGTAGTGTGTGTGGTGTGTGGTGAGTGTGTAGTGTGTGTGGTGTTGTAGTGTGTGTGGTGTAGTGTCGGTGTGTAGTGTGTGTGGTGAGTGTGTAGTGTGTGTGGTGAGTGTGTAGTGTGTGTGGTGAGTGTGTAGTGTGTGTGGTGAGTGTGTGTAGTGTGTGTAATGAGTGTGTAGTGTGTGTTGTGAGTGTGTTGTGTGTGTGGGAGAGTGTTGTAGTGTGTGTGGTGAGTGTGTAGTGTGTGTGTGGTGAGTGTGTAGTGTGTGTGGAGAGTGTGTAGTGTGTGTGATGAGTGTGTAGTGAGTGTGGTGAGTGTGTAGTGTGTGTGGTGAGTGTGTGTAGTGTTGTGTGGTGAGTGTGTAGTGTGTGTGGAGAGTGTGTAGTGTGTATGGAGAGTGTGTAGTGTGTGTGGTGAGTGTGTAGTGTGTGTGGTGAGTGTGTAGTGTGTGTGGTGAGTGTGTAGTGTTTGTGGTGAGTGTGTAGTGTGTGTGGTGAGTGTGTAGTGTGTGTTGAGAGTGTGTAGTGTGTGTGGTGATTGTGTAGTGAGTGTGGGAGTGTGTAGTGTGTGTGGTGAGTGTTGTGTGTGTGGAGAGTGTGTAGTGTGTGTGGTGAGTGTGTAGTGTGTGTGGTGAGTGTGTAGTGTGCGTGGTGAGTGTGTAGTGTGTGTGGTGAGTGTGTAGTGGGTGTGGTGAGTGTGTAGTGTGTGTGGTGAGTGTGTAGTGTGTGTGGAGAGTGTGTAGTGTGTGTGGTGAGTGTGTAGTGTGTGTAGTGAGTGTGTAGTGTGTGTGGTGAGAGTAGTGTGTGTGGAGAGTGTGTACTGTGTGTGGTGGGTGTGTAGTGTGTGTGTGGTGAGTGTGTAGTGTGTGTGGTGAGTGTGTAGTGTGTGTGGTGAGTGTTGTAGTGTGTGTGGTAAGTGTGTAGTGTGTGTGGTGAGTGTGTAGTGAGTGTGGTGAGTGTTTAGTGTGTGTGGTGAGTGTGTAGTTTGTGTGGTGAGTGTGTAGTGTGTGTGGTGAGTGTGTAGTGTGTGTGGTGAGTGTTGTGTGTGTGGAGAGTGTGTAGTGTGTGTGGTGAGTGTGTAGAGAGTGTGGTGAGTGTGTGTAGTGCGTGAGGTGAATTTGTAGTGCGTGAGGTGTGTGTGTAGTGTGTGTGGTGAGTGTGTAGGTGTGTGGTGAGTGTGTAGTGTGTGTGGCGGATGTGTGTAGTGTGTGTGGTGAGTGTGTAGTGTGTGTGGTGGTGTGTGTAGTGGGTGTGGTGAGTGTGTAGTGTGTGGTGGTGAGTGTGTAGTGTGTGTGTGGTGAGTGTGTAGTGTGTGTAGTGAGTGTGTAGTGTGTGTGGTGAGTGTGTAGTGTGTGTGGTGAGTGTGTAGTGTGTGTGGTGAGTGTGTAGTGTGTGTGGAGAGTGTGTAGTGAGTGTGGTGAGTGTGTAGTGTGTGTGGTGAGTGTGTAGTGTGTGTGGTGAGTGTAGTGTGTGTGGAGAGTGTGTACTGTGTGTGGTGGGTGTGTAGTGTGTGTGGTGAGTGTGTAGTGTGTGTGGGTGAGTGTGTAGTGTGTGTGGTAAGTGTGTAGTGTGTGTGGTGAGTGTGTAGTGAGTGTGGTGAGTGTGTAGTGTGTGTGGTGAGTGTGTAGTTTGTGTGGTGAGTGTGTAGTGTGTGTGGTGAGTGTGTAGTGCGTCTGGCGAGTGTGTAGTGTGTGTGGTGAGTGTGTAGTGTGTGGTGGTGAGTGGTGTGTGGTGAGTGTGTATTGTGTTATGGTGAGTGTGTAGTAGTGTGGTGGTGTAGTGCTGTGGTGAGTGTGTGTGTGTGTGTGTGAGTGTGGTAATGTGTATGGTGAGAGTGTAAGTGTTGTGTGGTAAGTGTGTGTTGTTTGTGTGGTGTGTGTGAGTGTGTAGTGTATTGTGGTGTGTAGTTGGTGTGGTGAGTGTGTAGTTGTGTGTGGTGAGTGTGTATGATGTGTGGGTTGTGTGGTGAGTGTGTAATGGTAGTGTATGTGGTGTGTAGTGTGTGTGGTGAGTGTGTAGTGTGTGTGGTGAGTGTGTAAGTGCATGTTGAGTGTTGTAGTGGGTGTGGTGTGTAGTGTGTGTAGCTGGTGGGTAGTGTGTGTGGTGAGTCGTGTAGTGTTGTGTGGTGAGTTGGTGCAGGGTGCATGTTGAGTGTGTAGTGTGTGTTGGTGGTAGTGTGTGTGGTTGAGTGTGTAGTGTTGTGTGCGTGAGTGTTTTGTAGTGTGTGTGGTGAGTGTGCAGTGTGCTGTGGTGCAGTGTGTCAGTTGTGTGTGGTGTTGTGTGTAGGTGTGGGGTAAGTGTGTGTGTGTGTGGTGGTGTGTAGTGTGTGTGGTGAGATTGTTGTAGTGTGTGTGGTGAGTGTGTAGTGTGTGAGGTGAGTTTGAAGTGTGTGTTAGTGAGTGTTGTAATGTGTGTTGGCGAGTGTTGTGTGTGTGTGGTGCCGTGTGTAGTGTGTGTGGTGAATGTGTAGTGGTATGCGTGGTGAGTGTGTAGTGTGTGTTTGTGAGTGTGTCAGTGTGTGTGGTGGTGTGTAGTATGTGTAGTGAATGTGTAGTGTGCGTGGTGAGTGTTGTAGTGTGTGTTGAGAGTGTGTAGTGTGTGTGGTGAGTGTGTAGTGTGTGTGGAGAGTGTGTAGTGAGTGTGGTGGAGTGTGTAGTGTGTGTGGTGGTGTGTAGTGTGTGTGGTGAGTGTGTAGTGTGTGTGGAGAGTGTGTACTGTGTGTGTGGTGGGTGTGTAGTGTGTGTGGTGAGTGTGTAGTGTGTGTGGTGAGTGTGTAGTGTGTGTGGTAAGTTTTGTAGTTGTGTGTGGTGAGTGTGTAGTGAGTGTGGTGAGTGTGTAGTGTGTGTGGTGAGTGTGTAGTTTGTGTGGTGAGTGTGTAGTGTGTGTGGTGAGTGTGTAGTGCTTCTGGCGAGTGTGTAGTGTGTGTGGTGAGTGTGTAGTGTGTGTGGTGAGTGTTTAGTGTGTGTGGTGAGTGTGTAGTGGTGGGGGTGAGGGGTTTGGTGTGTGTGTGTTGTGTGGTGATGTGTAGTGTGTGTGGTGAGTTTTGTAGTGTGTGTTGGTGGTGTGAGTGTGTGGGTGGTGTGTAGTGTTGTGGGTGTAGTGTGTGTTGGTGAAGTGTTTTGGGTGTGTTTTGGTGGTGAGTTTGTAGTGTGTGTGGTGAGTGTGTAGTGTGTAGTGTGGTTTAGTGTGTGTGGTGAGTGTGTAGTGTGGGGTGGGGGAGGTGGTAGTGTGTGTGTGGTGATGTGTGTAGTGGGGTGGTGAGTGTGTATTTTTGTGTTTGTGGTGGGAGTGTGTAGTTGTGTGGTAAAGTGTGTAGTGTGGTGTGAGGTTAGTGTGTGTGTAGTGTGTGGTGGTGAGTGTGTAGTGTGTGTGGTGAGTGTGTGTGTGTTGTGAGTGTGTAGTGTGTGTGGTGAGTGTGTATGTGGGGTTTGTGTGGTGTGTAGTGTGTGTGGTGTGTGTGTAGTGTGTGGGGGGTGTAGTGTGTAGTGTGTGGGGTGAGTGGGGGGTTTAGTGTGTGTGGTGAGTGTGTGTGTGTTTTGGGAGTGTGTAGTGTGTTTTGTGGTTTTTGTGTGTGTGGGAGTGTGTAGTGTGTTGTGGGTGAGTGTGTAGTGGTGTGTGGTGTGTTGGGGTGTGTGTTTTGGGGGTGTGTAGTGTGTGTGGTGAGTGTTTTAGTGTGTGTGGTGAGTGTGTAGTTTTGTGTGGTGAGTGTGTAGTGTGTGTGGTGAGTTTTGTAGTGTGTTTTGGGGGATTTGTTGTAGTGTTTTGTGTGGGGGGAGATGTGTAGTGTGTGTGGTGGTGTGTAGTGTGTGTGGTGAGTGTGTAGTGTGTGTGGGAGTGTGTAGTGTGTTGTGATGAGTGGTAGTGTGTGGGGTGTGTTGTAGGAGTTGTGGTGAGTGTGTAGTGGTTGGAGAGTGTTGTGTGTTGGGAGTGTGTAGTGTGTGTGGGGGTGGTTGTAGTGTGTGTGGTGGGTTGTGTTTTTTGTGGTGGGTGTGTGTGTGGGGTGAGTGGTGGTGTGGAGATGGGGTTTTGTGGTGATTTTGGGGTAGTGGTGTGGTGAGTGTGTAGTGTGTGTGGGAGTGTTTTTGTGTGTGGGAGTGTGTTTGTGTGTGGTGAGTGTGTGTGTGTGTGGTGAGTGTGTGTGGGGTGGGAGTTTTGTTTGGGTGTGTGGTGGGGGGGTGGGGGTTGTAGTGTGTGTGGTGAGTGTGAGGTGTGTGGGAGTTTTGTGTGTTGTGGTGAGTGTGTAGTGTGGTGTATGTGTTGGTGTGTGGTGATTTGTAGTGGTGTGGAGAGTGTGTGTGTGTGGGGGGTTGGGAGTTGTGTTGGTTTGGGGGTTTGGTGATGTGTAGGGTGTGGTGAGTGTGTGTGGTGGGGTGGTGTGTGTGTGTGGGAGGTGTAGTGGTGTGGTGGTGTGTAGGGGGTGGTGGGGGTTTTTTGTGTGGTGAGGTGAGTGTTGTGGGGAGGGGTGTGGTAGTTTTGTGTGGGGGAGGTGTGTAGTTGTGTGGTGAGTGTGTGGGTGTGGGAGTGTGTATGGGGGGTGTTTGTTGGTGGGGTATTTAGTGTGTGTGGTGAGGGTGAGTGGTGTGGTGGGTGTAGTGTTGTGGGAGTGTGTAGTGGTGTGGTGAGTGTGTAGTGTGTGTGGTGAGTTTTGTAGTGGGGTGTGGTGAGTGTGTAGTGTGTGTGGTGGTGTGTGTTGTGTGGTGGTGTGGGGTTGTGTGGAGTGTGTAGTGGTGTGGTGAGTGTGTAGTTGTGTGGTGAGTGTGT
This sequence comes from Cherax quadricarinatus, assembly GCF_026875155.1. NCBI lineage: Eukaryota > Metazoa > Arthropoda > Malacostraca > Decapoda > Parastacidae > Cherax > Cherax quadricarinatus. The sequence continues at coordinate 131,188,719 of NC_069399.1, read as the reverse complement.
GTGTGTGTGGTGAGTGTGTGGTTTGGAGGTGTGTTGGTGTGGTGGTGTGTGGGTGTGGTGGTGTGTATGGGGGTGTGGGGTGTGGGTGTGTGGGAAGTGTGTAGTTTTTTGTGGGTGTGTAGTGGTGTGGGAGTGTGTAGTGGGTGTGGTTGAGGGGTGTGTAGTTTGTGTGGGGTGAGTGTGTGGAGTGTGGGGAGTTTGTAGTGGGTTTGGGGTGTGTGTTGTGGGGTGAGTGTGTGGTGGTGGTGAGGTGTAGGGGTTTGGGTGTGTGAGTGTGTGTGGGGGGTTGTGGTGGGGGGAGGGGGGGGGGGGGGGAGGGGGGGGGTGTAGTGTGTGTGGGAGTGTGTAGCGTTTTGGTGAGTGTGTGTGGGTGGTGTGTAGTGTGTGTGGTGAGTGTGTGTGGGTGTGGGTGAGTGTGTAGTGTGTGGGTGGTTTGAAGTGTGTGGGTGGGTGTAGTGGTGTGGGGAGTTGTAGTTTTTTGGGGTGAGTGGTAGTGTGTGTGGTGAGTGTGTGTGTGTGTGGGGAGTGAGTAGTGTGTTTGGGTGAGTGTGTAGGTGTGTGGTGGAGTGTGGGGTGTGTGGTGAGTGTTTTGTGTGGTGGTGAGTGTGTAGTGTGTGGGTGAGTGTGTAGTGTGTGTGGTGAGTGTGAGGGGTTTGTGGTGAGTGTGTAGGGTGTGTGGTGAGTGTGTGTGTGGTGAGTGTGTAGTGGGGGTTGGGTTTTGTTTTTGTGTGTGTGGTGGTGTTTTGGTGTGTGGGGTGAGAGGTGTGTGTGTGGTGAGTGTGTAGTGTGTGTGGTGAGTGGTGTGTGTGTGGTGAGTGAGTAGTGTGTGTGGTGAGTGTGTAGTGTGTTGGTGAGGTGTGTGTGTGGGGAGGGTGTGTGTGTGGTGAGTGTGTGTGTGTGGGGTGGTGTGTGTGTGGTGAGTGTGTAGGTGTGTGGTGGTGTGTGTGTGTGTGGTGAGTTTGTAGTGTGTGTTGGAGTGTGTAGTGTGTGTGGTGGAGTTTTGTGTGTGTGGTGAGTTTTGTAGTGTGTGTGGTGATGTGTGTGTGGTGGGGTGTGTAGTGTGTGTGGTGAGTGGTCTGTGTGTGGTGGGTGTAGTGTGTGTGGTGAGTTTTAGTGTGTGTGGTGAGTGTGTAGTGTGTGTGGTGGTGTGTAGTGTGTGTGGTGAGTTTTAGTGTGTGTGGTGAGTGTGTGTGTGTGTGGGTGAGAGTGTAGTGGTGGGTGGTGTGTAGTGTGTGTGGTGAGTGTGTAGGTGTGTGGTGAGTGTGCGTGTCTGTGGTGAGTGTTACTGTGTGTGGTGAGTTTTTGCAGGTGCTGGTGTGTAGTGTGTGTGGTGAGGTTGGTGTGGTGGTGTGTAGTGTGTGGGGTGAGGTTAGTGGTGTGTAGTGGAGTGTGTGTGGTGGGTGTGCAGTGTGTGTGGTAAGTGTGAGTGGTAGTGTGTGTCGGTGTAGTGTTTTGTGGGGGTGTGTAGTAGTGTGATGAGGGGGCAGTGTGGTGGTGGTGTGTGTGTGTGTGGGGGAGTGTTAGTGTGTGTGGTGAGTGGTACTGTGTGTGGTGGTGTGTTGTGTGTGGTGAGTGTGTAGGTGTGTTGAGGTTGTAGTGTGTGTGGTGAGGGTGTGTGTGTGTGTGTTGGTGTGTGGGTTTTGTGGGGTGAGTGTGTGTGTGTGGTGTTTTGTGTGTGTGGTGGTGTGTAGTGTGGGGTGTGTAGTGTGTTTGGTGAGTGTGTAGGTGTGTGTTGAGGTTAGTGTGTGTGATGAGGTGTAGGTGTGTGGTGTTTTATGTGTGGGGTGGTGTGTAGGTGTTGGTGAGTGTGTTGGTGTGTAGTGAGGGTTGTAATGGTGTGGTGGGGTGGTTGGTGTGTGGGGGTGTGTGTGTGTGTAGGAGTGTGTAAGTGTGTGGTGAGTGTGTGTGTGTTTTGGGTGGTGTGTATTTTGGTGGTGGTGTAGTGGTGGTGGTGTGTAGTGTGGTGGTGAGGTGTAATGGTTTTGGGGTTTGAGTGTGTAGTGTGTGTGGGGTGTGTGTATGTGTGGTGAATGTGTAATGTGTGTGGTGGTGTGTAGTGTGTGTGGGGGGGGGTTTGTAGTGTGTGTGGTGGGGTTTTGTGTGTGTGTGGTGGTGGAAGTGTGTGTGGTGAGTTGTAGTGTGTTGGGTGGGTGTAGTGGAGTGGTGGTGAGTAGTGGGTGTGGTGAGTGTGTAGTGTGTGGGGGGTGGTAGTGGTGTGGTGGTGTGTAGTGTTGTGGTGGTGTGTAGGGTGGTGAGTGTTTAGTTGGTGTGGTGTTTTGTGTGTGTGGTGAGTGTGTAGTGTGCGTGGTGGTGTGTAGTGTGTGTGGTGAGTGTGTAGTTTGTGGTGAGGGGTTTTTAGTGTGTGTAGTGAGTGTTGGGGGGTGGTGGTGAGTGTGTGTGTTTTTCGGGGTGTGGGGGTGTGGTGAGTGTGTAGTGTGTGTGGTGAGTGTGTGTGTGTGTGGTGATGTGTGGGTTGTGTGGTGAGTGTGGTGGTGGTTGTGTGTGGGGTGGTGTGTGTGTGTGTGGTGAGTGTATAGTGTGTGTGGTGAGTGTGTAGTGTGTGTGGTGAGTGTGTAGTGTGAGTGGTGAGTGTGTAGTGTGTGTGGTGAGTGTGTAGTGTGTGTGGTGAGTGTGTAGTGTGTGTGGTGAGTGTGTAGTGTGTGTGATGAGTGTGTAGTGTGTGTTGTGAGTGTGTAGTTGTGTGGTAAGTGTGTAATGTGTGTGGTGAGTGTGTAGTGTGTGTGGTGAGTGTGTAGTGTGTGTGGTGTGTGTGTAGTGTGTGTGGTGAGTGTGTTGTTTGTGAGGTGAGTGTCTCGCCCCTGCTAGGCCGAGGTCTAGCCCCTTCCAGGCCGAGTTCGAGCCCCTGCCAGGCTGAGGTCCAGCCCCTGCCAGGCAGAGGTCTAACCCCTGTCAGGCCTAGGTCTAGCCCTTTGCAGGCCGAGGTCTAACCCCTGCTAGGCCGAGGTCTAGCCCCTACCAGGTTGAGGTCTAGCCCCTGCCAGGCTGAGGTCTAGCCCCTGCCAGGCTGAGGTCTAGCGAGAATGCCGGGGATGGGTTACACGTCTTGCTGTTTGTAGGTCTGTCGAGGAAATTGGGAAGATGCAGTGTGTCGTGGACTCGGTTCTAGTTTTTAAACAAGCTTCACCAGACAGCCGCACTAGGCCATGGTAGCATCACAAGAAATACAAGCCCGACAGGGGTTACATCGCTACATCGCTACATAGCTGTTCAGGATTCTCAACCAGGAACTGTGTTGTAGGGTAGTCGTGGCAGGGCTGCTCTAGCGTGGCACGACTTGATGGTGCTTCCGAGAGAGGCATCGTAGAAATTCTGCTTGCTGGAACTAGGCCTGCAGACTGTGGCACTCCAGGAGACCTCTCATCTGGGACTGTGTGGCAAGAGTGACTCATTGGCAGCATGACCTGGTGGTGCTGGTAAGTGGGGCAACATGGAGAAGATGGCAATGGTTGGGTGAGTTCTATGTAAGACTCAGGCCTTCAGCGATGCCAGTAAGTGATGTCTGCCAGAGAACAACTAACTCTGTGTGTGGAGTTGTGGATGAGACAACTCAGCTGGTGTTACGTCAGTCTGAGTTAGTGAGCATAGTATTCTCTGTACAGGGTGCTCAGTCGACATGGACTTCTGATAACAGGACTGTAGAGTCAGTGGGGCCAGTGGTTACCTCACGGTGTGACCTGTAACACTGAGGGATGTGTTACATTGGTCTAGGCATAAACCACTCTGTGTAACACATATAAAGGATTAACACACCCACAACTACACATGGTATATCAAGATTACTTTTGATTTACACTTAAGCACTAAAGCACTTAAGAATATATGCAGGGAGGCCTGGTCGTGGACCGGGCCGCGGGGACGTTGATCCCCGGAATCCCCTCCAGGTAGACTCCAGGTAGGTGTGGAACAATGGTATAATATATGAGCTACGGTGCTTGGAGAACATGTGCGCCTCTGAATGCTCAATATTAAACACTTTCACATTTTCTCTCTCTAATTTTCCAGAGATTACTGAAAGAAATACTTTTAATTGTTCACTATGAAATAACAACGTGGTGTGACAACGTGGTGTGACAACGTGGTGTGACAACGTGGTGTGACAACGTGGTGTGACAACGTGGTATGACATTGGTTGTCATCATAGGGTGACACTGACAGACCACGTGACAGCAGTAACACACGGGAACACATACTAAAACTCACTAAGCTTGAGAACAGTGGTAATAAGCTGTGGAAAGCTTCAGGTGTCTCACAGGCAGGTGTAGGGTGAGGCACACGAGTGCCAAACTCATCCACATGGCTTGTTCATCCACATGACTTGTTCATCCACATGGCTTGTTCATCCACATGGCTTGTTCATCTACATGGCTTGTTCATCCACGTGGCTTTGAGTGGCTTGGGTACTGAAATACACAGCTTTGGCCAGGGTAACACTGCAAAGATTTCCCGAGTAAATTAAATTTATTCAAGCAAAAATCCCGCGTATGTCGCTGTGTCTCGGTGATGTGGCTAAGAGACACGACACCAGGATAACTTGTTGGCAGGTGGATGGTGCTTGTATGGGACGATGTTCCTGCCTCTCTCTCTCTCTCTCTCTCTCTCTCTCTCTGGGTATAACACTACTGCAACACCGCCATCACCAGATATATCGAAAGATGATAGTTTTTCCTCTTCTATCAGATATATTGAAGGGGAATATCCGACGGAATAATAATAATCTTCGGAGGCAAACCTTTGGGTTTATTGATTTATATTGCACAGTGCAGTGTGTTGGTTGCTACATGCCAGGTGTAGCGACACAGTGCAGTGTGTTGGTTGCTACATGCCAGGTGTAGCGACACAGTGCAGTGTGTTGGTTGCTACATGCCAGGTGTAGCGACACAGTGCAGTGTGTTGGTTGCTACATGCCAGGTGTAGCGACACAGTGCAGTGTGTTGGTTGCTACATGCCAGGTGTAGCGACACAGTGCAGTGTGTTGGTTGCTACATGGCCAGGTGTAGCGACACAGTGCAGTGTGTTGGTTGCTACATGCCAGGTGTAGCGACACAGTGCAGTGTGTTGGTTGCTACATGCCAGGTGTAGCGACACAGTGCAGTGTGTTGGTTGCTACATGCCAGGTGTAGCGACACAGTGCAGTGTGTTGGTTGCTACATGCCAGGTGTAGCGACACAGTGCAGTGTGTTGGTTGCTACATGCCAGGTGTAGCGACACAGTGCAGTGTGTTGGTTGCTACATGCCAGGTGTAGCGACACAGTGCAGTGTGTTGGTTGCTACATGCCAGGTGTAGCGACACAGTGCAGTGTGTTGGTTGCTACATGCCAGGTGTAGCGACACAGTGCAGTGTGTTGGTTGCTACATGCCAGGTGTAGCGACACAGTGCAGTGTGTTGGTTGCTACATGCCAGGTGTAGCGACACAGTGCAGTGTGTTGGTTGCTACATGCCAGGTGTAGCGACACAGTGCAGTGTGTTGGTTGCTACATGCCAGGTGTAGCGACACAGTGCAGTGTGTTGGTTGCTACATGCCAGGTGTAGCGACACAGTGCAGTGTGTTGGTTGCTACATGCCAGGTGTAGCGACACAGTGCAGTGTGTTGGTTGCTACATGCCAGGTGTAGGAACACGTGCAGTGTGTGTTGGTTGCTACATGCCAGGTGTAGGACACAGTGCAGTGTGTTGGTTGCTACATGCCAGGTGTAGCGACACAGTGCAGTGTGTTGGTTGCTACATGCCAGGTGTAGGAACACAGTGCAGTGTGTTGGTTGCTACATGCCAGGTGTAGCGACACAGTGCAGTGTGTTGGTTGCTACATGCCAGGTGTAGCGAAAACAGTGTCAGTGTGTTGGTTGCTACATGCCAGGTGTAGCGACACAGTGCAGTGTGTTGGTTGCTACATGCCAGGTGTAGCGACACAGTAGAGGGGGTCGTCTTCGTATGTTTTATTTTCGTTGACAAAGTGAGAGTGGAACAAGGTCTCCTGGACTTACCTTTAGGTTTGAACTAAACCCAACAGGGGTTACATAGAGAGGGTGTGTGTGTGTGTACTCACCCATTTGTACTCACCAGTTTGTGGTTGCAGGGGTCGAGACTCAGCTCTTGGCCCTCCCTCTTCACTGATCGCTATTTCGTTTCTTCTCCCTGCCATGAGCTTGATCATTACTTGCTTAAAACTATGTATGGATCTGCACACTACCTCACTTCCCAGGGTATTACACTTGCGACACTCTATTGGGACATGAAGAAATATTCCTACGTATCTATTTTTTGTCAATGGGTGCAAACTTCCATGGACTTCTTTGGTTTCTTATCCCCTTCTGGTAGAATCTGTGTCTTTTCTCACCTTGTTATTCACGCAGATTTGTGGTTGCGGGTCGGTATCAGTCTTCCCTCCCTCTTCACTAGTGCGCCAGGCCGATTTCCTTACTTGATCTTCGTAAAGACAGTTACCTCCTTAGCCAACTACCTTCCCGCAGACTATTGCACTTCCTCAATTTCTATGACTAAGTATGCTCCAAACTATGGCTTGCTTACTCCATATGTGACCTACTAAGGGTTGCTGTGTCTTGTACACGTTCCTCACTTAGTCTTTTCCAGAACAATTTTTCTCGTTTCCAGTCTCCTCTAACTCCTGTATCTGTGTTGCATGCGTTTCCCTAACCATCTCGTAAACTTCCCCTATGAACTAACCTTTCTCCCTTTGCAGGTTTTCAGTTCTTGGCCATGTTACGAGTATTGGCCATAGGCCATTTATATGTTAGTCGAAATTCCTCCTTAAGTTATCAAACACATGCTAAGGTTTAGCTATTATAGTAGTTGTTATCAGTGTTAATGTTGCTTCGGAATGCTCGGTGTAAACCACCCTTAAGTCTTTTCCTTGGGGTAGGTTAGTCTCCTCCAGTTACAGTTGACCAACCTGTTAATTAGGATTACCCATTCATGCACGTTAATATGTTATAGAGCCCTTGTTCAGAGTATGTTCACACCTTGCATTTAGAAGATAGGTTCCTAGCCCTTGTCAGTATAAGTTCCCCACCCTACGCCTGACATTAGGTTCTCGGGGCCCGCTCGAGTAGGTTCTCAGCCCTTGCTCAGAGTAGGTTCACAGCCCTTGCTTGAGTAGGTTCTCAGCCCTTGCTCTGAGTAGGTTCTCGGCCCTTGCTCTGAGTAGGTTCTCAGCCCTTGCTCTGAGTAGGTTTTTCAGCCCTTGCTCTGAGTAGGTTTTCGGCCCTTGCTCTGAGTAGGTTCTCAGCCCTTGCTCTGAGTAGGTTCTCAGCCCTTGCTCTGAGTAGGTTCTCAGCCCTTGCTCTGAGTAGGTTCTCAGCCCTTGCCCTGAGTAGGTTCTCAGCCCTTGCTCTGAGTAGGTTCTCAGCCCTTGCTCTGAGTAGGTTCACCACCCTTGCTCAGAGTAGGTTCTCAGCCCTTGCTCTGAGTAGGTTCTCAGCCCTTGCTCTGAGTAGGTTCTCACCCTTGCTCAGAGTAGGTTCTCAGCCCTTGCTCTGAGTAGGTTCTCACCCCCTTGCTCTGAGTAGGTTCTCAGCCCTTGCTCTGAGTAGGTTCTCAGCCCTTGCTCTGAGTAGGTTCTCAGCCCTTGCTCTGAGTAGGTTCTCAGCCCTTGCTCTGAGTAGGTTCTGACCCCTTGCTCGAGTAGGTTCTCAGCCCTTGCTCTGAGTAGGTTCCAGCCCTTGCTCTGAGTAGGTTCTCAGCCCTTGCTCTGAGTAGGTTCTCAGCCCTTGCTCTGAGTAGGTTCTGAGCCCCTTTGCTCTGAGTAGGTTCTCAGCCCTTGCTCAGAGTAGGTTCTCAGCCCTTGCTCTGAGTAGGTTCTGAGCCCTTGCTCTGAGTAGGTTCTCAGCCCTTGCTCTGAGTAGGTTCTCAGCCCTTGCTCTGAGTAGGTTCTCAGCCCTTGCTCTGAGTAGGTTCTCAGCCCTTGCTCTGAGTAGGTTCTCAGCCCTTGCTCTGAGTAGGTTCTCAGCCTTGCTCTGAGTAGGTTCTCAGCCCTTGCTCTGAGTAGGTTCTCAGCCCTTGCTCTGAGTAGGTTCTCAGCCCTTGCTCTGAGTAGGTTCTCAGCCCTTGCTCTGAGTAGGTTCTCAGCCCTTGCTCTGAGTAGGTTCTCAGCCCTTGCTCTGAGTAGGTTCTCAGCCCTTGCTCTGAGTAGGTTCTCAGCCCTTGCTCTGAGTAGGTTCTCAGCCTTCTCTGAGTAGGTTCTCAGCCCTTGCTCTGAGTAGGTTCTCAGCCCTTGCTCAGAGTAGGTTCTCAGCCCTTGCTCTGAGTAGGTTCTCAGCCCTTGCTCAGAGTAGGTTCTCAGCCCTTGCTCTGAGTAGGTTCTCAGCCCTTGCTCTGAGTAGGTTCTCAGCCCTTGCTCAGAGTAGGTTCTCAGCCCTTGCTCTGAGTAGGTTCTCAGCCCTTGCTCTGAGTAGGTTCTCAGCCCTTGCTCTGAGTAGGTTCTCAGCCCTTGCTCTGAGTAGGTTCTCAGCCCTTGCTGAGAGAAGATACAAAGACGAAATGGGCAAGAAAGAGAGACAAGGCTAGAATTAGGTGGGGACACCCAGAGTCAGGAGGAGCAGCAATGGGAACCTCCTGCAGAACTACCCACAGAACACCGCAGTCAAACAAACTAACCCAAAACAAACTACACTCCACATTCACAGCCCCCCCCCCTCCAGCACAAACCCCATTTACACAACAGCTTCCCAAAGTACCCTGCCAGGTCTTCAACTCCCCGAACCTCCACGAAAGAATCATGGAGGCATCCCCAGACATAGTGCTCACAGAAACCAAGTTTATGGGAATGATAATAGATCCAATCTTTCCAACTGGATATCAGGTGCTAAGGAAAGATAAAGGGAATAGAGGGGGTGGGGGAGTTGCACTGCTCATCAAAAACCAGTGGAGTTTTGGGAATTTGGATGGAGGGGACAGAGGGCAAGCAAGAAACTACATAGTAGGAACACCTCAGATTGGGGTCCAAAGGTGGCGATTGCAGTAATGTACAACCCACCACAGAATAGCAGAAGCCCAAGACAAGAATATGATGAGAGCAACAGAGCAATGGCTGATACACTAGCTAAGGTGGCCAGAAGGCCCACACGGGCAGGGCAAAATTACTAGTTGTGGATTTTGCCAATCAATCATAAGGAGATTGATTGGGAAAACCTGGAACCACATGGGGGACCAGAAAACTGGAGGGCCAAGACGATGGAGGCGGTACTAGAAAAGCTGATGCATCAACATTCACCTTGAATAGTTCAGATTTCGAGAACATGACATACGAAAGGCCCCTCGGAGCAAGTAGTGATGTGATCCTGAACTTCAAATACATAGTAGATTACAAGTGGAGTGGGAAGCAGAACGAGTAGGACAGGAGAAGCCAATCTAAAAAAAGAAGGGACTTCACATGCATGAGAAATTTCGTGCATAAAGTTCAGAGGGAAAGAGAACTGGTGAGAAAACCAGTAAATGAAATGATGGAACATGCGACAACAAAATGCAAAGAGGCTGAGGAGAGGTTCGTACCCAAGGTCAACAGAAACAATGGGAAGACTAGAACAAGCCCTTGATTCATCCAGAGGTGTAGAGAAGCCAAAATTAAGTGCACTAGAGAATGGAAAAAGCATAAAAGACAAAGGACCCAGAAAATAGAGAGATCAGCCAAAGAGCCATAAAGGAATATGCAGAGGTAAGGAGGGAGGCCCAGTGGCAATACAAAAATGACATAGCATCGGAAGCCAAATCTGGCCAGAAGCTGTTGTACAGTCACAACAGGAAGAAAACAACAAGAGTCAAGGACCAGAGAATCAGGCTGAGGAAGGAAGGAAAGATTTAAGGAAGTATTTTTAGTGGAGCCAGAAAGGATTCCAGAAAGATGGAATGGTGGGGTACACTAACATGTGCTAGACACAATACACACAGCAGAAGAGGAAGTGAAGAGGCTGCTATGTGAACTAGATAATTCAAAGGTGATGGGACCGGACAACACATCTCTCTGTGGGTTCTGAAAGAGCAAGCAGAGGCACTGTGTGTGCCACTAGCAACAATCTTCAACACATCTACCTAACCGGGCAACTACCTGAGGTGTGGAAAGCAACAAATGAAATCCCAGTATTTAAGAGAGGAGAGAGACAGGAAGCATTAAACTACAGACTAGTGTCACTGACGTGTATAGTATGCAAAGTCGTGGAGAAGATTATCAGAAGTGATGGAGCACCTAGAAAAGGAACAAGCTTATACACGACAACCAGGGAAGGGAAATCCTGTGCCCATCATTCAGAGTGCTGGCACTGTACTTCCCACCTCCAGGACGCAAGTCAGACTAATAGTTTTTTCGGAATCCTTTCATAAATATTACTTTGCTCACATTCAAACAGCGACTCAAATCATAAAAGAAATCACTTTCCTTCACTCCTGTAACTCTCTCACTTGTTAGTTGTGACAAGTCCACGATTGTTGGTGGCTTGGACACTCCTTCAGTGCCATCCACCATCACCACCATCATCGCCACCACCACCACACCACACCACCAACCACCACCACCCCACCACCCACCACCACCACCACCCACC
>NC_069399.1:131147110-131177648 GCF_026875155.1 Cherax quadricarinatus | reverse complement strand
AAAAATCAAATATAAACCCCTCAACTAAAATTTCTCCTTCCAACCTTAAGGACCCCATACCATAACGTTCCATATCACACTGTGTAAAAAACTCTATGCACATAAAGGGCCCCAAAACATGGAATTCATTACCAGAAGATACTAAAGTAACTGATGGGATCATGACAGAAATGTTAAAAGCAGGGGGGGGATATACTGTTGGAGTGGTTGGTATTTTTGTTTAATAAATGTATGAAAGAGGGGAAGGTACCTAGGGATTGGGGGAGAGCATGTATAGTCCCTTTATATAAAGGGAAGGGGGACAAAAAAGATTGTAAAAATTATAGAGGAGTAAGTTTACTGAGTATACCAGGAAAAGTGTATGGTAGGGTCATAATTGAAAGAATTAGAGCTAAGACATAATGTAGGATTGCGGATGAGCAGGGAGGTTTTTATGAGTGGGTAGGGGACGTGTAGATCAAGTGTTTGCATTGAAGCATATATGTGAACAGTATTTAGATAAAGGTAAGGAAGTTTTTATTGCATTTATGGATTTAGAAAAGGCATATGATAGAGTGGAAAGAGGAGCAATGTGGCAGATGTTGCAAGTACATATATGAAAGAGGTGGTAAGTTACTAAATACTGTAAAGAGTTTTTATGAGGATAGTGAGGCTCAGGTTAGGGTGTGTAGAAGAGAGGGAGACTACTTATCGGTGAAAGTAGGAATTAGACAGGGATGTGTAATGTCACCATGGTTATTTAATATATTTATAGATGGGGTTGTAAAAGAAGTAGATGCTAGGGTGTTCGGGAGAGGGGTGGGATTAAATTATGGGGAATCAAATACAAACTGGGAATTGACACAGTTGCTTTTTGCTGATGATACTGTGCTTATAGGAGATTCTAAAGAAAAACTGCGAAGGTTAGTGGATGAGTTTGAGAGTGTGTGTAAAGGTAGAAAGTTGAAAGTGAACATAGAAAAGAGTAAGGAGATGAGGGTATCAAATGATTTAGATAAAGAAAAATTGGATATCAAATTGGGGAGGAGGAGTATGGAAGAAGTGAATGTTTTCAGATACTTGGGAGTTGATGTGTCAGTGGATGGATTTATGAAGGATGAGGTTAATCATAGAATTGATGAGGGAAAAAAGGTGAGTGGTGCATTGAGGGATTGTATGAAAGTATAGTAGTACCAACACTCTTATATGGGTGTGAAGCCTGGGTTGTAAATGCTGCAGTGAGGAGGCAGTTGGAGGCACTGGAGATGTCCTGTCTAAGGGCAGTGTGTGGTTAAATATTATGCAGAAAATTTGGAGTGTGGAAATTAGGAGGTGTGGAATTAATAAAAGTATTAGTCAGAGAGCTGAAGAGGGGTTGTTGAGGTGGCTTGATCATTTAGAGACAATGGATCAAGGTAGAATGACATGGAGAGTGTTTAAATCTGTAGGGGAAGGAAGGTGGGGTAGGGGTCGTCCTCGAAAAGGTTGGAAGGAAGGGGTAAGGGAGGTTTTGTGGGCGAGGGGTTTGGACTTCCAGCAGGCGTGCGTGTGTGTGTTCGATAGGAGTGAATGGAGACGAATAGTATTTGGGACCTGACGATCTGTTGGTGTGTGAGCAAGGTAATATTTAGTGAAGGGATTCAGGGAAACCGGTTATTTTTATATAGCTGGACTTGAGTCCTGGAAATGGGAGGTACAGTGCCTGCACTCTAATGGAGGGGTTTGGGATATTGGCAGTTTGGAGGGATATGTTGTGTATCTTTATATGTATATACTTCTAAACTGTTGTATTCTGAGCACCTCTGCAAAAACAGTGATTATGTGTGAGTGAGGTGAAAGTGTTGAATGATGATGAAAGTATTTTCTTTTTGGGGATTTTCTTTCTTTTTGGGTCACCCTGCTTCAGTGGGAGACGGCCGACTTGTTAAAAAAAAAAAAACTAAAGTAACCCGGTCTGAAAATCAATTTAAGACTTCTCGAAAGCCACTTAATACACCTACCATCCGACTTACGACCTGCTCAACATACGTCCACTCGACTTATGACCATGCATCTGGTAGCTGGGCTGGGCCGGCTGATGCACACCACTGTACAATACAGTGGACCCCCGCATAACGATCACCTCCGAATGCGACCAATTATGTAAGTGTATTTATGTAAGTGCGTTTGTACGTGTATGTTTGAGGGTCTGAAATGGACTAATCTACTTCACAATATTCCTTATGGGAACAAATTCGGTCAGTACTGGCACCTGAACATACTTCTGGAGTGAAAAAATATCGTTAACCGGGGGTCCACTGTATTTGACAATACTTGCGGCGGCAATGTGTCATGCAGGCAGCATCAGTTTGAGTAACCCTGTTGTATCAGCAGCATCATACTGTATTAACTGTACTAACTGGACAGTAAATTTCACCATGGCCCCTAAGATGAAGTCTGAATCTTGCGCTGGAGATTGTGGCAAGAAAGGCTCTTACTCTTGAACTATTTGTTTTCACTTTTGCACATAAACCTGTCTGTGTCTGTCTGCCTGTATATCTGTGTCTGTCTGTATCTCTGTGTGTCTGTTTATCTGTCTTTCTGTCTACCTGTGTGTCTGTCTTTCTGTTTACCTGTGTGTCTTTCTGTCTACCTGTGTGTCTTTCTGTCTACCTGTGTGTCTTTTTGTCTACCTGTGTGTCTGTCTTTATGTCTACCTGTGTGTCTTTCTGTCTACCTGTGTGTCTGTCTTTATGTCTACCTGTGTCTGTCTGTCTTTATGTCTACCTGTGTCTGTCTACCTGTGTGTCTGTCTTTCTATCTACCTGTGCATCTTTCTGTCTACTTGTGTGTCTGTCTTTATGTCTACCTGTGTGTGTCTTTCTGTCTACCTGTATGTCTGTCTTTGTCAACCTGTGTGTGTCTTTCTGTCTACCTATCTGTCTTTCTGTCTACCTGTGTGTCTTTCTGTCTACCTTGTCTCAGAGCCACTCTTTAAGAGTGTAATTGGTCTTGAAGATGCCATATTAATAATGATAATAACACAATAATAATAACTGAGGTGCAGTAAATGTTTATAAAACATTAATATAGACATTTTGCTTAATCCAAATATTATTTTTTTTTTTCAAAATTATATAATAAACATGCTACATAACATATAAACATATAAATTAACAAATATGAGATGTTTTTCTGGTCGGCTTGACAGAGTGAACAGAAACCATTCGTGTCCGGTCTGGTAACAACAACAACAACGTTTGTTTACATAACTCTTGAACCTTCTACCCTCTCATTATCTCTCTTGTTTATTCATTTAATCTTGTTAACTCACCTCTCACTCTGCATTAACTACAGATATTTTAACCCTTTCAGGGTCTGTCCCGTAGATCTACGGCTTTACGTTCAGGGTCCAAACCGTAGATCTACGTCATGAGCTCAGCTCACTCTGATAAACTGTGAGTGGTACATTTGGGCCTAGATATGAGAGAATACATCTATGTGGTATATGTGCACCACATAAAACAGATCCTGCAGCACACTGTGTATAATGAGAGAAAAAAAAATGAAATCATGATTTTTCGATTAAAACAGCGACTTTGCAGTGTTTTTTCGTATGTTTTTTATAGTTGTATTTGCAATTTGGAAGACATATTACAGAAATAGTGATGATTTTGATTGGTTTTAGCACTGGAAATGGCTTGAAACTGAGCTCAAAGTAGCATAAATGTTAAATTTTTGCCGATATTCAAGAGTAAACAAACAACCTCACACGTCTAATACACGCCAGCTGGTGGGTCTAATATGCATTCACAAATATGGTGATTATATTTATACAATTATTACAGTATTGCATAACAGCAAATCTTCTATTTTTTGGTTTGAATAAAAATTCATTATGTGAATAAAAAATCAAAATGGAATTTATTTGTAAAGCCTCAAAACATAACTAATGAACAGAGGAAATGTTAGTTTAGTTCCAGGAATACCTACATTGTTTATTCTGGGACCTATTTTGAGATTGGAATATTTTGAACTTTGTGTTAAATTGGCCAAATTAACAATTTCCGATCACTTTAATTTGTAGTTGAAACAGTTGACTTGGCGATTTCTTGTGCTCAATTGATAGAATAGAAGTAATACTAGTGAAATAGCTAAGAATTTGGTTGACTGGAATAATGTAATTGGCCTAAAATGGGAGTCAAAGTCGGCAAAATCGCCAATTCGTAAATATCGCTGACACATCAAAATTCGCGAGAGCATAATTTCGTAAATTTTCCATCAAATTTCGTACTTTTTGTTTTATTACCTTCACAAAAAGATTCTCTACCATTTCATAAGAAAAAATAACAAATTTTTTTTATGAAAATTCTTGGACACTGGGGCACCACTTCAGATTTGGGCCTTGGACCCTGAAGGGGTTAAGGTAAGTAATGAGTGTACATGATTATTATATTATAGTTTAATTCCCACCAAGGCAGGGTGGCCCGAAAAAGAAAAACTTTCACCATCATTCACTCCATGACTGTCTTGCCAGAAGGATGCTTTACACTACAGTTTTTAAACTGCAACATTAACACCCCTCCTTCAGAGTGCAGGCACTGTACTTCCCATCTCCAGGACTCAAGTCCGGCCTGCCGGTTTCCCTGAACCCCTTCATAAATGTTACTTTGCTCACACTCCAACAGCACGTCAAGTATTAAAAACCATTTGTCTCCATTCACTCCAATCAAACACGCTCACACATGCCTGGTGGAGGTCCAAGCCCCTCGCACACAAAACCTCCTTTACACGCTCCCTCCAACCTTTTCTAGGCCGACCCCTACCCCGCCTTCCTTCCACTACAGACTGATACACTCTTGAAGTCACTCTGTTTCGCTCCATTCTCTCTACATGTTCGAACCACCTCAACAACCCTTCCTCAGCCCTCTGGACAACAGTTTTGGTAATCCCGCACCTCCTCCTAACTTCCAAACTACGAATTCTCTGCATTATATTCACACCACACATTGCCCTCAGACATGACATCTCCACTGCCTCCAGCCTTCTCCTCGCTGCAACATTCATCACCCATGCTTCACACCCATATAAGAGTGTTGGTAAAACTATACTCTCATACATTCCCCTCTTTGTCTCCAAGGACAAAGTTCTTTGTCTCCACAGACTCCTAAGTGCACCACTCACCCTTTTCCCCTCATCAATTCTATGATTCACCTCATCTTTCATAGACCCATCTGCTGACACGTCCACTCCCAAATATCTGAATACATTAACCTCCTCCATACTCTCTAAATTATTATTATTAATTTAGGGCACTGGAGCACAGATCCACTGTATAGCACTTTGTCTGGATTTTTTGGGTTATCCTAGGTAATTTATACTATGTATGATAACTTCACTTACATGTACCTGTGAGAGGGAGAGAGAGAAATATACAGAGAGAGAGACAGAGATACAGAGAGAGAGAGAGAGAGATACAGAGAGAGAGAGAGAGAGAGAGAGTACGACCTTCTTCATCTCATCCCAGAATCACATGCATATGCAGACGACTGTACACTGACATTCACTTATCCAAGAGAAGAAATGCCAGCTGCTCTAAGCTACATCAATCACCAGCTGAGAGCTATATCAGCTTGGGGAAATAGATGGCAAGTAACATTTGCACCTGAGAAAATGCAAATGATGATCGTCTCTAGGCACCATGATGTTAATGCTGGTGCAGTAGTAAGGATGAATGGGAGGAGGGTTGGCACCTGGAGAAGAAGTTGATATCCTTGGGGTAAAATTTGACTCCAAACTAACCATGAAAGAACCATGTTGTAAATCTTGCAAAACAAGGCAGCCGGGAAGCTTAAGCACTTCGCCGTATCTCCCATCTGCTTGACAGTAGGGTTGCAAGTTTCCTGTACGAGGCAAAAGGGTACGCTCGCACCTTGAGTAGCTCCACTTTCTTGGTTTGCCTGCCCCTCCCCCTCTCATCTGCGAACTGCTTGACAGATAAAAGAAAAAGAGCAAGACGTTCATCTCTCGCCTGGACCCATCCTGGATAGATCTGTCATTTCAGCAGAGCCTTCAACATAAGAGGGATGTGGGTGGCCTTACTGTTATGTACAAGGCCAATATTGTCAAAAAACCACTTGGAGCCCTTCGAGGACAGGTGAAACAAGCTTTTATGCCACCAAGACGGGCAGAAAGCAGAACTTCACTTGGCTGTACCCTTCTCCAGAACATCACTCCATCTGAGATCATACATACCCCGGATTTACTCGAGTATGGAAACCATTCGTACAGGATAATGATGTCAACGAGATAAAGTCAGTCGATCAAATGAAAATGCTGGCCCAAGATGGCTCCAACTTCATCCTGTTTCTATTGTATGTCTCATAACAATAAAAATACTTTCAAATGAGCTGATGTAGGTAACAGCTCTTAGCTTGCCAATAAAGTTAGGAATCCTTAACCTGTAAATAGCTGTCAATAAAGCTAGGGATCCTTAACCTTGTCAAACCCTGTGTAAAAAAAAAAAAAAAAAAAAAAAGAGAGATAGATACAGCCACATTCAGTCAGCCAACCAACCACCCACCCACCCATCCACCCACCTGGCCACCCACCCGGCCACCCACCCAGCCAGCCGGATACATATTACACGTGTTCCAGAGTTGTTTCTCTTTACTTAGGGTATAGGTTATACTACATTCTGGCAGGATGACACTACCAGTGGTATTCTCCCATTCCACTGTGTCGACAATACATAAAGATAACAGTAACATATTATACTGTATGCGATGTAAAATTTACAATACAGTTCACTACCATGTATACATTATATATAGTACATAAAAAAATTAAAATATAACAGTAGAAGGGAAATTATGGTAAAAGAATGAATAATGATTGTACATTATAACTACTATGTAGGTAGTTTTGGTGGAAAACTTGACGTTTGCCCCCACCCCGTTGTCGGCAATTTTCAAAAGGGTTTGATTACGTCCTTTGCCTGCACTTGAAGGAAGGGGTGTTAAGTTGCATTTTAAAAAAATGTAGTGTAAAGCACCCTTCTGGAAAGCAGTGAGGAGGAAAGATGGTAAAAATTTTTCTTTTTGGGCCCCCTGCTTGGTGGGAATGGGCCATGTGATAAAAAAAAAAAAAAAAAAAAGTTTTAAAAGGGGGAAATAACAGTTGGGTGTACATGCCAAAAAGCCCCTTTTTTGAAAAGCATTTTGGGAAAAACTTAAGATAACTTAGTTAAATAAAACAATAAAGGCTGAAATTGTACATATGGTCATTAGGTAAATTACAATGAATACAAGAAAACTGAATAGAGCCTCCCCATTTAAACGAGGGAGTTCCGTTCCTTAGATAAACCTTAAAGAATTTGTTGGGAAGTAAAAAACATAGTAGTGAGTTTGTGCCCCCCATCTTTATATTGTTTTAATGTCCCCTTTGCCCCTTTATAAATTTCTGGTATTTTTTTTAAATGTTTATACAGTAGGTACTAAAATTTTGAAAGAAAAGAATAGGGAAATCAACCAATGTATATTTTTTTAGGTATAAATACTGATCAGAGACCCCATCACAAGTCGGGGCGTCGTAAAAGAGTCGTACTAAGTAGGGGGGTTTATTCTATTTTCATGCTATGATAGACTAGGGTTTTGGCCATTCCTTCTTTATGATACTGTGGGTTATTGTTTATGCACCCTTTTTTTTGACACTGTTTTTGCTAGGGCTTTGTGCCGTTCCCTTTTTTTATGACACTGTAGGGATTGTTTCAGCCCCTCCTTTTTTTTGACCTGTATGTAGGGCTTTTTGCCATTCCCCTTTTTTTTTCTCCTCAAATTCCCCGTTTTGTACCTTTTTTCATATGTTTTTAGTATATTGTTTGGCGAAAAAAAAACTTTTTAAATTTTAATAGGGCTGATGTACTTTGAGATCAATGTGAGCAGCGCTGAACTTGCAGAAGAGAGAGAGTCAGTTTCCTCACCCGGTGGCTCCCCTAAAATTGGTTGGATGCAGTATTGGATGTGCTCGTGGTTTGGGGTCGAGGCCGTGGTCTTTTTGTGGGGTGCCCTTACCCAAACCAGCTAGATAAATTAGCAGTCTAATAGTGGAGGGTTCGTTGGGGGTGGTGGGGGGTGGGGGGAGGAGGAAGGGGGAAAGGGAAAACAAACACAGGAGGGGGGGGAGGGAGAGAGAGAGAAAAGAGGAAAGAGAGAGTGATGTACTGACACCAAACACATCTGTGTTTTAAAAATTAAGTCTCCAAATTTTTTACCCAATCTCTTCCCCGCCCTGCCTTACTTTGCCCTCTCCCACTTTGCCACCGTTCTGCCCTACCCGCCTTCCCGCCCTGCCTTTCCCTGCCTGCCCTACTGTCCAATCCCGCCTGTCCTACCCCCGCCCGCCCTTCCCCGCCCTACCCCCCCTACCCTGTTTTTTCCCCGCCCACCCTGTCCCGACCCGCCTGCCTGCTTTGCCCTGCCTCCCTGTCCGCCTGCCCCCCTGTTTGCCCCGCCATACTCTACCCGTTGTGCCCACCTATCCTACCCTGTCTACCCTCCCCTTTAGCCCTGCATTTTCCCCCTTTATCACTGGTTTGGTGGCTTGTTTCTGCAAAATAAGTCACCATGGGCCCCCCAAAAGCTTCTTCTAGTGCCAACCTTGGTAAAAAGGGTGAAAATTAGTAATGGAAATTAAGAAAGATTTGAAGAGTTTTGGGCTAACCCTGAGAAGCCTATACCAGTTAGTGGAATACATTGTGCCCTACATCAAAAATTAAGGAAATGTGTGACAGTGGTTGAAGTGCAAACCTTTATGGATGAAAATAGCCCTAACACAGCTATTTAACAAGACAATGTTGTAGCCCATATATAGACAAAATGTAAAGGAACGGGATGTACAGAGCTCTATGGACAGCTTTGTTGTGCGACAACAGAGGTCCATGACTCTTCAAGCTGGTCCCAGTGGCAATAAAAGAAGAAGGGAAGTAAACCCTGAAAAGGAACTTGCTACCGCAAGTCCTAAAGAAAGGGGATTCCCTTCTGAAACACTAACACCTCTCTCACACCCCTCCTTTCCATCCCCTCAATCATCACCAGATCTTCATAAAAGGTAATGTCATTATTTTTATTGTTTATTGTAATTATTCTATTGCATAAACTTAATACAGTGGTCCCCTCACTTTTCGTAGTTCTCGACATCGTAAATTTTCGCCAATCATAGTGGTATTTTCCGTAGAAACATGGACTCCGCTTTCATAGGTTGACTTGCGAATAGTGATTTCGTCCGGACGCGTACGCACGGTGTCAGCCGGGGCAGCCTCCCTACCCAGCCAGTCTGGCATTGTTTACCCTTGAGTGAAGGTTCCCTCAATTGCTCCTACGAAATATTTCATAAATATTCCACTCATTTTTAGTGCTTGCAATACTAAATAAGCTACCATCGCTCCAAAGAATGCCTCCTAGTGCCAAGCCTGGGTAAAGAAGTGAGAAATATGTACAGTGACAAAGTCTTGGGCCATTTTTGGAAGTGTTTAAGAGACCCAGAAACAGACTCTCTCCACACGTTACTTTGCGAGACAGGACAGAGTGACTCACAAGTTGGTCCTAGTGCATTAAGAAACAGAGAAGAACAAAGCAACCCCAAGAGAAGCAATTGGTGCCTGAGGTTTGCCTGGAAGGGGATTCCCCTTCCAAACTGTAAACAATCCAATCTCTCTCCACCTCCAGTCTCCCATACTCTAAGAAGAATCTCCAATAAAGTAAGTGTTATGCTGTTAATGTTTCATTCATCATTTTCCCATTGTATTGTTTATGTAACTATATGTAATTTCATGTAAAAAATTTTTTTTGTTTAATACATCTGGGTGTCAGGAACGGATTAATTATTTACACATTATTTTCTTATGGGGAAAAATGATTCGCAAATCGTAAAATTCGTTTATGTAATCGGCTCCAGAACGGATTAATTAAGAAAAACGCGGGACACTGTAATTACATGTAGGAAATTTTTTTTTTTTTCATACTTTGGGTGTCTTGGCACGATTAATTTGATTTTCATTATTTTCTTATAAGGAAAATTGATTCGTTTTCGATATTATCCGGTATTTACGATGAGACTCACAGAACGATTAATATCGAATACCGGGGCTCCACTGTAACAGGTGTTTTTTACATACATACCTTCAGTAATTATTAACTAATTTTTTGTTAAACACATTTATAGTGGCTGCAACATGCAATCATGAAATCCCCCCATGAAAAGGCCATTTTTTCTGGTCAGATTGAAAGTTTTTTTTTTCACTGAGAAATGTCAAATCATGAGAAAACAATTTTATGAAGTGTATTGTATATTGGGTGGAAGTGACCACTACAATAGCAAACACCTCGGCGGTGGTTTTGGTGATTTAACATTTTTTAACAACAAATTGTGATAATTTTTTTTATTTTGGGGGGATGGGTTCATTATTATTATTATAATCAAAAAGAAGCACTAAACCTACAAGGATCATACAGCGTAGCAGGGCAGGGAAGGGTGCAGGGTAAGGGTAGCCAAGAGTGGAGAGGTAGAAAGGCGAGATGAGTGCTGCAAGTATAATCATCAAATTTGTTCAGTAAATCAGTTGCTGTCACAAAGTCAATGAGAAAGTCAAGGTTAAAGGAGGGTCCATCAGCAAGAAGGGAAGGTAAAGTAAGGCATTAGAGCAGTGACGATGTCAGAGGTAAATTCTGCAGCATCGTTGAAGAGTGGTCATTCCATCAGAATGTGGGCTAAACAAAAACTGGAACCTACAATTCCTCACAGAGTGGATCAGGGCGCCTCCATGAGATACCCGTGGAGTAAGATGAGTGTTGCCAGTGGCGAAGACGGGAGAGAGTAGTCCTCCCAACCTCGACACTTGATGACAAGAATATGGCCAGAAAACCTGTACTTTGGTTAATAGAATGCAGTTTGTTATGTTACAGATCAGACCAATGCTGTTGCTACGGTTGTTTGTTGGCGAAGGCTGGTAGAAATCACAGCAAAAATATTCAGTGAAGTGCACACCTCTATTAAAATTGGAAGTTCATGTATTGCTGACCGCAAGCAGTGTCTGCCTGTTCATTGCCTGTACGACAACATGGCTGGGGTCCCAGCAAAAAAATAAATCTGTGTGCTTGCAAGCAGCGAGAATGGCATAACAAAGTTGAATAACGAGGAACCAGCGGATGTGGTGAAATCAACTGCCCCAAATGGCAACACAGGCATAGATGCAATATGGATAAGTTGCCAGAATTGCATATGATAAGTGCTACAAGAATTGCATACTTTCAGCTGTAAAAATGCCAGCTGAACAAATGCCGCATCAGATGGATGCGTCCGGAAGCCACTGCTGCATATCCAACACCATCAGACAGACATGGAATGATGGAAAACTTACGGAATTAATGCTCTCGCGAGTAGCGGTCTCAGCGATGTTTCCGGATCGGCGATTTTGCCCGCTTTTGAGCTCCATTTTCGGCCAGTCCACTTGTACTAGTCGACAAAAAACATGATATATCGCTAGAACTAAAACTTCCAATTATTTCCTATGAATGATGCAAGAAACCACCGCATTTAACCAATTTCAAACTATCCATAAAGTGTCAGAATTTAAGCAATTTTGCCAATTCACACAATTTCAAAAGAATGCCAATTCCCGAAATAATGGGTCCAGAACAAATAAGAAATACATTACCTGGCACTAAAATGACATTTCCCTTTATTCATTAGTCCCACTCTCAAGGCCACTCTTACATTCTTTTGCTCTTCCTCCACTTTGAATTTTTTATTCTTCACAATAAATAGAAGACTTACGTTATGCCAACTACTGCATTAGTGTAAAAAATGGTCCTGACTCATATTAGCGCACTTGCAAAGAATATTAGACTCACCAGGTGACGTGTAATTGGACCTTGGCAATGATTTATTACTTTTGAACTTTGGTAAAAAAACGACATTTCTGCAACTTTTAAGCTCATTTCAAGTAACTTTTCATTGTAAAACCAGTCAAAATCATCTCAATTTCTATGATAATGAGCCTTCCATTCTATAAAAATGAGACCAAGAAAACTAGAATACAACATAAATACCATACGAAAATACAGTGCAAAGTTGCTGTTTTATTCCAAAAAAACGGTCGAAGTTTTTTTTTTCTCATGCACTGTGTGCTGCAGAATTTTTTTTATACCGTGCACACTGACCACATAGACCCATTCTTTCATATGGAGGCCTACCAGCTTTCTCCCACTAGATTTGAGGGCGCTAGAATTTAGGCGTACTAGTACGTCAAAAACCCTGGGTCATAAGCTGTACTAGTACGTCCAAAACCCTCAAAGGGTTAAGTGAGGAGTACCTGTAAGGCATACTTGAAATTGTGCTGCTCAATAACCTATGTCTTGTTTTAAGTAGTCTGTCAGGATTAGGATTAAGGACAAAGAAAGCCACTAACATGCACAGCATGTTAGCGGCTTTCTTTGTCCTTAATCCTTTCGCTGAGGTCACTGTTGGTTCCGTAATATTACACCATGAGCTCAATCACACCCAGATAAGCTGTAAGCTGAAATTTTGGGCCCTAGATCAAAGAGAATGGGTCTAAGAGATAAGTGTGCATCACATAAAAAAATCCTGCAGCACACAGTGCATAATGAAAATAAAAACTGTGACTGTGTTTTTGGATTAAAACAACGACTTTGTGGTTTTCACAGTTGTATTGTCAGTTTTTTTTATCTCATTTGAAAAAATGGAAAATATATTACAGAATAACAGAGATAATTTTGATGGTTAAATATTAAAAATAAGCTTAAATTGAAGCTGAAGTTATGAAATGGTCGATTTTTGCGGGGGGGGGGGGGGGGGGGGGGGGGGGGGGGGGGGGGGGGGGGGGGGGGGGGATTCGAGAGTAAACAAATCATGTCACACATCCAATACAGGTCAACTGATGCATCTAAATATTGTGTTGACGAATGCGCTGATATTATTTATACAATTACAATATTACATAACAGTAAATCTTCTATTTTTTGTGAATAAAAATTCTTTGTGAATAAAAAATCAAAACGGAATTCATGGGTAAAGCCTGAAACCACAAGTAATGAATGGTGGAAATGTTATTTCAGTGCCATGAATGCCTGCATTGTTTATTTTAAGCCCTATTTTGAAACTGGAATATTTTGAAATGTGTGTGAAATTGGCCAAATTATCATTTTCTGATCACTTTATTGTATAGTTGAAATAGTTGATTGGGCAATTTCTTGTCCTCAGTCAATAAAATGGAAGACATACTAGTGAAACAATGTAATTGGCCTCAAATAGGGCTCGAAGTGGGTAAAATCACCAATGCGTAAATATTGCTTATTCAGCAAAATTTGCATAAGCGTAATTTCGTCAATTTTCCACTAATTTTCATACTTTTTGTTTTATTACCTTCAGAAAAATATTCTCAATCATTTCATAAAAAAAATAAGATTTTTTTTTTTTTCTTTTTTTTTTTTTTTGAAAATTCTTGGACATTGTGGACAAGTTTCAGATAGGGAGTGACAGTTTGAAGAGTTAACAATACAGCCTCTCCTCACTTGGGCGATGTACTCTGATTACACCGATGACTCAAACTTACGCCGACTCTCTTTGACCAGTATCATATCTAAATAATGTATATTTGAATGATTTCTTCTATTCCTGTTTATTCAATATACCGACACTACTGTATAAACATATAAAATATAATAAAAAGGTTAAAAAAGAGTGCAAAAGGTGATATTAAAACAATAATGCAAGATGGGTGACACAAACCCAACTACCATTACAGTGACCCTCGGTTATCGGCCATTCCCGTTATTGGCCAACTCGGTCATTGACCATTTCGGATGCATCCGTCCGCTGGCTGGGGCTGCTTGTGTGTCAGTTTGGCTGTGTCTTTTGGTTCGTGAGGAAGCTTCTGCTCATACATCCAAACATTTGCTTGTTTTCCATTGTTTTTTGTGTTTTTTTTTTTCCAGTGCAAACTGCAAGTAAGTACCATGGCAACAAAGAAAGTCCCTAGTAAAGTTTCCTGTGGTAAAGAAAGTGAGAAACATGGAATTTAAGCTTGAAGTGTAGCAGGCATGTAGATGAGTGTAGCAGGCATTTAGAGAGTGTAGCAGGCAGCAAGGAATGTGCCCATGGCCATATTAAGAAGTCTCCGGGCACTAAGCTATTCAGATTGACGGGTCCCTTTGAGTTTACGGTAATGAAGCGACCCCATCCAGCTTGGGGGTGGGGGGGGGGTCAGTGAGAGCCTGTTGAAGGGTCTATAAATACCTGCTGCGGCATTTAATTAAATTTAATAGAAAGTACATCAGAGACAACCAAAACCCATTTAACCAACAGCCATTATAAATATCTTGTTAAATCATGCATTCTAAGAGAATAAACTCAAGACAGCTAAGTATTACTAGATTAGGCTATTAAACAGTGACATCATGTACCTATTAATTTTCAGTCATAACCACTACCACTATTATTCCTTTATAAATAAATCACTGACCATATTGTCTATCATTGCCATCATGCTTAAGACATCAAATCATATAAACTCAAGAAAGTAAAGAATTGTTTTATATTCAACAGGCACTTACTTAAATAAATTTTTTTTCTTGGATTTCATCTTGGCAAAATCATCACTATATTCTGAAAATCAATATTTTTGTTAGATCAAGAACTCAATGGTCAACAAGGCTAGTTACACAATAGTCCTTGGCTCATTGTTGAACGGAGGCTGTTCTTCACACTTTTCAAAAACAGAAAATGAACGTACTCCTACCAGTTTAGATACTTGGAAGATGTTAGGAAAAGGCGATACACTAGTCAACATTAGGGAAGTTTCTGAGATACCCTGCATATTCTTAAATGTTTCAAAGCAGCGAGGCGCACATTTTCATTGGAGCTTTAATCTGATTCATATACCCAGTAAAAATGAACTATTTTCTTCAACAACTAGTGTCCTGAGCATCTGCTGAAAGTGTTGTTGCAACTTTAATGCAGCTTCCACACTCAATTCTGTCTGCATCTGCATAGTAGTAAATTTTAACCAGAAAAAAATCCCCAAACTTGTCCAATTGAGATTCTGGTAGAATTTCTTCTTTTTCACCAATTCTGTAATCAGTGATCCAGAATGACGAAGTATTAAGCTGTCTTACCTTTCTGCCCTTGGTAGCAACACAATTTCATTGTCTGTCTCTTCAAAATTACGTTTCCTCTTCCTTACCGCTGATGATCAGCCCGGTAAGCATTTTGCGACGGAAGTGCTGTAGAACATCAATCAATTGAGATCTGTTATTGAAATGATAAAGACTAAAAGACATGAAAAAGTGCTTTAAAACCTACAAACGGAAGTCAGTTTGCGTTTTTAGGTTTTTTCTTATAGATTTTTTATTTACCAAAATGCGTCTTTACTTTCCATGCGTCCTTTACTGGTCAAGTAACCCTATCGCTACCTCCCTTAACATTTAAGGGCGAAAACAAACATTTATCCCCATACAACATCAATGTCTATCAACAACAACCTCATTTAATTTGTCACAGTACAAGTTTAGATAACGTGTAATTACTACAAAAATTGGAGAGAATCTCCCATACACACACCATTAGTGGGAAAAACACAGCTGTTCCTGATGTAAACAAAGGCATGTGAGTGTTGCCATCTATGGTTAAGGTTTATTATTTTATTTTATTTTATTTTCATTAATTATTTTTGTTTTGATTATTTTTTAAAAATAATTTTACTCTCCAATCACTTGAACTTTATTATAGGTTAGGGACCCCTTTGCAACTTAGCACCATGTGGCGCAGTCCTTGGATGAGCCCCTGACCCCCTTGACCCGCGGCCCCAAATGCCGGGACCCTAGGCTAATGCCTAGTTTGCCTATGCGGTCAATCCAGCCCTGAGATACTAGCATGCAGGGAGTGTAAGCAGGCATGCAGGGAGTGTAGCAGCAATGCAAGGAAGTGTATAGGCAGGCATGCAGGGGAGAGTAGCAGGCATAGCAGGAAGTGTACAGGCATTGCAGGGAGTGTAGTAGGCATGCCAGGCAGTGTAGCAGGCATGCAGGCAGTGTATCAAGGCAATGCAGGCAGTGTAGCAGCATGCAGGAAGTGTAGCAGGCATGCAGGGAGAGTAGCAGGCAGCAGGAAGTGTTAACAGGCGTGCAGGCAGTGAAGGTCAGGCCATGCAGGGAGTGTAGCAGACATGCCGGAAGTGAAACAAGGCATGCAGGCAGGTGTAGCAAGGCCATGCAGGGTGCATAAGCAAGCAGCAGGGAGTGTACAGACATGCAGGAAGTGTAGCAGGCATGCAGAGAGTGTAGCCAGTCATGCAGGAAGTGTAGCAGGCATGCTGCAGTGTAGCAGGCATGCAGGAGTGTAGCAGACATGCAGGAAGTGTATAACCAGGCATGCACAGTGTAGCAGACATGCAGGGAGTTGTAGCAGACAACATGCAGGAAGTGTAGCAGCATGCAGGAAGTGGTACAGCAAGCAGGAAGTGTAGCAGGCATGCAGGAAGTGTAATAGGCATGCAGGAGTGTAGCAGCATGCAAGAATGTAGCAGCATGCATGAAGTGTAGCAGGCATGCAGGGGTGTAAACAGTCATGCAGGGAGTGTACCAGGCATGCAGGGAGTGTATGCAGACATGCAGAAAATGTAGGCAGGCATGCGAGAAGTGTAGCAGTGTAGCATGCAGGAAGTGTAGCAACATCAGGGGTGTAACAGGAATGCAGGAAGTGTACAGGGCAAGCAGTGAGTTTAGAGCAGACATGAAGAAAATGTAGCATCCGGCATGCGGAAGTGGTA
The DNA here is from genome assembly GCF_026875155.1 of Cherax quadricarinatus. Lineage (NCBI taxonomy): Eukaryota > Metazoa > Arthropoda > Malacostraca > Decapoda > Parastacidae > Cherax > Cherax quadricarinatus. The sequence goes on along the minus strand of NC_069399.1, from coordinate 131,160,847 downwards.
GCAGCAATGCAGAGTGGTAGCAAGCATCATTGCAGGGGCGTAACAGGCATGCAGGTAGTGGTAACCAGCATGCAGGGAGTGTAGCAGACATTGCAGAAAATGTAGCAGGCATGCAGGAAGTGTAGCAATGCATGCAGGGAAGTGTACAAGCATGTGCAGGGGGTTAACAGCATGCAGGACAAAGTGTACAATGCATGCAGGGAGTAATTAGCAGACATGCAGAAAATGTAGCAGGCATGCATGAAGTGTAGCAGGCATTCCAGAAGCAGCCATTAGCCTTCATAAAGTATGTAATACTGATTTAAATGTTTAAAAAAATTATATTTTTGGTGAAACATTTTTGTCCTGGAATGATTAATATTAATTACAGTGACCCCGACTAGTGGTGTCAACGGTAACGATAAAACGGGTAACAATGCGTTTTTTGTGTAATAATATTGGCTCAGCAATGATGAAAAACTCGGGTAGGACATTCGATCATGAACGCGTCGTCCGCCTTCAGACTGGCCTGAACGCCTCAGCGTCTGCCATTCAGCTAGTGTGCCCAATTGTAACAAGCCAGGGTGGATGGTATCACGCATACATTCGATATATTTTGTATAATTCCCATTGTTTTTTAAGTGCTTGTTAACTGCTAAAAATAAGTCCACCATGGGCCTCAAAAAAGGCAAGTGCCAACCCTGAGTAAAACGGGTGAGAAATATTATCAATACTATTGTACCATGGTCAAGCTGCTGCTGCACCACCATCAGCATGCTGCCTGTACCATGGACAGCTGCTGGCTGCAACACCATCAGCTGTTTGCTTGCACCATCATCACTGCTGCTGTATCCACATCAAGCTGCTGCAACCACAATCATGCTGTTGCTGCACTACCGCAGCGATAACTACTGCACCACCATCAGCTGCTGCTGTACCACGGCATCTGCTGCTGCTGATGCAACACTGTCACTTGTTGCTGCACCACCATCAGCCGCGCTGTACCACCATCAGCGCTGCTGCAAGCACCCCACCATCAGCCGCTGCTACACACACCGTCAGCTGTTACTACTCGAAGATGTGAGAGAGGTGTGGTTGGTGTGGGCTTTAACGAGAAACAATTACTCGAGAAACATTACCTCCAGAGGGTTAATCACCCCAGGATAACCCAAGCAAGTCAGTGCATCAATACATCGAGGACTGACTACCTTATATCCATTGGGGCCCTCAATCTTGTCCCCCAGGATGCAACCCACCACCAGTCACTAAACACCCAGTGAACGGGAAAAAATGCCTGGAACCAGTGCTCATATTGGTGAATTAAAGGCCAAGCAAAATGGTTATGCGAGATTTTAAAAATCGTAGTGGCATACACAGTGTGATAAGGGCATGGTGAAGCTGAAAAATTCCAACCCCAACAAGTGTTTCATTTGTGAAAGGCTTGGTGAAGCTGAAAAATTCCAACCCAACAAGTGTTCAGTTGTGATGAAAAATGCCTGTTTACTGGAAAGACAATGGCCAACAGGACCTACATTACTCAGGAGGAAAAGGCACTCCTCAGACACAAGCCTATGAAAGACAGGCTAAACTCTCAAGTTTGTTGTAATTCTAGTGGGGTTTGCAAAGTGAAGCCATTTACTTGTGTATCACTCTGAAAATCCCAGAGTGTTCATAAAACCAGTGTCTCCCTCCATCAAATACTCTTCAGTAAAGTGGTCATTTAGTATTTATTTACGTATTTATTGTCTCCTTGTTTTAATACTTTTGGCTGTGTGGAACGATTAATTGGATTCCCATTATTTCTCATGGGGAAAAATAAATTCGGCTAGAGGACACGCTCTCTGGAAACAGATTAAAATCGTAGTCGACGTCCACAACAGTAACATTAATTCTTATGAAATATTATTTCGCGTTTTTTGACCATTTTGGTTTTTAAGGCCGAGCTTCTGGAATCGATTACGGCCGATAATCGAGGGTCCACTGTAAGTGGTGCACCTTGCTTAGCAACAAATTCGTTTACTGATGTAGTATTAGAAGATGAACCTCCATCGAATAAATGAGGATAGCTGTAATTTTATGCCATGTAAACTACAATTTTGTATACTGCAAAAGAGAATCAAACTTGTTTTCAATGGTTTTCAAGAAAGACTTCAGGCATATATTAAACTACAAACAAAGTAAATGTATAAAAATGGATGCAGATACACTAATAACACAAACTTAGCAGACTATAAACTTATGACATGTTTCGGTCCAACTTGGACCAAAACATCGTCATAAGTTATAGTCTGCTGAAGTTAGGATTATTAGTGTATCTGCCATCCATTTTATTACATTACTTTGTTATAAGTTAACATATATGACTGAGTCTTTCATGAAAACCATTTATCAAGAGCTTTGGCAAGAAAATAGATGCTATCCGTTCATTAATTTCTCACATTATTTTCCAGTATCTTTTCTTGAACCATTGTTTCTTTTTCATCTAAAATCAAATATTTTATTCTAAAATCATTTTTGCAAGAACATAAACAAATAATAGAAAGGCCAAAGAATGCACAGTTATAAAAGGTGAAAATTTGACTAGCATTATCACTTTTCACTGTCGTCCCGTAATGGTTTAGTCTTGGCAAGCTAGTGTCCGTCCCGTAATACTACACCAAAATTCTTAGCAACCACCAATCTTGTGGGAGAAACATGGATAGGCCTAACATATGAGAGAATGGTCTGCATGGTCATGTCTCACTATAAAAAAAATCCTACAGCACATAGAGCATAACAAGGAAAATACTCCGTGTTTATTTATTGAGGTTTTGCTGTATTGTTATGAATACATAACCCTCCGCAGGTCCTTGTGGGGATGGGTGCAGACAACAACTGGGTGCTACTCTCGTCACCACAAACCGCGCCGCTTCACACAGCTGGTTGACAGCCCTCTTAGAAGAAATTAAGCCTGGAGATCTCTCGTATTCATCACTAGGATTTAGGACGAGATATCGCATCCAAAGTGATCATGGTCGAGCTCCCACGGTACACAGAGAATTTGTCATTACTTTTATGATATAAAATGTAATGTAAACATTAGTACAGCTAAGTTTCAATTAGTGTGAATAATGAATCCTGTGAAAATGATCGATTATTCCAATAAATATAATGAAATTGTAATTACAGTTGGACCCCCGGTAACAATCTTTTTTTCATTCCAGAAGTATGCTCAGGTGCCAGTACTGACCGAATTTGTTCCCATAAGGAATATTGTGAAGTAGATTAGTCCATTTCAGACCCCCAAACATACACGTACAAACGCACTTAAATAAATACACTTACATAATTGGTCGCATTGGGAGGTGATCATTAAGCGGGGGTCCACTGCATATGTAAAATATGGTAATTGGTTCCACCTCATTGGAAATATGCAATGAAAATTTTTAAATAATTTTTTTTTTTATGTACACTTTTATATATACACATCCATCTGAATTTTCTTCTATTTTCTTAATAAATCTTTTCTTATCTATTTCTTTTTCATCTCCATGGGGAATGGAAAAGAATCCTTACTCGTAAGCCGTGGTTATAAGAGGCGAGTAAAATGCTAAGAGAAAAGGGGTTTAGTATAAATTACTAAAAATAAAAAATAATTTTTTTTTAAAGTTGGGATGTATAAATTTGCATGGGATGTAGTGCAGATGATAAGAAAGAGAATATTGCCATGTTACAGATGAAAAAGAAGTTGGATGTCAATGAAACAAAGCTGAAGGGTAGGGGGGTTTTCGAGTGGGGAGAAATAATTGGATAAGTCCAGAAGTATCAGAGAGAGTTAGAGCTAAGAAGGGTAGCAATAATGTAGAAGCATCAGTTATAGAAGAAGGAGAAGAATATAAAAAATAATTTCAAGGATTAAGTTGGATTAAAAATGAAGGTTCAGATGCAAAAAATGGATTATAATAAGAGGGTGGAGGAGAAGAGATAGGCTACTAATTATACACCTGTGAGCCACTAATTATACACCTATGAGTCCTCAAAGAATGTTTGCAGTACTGACCAAAGAATGTAGCAGTACTGACACACAGAATGTTGCAGTACTGAACACACAGAATGTTGCAGTACTGACACAGAATGTTGCCAGTATGGCACAAAGAAATGTTGCAGTACTGACACAGAATGTTAGCAGTACTGAACACAAAGAATGTTGCATACTGACACAAAAGAATGCCGCAGTAATACACAATGTTGCAGTACGACACAAAGGAATGTTGCCAGTACTGACACAAAGAATGTGTCACAAAGAAAGATTCTAGCTATCTCATTAATTAACCTGTAAACCCAAACCATAGCAAGGTTAATTTTTTTTTTCTCGCAAGTCGGTCCATTTCCACTGGCAGGGTGACCCAAAAAGAAATAAAATCCCCAAAGAAATACTTTCATCATCATTCAACACTTTCATCCCTCACACATAATCACTGTATTATGCAGAGGTGCCCAGAATACAACAATACAGTGGACCCTCGACTAACGCTATTAAATCCTTTCCAAGAGCTCATCGTTAGTCAAAATTATCGTAGTCAGTTAATTTTCCCCATAAGAAATAATGGAAATCAAATTAATCTGTGCAAGACACCCTAAGAAAGAAAAAAAAAACAATTTTACCCACCATGAAAATTGATTTTAATACACACAAACTGAAAAGAAAACATGAACAATGACATGACACTTACCTTTATTGAAGATCACGTGATGAATGATGGGACTGTGATGAGGTGGGGGAGAGTGTGGATGGTGATAGTGTTTAGAGGGGAATCCCCTTCCATGGACTTGAGGTGTCACGGTTCCCTATTGGCTTATGTCCTGGGGTGCCCTATTCCTCCTGAGTAATGTAAGGTCCTAGTTTGGCATTTTCTCAGAAACAGGGGGCCCCTGTTTTGTCACAAGTGAACACTTGTTGGGATTGGAATTTTTCAGCTCACCATGCCTTATCACACTGTGTATGCCACTACAATTCTAAATCTCTCAAACCAACCTTTGCAGGCCTTAAATTCACCAATATGAGCACTTGTTTCCAAGCATTTTTTTCCTGGTCACCTGGTGTTATCAACTGTTGTGGATGCATCCTGGGGACAAGATTAAGGACCCCAATGGAAATAAGTTAGATAGACCCACGATGATGCACTGACTATCTTGGGTATCCTGGGTGCTAACCTCTGGGGTTAATCCTTTCTCGGTAAATGATTTCAACGTTAAGCCACACCAACAACACACTCTCCAACATCTTTGAGTAATACAGCTGATGGTGGTGCAGCAGCAGCAACAGCTGACTGATCCAGCAACAGCTGACCATGGTGCAAAAAAAAAAAAAAATAAGCACAGTTGACTGATCCGCGCAACAGCTGACTGGACCAGCAACAGCTGACCATGGTGCAGCAACAGCTGACTGGTCCAGCACACAGCCAGACCATGTGCACCAACAGCTGACCATGGTGCTGCAACAGCGACTGGTCCACAACAGCTGACCCATGGTGCAGCACAGCTGACTGATCCCAGCAACAAGCTGACTGGTCCAGCTACAGCTGACCATGGTGCAGCAACCAGCTGACCGGTCCAGTTAACAGCTTGCCTGTGGTGACAGCAACAGCTGCTGGTCCAAGCAACAGCTGACCATGGCACAGCAACAGCTGACAGAATCCAGCAACAGCTGCCTGGTCAGCATCAGCTGACCGATGGTGCAGCAGCAGCTGACTGTGGTACGATAGTATATCTCACCCTTTTTAACCACAGGTTGGCACTAAAAGCTTTCCTTGGGGCCCATGGTTGACTTATTTTTGGCAGTGAATCACTAAAAATGCTGTGATAATTGAAATGTTCCGATTGTATGTTTGGATAGGGACTCGCAGTGGCTGGCTGCCTTGTAAACACGTGGCACCCAAGGGACAAGTGAGGTGGCGCTCAGGCCACAAGGGACGCGTCCTCGAACGGAACGGAACGAATCATGTTGGTCAAATTTTTTAGCGCTAGTCGAAGCAAAATTTTTGTGTTAAAATGTATCGCTAGTCAGAATTAACGTTATACGATGCCCTCATTAGCTGAGGGTCCACTGTATATCCCTCCAAACTGCCAATATCCCAAACCCCTCCTTTGAGTGCAGGCAATAGTACTTCCCATTACCAGACTCGAGTCCGGTTATATAAAATAACCGGTTTCCCTGAATACCTTCACTAAATATTACCCTGCTGACACTCCAGCAGCTCTTCAGGTCCCAAATACCATTCGTCTCCAATTCACTCCTATCTAACACGCTCACGCCCTTGCGAAGTCCAAAAACCCCTCGCCAACAACACCTCCTTTACACCCTCCAATCCAATTAATTAAATTTATTAGCCATATATGCCTAAAGTATAGCAGAAAAATCAACTGCAGTGTAAACCATTGTAAGTGATAACGCGCTGCACATAATGGCGTCTATACCAAAACAAAGTCTTGAAATTTTTGTCCTGACTAAAAGAGGTCTGGTATGGCCTTATGGATTTAGCATTTAGTTTTTTAATAGTTAATAACTCACGAAATCACAATGACACGATACAAAACAAACCATACCACTCGACGGGGATAGAGTTTTGAGACTCTCTGATCGTGGGTTCTATCCCCACCGTGTATGGTTTAATTGTAATGAATTTGACTAAAATAGGGCCAGACTACATTAGAATGCCATAACGTTGGTGTTGTACCTTTTCATGCTGTACTGTTTTGTATGCAGTTTGTTCACGCTGCACCTGCAGCAGTCTTCACTACAAAGAATTCCCATTATAAAATACCACTATTACTGCCATAATAACCAGCTAAATCCTCCTCCAGGTTCCCATACTTGGACGAAGCTTACCTGAATTTCCTAAACTCACAGCCATGTGGGATTAAGGCCACTTAGATCTGGGCCGCTTGGAGTAGGGGAGAAGCTGGTGCTGCGTGTGGCAGCTGCTCATCTGGGACTGACAGCTGCTGCTGCTTTACCAAAGAGAGCCATTCAGTTTGGCTCCAGAATTGCCAAATTGGAAAATTCCAGAGAGAGAGGATCAGACCTATGTGTGAGACTGGTGGAGAAATAAGTTTGTTTCAGTTTATTATATACAGTCAGCTCTCTTATACACCTCTATATACAGTCAGTTCTCTTATAAAGCTCCATTATATACAGGCAGCTCTCATAAAGCTTCTCTGAATATGTGATTTTTATAAAAGTGATTTAAAAATCACATGAAAAATTAAATGCGACCTGGAAAAAAGGCCTTCGTGGTACTTACAAACTTTTATCACTTGAATTCACCAAAAACTACAGTAGCTTTATAAACTTGTACTTATAAAACAACAGTAGCTTTACAAAAGAGCTTGTGCTTAAACTACAGTAGCTTTATAAGAGAGCTTGTACTGATAACACTACAGTAGCTTTATAAGAGAGCTTGTACTTATAACACTACAGTAGCCTTATAAGAGAGCTTGTATGTACAAAAGTACTAACTACTGTTGTACAGGAAGCCCTCCACATTCATGAGGGTTAGGGGATCAAGAACCTCGCGAATCTTGAAAATTCGCGAATGTTTGGTGCGCAAGTATAATGTAGGGAAATATAATAATACTGTACTGTAGCGTTCGCGAATGTTTTGATGCGCAAATATATTGTAGGGAAATATAATAATAGCATTTACTTAGCCTAACAATACTGCTTCCTTAACCTATTGAATCATGAACAATCATAAAACACATGAAAACATTGGAAAATAATGTAGTATATTGGGTGGCTGGGAATCCGCGAATGTTCAAAGTTTGTGAAAGTGGAAATCACAAAAGTGGAGGGCTAGCTGTATAGTGTACTGACTTTATAGTAAATAGTTAACTTGTGTATTCTTAATTTTCTTGTAAATTCTGTCGTTTCATAATACAGTGGACCCCCGGTATTCGATGGCATCGGTATTCGATAAATCCGGTATTCGATGCATTATATCGCAAAAAAATTTCCTCGGCATTCGATTGAAAACCCGGTATTCGATACGATTCGTACGAGACCTGTCCACATGTGGCCTGAACTGCCCCTTGTGTTGCCATGTTTACAAAGCCAGCCAGTGTGCAACGCATCTAAGGGATACATTCGGAACAATTCCATAATATCCATATTATCACTGGTTTGGTGGCTTGTTTCTGCAAAATAAGTCACCATGGGCCCCCCAAAAGCTTCTTCTAGTGCCAACCTTGGTAAAAAGGGTGAAAATTAGTAATGGAAATTAAGAAAGATTTGAAGAGTTTTGGGCTAACCCTGAGAAGCCTATACCAGTTAGTGGAATACATTGTGCCCTACATCAAAAATTAAGGAAATGTGTGACAGTGGTTGAAGTGCAAACCTTTATGGATGAAAATAGCCCTAACACAGCTATTTAACAAGACAATGTTGTAGCCCATATATAGACAAAATGTAAAGGAACGGGATGTACAGAGCTCTATGGACAGCTTTGTTGTGCGACAACAGAGGTCCATGACTCTTCAAGCTGGTCCCAGTGGCAATAAAAGAAGAAGGGAAGTAAACCCTGAAAAGGAACTTGCTACCGCAAGTCCTAAAGAAAGGGGATTCCCTTCTGAAACACTAACACCTCTCTCACACCCCTCCTTTCCATCCCCTCAATCATCACCAGATCTTCATAAAAGGTAATGTCATTATTTTTATTGTTTATTGTAATTATTCTATTGCATAAACTTAATACAGTGGTCCCCTCACTTTTCGTAGTTCTCGACATCGTAAATTTTCGCCAATCATAGTGGTATTTTCCGTAGAAACATGGACTCCGCTTTCATAGGTTGACTTGCGAATAGTGATTTCGTCCGGACGCGTACGCACGGTGTCAGCCGGGGCAGCCTCCCTACCCAGCCAGTCTGGCATTGTTTACCCTTGAGTGAAGGTTCCCTCAATTGCTCCTACGAAATATTTCATAAATATTCCACTCATTTTTAGTGCTTGCAATACTAAATAAGCTACCATCGCTCCAAAGAATGCCTCCTAGTGCCAAGCCTGGGTAAAGAAGTGAGAAATATGTACAGTGACAAAGTCTTGGGCCATTTTTGGAAGTGTTTAAGAGACCCAGAAACAGACTCTCTCCACACGTTACTTTGCGAGACAGGACAGAGTGACTCACAAGTTGGTCCTAGTGCATTAAGAAACAGAGAAGAACAAAGCAACCCCAAGAGAAGCAATTGGTGCCTGAGGTTTGCCTGGAAGGGGATTCCCCTTCCAAACTGTAAACAATCCAATCTCTCTCCACCTCCAGTCTCCCATACTCTAAGAAGAATCTCCAATAAAGTAAGTGTTATGCTGTTAATGTTTCATTCATCATTTTCCCATTGTATTGTTTATGTAACTATATGTAATTTCATGTAAAAAATTTTTTTTGTTTAATACATCTGGGTGTCAGGAACGGATTAATTATTTACACATTATTTTCTTATGGGGAAAAATGATTCGCAAATCGTAAAATTCGTTTATGTAATCGGCTCCAGAACGGATTAATTAAGAAAAACGCGGGACACTGTAATTACATGTAGGAAATTTTTTTTTTTTTCATACTTTGGGTGTCTTGGCACGATTAATTTGATTTTCATTATTTTCTTATAAGGAAAATTGATTCGTTTTCGATATTATCCGGTATTTACGATGAGACTCACAGAACGATTAATATCGAATACCGGGGCTCCACTGTAACAGGTGTTTTTTACATACATACCTTCAGTAATTATTAACTAATTTTTTGTTAAACACATTTATAGTGGCTGCAACATGCAATCATGAAATCCCCCCATGAAAAGGCCATTTTTTCTGGTCAGATTGAAAGTTTTTTTTTTCACTGAGAAATGTCAAATCATGAGAAAACAATTTTATGAAGTGTATTGTATATTGGGTGGAAGTGACCACTACAATAGCAAACACCTCGGCGGTGGTTTTGGTGATTTAACATTTTTTAACAACAAATTGTGAAATTTTTTTTATTGGGGGGATGGGTTCATTATTATTATTATAATCAAAAGAAGCGCTAAACCAACAAGGAACATACAGCGTAGCAGGGCAGGGAAGGGGCAGGGTAAGGGTAGCCAAGAGTGGAGAGGTAGAAAGGCGAGATGAGTGCTGCAAGTATAATCATCAAATTTGTTCAGTAAATCAGTGCTGTCACAAAGTCAATGAAAAGTCAAAGGTTAAAGGAGGTCCCAACAGCAAGAAGGGAAGGTAAAGTAAGGCATGAGAGCAGTGACGATGTCAAGAGGTAAATTCTGCAGCATCGTTGAAGAGTGGTCATTCCATCAGAATGTGGGCTAAACAAAAACTGGAACCTACAATTCCTCACAGAGTGGATCAGGGCGCCTCCATGAGATACCCGTGGAGTAAGATGAGTGTTGCCAGTGGCGAAGACGGGAGAGAGTAGTCTCCCAACCTCGACATTGATGACAAGAATATGGCCAGAAACCTGTACTTGGTTTAATAGAATGCAGTTTGTTATGTAGCAGATCAGACCAATGCTGTTGCTACGGTTGTTTGTTGGCGAAGGCTGGTAGAAATCACAGCAAAAATATTCAGTGAAGTGCACACCTCTATTTAAAATTGGAAGGTCATGTATTGCTGACCGCAAGCAGTGTCTGCCTGTTCATTGCCTTGTACATCAACATGGCTGGGGTCCCAGCAAAAATAATATCTTTGTGCTTGCTAGAGATTTGGCGTAACCAAAGTTGAATACGAGGAACCAGCGGATGAGGTGAATCAACTGCCACAAATGGCAACACAGGCATAGATGCAATATGGATAAGTGTGCAAGAATTGCATATGGATAAGTGCTACAAGAACTGCATACAATTCAGCTGTAAAAATGCCAGCTGAGACAAATGCCCTCATAAGATGCTGTCTGAAAGCACTGCTGCATATCCAACACCATCAGAAGACTTGGAATCATCAGTGTACACTGCAATGGCATGAGTATGAGACTGGAAGTGATTAAGAAAAAGAAAGAGAAGTAACAGTAGGTATTTGGGATTTTGCGCATGGCAGTGGGGAAGAACAGGCACGAACTGTCGGAACTTCCCAAGGGGGAAGGGGAAAGTTAGATGCTACGTGAACATAGAAAGGTAGCAAGTGAAGAGAAGATGAATGAATGTAGACGAAGAGAAAAGGAACAGAGTAAACAGGCGGTGAACAAATAGGAACTTCTACTAACATCCGTTACCATCCTATATATGAAAGGATTGTGGAGGTCATGAGAGTGAACAAAATAGCAGAGGCAATGAGCATCATGGCGATCAGTCAAGGATGGAATATTCATCTCTGCAAAGAGACTCTCAACAGGTGAAAAGCACCAAGGCATAAACGTAATCTCTGGTGATGGATGAGATCAAGGCTAGAAAGAGTTGCAGGAGAGGCTGCTGAATATTTCTTGGCACCATAATCCAGCTTCAATAAAATTAGGGCAGAATGCAGTTAAAGGAGAGTTCTACAATCAGCCCCCCCCCCCCCCATGAAAGATGAGTGAGAATTTTAAAGGTTCAGCCAGCTATGACAAGTTGCCTTCAAGGAGGTAATGTGAGGTTTCCAGGATAACCGACGGTCAAACAGAAGGCCGAGAAATTTGACGGTATCACGTTCTGGGATATGTGAACCATACAGGTACAATGGATTGTCAGGGATGATAGAATGTCTAGTCAAAGTAATTTGGTGTGTTTTAGTACTAGAAAATTTTAACTCATGAGCAATGGCCCAGTTGGAAACACGGTTCCCGCATGCTGGAGAAAAACTGCAATGGGGCAATAGTCAGCACCTGCACAAGCTAAAGCCCCGAGTCATCAACATAGAGTGATGACCAAATATTAAATGGAAATATAAATGGCCAGACATTTATAAACAAGGGGGAAAAAAAATGTGGGGCTTGGGGCCATCCCTGGGGAACGCCTTCAGCTTTTGGGCCCAAAATCCGGAGAAAGCATATTAACCCGAAAACGGAAAATGTCCCCCCGGATAAAAAGTTCTTAAGGAAAAATGGTAGATTGCCCCGGAGGCCTAGGGGGTTAGGGTTGGGGCAAGATATTATATCTCTAAATTGTGTCATTTTGCCTTCTTAAAATCAAAAAAAATGCGATAACCGAGTGATTATTGTCTAAGACATTACATACATATGTATCTAAACGGAGTAAGGGGTCAAGAGTCGAACCGCCCCTTACGAAAGCCATGTTGACTAATGGAGAGACTATTGTGTGTCTCTAAATACCATACCAAACGTCTGTTTACCAGACATTCCAACACTTTGCAACCCACATTGGTAAGAGCAATGGGAAGTATCAAGTCCCGAAGTACCTGGTTTATGAAGAGGTAGTACAATGGCAGATTTCCACAGCTGTGGCAGAACTCCTCGTGACCAAATAAGATTCAAGAGATGTAAGAGGACAACAAGGGCTGACTGGTATAAATGCTTAGTATACAGAGATAAATGCTGTCCAGCCCAGCTGCTGATGATCAGTAAGAGGAGAGTGTTGACTCTAATTCTAGAAGTGTAAAAAGCACATTGTAAGCCTCTTCTCCACTAGAAGAAAAGTCTAAGGGCTCAAACTCTCTGGCAGATTTGGAGGAAAGAAATGAGGGTGTGGAGAAAATTCTCCAGTTAAGGGGGTATCTCAGCCCTCTGAGGGACTTAGCCCTCCTGGAAGGGGCTAGTGGACTCTTCCTTCTTTGCAAACAGTTTTATGAGGAACATATGTATGTACCATAGCATAACAAGGCACACCCTCCTCTCCTTGCTAGAGTTTCTGATCAACTATACAATGAGGTTAAACAAGAGTAATTACCTTTTCTCCATAGCAGGAAGATTAAAGGAAAACCTGCACCCCACTTTATCTACACGTTGGGACTAGTAGGAATTCTGGTCTATAGCTAGATGACAAGAAACCTACCCTCTTGTATTTGAATACTGTTGCAATGTGTAGTAAAGAAAAGATATAAAGCTGAACTCAGCAGTTCTTTTATGCGGAGGGTGACTGGTGGGTGCTTGGGAAGGGCAACAAGCTAGGTTGAGTTCAGATGTATGTGTGAACACGTCACAAATCTCCTGCCGAGAACAAAGAAAGTAATGACTTTGTGCCATAAACTCTTGAAATACTGTCAGTCTCCACTAGGAAAACTAATGTTAAAAGGAAATACGAGTATACACCTACCATCCGACTTATGACCTGCTCGACATACGTCCACTCGACTTACGACCATGCATCTGGCAGCTGGGATGGGCCGGCTGATGCATACCTCTGTACAATATTTGACAATACTCGTGGCGGCAATGTGTCATGCAGGCAGCATCAGTTTGAGTAACCCTGTTCTATCAGCAGCATCATACTATATTAACTGTACTAACTGGACAGTAAATTTCACCATGGCCCCTAAGATGAAGTCTGAATCTTGCACTGGAGATTGTGGCAAGAAAGGCTCTTATTCTCGAACTCTTTGTTTTCACTATTGCACATAAACCTGTCTGTATCTGTCTGCCTGTATATCTGTCTGTATCTCTGTGTGTCTGTTTATCTGTCTGTCTACTAGTGTGTCTGTCTTTCTGTCTACCTGTGTGTCTGTCTTTATGTCTACCTATTGTGTCTTTGTCTACCTGTTGTGTCTGCTTTCTGTCTACCTTGTCTTTGTCTACCTGTGTGTCTCTGTTACTTTGTCTGTCTTTATGTCTACCTCTACTGTTGTTTTTTTCCGTTTTTTTTTCCTTT
>NC_069399.1:131036664-131146610 GCF_026875155.1 Cherax quadricarinatus | reverse complement strand
AAGGTTCGGGCCCTAAGCTATTCGATTGACGGGGCCCCTTTTGAGTTTGGGTAAGCGAGCGACCCCTTCGCTTTGGGGGTGGGGGGGGGGTCAGTGTGAGCCTGTTTAAGGTCTAATTAAATACATTCTGGCTATTTAGATTAAATTTAATAGGGAAAGTACATCAAGACACACCAAAACCATTTACCAACAGCCATTATAAATATCTTGTTAAATCATGCATTTTAAAGAGAATAAACTCAAGACAGCATAGTATTACTAGATTAGCTAATTAAAGTAGTGACATCATGTACCTATTTATTCAGCATAACCACTACAGCACTATTATTCCCTTTATAAATCACGACCATTATTGTTATCATTGCATCATGCATAAGACTATCAAATCATATAAACTCAAGAAAAGTAAAGAATTGTTTATATTCACAGGCACTTCTTAAATAAACTTTTTTCTGGATTTCATATTGGCAAAATCACTATTATATTCTGAAATCAATATTTCTTGTTAGATCAGCACAATGGTCAACAAGGCTAGGTTACACAATTTGTCTTGGCTCATTGTTGAACGGAGCTTGGTTTTTCACTCTTTTCAAAACAGAAAATGAACGTTCTCCTTCACAGTTAGTAGCTGGAAGTGTTAGGTAAAGGCGATACACTATGTCAACATTAGGGAAGGTTTCTGAGATACCTGCATTTCTTAAATGTTTCAAAGCAGCTGAGGGCGCACATTTTTAGGTGGAGCTTTAATCTGATTCATATACCAGAAAAATGAACTATTTCTTCAACAAATGTGTCCTGAACATCTGCTGAAAGGTGTTGTTGCAACTTTAATGCAGCTTCTCTCAATTCTGCATCTGGCATAGTAGTAATTTTGAACAGAAATCCAAACTTGTCATTGAGATTCTGGTAGATTTCTTTTCTTTTCACCAATTCTGTAATCAGTGAATCCAGAATGACGAAGTATGTAGCTGTCTTACATTTCTGCCTTGGTAGCAACACAATTTCATTGTCTGGCTCTTCAAAATTGCGTTTCCTCTTCCTTGACCGCTGATGATCAGCCCGGTAAGCATTTGCGACAGAAGTGATGTAGAACATCAATCAATTGAGATCTGTTATTGAAATGATAAAGACTTAAAGACAGGACAAAGTGCTTTTAAAACCTACAAACGGAAGTCAGTTTGCGTTTTTAGGTTTTTCTTTATAGTATTTTTACCAAAAATGCGTCTTTACTGGTCCATGCGTCTTTACTGGTCAAGTAACCCTATCAGGTACCTCCCTTAACATTTAGAGGCGAAAACAAACATTTATCCATACACATCAATGTCTATCAACAACACTTTAGTTAATTTGTCACAGTACAAGTCTAGATAACGTGTAATTACTACAGAAAATTGGAGAGGAATCTCCCATACTCGCCCATTAGTGGGAAAACACAGCTGTTCTGATGTAAACAAAGGCATGTTGAGTGTTGCCATCTAGGGTTAGGTTTATTTATTTTTATTTTATTTTATTTCATTATTTATTTTTGTTTTGATTAATTTTTAAAAATCAATTTTACTCTCCAAACACTTGAACTTTTTAGGTAGGGACCCCTTTGCACTTGCACCATGTGCGCAGTCTTGGATGAGCCCCTGAACCCCTTGGACCACGGGGCCCCCAAATGCACGGGGCCCTAGGCAAATGCCTAGTTTGCCTATGCGGTAATCCAGCCCTGAGTGTAGCAGGCATGCAGGGAGTGTAGCAGGCATGCAGGAAGTGTAGCAGGCATGCAGGGAGTGTAGCAGGCATGCAGGAAGTGTAGCAGGCATGCAGGGAGTGTAGCAGGCATGCAGGCAGTGTTGCAGGCAGTGTAGCAGGCATGCAGGAAGTGTAGCAGGCATGCAGGGAGTGTAGCAGGCATGCAGGCAGTGTTGCAGGCAGTGTAGCAGGCATGCAGGAAGTGTAGCAGGCATGCAGGCAGTGTAGCAGGCATGCAGGAAGTGTAGCAGGCGTGCAGGCAGTGTAGCAGGCATGCAGGGAGTGTAGCAGACATGCAGGAAGTGTAACAGGCATGCAGGCAGTGTAGCAGGCATGCAGGGAGCATAGCAAGCATGCAGGGAGTGTAGCAGACATGCAGGAAGTGTAGCAGGCATGCAGAGAGTGTAGCAGGCATGCAGGAAGTGTAGCAGGCATGCAGGTAGTGTAGCAGGCATGCAGGCAGTGTAGCAGACATGCAGGGAGTGTAGCAGACATGCAGGAAGTGTAGCAGGCATGCAGGAAGTGTAGCAGGCATGCAGGAAGTGTAGCAGGCATGCAGGAAGTGTAATAGGCATGCAGGGAGCATAGCAGGCATGCAAGAAGTGTAGCAGGCATGCATGAAGTGTAGCAGGCATGCAGGGGGTATAACAGGCATGCAGGGAGTGTACCAGGCATGCAGGGAGTGTAGCAGACATGCAGAAAATGTAGCAGGCATGCAGGAAGTGTAGCAGGCATGCAGGAAGTGTAGCAAGCATGCAGGGGGTGTAACAGGCATGCAGGAAGTGTACCAGGCATGCAGGGAGTTTAGCAGACATGCAGAAAATGTAGCAGGCATGCAGGAAGTGTAGCAGGCATTCCAGAAGCCAGCATTAGCCTTCAATAAAGGTATGTAATACTGATTTAATTGTTAAAAAAATTATTTTTTGGTGAATATTTTTGTCTGGAATGGATTAATTGTAATTACAGTGGACCCTCGACTAGTGGTGTCATCGGGTAACGATAAAATCGGGTAACAATGCGTTTTTGTGTGAAAATATTGGCTCAGGCAATGATGAAAAACTCGGGTAAGGACATTCGTCTTGAACGCGTCCGCCTGTCTGTCTGGCCTGAGCGCCTCAGCTGTCCTGCCTTCAGCTAGTGTGCCATTGTTTACAAGCCAGGGTGGATGGTTTCACGCATACATTCGATATATTTTGTATTATTCCATTGTTTTTAGTGCTTGTAACTGCTAAATAAGCCACCATGGGCCCAAAGAAAGCTAGTGCCAACCCTGAGGTAAAAAGGGTGAGAAATATTATCAAAATACTATTGTACCATGGTCAGCTGCTGCTGCACCACCATCAGCTGCTGCTGTACCATGGTCAGCTGCTGCTGCACCACCATCAGCTGCTGCTGTACCACGGTCAGCTGCTGCTGCACCACCATCAGCTGTTGCTGCACCATCATCAGCTGCTGCTGTACCACGGTCAGCTGCTGCACCACCATCAGCTGTTGCTGCACCACCGTCAGCTGATACTGCACCACCATCAGCTGCTGCTGTACCACGGTCAGCTGCTGCTGCTGATGCACCACTGTCAGCTGTTGCTGCACCACCATCAGCTGCTGCTGTACCACCATCAGCTGCTGCTGCACCACCATCAGCTGCTGCTGCACCACCGTCAGCTGTACTACTCGAAGATGTGGAGAGAGTGTTGTTGGTGTGGCTTAACGAGAAACAATTAGCGAGAAACAATTAACTCCAGAGGGTTAGTCACCCAGGATAACCCAAGAAAGTCATTGCATCATCGAGGACTGTCTAACTTATTTCCATTGGGGCCCTCAATCTTGTCCCCCAGGATGCAACCCACACCAGTCGACTAACACCCAGGTGAATGGGAAAAAATGCCTGGAACCAGTGCTCATATTGGTGAATTTAAGGCCAGCAAAAGTTGGTTTGAGAGATTTAAAAATCGTAGTGGCATACACAGTGTGATAAGGCATGGTGAAGCTGAAAAATTCCAACCCCAACAAGTGTTCAGTTGTGAAAGGCATGGTGAAGCTGAAAAATTCCAACCCCAACAAGTGTTCAGTTGTGATGAAACAGGCCTGTTCTGGAAGACAATGGCAAACAGGACCTACATTACTCAGGAGGAAAAGGCACTCCCAGGACACAAGCCTATGAAAGACAGGCTAACTCTCATGTTTTGTTGTAATGCTAGTGTGGATTGCAAAGTGAAGCCTTTACTTGTGTAGCACTCTGAAAATCCCAGAGTGTTCAAGAAAAACAGTGTCTCATCACTCATCAATACTCTTCAGTAAAGGTGTCATTTTAGTATTTATTTACGTATTTATTGTCTCATTGTTTTAATACTTTTAGCTGTGTGGAACGGATTAATTGGATTTCCATTATTTCTTATGGGGAAAATTAATTCGGCTAAGGACAAGCTAAGGACAAGCTCTCTGGAACAGATTAAAATCGTTAGTCGAGGGTCCACAGTACATTAATTCTTATGGGAAATATTATTTCAGTTTTTTGACCATTTTGGTTTTAGGCCGAGCTTCTGGAATGGATTACGGCCGATAATCGAGGGTCCACTGTATAGTGTGCTCCTTGCTTAGCAACAAATTTGTTTACCGATGTAGTCTTAGGAATGGAACTCCATCGTTAAATGAGGAGAGGCTGTATTTTATGACATGTAAACTACATTTTGTATACTGCAAAGAGGAATAAACTTTGTTTCATGGTTTTCATGAAAGACTCAGGCATATATGTAAACTACATAACAAAGTAATGTATAAAAATGGATGGCAGATACACTAATAACCCAAACTTAGCAGACTATAACTTATGACGATGTTTCGGTCCAACTTGGACCAAAACATCGTCATAAGTTATAGTCTGCTAAGTTTGGATTATTAGTGTATCTGCCATCCATTTTATTACATTACTTTGTTATGTAGTTTACATATATGACTGAGTCTTTCATGAAAACCGTTTTATCAAGAGCTTTGCAAGAAATAGATGCTATCCGTTCATTTATTTCTCACATTATTTTCCAGTATCTTTTCTTGAACCATTGTTTCTTTTTCATCTAAATTCAAATATTTTATTCTAAATCATTTTGCAAAACATACAAAAATTAGAAAGGCCAAAGAATGCACAGTTTTAAGGTGAAAATTTGACTAGCATTATCACTTTCACTGTCGGTCCCGTAATGTTATGTCTTGCAAGCTAGTGTCGGTCCCGTAATACTACACCAAAATTCTAGCAACCTCCAATCTTGTGGGAGAAAACTGGTAGGCCTACATATGAGAGAATGGGTCTGCATGGTCAGTGTGCTCACTATAAAAAAAAATCCTGCAGCACATAGTGCATAACAAGAAAAAACTCCGTGTTTTTTATTGGAGGTTTTGCTGTATTGTTAATGTTACATAACCCTCCGCAGGTTCTCTTGTGTGGGATGGGTGCAGACGAACAACTGGGTGGCTACTCTCGTCACCGCGCCCGCTTCACAGCAGCTGGTTGGTCAGCCCTCTTAGAAGAAATTAGCCTGGAGATCTCTCGTATTCATACTAGGAATTTAGGACGAGATAATCGCATCCTAAGTGATCATGGTCGAGCTCCAAGGTACACAGAGAATTTGTCATTACTTTTATGATATAAAATGTAATGTAAACATTAGTACAGCTAAGTTTCAATTAGTGTGAATAATGAATCCTGTGAAATGATCGCATTATTCAAATAAATATTATTTGAAATTGTAATTACAGTGGACCCCCGGTTAACGATATTTTTTCATTCCAGAAGTATGCTCAGGTGCCAGTACTGACCGAATTTGTTCCCATAAGGAATATTGTGAAGTAGATTAGTCCATTTCAGACCCCCAGACATACACGTACAAATGCACTTAAATAAATACACTTACATAATTGGTCGCATTGGGAGGTGATCATTAAGCGGGGGTCCACTGCATATGTAAAATATGGTAATTGGTTCCACCTCATTGGAAATATGCAATGAAAATTTTTAAATAATTTTTTTTTTTATGTACACTTTTATATATACACATCCATCTGAATTTTCTTCTATTTTCTTAATAATTCTTGTTCTTATCTATTTCTTTTCATCTCCATGGGGAAGTGGAAAAGAATCCTTACTCTGTAAGCCGTGTTATAAGAGGCGAGTAAAATGCTAAGAGAAAGGGGTTAGTATAAATTACTAAAAATAATAAAAATTTTTTTTTATAAAGTTGGGATGTATAAATGTGCATGGATGTAGAGCAGATGATAAGAAAGAGATGATTGCCAGTGTTACGGATGAAAAGAAGTTGGATGTTCTAAGTGAAACAAAGCTGAAGGGGGTAGGGGGGTTTCAGTGGGGAGAAATAAATGGATTAAGTCAGAAGTATCTGAGAGAGTTAGAGCTAAGGAAGGGGTAGCAATAATGTTGAAGCATCAGTTATAGAAGGAGAAGAGAGAATATAAATACGTATATAATTTCAAGGATTATGTGGATTAAAATGAAGGTCAGATGCAAAAAATGGATTATAATAAGTGGAGGAGAAGAGATGAGCTACTAATTATACACCTGTGAGCCACTAATTATACACCTATGAGTCACAAAGAATGTTGCAGTACTGACAAAGAATGTTGCAGTACTGACACACAGAATGTTGCAGTACTGACACACAGAATGTTGCAGTACTGACACACAGAATGTTGCAGTACTGACACAAAGAATGTTGCAGTACTGACACAGAATGTTGCAGTACTGACACAAAGAATGTTGCAGTACTGACACAAAGAATGCTGCAGTATTGACACAATGTTGCAGTACGACACAAAGAATGTTGCAGTACTGACACAAAGAATGTGTCACTAAGAAAGATTCTAGCTTTCTCATTAATTAACCTGTTAACCCAAACCATAGCAAGGGTTAATTTTTTTTTTTTTCAGCAAGTCGGCCATTTCCCACTGAGGCAGGGTGACCCAAAAAGAAATAAAATCCCCAAAAAGAAAATACTTTCATCATCATTCAACACTTTCATCTCACTCACACATAATCACTGTTTTTGCAGAGGTGCCCAGAATACAACAATACAGTGGACCCTCGACTAACGCTATTAATCCGTTCCTGAGAGCTCATCGTTAGTCAAAATTATCGTTAGTCAAGTTAATTTTCCCCATAAGAAATAATGGAAATCAAATTAATCTGTGCAAGACACCCTAAAGTATGAAAAAAAAACAATTTTACCACATGAAATATTGATTTTAATACACACAAACTGAAGAAAACATGTACAATTACATGACACTTACCTTTATTGAAGATCTGGTGATGATTGATGGGATGGGAGGAGGGGAGAGTGTGGATTGGATGGTGTTAGTGTTTAGAAGGGGAATCCCCCTTCCATTGGGCTTGAGGTGTCAAGTCCTAATGGCTTATGTCCTGGGAGTGCCTTTTCCTCCTGAGTAATGTAGGTCCTGTTTGGCATTTTCTTCCAGAACAGGCCTGTTTTGTCACAAGTGAACACTTGTTGGGATTGGAATTTTTCGCTTCACCATGCTTATCACACTGTGTATGCCACTACAATTCTTAAATCTTTTAAACCAACCTTTGCGGGCCTTAAATTCACCAATATGAGCACTAGTTCAAGCATTTTTTTCTGTTCACCTGGGTGTTAGTCAACTGTTGTGGTTGCATCCTGGGGGACAAGTTTAAGGCCCCCAAATGGAAAAAAAGTTAGATAGTCCTCGATGATGCACTGACTTTCTTGGGTTACCCTTGGGTGGCTAACCCTCTGGGGTTAATCGTTTCGGAAATTGTTCACGTTAAGGCCACACCAAACAAACCCCACTCTCCACATCTTTGAGTAATAAGCTGTTGGTGGTGCAGCAGCAGCAACAGCTGACGGGTCCAGCAACAGCTGCCCTGGTGCAGCAACAGTTGACTGATCCAGCAACAGCTGACTGGTCCAGCAACAGCTGACCATGGTGCAGCAACAGCTGACCTGGTCAGCAACAGCTGACTGGTTCCACCAACAGCTGACCTTGGCAAAATGGTGTCAGCAACAGCTGACTGGTCCAGCACAGCTGACCATGGTGCAGCAAACAGCTGACGGTCCGAACAGCTGCCCTGGTCCAGCAACAGCTGACCTGGTGCAGCAACAGCGGGTACCGGTCCAGAACAGCTGACTGTTGCAGCAACAGCTGACTGGCCCAGCAACAGTTGACCATGGACAGCAACAGCTGACTGATCCAGCAACAGCTGACTGGTCCAGCATCAGCTGACCGTGGTGCAGCAGCAGCTGACTGTGGTACGATAGTATTTCTCACCCTTTTTACCACAGGGTTGGCACTAAAAGCTTTCTTGGGGCCCATGGTGACTTATTTTGCAGGTGAAATCACTAAAAATGCTGTGATAATATGAAATGTTCCGATTGTATGTTTGGATGGGACCGCGGTGGCTGGCTGCTTGTAAACACTGGCACCCAAGGGACAAGTGAGGCGCGCTCAGGCCACAAGTGGACGCGTCTCGAACGGAACGGAACGAATCATGTTGGTCAAATTTTTTAGCGCTAGTCGAAGCAAAATTTTTGTGTTAAAATGTATCGCTAGTCAGAATTAACGTTATACGATGCCCTCATTAGCTGAGGGTCCACTGTATATCCCTCCAAACTGCCAATATCCCAAACCCCTCCTTTAGAGTGCAGGCATTGTACTTCCCATTTCCAGGACTCGAGTCCGGTTATATAAAATAACCGGTTTCCCTGAATCCCTTCACTAAATATTACCCTGCTGACACTCCAGCAGCTCTTCAGGTCCCAAATACCATTCGTCTCCATTCACTCCTATCTAACACGCTCACGCACGACTTGCTGGAAGTCCAAACCCCTCGCCCACAACACCTCCTTTACCCCCTCCATCCAATTATTAATTATTAGCCATATATGCTAAGTATAGCAGAAAATCAACTGCAGTGTAAAACAATGTAAGTGAGAACGCGCTGCACATAATGCCGTCTATAAAAAATAAGTCTTGTAATTTTGTCCTGACTAAAAGAGGTCTGTATGGCCCTTATGGATTTAGCATTTAGTTTTAATTGTAATAACTCACGAAATCATAATGACACGATTACAAACAAACCATACCACGGACGGGGATAGAGTTTTGAGACTCTCTGATCGTGGGTTCTATCCCCACCCGTGGTATGGTTTAATTGTAATGATTTGACTAAAAGAGGTGCCAGACCATTAGATGCCATAACGTTGGTGTTGTACCTGTTCATGCTGTACTGTTTTGTATGCAGTTGTTCACCTGCACCTGCAGCAGTCTTCACTACAAAGAATTCCTTTATAAAACATTTTACTGCCATAATAACCAAGCTAATTCCTCCTCCAGGTTCCCATACTTGGACGAAGACGTCGTGAATTTCCTCAACTCACTGCCAGTGTGGATTAAGGCCAACTTATATCTGCCGCGTGGAGTAGGGGAGAAGCTGGTGCTGCGTGTGGCAGCTGCTCATCTGGGACTGACAGCTGCTGCTGTTTTACCAAAGAGAGCCATTCAGTTTGGCTCCAGAATTGCCAAATTGGAAAATTCCAGAGAGAGAGGATCAGACCCATGTGTGAGACTGGTGGAGAAATAAGTTTGTTTCAGTTTATTATATACAGTCAGCTCTCTTATACACCTCTATATACTGTCAGTTCTCTTATAAAGCTCCTGTATATAAGGACTTCATAAAGGCTTCTCTGAATAGGTGATTTTTTATAAAAGTGATTTAAATCACATGAAAAATTAAATACGGACCTGGAAACTAATGGCCTTTCGTGGTAACTTACAAACTTTTATCACGTGAATCACCAAATAACTCAGTAAGCTTTATAACTTGATACTTCTAAAACACAGTAGATTTACAAAAGAGCTGTGCTTAAAACTACAGTAGCTTATAAGAGAGCTTTGTACTGATAAACTACAGTATCTTTATAGAGAGCTTGTACTTATAACACTACAGTAGCCTTATTAGAGAGCTTGTATGTACCAAAAGTCTAACTACTGTTGTACAGGAAGCCTTCACATTCATGAGGGTTTCGGGGATCAAGACACCTCGCGAATCTTGAAAAATTCGCGAATGTTTGGTGCGCAAAGTTTAATGTAGGAAAAATAAGAATACTGTACTGTAGCGTTCGCGAATTGTTTTGATGCCACAATATATATTGTAGGAAATTAATAATAGCATTTTACTTAGCTAATCAAATACTGCTTCCTTTAACCTATTGAATCATGAACAATTCTTAAATCACATGAAAACATTGGAAAATAGTGTAGTATATTTGGGATGGCTGGGATAATCCGCGAAATGTTCAAAAGTTTGTGAAAGTGGAAATCACAAAAGTGGAGGGCTAGCTGTATAGTGTACTGACTTTATAGTAAACAGTTAACTTGTGTATTCTTAATTTTCTTGTAATTCTGTCGTTTCCATATACAGTGGACCCCGGGTATTCGATGGCTTCGGTAATTCGTATAAAATCGGTATTCGATGATTTACTCGCCAAAATAAATTTCCTCGGAATTCGATTGAAAACCCGGTATTCGATACGATTCGTACGAGACCTGTCCACATGTGGCCTGAACTGCCCCTTGTGTGCCATTGTTTACAAGCCAGCCAGTGTGCACGGCATCTAAGGATACATTCGGTACATTCCCATATTATCCATAATTCACACGTGTCTTGTGTATTGTTTCTGCAAAATAAGTCACCATGATAGGCCCAAGAAAGCTTCGAGGCCAAACCCTGTGGTAAAATGGGTGAAGAATTAGTTTGGAAATTAAGAAAAGATTTTGAAGAGTTTAGGGAAACCTGAGAAGCCTATACAGTTGTGGAATACTTTGTGCTACTTAAAAAATTTAAAGGAAGGGTGTGAAAGTGGGTTGAGTGAAAAACCTTTATGGATGAAATGCCCAACACAGCATTAAAATGAATGTTGTCCCCTTTAGCAAATGTAAAGGAACGGGAGGTACAGAGCTCTTGGCGATTTTTTGTGCGAAGAGGCCCGTGACTTCAAGGGTCTAGTGGTTTTAAAAGAAAAAAGGGAAGTAACCCGGGAAAAAGGGGCTTGTCCCCTAAAAGCCCAAATGGAGGGATTCCCTTCAAAACACAAAACCCCTTCCCCCCCTTTCCCAACCCCATAAAATCTTCCCCGCTTTTTAAAGGTAAGTGTAAAATTTTTTATTGTTTTTTGAAATTATTTATTGTTTTTAAATTTAAATAAAGGGGTCCCCGCTTTCATTTTTCCCGAAAATGTAAATTTCCCCAATCATGGGGTTTTTTCGTAAAAAACATGGACTCGTTTTCTTTGGTTGCTGCAAATTTAGTATTTCGCCCGGGATGGTAGCCGGTGTGAGGGGGGCAGCCCCCCTTCCCCAGCCGTCTGGTTTTGTTTCCAGGAGGAAGGCCCCCTAAAAGTGTCCTACGAAATTTTCTAATATTCCATCATTTTGTGCTTGCAATTACAAATAAGCTACCTGGCCCAAAAGAAAGCCCCTATCCCAAAGCTGTGGTAAGAGGTGAGGCCTTTTTGGGAAGTGTTAAAGAGATGCCGAAAACGGGCCCTTCTCCACAGTTCTTGCGAACGGACTAGAGTGACCCCAAAGGTGGTCCTAGTGGCTTTAAAAAACAGAAAAGAGAAGCAACCCAGAGAAGCAATTGGTCCCTGAGGTGTTGTGGAAGGGATTCCCTTCCCAAACTGTAAACAATCCAATCTCTCTCCCCCTCCCCTCTCCCCTACACTAAGAAGAATCTCCCAAAAAAGGTAAGTGTTATGCTGTTAAAGTTTTATTCATATTTCCCCTTGTATTGTTTATGTACTATTGTTTTTCATGAAAAAAATTTTTTTTTTTTAATACTTCTGGGTGTCAGGAACGGATTAATTGTATTTACATTATTTCTTTTTAGGAAAAATTGATTCGCAAATCGTAAATTTCGTTTTTTTGTAAAGGTCCGGAAACGGATTAATTTCGAAAAACGAGGGACCACTGTATTTCATGTAAAAAATTTTTTTTTTTATACTTTTGGGGGTCTTGCAGGATTAATTTGATTTTTATTATTTCTTATAAGGAAAATTGATTCGGTTTTCAATATTATCGGTATTTGATGAGCTCTCAGGAACGGATTAATATCGAATACCGGGGCTCCCCTGTAAGGTGTTTTTTACATAATACCTTTAGTAAATTTTTATCTAATTTTTGTTTAACACTTTTTTGGGCTGGACTGCATCTTGAATTCCCTGTAAAGGGCCAATTTTGGGAGTTTGAAGATTTTTTTTTTTTTGAGAAATGTCAAAAATGAGAAAACAATTTTTGAGTGTTGTAGTTGGGGAAGTGACCATCAATAGCAAACCCCGGGGGGTTTGTGTTTTCAGTTTTTTACAACAAATTGTATAATTTTTTTTATTTTGGGGGGGGTGGGTTTATTATTTTTTTATAAACAAAAGAAGCATAACCTTTTCAAGGATATACAGCGTTAGCAGGGCGGGGAAAGGGTGCAGGGGTAGAGGGTAGCAAGGGGGAGAGGTTTGAAAGGGCGTGAGGAGTGCTGGAAAATATAAATCAAAATTTTTGTTCAGTAAATCAGTTGCTGTCACAAAGTCAATGAGAAAGTCAAGGTTAAAGGAGGGTCCATCAGCAAGAAGGGAAGGTAAAGTAAGGCATTAGAGCAGTGACGATGTCAGAGGTAAATTCTGCATGCTCGTTGATAGAGTGGGCAGTCCAACAGAATGTGGCTAACAAAAACTGGAACCTGACAATTCTCACAGAGTGGAGCAGGGCGCCTCCATGAGATACCCGTGAGTAAGATGAGTGTGGCCAGTGCGAAGACGGGAGAGAGTAGTCTCCCAACCTCGACATTGATGACAAGAATATGGCCAGAAACCTGTACTTGGTTTAATAGAATGCAGTTTGTTATGTAGCAGATCAGACCAATGCTGTTGCTAACGGTTGCGAAGGCGGGTAGAAATCACAGCAAAATATTCTGTGAATGGAACACCTCTATTTAAAATTGGAAGGTCATGTATTGCTGACCGCAAGCAGTGTCTGCCTGTTCATTGCCTTGTACATCAACATGGCTGGGGTCCCAGCAAAAATAATATCTTTGTGCTTGCTAGAGATTTGGCGTAACCAAAGTTGGATACGAGGAACCAGCGGATGAGGTGAATCAACTGCCACAAATGGCAACACAGGCATAGATGCAATATGGATAAGTGTGCAAGAATTGCATATGGATAAGTGCTACAAGAACTGCATACAATTCAGCTGTAAAAATCCCAGCTGAGACAAATGCCTCATAAGATGCTGTCTGAAAGCACTGCTGCATATCCAAAAACCATCAGAAGACTTGGAATCATCATTTGTACACTGCAATGGATGAGTATGAGACTGGAAGTGATTAAGAAAAAGAAAGAGAAGTAACAGTGGTATTTGGGATTTTGCGCATGGCGTGGGGAAGAACAGGCACAAAACTGTCGGAACTTCCAAGGGGGAAGGGGAAAGTTAGATGCTACGTGAACATAGAAGGTAGCAAGTGAAGAGAAGATGAATGAATGTAGACGAAGGAAAAGGAAACAGAAGTAACAGGCGAGGTGAACAAATAGGAACTTCTATTTAACACCCGTTACCATCCAAATATATGAAAGGATTTGTGGAGGTCATGAGAGTGAACAAAATAGCAGAGGCAATGGCATCATGGGGGATCAGTCGGGATGGAATATTCATCTCTGCAAAGAGACTCTAAAGGTGAAAAAGCACCAAGGCATAAACGTAATCTCTGGTGATGGATGAGATCAAGGCTAGAAAAGAGTTGCGGAGAGGCTGCTGAATATTTCTTTGGCACCATAATCCGCTTCAATAAAATTAGGGCAGAATGCAGTTAAAGGAGGTTCTACAATCACCCCCCCCCCCCCCCCATGAAGATGAGTGAGAATTTTAAGGTTCAGCCAGCTATGACAAGTTGCCTTCAAGGAGGTAATGTGAGGTTTCCAGGATAACCGACGGTCAAACAGAAGGCCGAGAAATTTGACGGTATCACGTTCTGGGATATGTGAACCATACAGGTACAATGGATTGTCAGGGATGATAGAATGTCTAGTCAAAGTAATTTGGTGTGTTTTAGTACTAGAAAATTTTAACTCATGAGCAATGGCCCAGTTGGAAACACGGTTGACCGCATGCTGGAGAGAAACTGCAATGAGGCAATAGTCAGCACCTGCACAAGCTATAGCAGAGTCATCAACATAGAGTGATGACCAAATATTAAATGGAAGTATAAATGCCAGATCATTTATAGCAAGGAGAAAAAGTGTGGTGCTTGGGACACATCCCTGGGGAACGCCTTCAGCTTGGACAAAGTCCGGAGAAAGCATATTAACCCGAAAACGGAAATGTCTCTCGGATAAGAAGTTCTTAAGGAAAAATGGTAGATTGCCTCGGAGGCCTAGGGAGTTAGCTTGGGTCAAGATATTATATCTCTAAGTTGTGTCATATGCCTTCTCAAGATCAAAAAAGATGACGATAACCGAGTGATTATTGTCTAAGACATTACATACATATGTATCTAAACGGAGTAAGGGGTCAAGAGTCGAACCGCCCCTTACGAAAGCCATGTTGACTAATGGAGAGACTATTGTGTGTCTCTAAATACCATACCAAACGTCTGTTTACCAGACATTCCAACACTTTGCAACCCACATTGGTAAGAGCAATGGGAAGTATCAAGTCCCGAAGTACTGGTTTATGAAGAGGTAGTACAATGGCAGATTTCCACAGCTGTGGCAGAACTCCTCGTGACCAAATAAGATTCAAGAGATGTAAGAGGACAACAAGGGTGACTGGTATAAATGCTTAGTATACAGAGTTTAAATGCTGTCCAGCCAGCTGCTGATGATCAGTAAGAGGAGAGTGTTGACTCAAATTCTAGAAGTTTTTAAAAAGACTTTGGGTAAGCCTCTTCTCCACTAGAAGAAAAGTCTAAGGGCTCAAACTCTCTGGCAGATTTGGAGGAAAGAAATGAGGGTGTGGAGAAAATTCTCCAGTTAAGGGGGTATCTCAGCCCTCTGAGGGACTTCCCCTCCTGGAAGGGGCTAGTGGGACTCTTCCTTCTTTGCAAACAGTTTTATGAGGAACATATGTAGTACCATAGCATAACAAGGACACCCTCCTCTCCTTGCTAGAGTTTTGATCAACTATACAATGAGGTTAAACAAGAGAAATTTACCTTTTCTCCATGCAGGAAGATTAAAGGAAAACCTGCACCCCACTTATCTACAAGTTGGGACTAGTAGGAATTCTAGTCTATAGCTAGATGACAAGAAACCCTACCCTCTTGTATTTGAATACTGTTGAAAATGTGTAGTAAAGAAAAGATAAAAAAGCTGAACTCAGCAGTTCTTTTATGCGGAAGGGTGATGGTGGGTGCTTGGGAAGGGCAACAAGCTGGGTTTGAGTTCAGATGTATGTTTTGAACACGTCACAAATCTCCTCCCGAGAACAAAGAAGTAATGACTTTGTGCCATAAACTCTTGAAATACTGTCATTTCTCCACTAGGAAAACTAATGTTAAAAGGAAATACGGGGTATCACTACCATCCGACTTACGCCCTGCTCGACATACGTCCACTCGATTTTACGACCATGCATCTGGCAGCTGGGAGGGGGCCGGTGATGCATACCACTGTACGATTTTTGGGACAATACTCGTGGCGGCAATGTGTATGCAGGCAGCATCAGTTTGAGTAACCCTGTTCTATCAGCAGCATCATACTATATTAACTGTACTAACTGGACAGTAAATTTCACCATGGCCCCTAAGATGAAGTCTGAATCTTGCACTGGAGATTGTGGCAAGAAAGGGTCTTATTCTCGAACTCTTTGTTTTCACTATTGCACATTAAACCTGTCTGTATCTGTCTGCCTGTATATCTGTCTGTATCTCTGTGTGTCTGTTTATCTGTTTTGTTATAGTGTGTCTGTCTTTCTGTTTACCCGTGTGTCTGTCTTTTGTCTACCTATGTGTCTTTGTCTACCCGTGTGTCTGTCTTTCGTCTACCCGTGTGTCTTTCTGTCTACCTGTGTGTCTCTGTCTACCTTTGTCTGTCTTTATGTCTAACCCGTGTCTACCTGTTTTGTCTGTCTTTCTGTCTGCCTGTGTGTCTGTCTTTGTCTGCTTGTCTGTCTCAGAGCCACTCATTAAGAGTGTATTGGTCTTGAAGCACCATATTATAATGATAATTAATAATAATCACTGAGGCACATTAAATGTGTATAAACGTTTTAAAACAAGACATTTTGCTTAATCCATCTATGATTTTTTTTTTCAAAATTATATAATAAACATGTACATAACATATAAATTAACAAATATGAGATGTTTTTTGGTCAGCTTTACAGTGAACAGGAACCGTTCGTGTCCGGGCTTTGGGAACAACAACAACAACAACAACGTTTGTTTACATAACTCATGAACATTCTTACATTCTCATTTATTCATTTAATCTTGTTTACTCACCTCTCACTCTACATTAAAAACTAAAAGATATTTTAAGGTAAGTAATGACTGGACACGATTATTATAGTATTATAGCTTAATAATAATAATATTAATATTAGTACATATGTATTATTATAATAATAATGATTATTAATATTATTATTAAATTTAAGGCACTGGAGCACAGATCCACCCGGTATAGCACTTTGTCTGGATTTTTTGGGTTATCCTAGGTAATTTATACTATGTATGATAACTTGACTTATGTGTACCAGTGAGAGAGAGAGAGAGAGAGGAGAACGTAGAATATAACTTTGGTATAACTGTGTCTAGCATTAGGAATAATATTAGGAGAGAAGTAAATAATGAAGATGATTGTTATAGGAATGCAGTTAGAAGCCTGAGTAGATCTATAACCCACTATGATAACATGAACGTAGATAAGTATGTTTATGGAGCAACTTGCAATGTGAACAGACTGACTGATGTTGTAGTGGCCAGGCTTAGGCTTGGTTACAAGTACTGACTGATGTTGTAGTGGCCAGGCTTAGGCTTGGTTACAAGTACTGACTGATGTTGTAGTGGCCAGGCTTAGGCTTGGTTACAAGTACTTCTGGCAGTTTGGGAGACACACAGATGATGATCAAACTAAATGTAAATTATGTGATCAGGCATATAGTCACTCTCTTGAACACTATGTGCTTAATTGTCCACTTATTGGGAATACAGAGACAGACAGTTAATAACTATGTGACATGTCAAGATATCTTATTAATGAAAATAAGATACCAGATATACTAAGCAAAATTTTCCCAAATTTGCTTGTTAACAGATAAGTGAACTTAGATAATGTAGATTTTTAATCCATATGGGATTCCTGTTACCCTTTGGGGCCTGTTCCTAGGCCTTTTGTGTATCCATATGCTCTCGCACTACCGTCCACAGGATGGATATGGGGTGCACAATAAACTAGCCACTTCGGTGGCAAAATCTAAAAATCTAAATGAGAGAGAGAGAGAGAGAGAGAGAGAGAGAGAGATACAGAGACAGCCACATTCGGTCAGCCAACTACCCACCCACCCAATCCAGCCAGCCACCCACCCATCCAGCCAGCCACCCACCCACCCATCCAACGAGCCAGCCACTCACCCGGCCACCCAGCCAGCCAGCCGGATACTTATTACACATGTTCCAAAGTTGTTTCTCTTTACTTAGGGTATAGGTTATACAACATTCTGGCAGGATGACACTACCAGTGGTATTCTCTCATTCCACTGTGTCGACAATACATAAATATAATAGTAACATATGATACTGTATGCATACATATCGCTACCATGTATACATTATATACAGTACATAAATAATTAAAATACAACAATAGAAGTAAATTATGGTAAAAAGAATGAAATAATGATTGTACATTACAGTATTATGTAGGTAGTTTATATAGGAAAGTTTTGACATTATGCCCTACCCAATATGTTGGCAATTTTCAAAGGTTCGACTTACGACCGGTTGGTCGGAACCAAGCTTGGTCGTAAGTCGGATGGTAGGTGTATTATCTGTGGTATAATCCTGATAAATGTAAAGTTTGTGTCGTCATATGCATTCAGGCGTTATGAACAAAGGGACAAGATATCTTCCAATCAGGTAAAAACTGACCAAAGTGACTCCCTACCAACGAGTGAGGACATAACTACGCATCTATAGCAGCCTACTCAAGACAATGATACCAAGATGTACTTCCACTACCACAAACTAGGGGAAATTGGGGCAGTTACAATACCCAGGTAGGTCCAGGCATACCCACTTCTGTAGATGAATGATTCAGAGAATTATTTATTATTTTATTATCACACTGGCCGATTCCCACCAAGGCAGGGTGGCCCGAAAAAGAAAAACTTTCACCATCATTCACTCCATCACTGTCTTGCCAGAAGGGTGCTTTACACTACAGTTTTTAAACTGCAACATTAACACCCCTCCTTCAGAGTGCAGGCACTGTACTTCTCATCTCCAGGACTCAAGTCCGGCCTGCCGGTTTCCCTGAACCCCTTCATAAATGTTACTTTGCTCACACTCCAACAGCACGTCAAGTATTAAAAACCATTTGTCTCCATTCATTCCTATCAAACACGCTCACGCATGCCTGCTGGAAGTCCAAGCCCTCGCACACAAAACCTCCTTTACCCCCTCCCTCCAACCTTTCCTAGGCCGACCCCTTCCCCGCCTTCCTTCCACTACAGACTGATACACTCTTGAAGTTATTCTGTTTCGCTCCTTTTCTCTCCACATGTCCGAACCACCTCAACAACCCTTCCTCAGCCCTCTGGACAAACAGTTTTGGTAATCCCGCACCTCCTCCTAACTTCCAAACTACGAATTCTTTGCATTATATTCACACCACACATTGCTCTCAGACATGACATCTCCACTGCCTCCAGCCTTCTCCTCGCTGCAACATTCATCACCCATGCTTCACACCCATATAAGAGCTTTGGGTTTAAAACTATACTCTCATACATTCCCCTCTTTGCCTCCAAGGACAAGTTCTTTGTCTCCACAGACTCCTAAGTGCACCACTCACCCTTTTCCCCTCATCAATTCTATGATTCACCTCATCTTTCATAGACCCATCCGCTGACATGTCCACTCCCAAATATCTGAATACATTCACTCCTCCATACTCTCTCCCTCCAATCTGATATCCAATCTTTCATCACCTAATCTTTTTGTTATCCTCATAACCTTACTCTTTCCTGTATTCACTTTCAATTTTCTTCTTTTGCACACCCTACCAAATTCATCCACCAATCTCTGCAACTTCTCTTCAGAATTTCCCAAGAGCACAGTGTCATCAGCAAAGAGCAACTGTGACAACTCCCACTTTATGTGTGATTCTTTATCTTTTAACTCCACGCCTCTTGCCAAGACCCTCGCATTTACTTCTCTTACAACCCCATCTATAAATATATTAAACAACCCCGGTGACATCACACATCCTTGTCTAAGGCCTACTTTTACTGGGAAATAATTTCCCTCTTTCCTACATACTCTAACTTGAGCCTCACTATCCTCGTAAAAACTCTTCACTGCTTTCAGTAACCTACCTCCTACACTATACACCTGCAACATCTGCCACATTGCCCCCCTATCCACCCTGTCATACGCCTTTTCCAAATCCATAAATGCCACAAAGACCTCTTTAGCCTTATCTAATACTGTTCACTTATATGTTTCACTGTAAACACCTGGTCCACACACCCCCTACCTTTCCTAAAGCCTCCTTGTTCATCTGCTATCCTATTCTCCCTCTTACTCTTA
Organism: Cherax quadricarinatus; assembly: GCF_026875155.1. Lineage (NCBI taxonomy): Eukaryota > Metazoa > Arthropoda > Malacostraca > Decapoda > Parastacidae > Cherax > Cherax quadricarinatus. The sequence goes on along the minus strand of NC_069399.1, from coordinate 131,127,028 downwards.
ATTCTTTCAATAATAACTCTACCCTACACTTTGCCAGGTATACTCAACAGACTTATCCCCCTATAATTTTTGCACTCTCTTTTATCCCCTTTCCCTTTATACAAAGGAAACTATGCATGCTCTCTGCCAATCCCCAGGTACCTTACCCTCTTCCATACATTTATTAAATAATTGCACCAACCACCCCAAAACTATATCCCCACCTGCTTTTAACATTTCTATCTTTATCCCATCAATCCCCGGGTGCCTTACCCCTTTCATTTTACCTACTGCCTCACGAACTTCCCCACACTCACAACTGGCTCTTCCTCACTCCTACAAGATGTTGTTCCTCCTTGCCCTATACACGAAATCACAGCTTCCCTATCTTCATCAACATTTAACAATTCCTCAAAATATTCCCTCCATCTTCCCAATACCTCTAACTCTCCATTTAATAACTCTCCTCTCCTATTTTTAACTGACAAATCCATTTGTTCTCTAGGCTTTCTTAACTTGTTAATCTCACTCCAAAACTTTTTCTTATTTTCAACAAAATTTGTTGATAACATCTCACCCACTCTCTCATTTGCTCTCTTTTTACATTGCTTCACCACTCTCTTATCCTCTCTCTTTTTCTCCATATACTCTTCCCTCCTTGCATCACTTCTACTTTGTAAAAACTTCTCATATGCTAACTTTTTCTCCCTTACTACTCTCTTCACATCATCATTCCACCAATCGCTCCTCTTCCCTCCCGCACCCACTTTCCTGTAACCACAAACTTCTGCTGAACACTCTAACACTACATTTTTAAACCTACCCCATACCTCTTCGACCCCATTGCCTATGCTCTCATTAGCCCATCTATCCTCCAATAGCTGTTTATATCTTACCCTAACTGCCTTCTCTTTTAGTTTATAAACCTTCACCTCTCTCTTCCCTGATGCTTCTATTCTCCTTGTATCCCATCTACCTTTTACTCTTAATGTAGCTACAAACTAGAAAGTGATCTGATATATCTGTGGCCCCTCTATAAACATGTACATCCTGAAGTCTACTCAACAGTCTTTTATCTACCAATACATAATCCAACAAACTACTGTCATTTCGCCCTACATCATATCTTGTATACTTATTTATTCTCTTTTTCTTAAAATATGTATTACCTATAACTAAACCCCTTGATTCAGAGAACTGACATGTTATTGAATTAGACACATGTGCAACTCTTGGGTATCTTTATTGAGGAAACGTTTCACCATACAGTGGCTTCATCGGTCCATACAAAGGAGAAACTTGAAGAACAGGAGGAGAATGAGGTAATCAGTCCCTCAGCCTTGAGTTGATGTGGTCAGTCCATCGACGGGTGGCTGCTCTCATTCACTTAAAATCAAGAAGGCGCTTTTGTAGTCCTATTATACCAATATCTGCCCCACGCAACACATTTCCAACGTACCGCACAAGCACAGGCAGACCACCAACGCACGCATCTCTAAGAATGCCTGCCCAAGGTTTGGGGTATAGAATGTGAAGCTGCAGTTAAAACTGAGGTTGAGAAGAGGTGTAACAGCTCATCAGTGGAGGATGAAAAAGGATCCTCACTAAAAGCAGTTTGACATGAGTAAAGGTCCCAATTTGTGCAGTCAAATTGCCAACGTGGGCTGTGAGGAGGTGGTGAGTACGAGTGAGAAGCAAGGACAATTGGAAAATGATCGCTGTCGTGCATGTCCGGGAGGACAGACCAGGTAAAGTCTAGTGCAGTTGAGGAAGAGCAAACCGAGAGATCGATGCAAGAGAGAGAGAGAGATTGAGTACGAGGATCAAAATGGGTGGGAGTACCTATATTTAAAATGTGGAGGGGGAGAGAAGTGAGAAAAGCCTCCAACTGAATTCCACGAGGGTCACAGTGAGACCCCACAGAGAAAATGGTAAGCATTAAAATCACCAAGTAACAGAAGGGGTGGCAGTAAGAAAGAAACCAGAAATGCAGCATCTGGGATAGATAATGCCTGAGAAGGAGAGAGATACAAAGAACATTGTATGCCACTTATTCAAGTGGATGCGGGTTGCAGTGTAATGCAGTGAAGTATGAACAAAGAGCTGATGATATGGAATACTGGTGCATATAAGAAGTGCACTTTTGTTAAAAGTTCCATTGGGAAAAAGATCTGATGAATATAATAAAACATAGCCTGAGATGGGACGGATAACAGCGGAGCATTATTTGGGTTCTTGTAAATAAACACAAACAGGAATACTGGAAGAGGAACACCTGAAGCTCACCCAGTTACCTCTGAGGCCTTGGATATTCCACTGTAAATAAGCCATGATTTGCAAGAGAAGGATACAAGAAATTGGAAGGTAGAGGTATCTACGGACTAGAAGGGTTAGAAAAGTCTACATGTGGAGGCAGCGGAAAATGAACAAGCAGCGAAGGTTTGGAACGCTGCCAAGAAAGAAGTTGTACAGATGGAGAAGAGTGAAGAGGAGCGACAGAAGGTGGATTGGTTTAGTCTCCACAGTGTAGTCAGAGATAGCTTCAGTTGTTTCAGAGGACAAGGACGTTGTATGTGGGACTATTGGAGATAGAAGGAGGAGGGTGAGTAAAGATCGGGGCAACAACAGAATTTACCAGTGTGGGGGTGGGGGGGATGAGAGGTTAGAAGTGACTTCAGAAGCTTGGGAGGGGACAGGAGAGGAAGGTACTGTATGAGGGGGAGGATGTACCTCCAAACTCCTAACAGAACAAAAGGTAAAGATCCAAGTACTGAGACTGGAAATGAAAGAGATTTACCCTTTGGGGATTTGTTGGACTTTGAAGAACTAGAAAGGCGAGGGGGAGGAGTTATGCGAGTCCTTGTAGATATAGAAGCTTGCGTGTGAGATGAAGACATTGAAGATTGCATGTGAGATGATGGTTATGCTGAACTTAGGTTCAATATTAAGGGAGTTTTATGATTTTCATCAAGGATCTGCTGATGGTCCCCAGTTAGGGTCATTATATTGTCTACTTGTTCTTGACTCTGTGCTGCTGCTTGTTACATAATTGTTGTTTGGCAAATGGTTTGTCACGTTGTTCAAGCAAGCTGTTTTGATTGCTTTGTTTGTCAAGGAAATAGATTATTTGAGGACGTTTAGTCAGTCACTGTTTATGTCTCAGTTGAGTCTAGCCATGTTGAGACATAACAAAAACTTTGTGCACATACACACATTCTCACACACACACTTACCAGATGGTACTTAAGTCATACTGGTATGAAATGTGCCATCAACACTATATGATACAATTTAACTTTGCACTACAGGAGATCTGTAGGAGCTTATATCCTAAATTATATCAAATTAAGTTACTTTGATTTTGTCCACCTAAACAACTTTGTTAATAAATATCTCAATTTTTATTTCTTTAGTTAGTATCCTATCAGTTGCAATCCTAAAGCACTATTAATATTTCTCATAATTTTAAATGATAACTGGACCAGAATACTTTCTGACAAACTGTTACAAAACGAGAAACAGGCTAGATGCTAGAGGGGGATCAATAAATTGACCTAGTATTCTCTGGAGATGTCTGTTTTGTAACACTTGTTGTAAGTGATAGCTGCTGTGTTGTCAATGACAGATACCATGCTGTCAGTGACAGCTGCCTTGTGACAGCTACCTTGTTGTAAGTGACATCTGCTTTGTTGTGATTTCTACCTTGTTGTAAGTGACAGCTGCCTTGTAAGTGACATCTGCCTTGTTGTAAGTGACCTGCTTGTACCGCTGTTTTTTGTTATTATTGGCTTAAGGTAATTTACTATAGTGGATCCCCAGCTCAAATAGCATAGTTGAGGAAGGGATAGATTATAGACTAGTATAATTAAGTAGTGCTGTTTGAGGTACATAGCAATGCATCATATAGGATAACTGATTTGGATACTTTTTTGGTAATGCATAAAGTGTGTTGAATTTCAAGTTGTAGTCAAGGAATTTTCATTCATGTCTTGTCTATGAATGGGAGAGTCATTGATTAGACCATGTAGTTGAACATTTGTTGCTGTGTTCCCAAACACCACGTGGAAGGTCTTGTCAGCGTTAAATGAAATTTCACTGGTTGATATGTTCAGGAGTTCTTCATTAACATAACATTTTGAGGGAATTCAGATCAGGTGGAAGACAACATTAGTTGTGTTTAGGTTTGTCGGGTCATTATTATTATTATTATTACAATCAAAGGGGAAGCGCTAAACACGGAGGATTATACAGCGCCTGGGGGGGGATGTGGAAGGCATTCAGGCTTATTTGGGGAACTGGAGCACAGATCCAATTCCCTAAATCAAGAGCCCCTCACCAACATCAAGGATGTCGGGTCATTAAACTCAGTAGTTAAAAACAATGTAGAAGGTAAAAGTGTCTTTATTACATTAAATGGACGGGACAAAAAATTAATTGAACTAAACCTGAACAAGAAGGTAACATGTCAGTAGGTTCTGGTACCATAATATTGTTCATTACAAAGAACAAAAGTAATATCAATAGGTCTAGTAGCACAATATTGTTCAATACCATGAACAAATCTCTACCATCATAAGAGTCTAAGTCAACTTTAACACACAATGTAACCGAGGTACACAAACATAAAAATTCTTCCTCAAAAAAGATGTCCATTTTTAATTCCTGTTTTTAAGGTTTAAAATATATATCTATATATATATATCTTTGTTTTCAATAACAGTGAATTTGAAGTCGATCAAAAGGATATATAAGTACATATATCAGAAACTCACAATTGTACATTACAGACAGACTTGCAGTGACAAGTTTAAAGGTTCCAGGGCCCCCCTAAGTGAAACACCATTTATGGGGTCCCTTTCAAATATTGCATAAGTGTAAGTTCAATTTTAGCAGAGGCAGAGATATGATTGGTTGCATGACTGCCACTGCTCTGCTCTCAACCCTCACATAAACTTAATTTTATCCAAAGATACTCAACAAATATGATAATAAATTTCTATCTTGATTTCAGAATCAAAATTGTTGGTAGAGTTTGTAAATGTTTGTGGTCAGTGATGACAAGCTATCAAATTTTACAGGTGGGCACGACTCAAGAGGGTTCACAAACAAATAGTTTATGATTTGGTGACCCCTCAGTGGTTAGGGGCCCTTCAGTGGCCAATTAGTCTGGTACTCATAACTGATGGTTTTAACCCTTTGAGGGTCTGGCCCATAGTTCTACTGCTTTGAAAACAGGGTCCATGCCGCAGTTCTACGCCATGAGCTCAGCTAACTCAGGTAAGCGGTGAGCGGTAAATCTAGGCCTATATATGAGAAAATGCATCTATGCGGTAAGTGTGCACCATATACAAAAATCCTGCAGCATGCAGTGCATGAGAAAAAAACTGAGACCATGTTTTTTTTATTAAAACAGCAAATTAGCGGTGTATTTTTGTATGTTTTTTACAGTTGTATTCATGGTTTCTTTGTCTCATTTGACAAAATGGAAGATATAGTGCTGAAAATGGCTTGAAACTGAGCTCAAAGTAGCAGAAATGTTCAATTTTTGCCGATGTTCAAGAGCAAACAAATAACATCATGCGTCCAATACACGTCAGTTGGTGGGTCTAACATGCATTCACAAATGTGGTGATATTATTTATACAATTATTAAATTTTTGCATGACAGTAAATTTCTATTTTTTTGGTGTTCTTTTTGATAATAATAATAATAATAATAATAATAATATTTTTTGGTGTGAATAAAAATTCATTATGTGAATAAAAAATAAAAATGGAATTCATTTGTAAAGCCTGAAAACATAACTAATAAACAGAGAAAATGTTATTTTAGTGCCAGGAATGCCTGCATTGTTTATTCTGGACCCCTTTTTTGGAACTGGAATATTTTGAATTTTGTGTGAAATTTGCCGAATTACTGATTTCCGATCACTTTGCTGCATAGTTGAAATAGTTGACTGGGCAATTTCTCATGCTCAATCAACGAAATAGAAGTAATACTAGCAAAATTGCTAAGAATTTGGTTGACTGGAATAATGTAATTGGCCTAAAATGGGAGTCAATGCCAGAAAAATTGCTGATGCGTAAATATACCTGGAGTTTACCTGGAGAGAGTTCCGGGGGGTCAACGCCCCTGCGGCCCGGTCTGTGACCAGGCCTCCTGGTGGATCAGAGCCTGATCAACCAGGCTGTTACTGCTGGCTGCACGCAAACCAACGTACGAGCCACAGCCCGGCTGGTCAGGAACCGACTTGAGGTGCTTGTCCAGTGCCAGCTTGAAGACTGCCAGGGGTCTGTTGGTAATCCCCCTTATGTGTGCTGGGAGGCATACATAAGGGGGATTACCAACAAAATTCATGAGCGTAATTTTGTCAATTTTCTATCAAATTTCATACTTTCTGTTTTATTACCTCCAGAAAGAGATTCTCTACCATTTCATAAGAAAAATTAACAATTTTTTTTTTTTTTTTTTTTTTTAAATTCTTGGACCCTGTGAACAAGTTTCAGATCGGGGGTCTGGACCCTGAAAAGGTTATTATCTGACACACTCAACAACTACACAATACCTGTGTCAACATCAACAGACACCCAACAACTGCACAATACCTTTGTCAACAAACATACACACTCAACAATTACACTCTCAACAACTACACAATACCTGTGTCAATATCTACATACACACTCATCAACTACACAATACCTTTATCAACATACACAATCAACAACTACACAATACCTGTGTCAATGGCTATACCACGGTGAATGCATATCTTGTGCAATCAGCAAAGTTAAGCAACGTTGGGTTTGGTTAGTACTTGGATGGGTGACTGCCTGGGAACACCAAATGCTCTTGGGATCAATTTTATTTTGTCTTTCTTTGGGGATGACACCCGAATTTGCATGAAGATACTGCAAGACTCCAGGCAGACATCACCCAACTCTTTAAATGGGCTGCAGAAAACAGCATGAAGTTCAAAGGAGAAATTTCAATTACTTTGATATGGAAAACTCAAGGAAATTAAAACTATATCGGAGTATAAAACAAATTCCAACCACACAATAGAGTAGAAAACTAATGTGAAATACCTGGGAGTGATAATGTCAGAGGACCTTACCTTCAAAGACCACAATACTGTATCTACTTCATCTGCTAAAATAACTGATTGGATGGATAATGAGAACCTTTAAAACTAGGGACACCAAGCCCATGATAATTCTCTTCAAATCTCTTATTTTCTCTAGGCTGGAATACTGCTGTACACTAACTGCATCCTTCAAGACTGGCAAAATTGCTGACCTGGAGATCATACAAAGAACTTTCATGGCACAAATAAGTACGATAAAGCACTTAAATTACTGTGAACGGTTGAAGTCCCTTGATTTGTATTCCTTGGAACACAGGCAAGAAAGATACACGATAATGTACATTTGCAAAATCCTAGAGGGATTAGTGCCAAACTTGCACATGAAAATCACTCCCTATGAAAGCAAAAGACTTGGCAGGGAATGCAACATCCACCTAATGAAAAGTTAGGCGTGCCACGAGTACACTGAGACACAACACAATAAGTGTAAGGGGCCCAAGACTGTTCAACTGCCTCCCAGCATACATAAGGGGGATTACCAACAGACCCCTGGCTGTCTTCAAGAAGGCACTGGATAGGCACCTAAGTCAGTACCTGACCAGCTGGGCTGTGGTTCTTACATCAACTTGTGTGTGGCCAGTAGTAACAGCCTGGTTGATCAGGCCCTGATCCACCACAAGGCCTGGTCACAGACTGGGCTGCGGGGGTGTTGACCCTGAAACCCTCTCCAGGTATACATGAACATACACACTCAACAACTACACAATACCTATGTCAACTTCTCTTACAAGACATATATTCCTTTTCTCATATTAATGGAATTTCTTCAGTTAATTTTATTCATTTGTATCATACAAAATATTTACAAAATTTTAAATATCTAAAATATGCCTTCAACTGCTGCATTTACTATCATTTCTATACCCATATTTTCCAAGCAAATAGTCCTCTATATTTCTAGATAGTAGGCAGTTTGATATATATATATATTACAGTGGACCCCCGCATAACGATCACCTCCCAATGCAACCAATTATGTAAGTGTATTTATGTAAGTGCGTTTGTACGTGTATGTTTGGGGGTCTGAAATGGACTAATCTGATTCACAATATTCCTTATGGGAACAAATTCAGTCAGTGCTGGTACCTGAACATACTTCTGGAATGAAAAAATATCGTTAACCGGGGGTCACTGTATGTATTGTATGTATGTATGTATGTATGTATGTATGTATGTGTATAATATATATATATATATATATATATATATATATATATATATATATATTTATTATTTTTTTTTTTTTTTTTCAAAAAAGTCGGCCGTCTCCCACCGAGGCAGGGTGACCAAAAAAGAAAGAAAAATCCCCAAAAGAAAATACTTTATCATCATTCAAAACTTTCACCACACTCGCACATTATCACTGTTTTTGCAGGGTGCTCAGATACAACAGTCTAGAAGCTAAACATATAAAGATACACAACATATCCCTCCAAACTGCAATATCCAAACCCTCCTTTAAAGTGCAGGCATTGTATTCCCATTTCCAGGACTCAAGTCCGACTATATGAAAATAACCGGTTTCCTGAATCCCTTCACTAAATATTACCCTGCTCACACTCCAACAGATCGTCAGGTCCAAGTACCATTCGTCTCATTCACTCTATCTACACGCTCACGCACGCTTGCTGGAAGTCCAAGCCCTTACCCACAAAACCTCCTTTACCCCTCTCTCCAACCCTTTCGAGGACGACCCTATATATATATATATATATATATATATATATATATATATATATATATATATTATTCTTTCTTTCAACACACCGGCCGTATCCCACCAAGGCGGGGTGGCCCAAAAGGAAAAACGAAAGTTTCTCCTTTTACATTTAGTAATATATACAGGAGAAGAGGTTACTAGCCCCTTGCACACAGGTCTCCCTCAACATTCACGAGGGTTAGGGGATCAAGAGTCTCACGAATGTTGAAAAATCGCGAATGTTTGGTGCCCCAATATATTGTAGGGAAATATAATACAATACTGCTTCCTTAACTTGTCGAACCATTAACAATCATAAAATACATGAAAATGTCGTAAATTGTACTAAATACATACAGTATGGCTTAATAAACTGCCTCCACCACTGCGAGTCAGTACTACCCTCCCTCCGACCCCCCACAACTGGCAGCCAGCCCTCCCACCACTGTGTGGTGAGTGTTTTGTTTGTTCATTATTTGCTATTAAACTACAGTATAAATAATGTCAACCCATTTATGACTGCATATTAGAATGGCTATTCGGACAGGTATTGGAAGGTGACATCATGTGTTTACTCTTGAACACAGCAAAGAATCAAACATTTGTGCTACTGCTACTGCTAATAATAATAATAATAATAATAATAATAGTAATAATAATAATAAAGTAATATATTTAAAGATGGGGTTGTAAGAGAAGTAAATGCGAGGGTTTTGCAGAGGCGTGGAGTTAAAGATTAAGAAATCACACACAAAGTGGGAGTTGTCACAGCTGTCTTTGCTGATGACACTGTGCTCTTGGGAGATTCTGAAGGAGAAGTTGCAGAGGATTGGTGGATGAATTTGGTAGGGTGTGCAAAAGAAGAAAATTAAAGGTGAATACCGGAAAAGAGTAAGGTTATGAGGATAACAAAAAGATTAGGTGATGAAGATTGAATAATCAGATTGGAGGGAGAGAGTATGGAGGAGGTGAACGTATTACAGATAATTTGGGAGTGGACGTGTCAGCGGATGGGTCTATGGATAAAGATGAGGTGAATCATAGAATTGATGAGGGAAAAAGAGTGAGTGGTGCACTTAGGAGTCTGTGGAAACAAAGAACTTTGTCCTTGGAGGCAAAGAGGGGAATGTATGAGAGTATAGTTTTAAACCCAAAGCTCTTATATGGGTGTGAAGCGTGGTGTGATGAATGTTGCAGCGAGGAGAAGGCTGGAGGCAGTGGAGATGTCATGTCTGAGGGCAATGTGTGGTGTGAATATAATGCAGAGAATTCGTAGTTTGGAAGTTAGGAGGAGGTGCGGGATTACCAAAACTGTTGTCCAGAGGGCTGAGGAAGGGTTGTTGAGGTGGTTTCGGACATGTAGAGAGAATGGAGCGAAACAGAATGACTTCAAGAGTGTATCAGTCTGTAGTGGAAGGAAGGCGGGGTAGGGGTCGGGGCCTAGAAGGTTGGAGGGAGGGGGGTAAAGGGGTTTGTGTGCGAGGGGCTTGGACTTCCAGCAGGCATGCGAGAGCGTGTTTGATAGGAGTGAATGGAGACAAATGGTTTTTAATACTTGACGTGCTGTTGGAGTGTGAGCAAAGTAACATTTATGAAGGATTCAGGGAAACCGGCAGGCCGGACTTGAGTTTCCCGGAGATGGGAAGTACAGTGCCTGCACTCTGAAGGAGGGGGGTTAATGTTGCAGTTTTAAAAACTGTAGTGTAAAGCACCCTTCTGGCAAGACAGTGATGGAGTGAATGATGGTGAAAGTTTTTCTTTTTCCCCGGGGCCACCCTGCCTTGGTGGAATCGGCCCGGGGTGATAATAAAAAAAAAAAAAAAAATAATAATAGTAATAATAAATACATAGAATTGAAAAGGAAATTGTACAAAAAATACGAGGGTTGAAGCAGGGTGGAGGAAATGGTTGATGCTCTCAGTGGGCTTTTTGTTTATGCTGGGGTGAGTATTAGTCTCCGTGCTCTTTTCCCAAACATTTCACAATAATTCATTGTATTTTGGTGCTTGTAGATTGAGTGTGACTGGAGTGGTTGAGCAGTGGTGAAAAGGAGAGGCAGTGGGTGAGGCAGGGTAGTAGGGGTGGTAGAGGCAGTGATAGGAGGCAGTGGGTGAGGCAGTGGTGTTTACTAACATATAAAGCTATAAAATTAAAAGTACATGTTAATATTAATAACATTTATAATAATAATAATAATAAATAATAATAATAAATGTTATTCATAATGTATTATTATTATTTATAACATATATGTTAGTAAATATCACTGCCTCTATCACTGCCTCTACCACTGCCTCAACTGCTGCCTCAACCACTGCCTCACCCACTGCCTCTACCACTGCCTCAACTGCTGCCTCACCCACTGCCTCTACCACTGCCTCAACCACTCCAGTCACACTCAATCTAAAAAGCACCAAATACAATGAATTATTGTGAAATGTTTGGAAGAGCACGGAGACTAATACTCACTCCAGCATAAACAAAGCCACACTGACGATGCATCAACCACTTCCTCCACCACTGCTTCAACCCTCGTATTTTTGTACAATTTCCTTCTTCAATTCAATCGTATTTATTATTATTATCATTATAATTATTATTATTATATTAATTTTTTTTTTTTTTTTTCAACAAGTTGGTCGTCTCCCACCAAGGCAGGGTGACCCAAAAAAAAAGAAAGAAAATCCCCAAAAAGAAAATACTAATATTATATTATATTATATTATATTAATATTATTATTATTATTATTATTATTATTAGCAGTAGCAGAAATGTTTGATTCTTTGCTGTGTTCAAGAGTAAACACATGATGTCACCTTCCAATACCTGTCTGAATAGCCATTCTAATATGCAGTCATGAATGGGTTTACATTATTTATACTGTAGTTTAATAGCAAATAAACAAACAAAACACTCACCACACAGTGGTGGGAGGGCTGGCTGCCAGTTGCAGGGGTCGGAGGGAGGGTAGTAAGGACTAGTGGCGGTAAACTTAAATATGATTTGGCGGTTGGGAATTCGCGAATGTGTGAAGCCCGCGAAAGTTGAAAACGCGAATGTTGAGGGAGACCTGTATATATATATCGTGCCGAATAGGCAGAACTTGCGATCTTGGCTTAAATAGCAACGTTCATCTTGCCATATAGGACAAGTGAAAATTTGTGTATGCAATAATTTTGCCAAAATCATTCTGAGCCTAACAAAAAAAAATATATTTGATTGTGTTTGTTTAGTACTAAGTTATTTAAACGTATTTAAAATATACTTAGCTGGGTTAGGCTAAAATAAATTACTCTTGTTATAATAAGGTTAGGCCAGTTTTCTAAGATTCTTTTGGTGCAAAATTAAAATTTTTTACATTAACAATAATGAAAAAAATATATTTTAAACGTATAAGAGAAAATTTCAGATTATTATTATAATCAAAAAGAAGCGCTAAGCCACAAGGGCTATACAGCAGAAAATTTCAGAAAGGACTTAATTTTAAATGAGTTTTTTGCTAATTGACCAGTTTTACATATTCGGCACAACATGCATGCATATATATATATTATTATATAATATATATATATATATTATATATATATATATATATATATATATATTATATATATATATATATATATATATATTATATATATATATATAAATAAACACTGATCTCTGGCTGAAGGAGACTCGAACCTACGAACCTTAGGACAAGGTACGCAGTGCTTTACCAATCTACCCACACTGGACATATATATATTATCTAGGAGTATACTAGTTGCAAGTCATGAATCAATGAGTATATTTCATGCATATATCATAGATATATATTTGTGAGAATTTAATTCTCATTGGTAGCCCAGCCTGCAACTGGGCTTTTCTCTTGGTTGCCTGTACAACCAGGCTGTGTGTCTGTCATAACCTGATTCATCTGGTACTTCTAAAAGAGTTATTTCCACAAATTTATAGTTTTAAAAGAGAGCAGCGATTTATTACAGTGTTTCACATGAATTTTAAATATTGTAATTTTGCTATATGTTGCAACATTATTGCATGTTGCAACATTACAACATATTGCAATATTACCTCATGTTTCAACATTATCACTTGTTGCAACATTACCACACATTGCAACATTACCACATATGTTTATGGTCATCAGAAATAAACACCAGTTTTGCAACTCAGTAAAGGATCAGTAAAGTTACAGTAAGAACACTAACACTTGGGAGGCATTTGTAAGACACATTTATATCATTCCTGTAATCACAGCAATGTCGTTCAAATGAACATTTTTATGGACATTTCATCACCATAACTTTTCAATACTTTCAGTACTGTATAAGCATGTACATTATTTATTAAACTAATAAGTAACTTAAAAAAAAGTCTAGACAGGTTAAAAATGACATTATAGACAACACGTTCTTAATTTAGAAATATATATACCTGGTAAGATAAATTCTTGATCATACTTAGAAGAATAATGCTTTAACCCTTTGACTGTCGCAAGCCCCTTTCTGAAACTGTCATTCTATGTCGAAAAATTTTTGAAAAAAAAAAAATTATTTTTTCTTATGAAATGATAGAGAATCTTTTCCCGATGGTAATGACACCAAAAGTTCGAAATTTGGTCGAAAACTCACGGAATTACGCTCCCGCGAAGTTAACGGTCTCGGCGACATATGCGTATCGGCAATTTCGCTGACTTTGAGCTCTGTTTTCAGCCAATTCCGTTGTTCCAGTTGACCAAACTCATAGCTATTTCTTTAGAACTCCATTTTATCTATCAGCTGAGTACAAGAAACCGCCCATTTACCAATTTGAACTACCCAATATAGTGGTCAGAAAATGGCAATTTGGCCAATTTCACGCAAATTAAAAAAGATGCCAATTTCAAAATAGGGTCCAGAATAAACAAGGTAGACATTCTTGGCACTAAAATAACATATCCTCTGTTCATTAGTCACATCTCTAGGCCCCTCTTATATTATTATTGCCATACAAAAAAATACAAAATTTACTGTTATGCAGACTACTGCATCATTGTAAAAATGGTATAAATAATATCAGTGCACTAGTGAAAGAATATTAGACTCCCCAGTTGACGTGTATTGGACTGAACATTGGTAAAAATCGAACATTTCCGCTACTTTGAGCTCGGTTTCAAGGTCGTTTTCTTCGTCAAAGTAATGAAAATCATCTCTATTTCTATAATGTGTTTTCCATTTTATCACCTAAGACCATGAAAATGTGAATACAACGATAAATACTATATGAAAATACACCTCAAAGTCGGCGTTTTAATCCAAAAAAACGATCAGAGTTTTTTTTTTCTCATTATGCACTGTGTGCTGCAGGATTTTTTTTATGTGGTGCACACTGACCACACAGACCCATTCTCTTACATGTGGGCCTACCAGCTTTCTCCCGCTTGATTTGAAGACGCTAGAATTACGTATTGAGTATATATACGTCAGAAACAGTGGCGCGTAAGACGTATTTATATGGCGTAAACAGTCAAAGGGTTAAGCAGGTGGACTGTGCTATATTCTTTATCATAAATATATAAAAAAAGATACATTATTTAGACAATTAAAATAAACCTTTTATTAAAATAAGCTAAAATAATGAAGCATCTGTACAGAGACGAAAATTTCTACTTTATACTAAACCTAGCAAACAAAATTAGCTTAAATTTTTTTTTGCCTGCACTCGGCAGTCTGCATTGCAAACGACAACACTGAAGATTGAAACAACCGACATAAAATAGTGTGACTATTGTGGAGTTGAGTGTTGGGCTGGTACTGATGGGTGTACGCTGGAGGTTGCTGCCGCCCCCTGGATAACCTGACAACAAAAATATTATAATTAACAATTTTGCTGGCTCTGTAACCTGAAAAGTGAAATATTTACATGATTTAATTAAATAGTAAGACCGAGAGACTTACACTTGTTTCTGAAGTAATGTTTGTGTTGTGGGAGCCTATTTCTAATACCTAGCCTTTTCTAATACCTCCCCTTTTCTAATACCTAGCCTTTCCTAACCCTGGTAATCTTATTGCTTGTATGGACCTTGTGTGCCTCTGCTCTCTCCATGTGATTCTTCTCTTGTATCATCGTGTGTGTCTTAGGATCAAGATGGCTCTTCTTTACTGAAACACTGATATGATTGAGTCATGTGTGAGACTCGACCCATGTTTTCGGGAAGCCTATGTTTTAGTGCTTCTTTTTGATAATAATAATACTAATAATAATCTGGGAGAAACTGCAGGTCACAGATAATCATTTCCCTAATTCTGGAAGCTCCTCATGTTTTGCCTACTGCCTTCAGCCACTTTCCATTTATTTTTGTTCTCAAAGGATTTTCCTGTGGTTGGTGTGCCCTCTGCTGCAGCCTTTACAATTCAGGGTGTGACTTTATCTTTCCTAGTAGTGATCCACAGTGATCCCACCTCTAGGTGTCTGCAGTTGATTCTCTGCTCCTCCAGGCTGGTGGTGGTCTCGCATGACTCCAATATAAACATGTATATAGTTCATTACCACTACGCAGCCCAGTCCCTGGTCCCATTATGTATTATTATAATCAAAAAGAAGCACTAAACCTACAATGGTCATACAGCGCCGCCGGCAGGGAAGGATGCAGGGGTAATGGGCAGCAAGAGGGAGAGGGATGATTATTAGGTCATGGAGTGCAGCAGGGCAGTGGATAGTGCAGGGGTAGAGGGGTAGCAACAGACTGAGGCAGAAAAGGCCATAAGGAGTACTAGACATCATCATCAGAGTTTGTGCAGTAAATCAGTTGCTGTCACAAAGTCAGTGAGAGAGTCGGGGTGAAAGGAGGGTCCATCAGCAAGAAGGGAAGGTAAAGTAAGGGCAGTAGAGCGGTGACGATGTTATAAGTAAATTCTACATGCTCGTTGACAGAGTGGGCAGTCCAACAGCTCCTGGACCCTCCTCTTCACTGTCGCTACTTAGGTCACTCTCCCTGTCCATGTGTGTGTGTTACCTCTCAGTCATATCTACAGTTAAGAACTCTGAGCCACTTCCTGCTGTTATCTTCACAGGGTCAAGATAATGGCAGAGTGGTTGAGGGACCCTGGTCTGTCTGGTCTTTTTGTCAGTTCATCCTCTAGTCTTCCTCTTGATGCTCACGTTCTCTCTGTGTGTGTACACTGCATCTGCACTGATGGATTCTTTTTATATTTTAACACTTAGTTTTGATTATAATTTATATTGTGTCTGTGGTCCACAAACTTTTATCCTGAGGGGCACTTTGCTGACCTGCTTGATAACACAGTCCCCTTTTATGTGGCAGACCTTAACACTCCTTAACTTGGGTCTTTGTCTTGGCCTCTATGCTTTATCCAAGATACTGCAACTTGTTTCCTAGATGTGTGCTGACTTCAGCTGTCACCTCATTCCTTTTGAGCCACTCCGTCATCTTTGACAGGTGGAGATACCTGCAAGTTATCAGTAAAGTTTGGAATAAACAATTTTTTCCTGGAGTGGCTGTGTCTGTCTGCCAGGACGGTACATTTCTCTCAGCAGCCTGCATTATGTACCAACTGTAAGACCATTTATAAAATATACACAGTAGGGCCCCACTTATATGGCAGGTTAGGTTCCAGGCTACTGCCGTAAAGTGGAACCCCATTTCTTTTCCATTTATAAATGCATATAAATGCCAGATAACAAGGTTTACACTAACATATATTAAGTTAGCAATAAAAGCAGGCATTAAAAAATAAAAAGTAAAATACACACACTGTACACTCATTACTTACCTTAAAATATTTATAGTCTTAAGTGTAGGGTGAGAGGTTAGTAGTATTTATTGTTGAAATTCAGGTGTGGTAGGTATGGTAGCCCATCTGGCTACCACAACTACATGTAATATATGACACTTAAAGTGCCCCAGAGCAATAAAATGCATATACAGTATACTCATAACTTATCTTAACAACAATAACAATTTTATTTCAGCATGATACATGTTTGTACAAAGGAATATAACAATTGGGTGTACATGCCAAAAGCCCCTTTATATGCAGAGCATTTTGGGCAAACTTAAGACTAACTTAAGATTAATAAGGCAGTAACAGTGCAGTAATTGTACATATGGTCATTAGGCGAGTTACAACAAATACAAGAAAATTGAATACTATTCAACTAGTTCACGCTATATGGCTTTAGCCCTTAAACTGTCCAAACCTAGATCTACGTTCACCTGCGTGGCGCTCCGAATATTTTGAAAAATAAAAAAATCGCTTTTTATTTTTAAATTAAAGAGGAGGGCTATTTTCTGTGTGGTATAAGACCAAAAAAAAAAAAAATTTTAGGACCAGTACTTACTGAGATATAAAACCGTGAAATTGTCTCTGGATGCTCACCTGACGGCAACATCCAGTCTTGCATCTTGCAGAAGTGTTGCCGATTTACCTTTTTTCTCGTTTTTATTTTAATTTATATAATTATATAGACAGAGACATAGACAGATACAGACAGAGACAGCCAAAGCCAGCTGAATATAGAAGAGCATAAGAAAGAAAAAACACTGCAGCAGGCCTACTGGCCCATGCAAGCAGGCCTATGTCACCCTCCAGCTTAGACCAACAACCCACCTAGTCAGGTCACATCCATTGAAAGATGGAGCATGACATCTGACCCAGTAGCACAAGCTAGTCAGGTCCAACTCACACCTACCCACACCCACTCATGCATTTATCTAACCTATTTTTACTTTCCTCTTAAAATGTGAGTGTTAATATGACATGACATCAGTGAATCACTGGTGTTTGGCACGCTGTTTGCTCTAGCTGGCACTCAGTTGAACTGTTGCTCCCACAAGGTACTAAGTGGTCCCCGATTTTTTTCATAGTGCGCACACTGAGTGCACACACCCATTCTTTCATGTCTAGGCGACTCAGGCCTATCGCACCAAATTTGAAGGAATAAAAAATAAAGCATTGATATATGTTCGGAGCCCACTGCACATGAACGTATATCTACGTGTGGACAGTTTAAGGGTCAATAAGTTTGGTAGAGAAGAATCACAGTTTTAATATACAGTGGACCCTTGGTTAACAATATTAATCTGTTCCAGAGAGCTTATCTTTAACTGAATTTATCGTTATCCAAATTAATTTTCCCCATAAGAAATAATGGAAATCCAATTAATCCATTCCAGACACCCAAAAGTATTTAAAAAAAAACATTTTTTTATCACATAAAATGTACATTTTCCTACACAGAAAACAATGAGACATGAAGAATAAATACAATGGCACACTGGCTGTACATAGAGTGGCCGGGCGGCAGGGAGGCTCAGGCCGCGCGGACGCATTCTGGACAAATGTCCTTAACCGAGTTTTTCATCGTTAGCCGAGCCAATATTTTGACGCAAAAACACATCAGTATATGATTTTATCACTATCCGATGGGATCGTTAACCGATGGGTCCACTGTATATAAAAAATATGGTATTACAATTTAACACAATTTAAAACAATGAAGTTGAAACAATTTTAAGTTTGAAGTAAATGATCAAATTGTTGAGCAGTCATAAATTATTTAGGAGTTTATTGAATAACTGGTAGGTGTTAAGTATAGTGTTCGTCTGGTTAATTTTGGATGATGAGGTGATTTCTAAGTAGGACCTTAAATTGATTTGCAGCCAACAGGGGTCCTTTAATATGCAATGAATTCCAGATCTTCGAGCCCTTTATGTGTATAGCATTTTTGTAGAGGGAGAGATGGACATGAGGGATATCAAAGAGTGATTTGTGCCTTGTATTATGGCTGTGTGTTCTGTTGTAGTTATCAAGGAGGAGTTTGAGAGGAGGGTTAATATTTGAGTATGGTATAATGTTTTGTGTGTGTAGGAGGCACAATAATAAGTGTGGATATTTTGTATAGATAAGTGAAGAATGGTAAATTTCAAATATTCAGTGGAGGATGTAAACAAATAGAGTGGCATGCTGATGCCATAATAGTGAATCAGGGAGCTGTATAAACAAATTTTTGGTCATAATCTGAAATGTCCATATTACTGAATCGCCGTAAAGCAAAGCACTGTAAAGTGGGGCTCTATTTGAAAACCATTGCATTAGCAAAGTGCTGGAAAACACAGCCCACCTGTAATGTGACTCTCTACTGACAAAGTTTTGTCCACACAGTGGACATTATGTAGTCTTAATACTGGTATAAATCTGCCCAAAATACTGTTCATTCTGTGGGCTGTCAAATAATTGTGTATGTATTTTGTACTAGATAGGCAAGCAGAGAAACTTTCGATAGACATTCAAGAAAATAAAAAGGTACAAGTTACAAGATTATTCATTTAAAAGTAAATTTTTGGGTGAACTTAACTTGTAAATAACATTCATGTTTCCCAAAATATTGAAAAAAGACGTCATCAAATAATGTGTAGTGTAGAGCAGTGTGTATGCAATACAAATTTTACAGTAGTATGACAATTTGTAAGTAATGCTTCTGAGCAATCATACACAAATTCAACTGTATTTTCCTGTAAAAAAATTCCTTTTTGGTTAGTATAGAATAAATTGACATTTCTGCCATCAAAAGCTTTTACTTCTTTGTATGATAAAAATATTTAAGTTACAAAGTTTTATGAAGCAGTAAAAGTTACAAGTTAAAGCAGTAAAGTAATCTAGAAACTAAGTTTAACAAAAAGGCTAGCAAGTTAGTAAATAGATTTGTGAGTAAGTTAGCAAGTAAAGTGCATTAGAAAGCATGCAGTCTTGACCAGAAGTTTTGCCTACAATCCTTAATTTACCAAGAATGCAGATGAAAACAACCCACTTAAATACATGCATATTAAGCCTTGATGCAGTCCTTGAGTGTAGCTTCAGAGAGAACTGTCTAAATAAAGAGATCTTTGAAGGTAATTATACACACAACCTGCACACAGGACAATGAAGCTTATGATGATTTGGTCCAATCTAGACCATTAACTAGTCCAAATCAAGTAGAAATGTCATCACAGTCTCCTGTTTGCGGGTTGTTTGTGTATTGAACATTAAAATAGTATAAAATACCGACAGATTGTTAGGTAAGACACATATGCAACAGTTAGGTATCTTTATTTCGAAACGTTTCGCCTACACAGTAGGCTTCTTCAGTCGAGTACAGAAAAGTTGATAGAAGCAGAAGATACTTGAAGACGATGTAATCAGTCCATCACCCTTAAAGTTTTGAGGTGGTCAGTCCCTCAGTCTGGAGAAGAGCATTGTTTCAGACAACGGAACAATGCTCTTCTCCAGACTGAGGGACTGACCACCTCAAAACTTTAAGGGTGATGGACTGATTACATCGTCTTCAAGTATCTTCTGCTTCTATCAACTTTTCTGTACTCGACTGAAGAAGCCTACTGTGTAGGCGAAACGTTTCGAAATAAAGATACCTAACTGTTGCATATGTGTTTGTGTATTGTTCCAGTCATGGTATTGTGACTTATTATCCCTGAAGGTGATTATACCTGCTGGAGGAGCAGTGGCCACATATGGAGCAGCCTGTGGTGGGTAGGGCTGCGGTGGGCAGGGCTGTGGGGGGTAAGGCTGTGGTGGGCAGGGCTGCGGTGGGTAAGGCTGCACTGGAGGCCCATCTGTTAGTTGTTTAATGGTTAGTTCCTAACAAAGATTAATTAAGCACATGCAGAAATACAGGAAGACATTATGTGAAGTTAGTTTTGACTAAGAAGACTTAGCTGTTTGCTTATGAGTGTTAGTAATATTTATCCTGTTTAGAATGTCCCGAAGCAGAAATTACGATTTAATGTTCAGAATGATTTCTGAAATTTGAAAATTTCTAAAAGCAAAAATTCCTAATTAAAATTTTCATCAAATGCCACAGAGTTGACCTGACACAGTAAAGTGGTTGATAAGTTCCTGGGAAACAGAACCAAAGTTATTCTGGTCCTAGAAAGTTTCTGGCTACTGTTCTGTGCTTGAGACTCACAATATAACTTAATATATTCTACAGGAGACAAAAACTTACAAAAAAAGTTTTTTTTTTTTTACTTGTGAGACAAGTGCAATTAATGGTTGTTTCACATATTTATATTACAGATTGGTGGTTGTAAAATTCGAAATGGTTCTCATGTGTGCTGTTTATAAATTAATTTGTACTCGTTAAGTTTTATTTATGGGCAGTTGAGTCGCTGCTCCTGACCCGACATCTTAGGTCAGCTTGGCCAAATTCTACTAGATTCTAGGTTTCTTGGGCTTTGTTATACAGTCTCTTAATGTATGGAAGAAGCCTCAGACACCTACAGTTAACTCCAGTCTTGAGTGAAATGAGAAAAATAGAAAGTATTTCTCAAGTCGTTATTCTTCACGTGTATCTTCACTTTCCATTATTCCCTTCTTCCCTAATCCTTTTTCCTAATTGTTTTCTCTCTAACAGACTGTCTTCAGTCTATTGATTCCACATGCTATGCTTATGCTCCACTTCCTTTCCTTGCCTCTGTGATAGATGCATTAATTTCTTTGATCCCTCTGAGAAACGCTTTCCTCTGAGCCCCATGACAAGTGTTGTTGCAGACATCTTAACCTTCTCCGGTTCTTTCTTGTGCTTCACCAGGTGTCATAAATGATTCCTTGTTTACATTCCTGACTGTTCCCTACACATCAGTGACTCTCCAGGAATATATTCAAATTCCTCTGAAGACCATCATTAATAAGAATTCCTGTATTAGTGTCAAATGTGGTGCACCTTCGGTGTGGTCCACATATCACTGGCTTTTTAAGGGATCTTATTTACATTATAATGCAACTCTTGCAGTAATGACTATTCTCCTGATGCATGTCTCAGACTGTCTGGATAATGTGAGATGTCTAGAGCCCAGGCTAATCTTCCAGATGTCTGGAGCCCAGGCTAATCTTCCAGATGTCTGGAGCCCAGGCTAATCTTCCAGATGTCTGGAGCCTAAACTCATTTTCCAGGTATCTGGAACCTACACTAATCTTCCAGATGTCTGGAACCTAAACTAATTTTCCAGGTATCTGGAACCTACACTAATCTTCCAGATGTCTGGAACCTACACTAATCTTCCAGATGTCAGGAACCTAGTCGTAGTTATTACTTTAACAAAAACTCCGCTGCTTTTTATCTTTTTAAAAATTTTGTGCAGTTTAGACATCTTTTACTAATTTACTTCTTGATTTTTTAAAAAAATTCTTAAACAACAAAAGGTTAAAAATCTTCAAAAAGCTCTAAAAAAAATTTCTTTAAATTTTTTAAAAATTTCTTTCATTCCTGCTTTAAAAATTTCTTTTGTTGAATGACACCAATTTGCTGTTTAACACCAAATTGTAACTGTACTTTTTTTTTTATGCAGAATAGTGAATAAACACACTTTGTAATTCTCCTGTTAACCTTTACTAATTCTAGTTTATTCCTTTGATGGGTAATTTACTAATTATCAAAATCTATCGATGCTGTCAGCATCATTTTGCAGTATGTAAACCCAATTTGATCTCCACTGTAATGATCAACATTGAACACTGTGTTTGTGACATGACTGGTCCGTGGTGATATGACACAAAAGGTAACCACAGAAGAGGTGAGGTTTGAACCTATGGCTAGTGAGTTCTAAAACTCCAGGGCAGTGTAAGCCACTTGACATGGATCCAGATCCCACTCGTTCAGTGTTATTACAATTTTGTGAGTCATGCAAGTGGTGCCAACCCAACCTCTTGACATTATGGTATATCTTACAATTTTACCATTTAAATATTTCTTAAAAAGAAAAATAGATATCAATAAAGTTTTACTCTGTTTAAAACTTGTAAGTTTGACCACAACTTATTTTAAAAATTGTGTATAACATTACATTTTGAGTGGAGAATGGGAAATGGTTGAGTACTTACCATATATAAGGTATACATGAGTTATACATGAGGTATATATGAGTTACACATGAGGTATACGAGTTACACATGAGGTACACATAATAATGATGTATATACGAGTTATGCCTAAGGTATATATAATTTATACACAAAGTATACACAAATTATGCATGAGTTATACATGTACATATATGAGTTATACACGAGGGCCAAGAAATGTTAAATTATATACAGAGGAAACAATGCACTATGAGGCTACAAAAGTAATCATACATTCTCTACACAAAATATATCAAGTGTAAAAACCAACATAGTTGTGAAGAGTTGAATAAAGGATGAAACATTAATGATGGTCATGCTACCACTACTGTTCTCACACTGCTTGAAACACACTAAATAACATTACTTATGCTTAACACTGAAGGATAACATAAAATTTTCAAATGGGAAAGTATAAAAGTTGGGGATTTTTCCATGTGTCATAGTAATGAAGGTACTACCGTCCTACCAAGTGAGTGTGAAATGGAAGCCTCTATTTGTTTTACAGGATGGTAGGATTGCTGGAGCCTTTTTTCTGTCTCATAAACATGCAAGATTTCAGGAACGTCTTGCTACTTCTACTTACAGTTAGGTCACACTACACATGCATGTACACACTCATCTGAGTTTTCTTTGATTTTATCTTAACAGTTCTTGTTATTATTGTTTTTCCTTTCATATTCATGGGAAAGTGTAATAAGAATTTTTCCTCCGTAAGCCAGGCATGTTGTAAAAGTCAACTAAAATGCCGGGAGCAATGGGCTAGTAACCCCTTTTCCTGTATAACTTACTAAAAATAAAAAGAAGAAAACCGTTGAAGTGGGATGTTTGAATGTGCTTGGTTGTTGTGCAAATGATAAAGAGATGATTGTGGATGTTATGAATGAAAAGAAGCTGGATGTCCTGAAGGTAGTAGGAGAGTTTCAGTGGGAAGAAATAAATGGGATTAGGTCAGGGGTTTCTAATAGAGTTAGAGCTAAGAAGGAGTAGCAATAATGTTAAAGGATAAGTTATGGCAGGAGAAGAGGAATTATAAGTGTATAAATTCAAAGATTATGTGGAGTAAAATAAGGGTTGGATGTGAAAAGTGGGTTATAGTAAGTGTTTATGCACCTGTGGAAGAGAGAGAGAGAGAGATTTTGGGAAATGTTGAGTGAGTGTGTGGGGAGTTTTGAACCAAGTGAGAGAGTACTTGTGGTTGGGAATCTCAATGCTAAAGTGGGTAAAAATGTTGTGGAGGTAGTAGTAGGTAAATTTGGGGTGCCAGGGGTAAATGAAAATGGGGAGCCTTTAACTGAACTATGTGTAGAAAGAGGTTTGGTAACAAGTAATACATATTTCATGAAAAAGAGGATAAATAAGTCGTACACAAGGTATGATATAGCACGTAATGAAAATAGTTTGTTAGATTATGTATTGGTGGATAAAAGGTTGATGGGTAGGCTTCAGGTTGTATATGTTTTTAGAGGGCCAACGGATATACCGGATTATATAGTTGTAGCTACAGTTAGAGTAAGAGGTAGATGAGACAAAAGGAATAGGGCAACAGCAAGTAAGAGAGAGGTGAAAGTGTAGAAACTAAGGAAGAGGAAGTTAGGGTGAGATATAAGCAACTATTGGCAGAAAGGTGGGCTAGTGCAAGTATGGTACTTGGAGGGGGGGGGGGGGTTTGAAGAGGGTTTGGATAGTTTTAAAAATGCAGTACAGTATTAGAATGTGGGGCAGAAGTTAGTGGCTATAGGAGGGTGGGTGCAGGAGGAAAGAGGATTGATTGGTGGAATGATGATGTAAAGGGTTTGATAAAAGAGAAAAAGGTAGCTTATGAGAGGTTTTTACAAAGCAGAAGTGATATAAGAAGGGCAGCGTATATGGAGAGAAAAGAAAGGTGAAGAGAGTGGTGAGAGAGTGCAAAAGGAGAGCAAATGATAGTGGGAGAGGCATTGTCAAAAAATTTTGCTGAAACTAAGAAAAAAATTTGGAGTGAGATAAACAAGAAAGCCTAGGGAACGCATAGATTTGTCAGTTAAAAACAGAACAGGGGTGTTAGTTGATGGGGAACTGGAGGTATTAGGTAGATGGTGGGAATATTTTGAGGAACTTTTAAATGTCGATGAAGAAAGGGAGGCAATAATTTCATGCACTGGCCAGGGAGTATAACATCTTTCAGGAGTGAAGAAGAGCAGGATGTGAGTGTGGGGGAGGTGCATGAGGCATTATGTAGAATGAATGGGGGGTAAAGCAGCTGGAACTGACGGGATCATGACAAATGTTAAAAGCAGAGGATATAGTGTTATAGTGGGTGGTGTTTTTGTTTATTAAATGTATGAAAGAGGGAAAGGTACCTAGGGACTGGCAGAGAGCATGTATAGTTTCTTTATATAAAGGGAAGGGGGACAAAAAAAATGTAAAAAATTATAGGGGAATAAGTTTAATGAGTATACCAGGTACAGTAAAGTGTATGGTAGGGTTATTATTGAAAGAATTAGAGGTAAGACAGAGAGTAGGACTGCAGATGACCAAGGAGGCTTTACAGTGGGTAGGGGATGTATAGATCGTGTTTACATTGAAGCATATATGTGAACAGTATTTAGATGAAGGTAAGGAAGTTTTCATTGCATTTATGGATTTAGAAAAGGCATATGATAAGAGTGGATAGGGAGGCAATGTGGCAGATGTTGCAGGTGTATGGAATAGGTAGTAAGCTACTAAATGCTGTAGAGAGTTTTTAAGAGGATAGTGAGGCTCAGATTAGGGTGTGTAGGAGAGAGGGATATTGCTTCCAGGTAAAAGTAAGTCTTAGACAGGGATGTGTAATGTCACCATGGCTGTTTAATATATTTATAGATGGGGCTGTAAAAGAAGTAGATGCTAGGGTGCTGGGGAGAGGGGTGGGATTAAATTATGGGGAATCAAATACAAAATGGGAGTTGACACAGTTACTTTTTGCTGATGATA
The DNA here is from genome assembly GCF_026875155.1 of Cherax quadricarinatus. NCBI lineage: Eukaryota > Metazoa > Arthropoda > Malacostraca > Decapoda > Parastacidae > Cherax > Cherax quadricarinatus. The sequence goes on along the minus strand of NC_069399.1, from coordinate 131,101,345 downwards.
CTGTGCTTTTGAGAGATTCTAAAGAAAAGTTACAAAGGTTAGTGGATGAGTTTGGGAGGGTGTGTAAAGGCAGCAAGTTGAAAGTGAACATAGGTAAGAGTAGGGTGATGAGGGTATCAGAGAATTTAGATAAAAAGGTGCGTAGTGAATTGAGGTATCTGTGGAGACAACATGTTATCCATGGAGGCAAAGAAGGGAATGTACAAAAGTATAGTGGTACCAACACTCATATATGGGTGCGAAGCTTGGGTTGTAAATGCTGCAGCGAGGAGGCGGCTGGAGGCAGTGGAGATGTCCTGTCTAAGGGCAACGTGTGGTTTAAATATTATGCAGAGAGTTAGGAGTGTGGAAATTAGGAGGTGTGGAGTTACTAAAAGTATTAGAGAGAGGGCTGAAGAGGGGTTGTTGAGGTAGTTTGTTCATTTAGAAAGAATGGAATAAAGAAGAATGACTTAAGAACATAAGAACGAAGGAACACTGCAGCAGGCCTACTGGCCCATGCGAGGCAGGTCCAAGTCTCCTACCGGCTTAAGCCAATGCACCCAACCTAGTCAGGTCATGTCACCTTGACTTAAGGGAGGAACACGGCAACCGTCCTGGTAGCACAAGCTAATCAGGTCCAACTCACACCCACCCACACCCACTCATGTATTTATCCAACCTATTTTTAAAGCTACACAACGTTCTGGCCTCTAGGACCGTACTTGGGAGTTTGTTCCACTCATCCACAACTCTATTACCAAACCAGTACTTTCCTATATCCTTCCTGAATCTGAATTTTTCTAACTTAAAACCATTGCTGCGAGTCCTGTCTAGGCTAGATATTTTCAGCACACTATTTACATCCCCTTTATTTATTCCTGTCTTCCATTTATACACCTCAATCATATCCCCCCTAATTCTACGTCTTTCTAGAGAGTGCAGATTCAGGGCCCTTAGTCTATCCTCATAGGGAAGGTTTCTGATACATGGGATCAACTTTGTCATCCTCCTTTGTACATTTTCCAGAGCATTTATATCCATTCTGTAATACGGTGACCTAAACTGTGCAGCATAATCTAAATGAGGCCTAACCAAGGATGTATAGAGTTGAAGAACAACCTGAGGACTCCTATTATTTATGCTTCTTGATATGAAGCCAAGGATTCTATTAGCTTTATTGCGAACACTTATGCACTGTTGTCTTGGTTTCAGATTACTGCTAACCAGAAAGCGTATAAATCTGTAGGGAAAGGAAGGCGGGGTAGGGGTCGTCCTCGAAAAGGTTGGAGGGAAGGGGTAAAGGAGGTTTTGTGGGCAAAGGGCTTCGACTTCCAGGAAGCATGCGTGAGCGTGTTAAATAGGAGTGAATGGAGACGAATGGTTTTTGGGACCAGACAAGCTGTTGGAGTGTAAGCAGGGTAATATTTTGTGAAGGGATTCAGGGAAACTGGTTAGCCAGACTTGAGTCCTGGAAATGGGAAGTACAATACCTGCACTTTAAAGGAGGGGTTTGGGATATTGGCAGTTTGGAGGGACTTCTAAACTGTTGTATCTGAGCGCCTCTGCAAAGATAGTGATTATGTATGAGTGATGGTGAAAGTGTTGAATGATGATGAAAGTATTTTTCTTTCTTTTTGGGTTTTTCTTACTTTTTGGGTCACCCTGCCTCGGTGCGAAATGGCCGAGTGTTAAAAAAAAAAATGTACATGCAAGAAGCTCTACATATTTTAGGAAAGCTAATGGTATAAAACAAACAGCATTATGAAAATAAAAGACTTTTTAACCCTTTGAGGGTTTTCGTCGTACTAGTACGTCTTACGCGTAGGGGTTTTTGACGTACTAGTACTCATAAATTCTAGCGACCTCAAATCTAGTGGGAGAAAGCTGGTAGGCCTTCATATGAAAGAATGGGTCTATGTGGTCAGTGTGCACAGTCTAAAAAAAATCCTGCAGCACACAGTGCATAATGAGAAAAAAAAAACTTTTTCCATTTTTTTTAATAAATCAGCGACTTTGCAGTGTATTTTCGTATGGTATTTATTGTTGTATTCTAGTTTTCTTGGTCTCATTTTATAGAATGGAAGACATATTACTGAAATTGAGATGATTTTGACTGGTTTTATAATGAAAGGTGCCTTGAAATTGAGCTCAAAGCAGCAGAAATGTTCGATTTTTACCAAACTTCAAAAGTAAACAAATCGTGCCAAGCGTGCAATACACATCAACTGGTGAGTCTAATATTCTTTCACAAGTGCACCAATAATTTATACCATTTTTTACACTAATGCAGTAGTCTGCATAACAGTAAATCTTATATTTTTTTGTGAGAATAAAAATTCAAAGTGGAAAGCAAAAGAATATAAGAGGGGCCTTGAGACGTGACTAATGACTAGAGGAAATGTCATTTTAGTGCCAGGAATGTCTTTCTTGTTTATTCTGGCCCCTATTCCGAAATTGGCATCTTTTAAAATTTGTGTGAAATTGGCAAAATTGCTAAATTCTGACCACTGTACTGGATAGTTGAATTTATAAATGGGTGGTTTCTTGCACCATTCGATGAAAAAATGGGGGTTCATCGAATATTCTGTTTTTTGTCGACTAGTACAGGTGAAAATTGGCCGAAAAGGGGGCTCAAAGTGGGCAAAAATCGCCGATCCGTAAACATCGCCGAGACCGCTAAACTTTGCGAGAGCATAATTCCCGTAAGTTTTTTCACAAATTCAAACTTTGGGTGTCGTTATTGATCGGGAAAAGATTCTCTATCTTTTCATAAGAGAAAATATTTTTTTTTTTTTTTAAATTTTGGCCGCCCCCTGAAAAACGAGTTTCGGAGAGGGCCTGTCGCCCCTAAAAGGTTTTAAAAGCACTCAAATTTTTCATTTTTTTATAGCAGAAATAAAAGAAAACCCCTTTTTTTGGTAGGTTTTTTTTAAGGGAGTTTCCCTTCATTTTAGGCGCTTCTTATTGGTATTTTTCATTTCTTTTGGAATTCCTTTGTGTAAATTTTTATTAATGAAACTACTGGGCAGTTTGTAAAATTACTGAAGGTTTGTATTAGGTGAAATTTAAGTGCTAACCCTCAAAAAAAAAATAAAATTTGGGAAGGTTTAAATTCATTGTTTGACCGTTTGGGAACTTTGTCAAACACAACTAAGCAAGAAAAAAATGGGGAAGACAAAATTTTTTTTGGGGGGGGGGGGAGATTGTTCCCCAGGTTTTTGTGATTGTATTCTTGTGAGGCCTGATTTGTTTCATACATCTGCCTGGCCCGGACCAGAGCTACTGCAAAAATGGGGACATCGTCATGCAGTAAGGCCAAGTAACCATTAGTAAGGTGGGGTTGACTTAACAATAAACGGAAGAGTAAAAAGGTTGTGTAAAGATAAGATTTCGTTCGATTTTAAACCCTCGGAGGGTTAGCCCCCGGAAACCCCCAAAGAAAGTCAGGGTATCGAAGACTGTCTAACTTATTTCCATTGGGGTCCTTATCTTTTCCCCAGGATGGCCCAACCAGTAAAAACCCCGGTACCTATTTGCTGTGGGTGAACAGGACAAATGTGAAAGGAAACTGTGGGAATTTTTCCACCCCGGGAATAAACCCCGGGCCCCTCCTGTTGAGCGGAGTTTTAGCAAGGGCCCCCATCCCACAGACAAAAAAAAATCTAAAACTGCTTGTATCCCCCAAAAAATGCTTTGAATAAGGTCATCTTTTTTTTGGAAGTCTTAAAAGATACGGGTGAATTTAAATGAAAATTGTTAAAATACAAGACAATGTACACTGTATACAGTTGCACTTAAACAACAAACAAAAAGGGGGTTAATCAACTTTTAAATCTATACTACTTTTGTGGGGAAGATAATGCAACCACAAAGTCCGCTATCACTAAATGTCAATTGCTCAACTTGAACCATTGGAAACCATTCATTTTTAGGGCTTTTTTAAAGGGAAAAAAAAAAAAATGTTCCATGATTCCCAAATGTTTCAAATTACTAAAAAGGGTTTTAAAAAAATTTTAAATTTCTAAAATTTCCCCCTCAATAAAAATAAAATAAAATTCTCTAATACTTTTTTAAGACACGTTACTTCATCAATTTCCCTTTCCCTTCTTTACTTCACCTCTTATTAAATCTCTCTTATCTGTTTTTTGAATGCAAGTGACTTTTTTCTTTTGCAAATTGGACGACATAGTAGTTTATGTTCAGATATGACCCCCTTCACATAAGAAAAAGACCTGAATAAGTACGTACTTTTATACCCTTTAAATTAAACAGCAACATTAAAAAAATCAAAAAACTAATAAAAATCCTAATAAATTATTATAAAACCCCGTAATTTATTAAAAAAAAAAGAAAATTTTTAAAAAACCCAAAAAATTTTAAAAACCTCAAAAAATTATAAAAAACCCCAATAAATAATTAGTGTCAAAAAGACGTTACCTAAATTTTTTGGTTATAGTCCAGCAAGTGACACCTAGTAAAAAAAAGATAAAATTCCCTTCGGTTTTTTTAAACCCCCGAGGGTTAGCACCCGGGTAACCCAAGAAAAATCAGTGCGTCATCGAGGGCTGTCTAAATTTTTTCCTTGGGGCCTTTAAACTTGTCCCCCCCGGGTGCGATCCACACACGTATGTGAACAGGAAAAAAGGGGTAAAAGGAAAAGGTTGAAGTTTCCCCCTCGGGAACGAAACCGGGCCCTCCCTGTGTGAAGCGGGGGGTTTAGCCCCCAGGCCCCCGGGCCCCCTACCGGCCAGGGCCACCTACCCCCACCAGGCCACCAGGTAAGATGACACCCAGGGAAAATGAACCCAGGTAAGTGAACCTAGGGAATACACTGGGAAGATGAACCTAGGTAAAATACACTAGGAAGATGACACCCAGGTAAGATGCACTGGTAAGTGACCTAGGTAAGATACACCTAGGAAAATCCTAGGGAAAGACACCTAGGTAAGATGACACCTAGGTAAGATACACCTAGGTAAAAATGACCCTAGAAAAAGTTTACCCCTGGGTTAAGATGAACCTAGGAAAGGGATGACACCTGGGTTTTAAAGGTCTTAGATAATACAACATTCTTGAAATACTGTTTCATTTTTAAACATTTTTAAAAAACTTTCAGGCCCAAAAGGAATACAAGCAAACAACATGCAGCAAGCAGGAGAGAAGCAGGAGCAGCAAGCGGGAAGAAGCAAGCAGGGGGGAAGGGGGCAGCAGTATTTATCAAGAACATACCTGCTAGGGGGAAAGGAGGGAAACCCAGGTTTGGTGGGGCTCAGACCCCACCTAAATCCCCCAGCTACCAGTGTAAGACCACAGCAGTTTCAAAAACCTCAAGCAAAATCGTTATAAAATAACCAAGTGTAAATTTTATCAAAAAAGGGAAGAGCAAAACCTAAAAAGGGTCAAAACAGTCCCCCAACCCCAAGTGTAAATTTAAACCAATATAACAATCCAATCCCAAAGCAAGAAAGTGCTTTAAATTTTAAAAAAAAAGTTTTTTTTAAAATTTTTGGTTGGGAATGGGGAAGAAAGTTAAAAAAAAAAAAATTGTGGAAAAAAAAGGGAAAAAAAAGGGTTTTTCTTAAATTATGTGGTTGCTTCTCTTTTTTGAGAAAATTTATAGACAAAAACAAGAAGTTCGGTTTGCGGTTTTATTTGGGCCCCATGGGTTTGGGGAAAAAATTTTTAAAGGGGTGGGGGCTGGAGAGGGGGGGCAAAATGTTATTAGTTGAATTAGAAAATTTGTTAAAGAGGAAAATTTTAAAAAAAAATTATGCCCACATTATGAACTTTTTTCAAGTTTTATAATGAAAAAGGGGTCATGAGTGCCCAGGGTGTATAAGAAAAACTGTTGGGGGCCGGGGGTGTATAATGAACATTTTAAAGAGTGCAGGGTGTTAAAAAAACAATTTTTGGGGGTCAGGGTGTAATAATAAACACTTGCATGAATGTCAGGGGGTTTAAGAACAACTGTTGGGGGTTCGGGGGGTGAAAATAATGAACATGTGTCATGAGTTTTCAGGGTGAAATAATGAAAAACCTTTTTGGGGGGGCAGGGGGAAATAATGAACATGTGCCCTGAGTTTCGGGGGGTTAAAAATTGAACAGCTGTTGAGGGTCGGGGGGGAAAAAGGAAACCCCTTGTCATAAAGGTTCAGGGGGGTATAATGAAAAAACTTTTTAGGGTCGGGGGTGTAAAATTGAAATTTTAAAGATGTCGGGGGGTTTTATAATGCAACTTTGAGGGTCGGGTTTAATGAAAAAATTTGGTCATGAGTGTCAAGGGTAAAATGAAAAAACTGTGGGGGGTTTCGGGGTGTAAAATTGAACAGTGTCAGATGTCGGGGTTTTAAAAATTAAACATGTATGAGTGTCAGGGGGGTAAAAGAACATGTGCCCGGATTGTCAGGGTTATAATGAAAAAACCTGTTGAGGGCAGGGTGTATTTTAACATTGTCATGAATGCGGGGGTGTATAATGAAAAAATTTGGGGGGTCAGGGTGTATAATGAACATGTGTCATGAGTGTGGGGTTTGTATAATGAACAACTGTTGAGGGTCGGGTGTATAATAAACCCAATTGTCATGGTGCGGGTGTAAAATTGAACAACTTTTTGGGGGGCCCAGGGTTTATAATGAACCCCTTTTGATTGCCCGGGGTTGAAAAATTAAACGCTGTTGAGGGTCAGGGTGTATAATAAACCCTGTGTCATGATTGTCAGGGTTTAAAATTTTAAAACAACTGTTGAGGTCAGGGTGTAAAAAGGGAACATTTGTCTGAGTGTCAGGGTTTTTATAATGAACAATGTTGAGGGTCGGGTGAAATAATGAACACTTGTCATAAAATTGGCAGGGTGTTAAAAAACAACTGTTGAGTGTCAGGGGTATAATGAACACTTGCCCTGGGGGGCAGGGTGTTTTAATGAAAAAACTGTTGGGGGTTTCAGGTGTAAATGAACACTTGTCAGGATTGTCAGGGTTTTATAATGAACAACTTTTGGGGGGCCAGGGTGAAATAATGAAAAAACGGTTGAGGGCAGGGTGTATAAAAAAACCCATTTTGCCCATGAATGTCGGGGTTTGTAAAATTTAAAAAACCGTTGGGGGTCAGGGTGTATAATGAAAGCTTTTGAGGGCGGGGGGTAAATATGAACATTTTGTGTGAGTGTCAGGGTTATAATGAACAACTGTTGAGGGCCCAGGGGGGATAAGGGAACTTTTTGTCAGGGAATTTGCGGGGGTTAAAAATGAACAACTGTTGAGTGCGGGTTTTAAAAAAGAAAACTTGTCTGAGTGTCGGGTTTTATAATGAAAAAACGGGTTGGGGGTAAGAGGTATAATAAAACACTTGTCCATGATTTGTCGGGGGTTTTAAAATTGAACAACTTTTGGGGGGGGTCAGGGTTTTATAATGAACAACTGTTAAATTTTCGGGGTTGTAAAAAAAAAACACTTGCCCATAAAATTTTCAGGGTGTTTTAATGAACAATTTTTGGGGGTTGGGGTGTATAATGAAAACTTTTGATTGAAAAGGGTGTATAATAAACACTGTTGGGGTCGGGGGTGTATAATGAAATTGCCCATGAGTGTCGGGTTTATAATGAACAACTGTTGAGTGTCAGGGTGTAAAAAGAAACTTGTCATGATGCAGGGGTAAAAATGAGAAAACTTTTTGGGGGCCCGGGTGTATAATGAAAAATTGCCCTAATTCGGGGTGTATAATGAACAACTTTTTGAGTGTCAGGGTTTAAAAAGAACATTTTGCCCATGAGTGTCGGGGTTGTAAAATGAACAACTGTTGGGGTCAGAGTGTATAATGAACACTTGCATGATGTCAGGGTGTAAATAAACCAATGTTGGGTCGGGGGTGTATAATGAACAACTGTTGAGGGTCAGGGTGTAAAATTGAACCCCTTGTAAAGAAGTCAGGGGGGTATAATGAAAAAAAACCGTTGGGGGTTGGGGGGAAAAAATTGAACCTGTTGGGGGTCGGGGGATATAATGAACATGTGTCTTGATGTGGGGGTTGTAAAAAGAACAATGTTGGGGCCCCGGGGTTTGTATAATAAAACACTTGTCATAAATTTGTTCAGGGTGTAAAATGAACAATTTTTGAGTGTCAGGGTGTAAATGAACATTGGGTCATAAAGTTTTCCGGGGTGTAAAATGAACGCTGGGGGTCAGGGTGTAAAAAGGGAAAAAGCCCATGATTTTGTCGGGGTGTATAATAACAACTGTTGAGTTTTCGGGTGTAAAAATGAACAACGTTGGGGGTCAGGGTGTAAAATGAAAAACTTTTTGAGGGTTCAGGGTGTATAATAAACCCTTTTGTCATTTTTTCAGGGTGTAAAAAGAAAAACCATTGAGGGCCCGGGGTTTTGTAAAATTGTAAACTTGTCATATTGTGGGGTGTATAAGAACAACTGTTGGGGGCCCGGGGGTTATAATGAACACTTGTCAGAGGTCGGGTTTTGTATAATGAACTGTTGGGGGTCGGGGGTTTTTATAATAAACACTTGTCATAAAGTGTCAGGTTGTATAATGAACGGGTTCATGAGTGTCAGGGTGTAAAATTTAACTGTTGAGGGTCAGGGGTGAAAAATTTAAAATTTTGTCATGAATGTGGGGGGGTTTATAATAAAAACTTTTGAGGGTCAGGGTGTATAATAAACATGTTTTAAAAGAGTGCCCGGGGTTTTAAAATTTTGAACAACTGTTGAGGGCCCCGGGGTGTATAAAAAACATTTTTGTCATAGTGTCAGGGGATAATGAACAACTGAGGGGGTTGGGGGATTTTTAAATTTGAAAAAACTGTTAGTGTCAAAATTGTAAATGAACAGCTGTTTGGGGGGTCAGGGTTATAAAAACATTGTCTTTGAGTTCAGGGTGTATAATGAACAAACTGTTGAGGGGCAGGGGTAAAAAAAACCCCTTGGGTCATGGGGTGCCCGGGTGTAAAATTTAACAACTTTTTGAGGGTAGGGGGGGTATAATGAACATTTGCCCTGAATGTCAGGGTTTTTAAAATGAACAACCTTTTTGGAGGGTCAGGGTGTATAATAAACCCGCTGTTGAGGGTCAGGGTATTAATGAACATGTGTAAAGGGATTCCCAGGGGTAAAATTTGAACAACTTTAAAGGGTCGGGGTTGAATAATAAAACCCTTGCATAAAGTGTCAGGGTGAAAATGAAAAACCCATTGAGGGTCAGGGGTATAATGCAACTTTGAGTGTCAGGGTGTAAAAAGAACAGCTTTGGGGGTGGGGTTTGGTAAAATAAACCCAGGGTGTCATGGTGTCAGGGGTGAAAAGGGCAACTGTTGGTGCCCCGGGGTTTTTATAATAAACCCATTTTGCCCCTGAGGGTCAGGGGTAAAATAAACCCAACTTTTTGGGCCCGGGGTGTATAAAAAAACACTTGTCAGAATGCAGGTGTAAAATTTAACAACTTTTGAGTTTTCAGGGTGTAAAATTAACCCAAAAGTTAGGGTCGGGGGTGTATAATGAACATTTTGTCATAAAGTGTCAGGGTGTATAATGAAAAAATGTTGAGGGTCAGGGTGTATAATGAACAACTGTTGGGGGCCCAGGGTGTTAAATAAAACACTTGTCATGAGTTTTCGGGGTTTGAAAAAATGAACAATTTGTTGGGGGTTTTGTTTAATAAAACAACTGTTGGGGTCAGGTTTAAAATAACAAGGGTTGAGGGTCAGGGGGTAAATGAACCCCCTTTGTCATGAATTGTCGGGGTGTATAATGAACAACCATTGGGGGTCAGGGTGTATAATGAAAATTGCCCATGAGTGTCAGGGTGATAATGAAAAAAACTGGGGGGGCCCGGGTGAAAAAATGAAACTTGTCATGAGGGGTAAAGGGTGTAAAATGAAAAAATTTGTTGGGGTCGGGGTTTGTATAATGAACACTTGTAAAGAGTGTCGGGGTGTTTTAATGAACAGGTGTCAGGATTTGTCGGGGTTGTAAAATTTAACAATGTTGGGGGTCAGGGTGTTTAATGACATTGTTCATAAATGCAGGGTGTATAATGAAAAAATGTTGAGGGTCGGTGTATAAATGAACATGTGTATGAGGGGTCGGGTTTGTATAATAAACAACTTTTTGGGGGTGGGGGGTTGTATAATGAACACTTGTCATGAGTGTCAGGGTTTTATAATGAAAAAACTGTTGGGGGGGGTTCAGGGTGTATAATGAAAAAACGTTGAGGGTCAGGGTGTTAATAAAACCCCTTTCTTTGATGTCAGGGGTTTTAATGAACAGCTGTTTGGGTCGGGGGTTTTAATAATGAAAAATGTCAGGGTGTCAGGGTGTAAAATGAACAACTTTTGAGTGCCCAGGGTGTATAATAAACACTTTTTCATGAGTTTTCAGGGTGTATAATGAAAAACTGTTGGGGGTTTCGGGGTGTAAAAAGAAAAATTGCCCAGGGGGGGGGAATGTTCGGGTGTATAAAAAACCCAACTGGGGTTTGCCCCAGGGTGAAAATTTAAAACTTGTCATGATGTCGGGGTGTATAAAAAAAAATGTTGGGGGTCAGAGTTTTATAATGAACCCCTTGGGTCAGGTTTTCGGGGTTGTAAAAAAAAACAACTGTTGAGGGTCGGGGTTGTATAATGAACCTGTTAAAGGGTCAGGGTGTATAAAAAACCCATTTGTCATAATTTTCCCAGGGTGTTTAATGAACAAACCGTTGGGGGTCAGGGGTATAATGAACAGCTTTTGAGGGCCCAAGGGAAAAAAAAATGAACATGTGTAAAGATGTCAGGGTGTAAAATTGAACAACCCTTAAAGGGTCCAGGGTGTAAATGAACACTTGTCATGGTGTCAGGGTGTATAAGAAAAAAATGTTGGGGGTCAGGGTGTATAATGACAACTTTTGGGAAGTGTCAGGGTGTAAATGAACACTGTTGAGGGTCGGGTGTATAATGAACATTGTAAGGGAGTGTCAGGGTGTAAAATTGAAAAATTTGGAGTGCCGGGGTTTGAAATAATAAAACATTTTCCCCTGGGTCGGGGTTTGTAAAATTGAAAAAACTTTTTGAGGGTCGGGGTGTAAATAAACACTTTTTATAAATTTGTGGGGGTTTTTATAATGAAAAAACTGTTGAGTGTCAGGGTTGTATAATGAACAACTTTTGGAGGGCCCGGGTGTATAATGAAAACCTTTTCTGAGTGAAGGGGGTTTAAATAAACCCCCAACTTTTGGGGGTCGGGGTTTTTAAAAATAAACATTTTGGTCATGGGGTGTCAGGGTGTATAATGAAAAAACCTGTTGGGGGTCGGGGTTGTAAAATTGAAAAACCCTTTTAAGGGTCAGGGAAAAATAATGAACACTTGCCCATGAGTGTCGGGGTGTAAAAATGAACAACTTTTGAGTGTCAGGGTGTATAATGAACAACTGTTGGGGGGGTCGGGGTGTATAAAAAAACTTTTGGGGGTAAGGGTGAATAATGAACACTTGTCATGAAGGGTCAGGGTGTATAATGAACAACCATTGAGGGTCGGGGGTGAATAATGAACACTTGTCTGAGTGCAGGGTTTTAAAATGAACAATTTTTTGAGGGTCGGGTGAAATAATGCACACTTGTCATGAGTTTTCAGGGTGTTTTAATGAAAAACTGTTAAAGGGTCAGGGTGTATAATGAACATTTTTGTCTTTAGTGTCAGGGTGTAAATGAAAAAGTTTTTGAGTGTCGGGGTTTATAATGAACACTTGCCCTAAAATGTCGGGGTTTAAAATGAACAACGTTGAGGGGTCAGGGTGTATAATGAACATTTCCATGAGTGTCGGGGTGTAAAAAAAACCCAACTTTGAGGGTCAGGGGTATGGGGCCAAAAAAGGCCTGCTGCGTGTTCCTCCTTTCTTATTTTTTTATGTTCTTATAAAAAAAACAACTGTTGGGGTCGGGTGAAATAATGAAAACTTTTTCCAGATGTAAAGGGTGTATAATAAAACAACTTTTAAAGGCCCGGGGTGTATAAAAAACAACTGTCGAGGGTCGGGTGTATAATGGAACAACCTTGAGGGTGGGTTTTATAAGGGAAACAACTTTTGGGGGGTCGGGGTTTTTTATAATAAAAATTGTCATGAATGGGCGGGGTGTATAATGAACAACCTTTGAGGGACGGGGTGTTAATGAAATTTGGGCAAAATGTCGGGTGTATAATGAAAAAACCCGTTGAGGGCCCGGGTGTATAATGAACATTTGGGTCAGAATTTGGGTTTATAATGAACAACGTTGAGGGTCAGGGTGTAAAATGAACACTTGTCATGGGGTGTCAGGGTGTATTGAACAACTTTTTTGGGGTTTTGGGGGTTTTTTAATGAACACTTGTCATGAATGTCAGGGGAATAATGAAAAACCTTTTGGGGGTTCGGGTTTTTTTAAAAAGAACGGGCGGGTTTGGGGGCCCAGGGTATATAAGGGGAACATGTGTCATGAGTGTCAGGGTTTTTAATAACCCAACTTTGGGGTCAGGGTTTAAAAATGAAAAATTGTCATGAGTGCCGGGGTGTATAAGAACAAACCTTTGGGGGTCAGGGTTTTAAAATTTGAACAACTGTTGAGTGTCAGGTGATAATGAACAGCTTTGAGGGTCAGGGTGTATAATAAACATTTTGTCATGATGCCCAGGGTGTAAAATGAACAACGTTGAGTGTCGGGGTGTATAATGAAAAAACTTTGTCTAAAGTGTCAGGGGTATAATAACAACTTTTGAGGGTCAGGGTGTATAAGGGAAACACTTGCATGAATGCCCAGGGTGTATAATGAAAAAATTTTTGATTTTGCAGGGGTAAAATGTGAACAACTGTTGGGGGGTCGGGGTGTATAATGAACACTTGTCATGGTGTAGGGTGTATAATGAACAACTTTTTGGGGGTTTAAATTGTATTGAACAACTTTGAGGGTCAGGGTGTTTAAAGAACACTTGTATGAGTGTCAGGGTTATAATGAACAACTTTTGGGTGTCGGGGTTTTTAAAAATAAAAAACTGTTGGGGGTTTTCAGGGTTTTTAAAAGAACCCTTGTCAGGTTTGCCCAGGGTGAAAATAAGGGAAAAAACCCAATTGAGGGTCGGGGTGTATAAAAACACTTGTCATGAGTGTCAGGGTGTATAATGAACCCTGTTGAGGGTCAGGGTTTTATAATGAAAAAAATTTGCCCATAAAGTGTCGGGGGTGTATAATGAACAACTTTTTGAGGGTCAGGGGGGGTATAATGAACACTTGTCATGTTTTCAGGGGTAAAATGAACAGTGTCATGGGTGTCGGGGGTGTAAAAATTAAACAACTTTTTAGGGTCAGGTGTATAATAAAACATTTGTATGAATGTCGGGTTTTTAAAAAATGAACAACTGTTGGGGGAGGGTGTTTTAATAAAACATTGCCCATGAGTTTTCCAGGGTGTATAAGGGAAAAAATGTTGGGGGTCAGGGTGTAAATGAACACTTGTCATGTTGTCAGGGTGGTAAATGAAAAAACCCGGGTTGAGGGTCGGGGTTTTATAATGAACAACTGTTGGTGCCCGGGGTTTTGTAAAAATGAACAGCTTTTGAGGGTCGGGTTTATAAAAACCAGGGTGCCCATGAGTGTCAGGGTGTATAATGAAAACCTTTTTAGTGTCAGGGTGTATAATGAACATTTTCGGGAGTCAGGGTGTATAATGAACAATTTTTTGAGGGTCGGGGTGTTTAATAAACCCACTTGTCATAAATGTCGGGGTTTAAATAATGAAAAACTTTTGAGTGCCCAGGGGTAAAATAAAACCTTGTCATGAGTGTCAGGGTGTATAATGAACAACTGTTGAGGGCCCGAGTGTATAAAAAAACACTTGTCATGAGTGCCCAGGGTATAATGAAAAACTTTTGGGGGGGTCGGGTGTATAATGAAAAAATGTTGGGGGTTTCAGGGGTATAAGGGAACACTTGTCTTTGAATGTCAGGGGTGTTTTAATGAAAAACCCGTTGTAGGGTCAGGGTGTATAATGAACAGTGTTGAGGGTCAGGGTATATAATGAACATGTGTCTTGGGGGTCAGGGGGGTAAATTTTGAACAACGTTGGGGGTTTCAGGGTGTAAAATGAACCTTGTCATGAGGGGAAAGGGTGTAAAAAATGAACAACTGTTGAGGGTCAGGGTGTAATAAAACCAACTTTTGAGTGTCAGGGTGTATAATAAAACAGCTGTTAAAGGGTCAGGTGAATAAATGTGTCATGATTTTTTTCAGGGGTATAATAAAAAAACTGTTGAGTCCCCAGGGTGAAATAATGAAAAATTGTCATGAGGTCAGGGTGTAAAATTTGAACAACGTTGGGGGTTTTCGGGGTTTGTAAATGAACACTTGTCTGAGTGTCGGGTGTAAATGAACAACTGTTGAGGGTCAGGGGGGTATAATGAAACACTTGCCCATGAATGCCCGGGGTGGTATAATGAAAAAAAAAAAAAACTGTTGGGGTTTTCAGGGTGTAAAATGAACAACTGTTGAGGGTGGGGGTTTGTATAATGAACACCTGTCATGAGTGTCGGGGGTGTATAAAAAACAACTTTTTTGAGGGTCGGGTTTTTAATGAACACTTGTATGAGTGTCAGGGTGTAAAAATGAAAACTTTTGAGGGCGGGTGTAAATTTGAAAACTTTTTTGAGGGTCAGGGTGTAAATAAACCATTGTCATGATTTGTCGGGGTTTTTAAAAATAAAACAACTTTTTGAGTGTCAGGGTGTAAAAAGAACACTTGTCAGAGTGTGGGTGTTTTAATAACAACGTTGAGGGTTCAGGGTGAAATAATGAAAAACGTCGGGTTTGTCAGGGTGTAAAAGAACCCCCCATTGAGGGTCAGGGTAAAAAATGAACACTTTTTCAGGGTTTTTTGGGGTGTAAAATAAAACAACTGTTGGGGGGTCGGGTGTAAATAACACTTGCTTGATTAAAAAGGGTTATAATGAACAACTGTTGAGGGCAGGGTGAAATAATAAAACACTTGTAGAGTGCCAGGGTGTATAAGGGAACCCAACTTTGAGGGTAGGGTGTAAAAGGGAAACTTGTCATAAAAAGTAAAGGGTTATAATGAACAACTGTTGAGTTTCAGGTTTGTATAATAAAAACTTGTCATGAGTGCCCAGGGTGTTTAAATAGAAAAAACTTTTTTAAAGGGGCGGTTTTTAAAAATTGAGCACTTCCCCTTTAAGGGTCATTTGGGGTAAAATGAAAATTTCCCATACAAAAATGGTTTACAATCCCAAACCCAAGAAAAATTAAAGGGGACACTTCCCAACATCTGGGAATTTTTAAAAGGGTTGGAAATCATCGGGGGGAAAAAAACCCCAATTTTCCAAAAGTGTCTTAATTTCATCAAAATTTGTCATGACTGTCAGTGTGTACAATGAAAACTTGTCATGAGCATCAGGGTCATGAAGGACCCTGACAAAAAAAATGGAAAAAAATAGCAACCAAAAGTTGTCATTACATTGACAAGGAGAGCACTAAACACAAATGGGTCAAGCAGCAGCTGCACAATAATGAGACAGCGTGGAGAACAATATTTTATTGAGTGTTGCTGCGTAGAACTTTATTACAGTAAAAGTACGTAAACTGGACCTCCATAAAACAGTCATCTGTTAAAACAGACAAAAAAATCTTGCCAGGCAAAGATTCAACATATATGATTAATGGGATATCTCCTCATTAAAACAGCTACAAAAAAGACCAAATCCACTACAGGTTGGCCATTACTAATCTGGCATCATTGGGACCTGTAGTGTGCCGGATTAGTGAGTTTGCTGGATTACAGAGTGTGCCGGATTAGTGAGTTTGCTGGATTACAGAGTGTGCCGGATTAGTGAGTTTGCTGGATTACAGAGTGTGCCGGATTAGTGAGTTTGCTGGATTACAGAGTGTGCGGATTAGTGAGTTTGCTGGATTACAGAGTGTGCCGGATTAGTGAGTTTGCTGGATTACAGAGTGTGCGGATTAGTGAGTTTGCTGGATTACAGAGTGTGCCGGATTAGTGAGTTTGCTGGATTACAGAGTGTGCCGGATTAGTGAGTTTGCTGGATTACAGAGTGTGCCGGATTAGTGAGTTTGCTGGATTACAGAGTGTGCCGGATTAGTGAGTTTGCTGGATTACAGAGTGTGCCGGATTAGTGAGTTTGCTGGATTACAGAGTGTGCCGGATTAGTGAGTTTGCTGGATTACAGAGTGTGCCGGATTAGTGAGTTTGCTGGATTACAGAGTGTGCCAGATTAGTGAGTTTGCTGGATTACAGAGTGTGCCGGATTAGTGAGTTTGCTGGATTACAGAGTGTGCCGGATTAGTGAGTTTGCTGGATTACAGAGTGGTTAGGTTAGAATACACTCTTTCTGCTACATCTTCCTCATTTTCATCACTGCATTCTCCTCCACTGGCTTGCTGCTGTGGATTTACAATCATCTGCACAATTTCTGAGTCAGTATACCTGGTTACCTGGAGGTTATTCTGGGGATCAATGCCTCCGCGGCCTGGTCCATGACCAGGCCTCCTGGTGGATCAGGGCCTGATCAACCAGGCTGTTACTGCTGGCCGCATGCAGTCCAATGTACGAGCTACAGCCCGGCTGATCCAGCACTGACTTTAGGTATCTGTCCAGCTCTCTCTTGAAGGCAGCCAGGGGTTTATTGGTAATTCCCCTAATGCTTGCTGGGAGGCTGTTGAACAGTCTTGGGCCCCGGACACTTGTGGTGTTTTCTCTTAGTGTACCAATGGTGCCCCTACTTTTAATTGGGGGTATTTTGCATCGCCTGCCCAGTCTTTTACTTTTGTAGGGAGTGACTTCTGTGTGCAGATTCGGGACCATTCCTTCCAGGATTTTCCAAGCGTAGATTACGATATATCTCTCTCTCCTGCATTCCGAGTACAAGTCAAGTGCTTCCAAGCGTTCCCAGTAGTTAAGGTGCTTGACAGAACTTATACGTGCAGTAAAGGATCTCTGTACACTCTCTAGATCTGCTTTGAATGGAGATGTTAATGTACAGCAGTATTCCAGCCTAGAGAGAACAAGTGATTTGAAAAGGATCATCATTGGCTTGGCATCTCTCATTTTGAATGTTCTTATTATCCATCCTATCATTTTCTTTGCACTTGTGATCGTGGCACTGTTGTGATCCTTGAAAGTGAGATCCTCAGACATTACTACTCCCAGGTTCCTTACATTATTTTTCCGCTCTATTGTATGGCCAGAGTTTGTAGTATACTCTGTTCTAGTTATTTTCTCCTCCAGTTTTCCATAACGGAGTAGTTGGAATTTGTTCTCATTGAACATCATATTGTTTTCCGTTGCCCACTGGAAAACTTTATTTATATCTCCTTGGAGGTTAACCGCGTCCTCAGCAGATGACAGCCTCATGCAGATCCTAGTATCATCCACAAAGAATGATACAGTGCTGTGGTGTATGTCTCTGTCTATGTCTGAATGATGAAATTTAAAATTATGCTAACTGGATTACTGATGGAACCGGATAACTGATTGCTGGATTAGTGATGGCCACCCTGTATATCAAATGGCTATTTGGCCTGGTCATAGATTTGATAAAATGGATCGACTGTGCTTAATGGCAAGTCTGTACAGTCAAAGGTTAGGCAGACTGTACAGACTTGAAGCAGGGAGAGAGTGACCTAGTAGCAACCAGTGAAGAGGTGGGGCCAGGAGCTGTAACTCAAATCCTATAGCCACAATTAGGCAAGTACACACACACACATACAATAATTTCTGGCAATAAAATATTGCTCTTGACTGTACCTCTTATTGTCCAGGTGTTCTATGACCCCTACATGTCTAGCACTTCCCAGGGAATGAGAGAGAGAGAGCTGGTGTTCATTATCAAAGCACAAGAAAGCCTGAGTTATGAGCCTAGCAGGTGAAACCCGCTGGAGCCCTGGGTTGCACTGACCTGCTGGGTACGGCTGCTGGGGCGGATACGGTCCTGCTGGGTACTGCCCTGGGGGCATCTCACCCCCTGGGGGGATGTATGTATGCTGTGAGCCAAAGTTAGCATCTTGCTGTACACCTGCACTCTGCTGCATCTGTACAGCTCCTCCTCCAGCAGCTGCCTGCCCTCCCCTGCCACCTATGAATGGCAGACCCTGCAACCTGCCCATCATATCTCTGCAAGGAAAAAAATAATGTTATTTACCCATACTTGTTATAATATGATAACTGAGAACCTTGTGCAACACTTGGGTATCTTTATTGTGGGAATGTGTTGCCAGCCAGTGGCTTCTTCAGTCCAAGACAGAGAAGAACAGTGGAAGATGAAGAGTTTGAGGTAATCAGTCCCACAGCCTGGAGTCCATGTGTTCAGAGCATTAAGAATGATGAAAGTACAACATATGCGTGGAGAAATGGCTTATATACTACAGACAGGTGAGGTGCAGCAGTTGGAGGTGGCATCACCAGTGGACAAAACCCACTAGTGGAAGTAGGTCAGCTCTGTTAGTTAGGCAAGTGTTGAAGAATTACCTACATCAAGGTGTTGCCATGTCTGTAGGTAAATCTTCAACACTTGCCTAACTTACAGATCTAATCTACTTCCACTAGTGTATTCTTCCACTGGTGATGTCACCTAAAACCACTCCACCTTACCTGTTAGCAGTATATAAGGCAAGATTAAGACACATGTACAACAGATGGGTATCTTTATTGATGAAACATTTCACCTACACAGTAGGCTTCTTCGGTCAGTTCATCAACCTTGGAGAAAAAGTATTTTAAGTTGTCAGTCCCTCAGCCTGGAGAAGAGTTCAGCTCCATGGTCTCAAATGATATGAAGCTGAAGCATGAGAACAAAGTCTTAAATACTGCAAAGGTGAGGTGGAAGATCCGGAAGACATTGTAGGGGACGGGATCCACTAGTGGAAGTAAGAAGGCATCTCCATCTGGAGTCCAAACCTTTTCAGTCATAAACCACGGTACGGGTGGGGATTGAAGTCACAGTGAGTCGTAAAACTCCAGACCAGCATGTCATTACAATTTCTTGAATCATTCTCACTCATAACTAGTAGACACGTGAAGAGTGCAAGATGTCCTCTGTACCAGGATACTGTTGTGCTGCAGTGTCTGACAGGCTGAGGGACTGACCACCTCAAATATTTTTTTCTCCAAGGTTGATGGACTGATTACATCTTTATTTCAATACACCTGCTGCCTCTGTATTTGACTGAAGAAGCCTACTGTGTAGGCAAAATGTTTTATCAAAAAAGATACCTAACTGCTGCACATCTTAATTATCAACTTGTCAGTATTTTATACCAACAAGAAAGTACATTAGGCACTTCTCCACCAATATGTTGCATTTTTAACAAGATTGATGTGCTGAACACATTATCTCCAGGCTGAGGGACTGATTACCTCAAACTCCTGCTCATCTTCCACTGTTCTTCTCATTACTGGACTGAAGAAATCATTGGCTGGTGAGATGTTTCCACAAAAAAAGATTCCCAAATGTTGCACAAGTGTCATTTATTGACTTGTTGCTTTTCTAAACCATTTATTAAAAATATCATAATATAATAATAATAATAATAATAATAATAATAATAATAATAATAATAATAAAAGAACATAAGGAAGGAGCATTGCAGCAGGCCTACTGGCACATGCTAGTCAGGTCCAACTCACACCCAGTCATGTATTTATCTAATCAATTTTTAAAACTACACAACGTTTTAGCTTCTATGACGGTACTCGGGAGTTTGTTCCACTCATCCACAACTCTATTACCAAACCAGTGCTTTCCTATATCCTTTACAAATCTCAATTTTTCCAACTTGAAGCCATTGCTGCAAGACTTGTTTTGCATTATTTACATTATTTATTTACGTATTCTTGTTTTCCATGTATACATCTCAATCATATCCCTCCTAACTCTATGCCTTTCTAGAGAGTGCAGATTCAGGGCCTCAGTTTATCCTCATAAGGAAGATTTCTGATACATGGGGATCAACTTTGTACTTTTTCCAGTGTATTTATGTCCATTCTGTGACTAGAAAAGTGCAGCATTTATCTCCATTCTGTGACTAAAACAGTGCAGCATTTATGTCCATTCTGTGACTAGAACTATGCAGCATTTACGTCCATTCTGTGACTAGAACTATGCAGCATTTACGTAGATTCTGTGACTAGAACTGTGCAGCATTTATGTCCATTCTGTGACTAGAACTATGCAGCATTTATGTCCATTCTGTGACTAGAACTATGCAGCATTTATGTCCTTTCTGTGACTAGAACTATGCAGCATTTATGTCCATTCTGTGACTAGAACTATGCAGCATTTATGTCCATTCTGTGACTAGAACTATGCAGCATTTATGTCCTTTCTGTGACTAGAACTGTGCAGCATTTATGTCCATTCTGTGACTAGAACTGTGCAGCATTTATGTCCATTCTGTAATATAGTGACCAGAACTGTGCAACACAGTCTAAATGAGGCCTAACCAATGATATGTAAAATCCCCCAGTAAGCCAGCAGTAACCTACTTAAAATCCCCCAGTAAGCAAGCAGTGACCTACTTAAAATTCCCAAGTAAGCCAGCAGTGACCTACATAAAATTTCCAAGTAAGCCAGCAGTGACCTACTTAAAATCCCCCAGTAAGCCAGTAATGACCCACTTAAAATCCCCCAGTAAGCCAGCAGTGACCTACTTAAAATCCCCCAGTAAGCAAGCAGTGACCTTAGAATCCCCCAGTAAGCTAGCAGTGACCTACTTAAAATTCCCAAGTAAGCCAGCAGTGATCTACTTAAAAATCCCCAAGCCAGCAGTGATGTTAAAATCCCCCAGTAAGCCAACAGTGACCTACTTAAAATCCCCCATTACACATGCAGTGACCTACTTAAAATCCCCCTAGTGCATGGAACCAATCTTGGGCAGAAAACATTATATACTGAGTCAAAAAAGGAGAATTAGTGTGCACTACCTAGCAGAGTTTACTGCCAGAGGGGAATCATAGGCCTGGGTGCCGTGTGCAAAATAATAATAATTGAACTTTTCTTGTCAGAGGAAAGAAAGTCTCCCTGATAACATTGTGTATACATAGTGTTATAGTGTATACTACAGTGGCTCCCTAGTATATAGATGATAAAGGCTAAAGTATCATTTGAAAACAGGTGAATTTGTAAATGAAGTGATAAGCCTATAGAGGCAGGTGCCAGAAGTCGCCAGAAACTTACCACAGGTCAGCTGTTTTAATAATCTTCCTGGCCTGCTAGTGTTCCCGCATAAAATCTAGTGATACCAGTGAATAGCAGAATACAGTGTTGTAGTAGCAACTAACCAGTACAATATTATAATGGTACTTAGTGGAGTGGAGTGACTTTCATTAGTTTCTTTTTTCTTGAAATACCAGACATTACTGTGAATTTCATATAACCTGTAGTTACCAGCGGTCACAATATACACAACGAGAAGCAATTATCACTACAGAAAAGGCGTCCCTCCTCCAAAATTTCCACCAGTCAACTATAGTGATAATATAGCATTTATTGTGGTGGAGGCCAAAAAGAAAAAACTAGAAAAGCTAGATACAGCGATTGATAAACAAGGGTTGAGGCTCGACAGTTCGTACTGTAGGAGTTGCCAGCAGTCACCGGTTTCTTCAACACGCAAGTTATACTTTTGTATCAGTCAAATCACATATTACTCGGGTAGATAATTTCCAGTAGATCCTTCATGTGTTAGCCCAAATCACCGACCAGTATGTTTTAAATAAGTGACCCACTGATCAGATCAGATCGACTGGTCCGAACCCTCGACTGGATCAAACCCTCGACTGGTCCGAACCCTTGACCGGTTTCAAACGGATTCGTTGGAAAATAAAACAGACTGTAAACGGATGGGGTTGTAGGTGCCCTTATAAACGCAAACAATAAATATAAAACAAACTCCAGGAGCGTACTCTGGTAAGCTGTCCTGATATACAAGTACAGTTAGAAATAGAAATACAGATAGCTAGAGCTTTATTTAAGGAGGTTATTAATAGAGTATTCAAGAGGTTGCTAGTAGAATTACAGTAAATCAACCATTCAAATCATTATGAAGCTGTGTGTAGTCTGCAATAAATCAAACAAACGGGTTTCCACATGGATAAATTGTCATTTTTGTGGAAATTGGTGTCACGCCCCTTGTGCAGATATCCAAGAACTAGCTACAAGCAGTATTAAAACAGGGAAGTGTTTTTGGGTATGCCCAAAGGAGATAAATCTGTGGACTAAAATCACAAGGGTATTAAAAGAGGATAACATCAAAGCAAAGTAACATTTATGAAGGGATTCAGGGAAACCGGCAGGCCGGACTTGAGTCCTGGAGATGGGAAGTACAGTGCCTGCACTCTGAAGGAGGGGTGTTAATGTTGCAGTTTAAAAACTGTAGTGTAAAGCACCCTTCTGGCAAGACAGTGATGGAGTGAATGATGGTGAAAGTTTTTCTTTTTCGGGCCACCCTGCCTTGGTGGGAATCGGCCGGTGTGATAATAATAAAAAATAATAAACATCAAAGCTGCTTTCATAGACAACCTGGAAGCTTTCTACAACAGATGGGAACATAAAAAGTCTGGGCTAAATGGTACTGCCCTTGATACTGGCCATGTAGTCAGAAACTGTAAGGCTGGAGGTGATGGCCTGGTAGTCAGTAAATGTGGGGCTGATAATGCTGTCCTGGGAGATAGTAATGGTGAAGCTGGAGGTGCTGTCCTGGGAGACAGAAATGGTGAAGCTGGAGGTGCTGTCCTGGGAGACAGTAATGGTGAAGCTGGAGATGCTGTCCTGGGAGACAGAAATGGTGAAGTTGGAGATGCTGTCCTGGGAGACAGTAATGGTGAAGCTGGAGGTGCTGTCCTGGGAGACAGTAATGGTGAAGCTGGAGATTTTGTCCAGGTAGTCGGGAATTATACGCAGGAAGGAATGCATATAAATGACCTCATAGGGGACAGGAGCCGTAGTGGGGAAACAAGTGTAGTCAAAGATAAGATAAAACCAATATTGCAAACAAGAAATACAACAGGAAATAGCAAACAAGAGGACTCCACTAGCAATAGTGAGGATATATTACCAAAAACAACTGGTGGGAGCTCCATTGTTGGTGCTAGGGAAGACAGGAATAAGACAGGTAAACATGCACCAACAGGGAATACAGTCACAGAAACCCAAGGCAAACGGAAACCAAGCCTATGCACATACTATGCACTTGGTATCTGCAGACATGGGAAATCTGGAAAAACAGATGGGACGTGCAACTATGACCACCCTAGAAAATGCCGTGCCCATATGACAACAGGAAAATGCAAACTCCCTTCCTGTAAGCTTTTTCACCCTGAAATGTGTACCTCTTCAGTACAGGAAAGACTGTGCTATAACTTAAATTGCCAGGCACACCATCTAAAGGGGACAAAAAGATACAAAACATCCAGGCCATGGGAAAACCTGGGTAGCCACAGCCACTCAAGAGGGAGAGGTTTTTTAGTGCCAGGAGGGAAAAAAAACTGGCAGGAAATGACAGAAATTGTACATCAAATCCAGTCATTCCTGGAGTGGAACCACAGTCGATGGCCTCCACTCCAAGCCAACAGATACAGATACTAATGCCGGAAAAAAAATCCCCCCCCAGTACCAACAATACCACCAGTCCGATGACATTCTTCCTTGCAAATATACAGGGTCTAAAGCCAGCAACAAACAACAAAATACCTTTCATCCGTGGACTGCTTGCAGTGGCAAAGGCAATGTTCGCGGCTTTCACTGAGACCCACATAAAGGATCACTTGGACAACGAAATATGGATCCCAGGTTACAACCTATACAGATGTGACAGAGTGAACAGGCAAAAGGGGGGGGGGGGGTTGGCCTGTACATTGCAGAGTCACTTGTTTGCACAGAACTGCTTAATGCCTCAAATGATGTAGTGGAAGTTTTAGCAGTAAAGGTCGAGAACCAAAACCTAGTCATTGTGGTAGTCTACAGCCTCCGGATGCAACATCCCAGCAATTCCAGGAACAGCTGTTAAAAATTGACACTGTCTGGAAAATCTTCCAGCTCCTGCACCCAACATCTTGCTCCTGGGGGATTTCAACTTAAGGCACCTAAAATGGAGGAATATAGCAAATAATATTGTTGCAGTAATAACACCAGGAGGCAGCTCTGATGAAAACTCACACTCACACGAGCTTTTAAATCTCTGCACAAAATTCAATTTAAACCAGCAAATAATAGAGCCTACTAGAATGGAGAATACACTAGACCTCATCTTCACTAACAATGATGATCTGATAAGAAATGTCCCCATATCAAAAACAATATACTCAGATCACAACATAATTGAGGTTCAGACATGTATGCGTGGAGCCCCAGACCGACAAAATGAGATTAGTCATGAGGGAGCATTCACCAAATTCAACTTCAATAACAAAAACATAAAGTGCGACCAAGTAAACCAAGTCCTAACCGATATAAGCTGGGAAGATATACTAAGCAACACAGACCCCAACTTATGCCTAGAACAGATTAACTTGGTGGCACTCGATGTATGCACAAGACTTATTCCTCTAAGAAAAAGGAGGAGTAGATGTAAAATAGAAAGAGACAGGCGCTCTCTTTACAGGCGATGGAAAAGAATAACAGAGCGGCTAAAAGAGGTCAATCTATCTGAAATGAGTAGGGAGACACTGGTCAGAGAAATAGCAAACATCGAACTTAAGCTAAAGGAATCTTATAGGAGTCAGGAATCGCGGGAAGAACTAAAAGCCATAAAAGAAATTGAAAGAAACCCAAAGTATTTCTTCTCCTATGCCAAATCAAAGTCGAGAACAACGTCCAGTATTGGGCCCTTACTTAAACAAGATGGGTCCTACACAGATAACAGCAAGGAAATGAGTGAGCTACTCACGTCCCAATATGACTCAGTTTTTAGCAAGCACATAACCAGACTGAGAGTCGAAGATCAAAATGAATTTTTTATGAGAGAGCCACAGAATTTGGTTAACACAAGCCTATCTGATGTTATCCTGACGCCAAATGACTTCGAACAGGCGATAAATGACATGCCCATGCACTCTGCCCCAGGGCCAGACTCATGGAACTCCGTGTTCATCAAGAACTGCAAGAAGCCCCTATCACGAGCCTTTACCATCCTATGGAGAGGGAGCATGGACACGGGGGTCGTCCCACAGTTACTAAAAACAACAGACATAGCCCCACTCCACAAAGGGGGCAGTAAAGCAACAGCAAAGAACTACAGACCGATAGCACTAACATCCCATATAATAAAAATCTTTGAAAGAGTCCTAAGAAGCAAGATCACCACCCATCTAGAAACCCATCAGTTACACAACCCAGGGCAACATGGGTTTAGAACAGGTCGCTCCTGTCTGTCTCAACTATTGGATCACTACGACAAGGTCCTAGATGCACTAGAAGACAAAAAGAATGCAGATGTAATATATACAGACTTTGCAAAAGCCTTCGACAAGTGTGACCATGGCGTAATAGCGCACAAAATGCATGCTAAAGGAATAACAGGAAAAGTCGGTCGATGGATCTATAATTTCTGACAAACAGAACACAGAGAGTAGTAGTCAACAGAGTAAAGTCCGAGGCAGGCACGGTGAAAAGCTCTGTTCCACAAGGCACAGTACTCGCTCCCATCTTGTTCCTCATCCTCATATCTGACATAGACAAGGATGTCAGCCACAGCACCGTGTCTTCCTTTGCAGATGACACCCGAATCTGCATGACAGTGTCTCCATTGCAGACACTGCAAGGCTCCAGGCGGACATCAACCAAATCTTTCAGTGGGCTGCAGAAAACAATATGAAGTTCAACGATGAGAAATTTCAATTACTCAGATATGGTAAACACGAGGAAATTAAATCTTCATCAGAGTACAAAACAAATTCTGGCCACAAAACAGAGCGAAACACCAACGTCAAAGACCTGGGAGTGATCATGTCGGAGGATCTAACCTTCAAGGACCATAACATTGTATCAATCGCATCTGCTAGAAAAATGACAGGATGGATAATGAGAACCTTCAAAACGAGGGCTGCCAAGCCCATGATGACACTCTTCAGGTCACTTGTTCTATCTAGGCTGGAATATTGCTGCACACTAACAGCACCTTTCAAAGCAGGTGAAATTGCTGACCTAGAAAATGTACAGAGAACCTTCACGGCGCGCATAACGGAGATAAAACACCTCAATTACTGGGAGCGCTTGAGGTTCCTGAACCTGTATTCCCTGGAACGCAGGTGGGAGAGATACATGATTACAGTGGACCTCCGGTTAACGATATTTTTTCACTCCAGAAGTATGTTCAGGTGCCAGTACTGACCGAATTTGTTCCCATAAGAAATATTGTGAAGTAGATTAGTCCATTTCAGACCCCCAAACATACACATACAAACGCACTTACATAAATACACTTACTTAATTGGTCGCATTCGGAGGTAATCGTTATGCGGGGGTCCACTGTATATACACCTGGAAAATCCTAGAGGGACTAGTACCGAACTTGCACACGAAAATCACTCACTACGAAAGCAAAAGACTTGGCAGACTATGCAACATCCTCCCAATGAAAAGCAGGGGTGTCACTAGCACGTTAAGAGACCATGCAATAAGTGTCAGGGGCCCGAGACTGTTCAACTGCCTCCCAGCATACATAAGGGGGATTACCAACAGATCCCTGGCAGTCTTCAAGCTGGCACTGGACAAGCACCTAAAGTCGGTTCCTGATCAGCCGGGCTGTGGCTCGTACGTTGGTTTGCGTGCAGCCACCCTGGTTGATCAGGCTCTGATCCACCAGGAGGCCTGGTCACAGACCGGGCCGCGGGGGCGTTGACCCCCGGAACTCTCTCCAGGTAAACTCCAGGTAAAATCAACAGTGACCTACTTAAAATCCCCCAGTAAACCAACAGTGACCTACTTAAAATACCCCAGTAAGCCAGCAGTGACCTACTTAAAATCTCCCAGTAAGCCAGCAGTGACCTACTTAAAATTCCCCAGTAAGCCAGCAGTGACCTACTTAAAACCCTCCAGTAAGCCAGCAGTGACCTACTTAAAATTCCCCAGTAAGCCAACAGTGACCTACTTAAAATCCCTCAGTAAGCCAACAGTGACCTATTTAAAATCCCTCAGTAAGCCAACAGTGACCTACTTAAAATTCCTCAGTAAGCTAACAATGACCTACTTAAAATCCCCCAGTAAGCCAATAGTGACCTACTTAAAATCCCCCAGTAAGCCAACAGTGACCTACTTATCCCAGTAAGCCAACAGTGACCTACTTAAAATCCCCCATTACACCAGCAGTGACCTACTTAAAATCCCCCAGTAAATCAACAGTGACCTACTTAAAATCCCCCAGTAAACCAGCAGTGACCTACTTAAAATCCCCCAGTAAGCCAGCAGTGACCTATTTAAAATCCCCCAGTAAACCAACAGTGACCTACTCAAAATCCCCCAGTAAGCCAGCAGTGACCTACTTAAAATCCCCCAGTAAGGCAGCAGTGACCTACTTAAAATTCCCCAGTAAGCCAGCAGTGACCTACTTAAACCCTCCAATAAGCCAGCAGTGACCTACTTAAAATTCCCCAGTAAGCCAACAGTGACCTACTTAAAATCCCAAAGTAAGCCAACAGTGACCTACTTAAAATCCCCTAGTAAGCCAACAGTGACCTACTTAAAATCCCCCAGTAAGCCAGCAGTGACCTTAAAATTCCCCAGTAAGCCAGCAGTGACCTACTTAAAATACCCCACTGAGCCAGCAGTGACCTACTTAAAAATCTCCCAGTAAGCCAGCAGTGACCTACTTAAAATTCCAAAGTAAGCCAGCAGTGACCTACTTAAAATTCCCAAGTAAGCCAGTAGTGACCTACTTAAAAATCCCCAGGCCAGCAGTGATCTTAAAATCCCTCAGTAAGCCAACAGTGACCTATTTAAAATCCCTCAGTAAGCGAACAGTGATCTACTTAAAATCCCTCAGTAAGCTAACAATGACCTACTTAAAATCCCCCAGTAAGCCAATAGTGACCTACTTAAAATCCCCCAGTAAGCCAACAGTGACCTACTTAAAATCCCCCAGTAAGCCAGCAGTGACCTACTTCAATTCAATTCAAAGTTTATTCTCCATAAGGATTACAATGCTGAGTTTACAGAATTTGTTTATTGTGTGGTTTACAAGTAGTAAAATACTAATTACAGAGGGGGCCACTAGAACACCTAGCATGGCTAGGCATTTCGGGCAGACTTAGATTAATTCTTAACTTTAAAATATTACAAATTATGAGGTAAGTTGGTATTATGGCTAAGTGACTAAATACTAGTTTGTGAGTTTTGTTTTGGCACAATACATAGTTTCAGTATTGGAGTATCACAGGCCAACTTATGACTAGTTAGGATTCATTATTTTAAGATTGAGATTGAGATTTCTGTTTAAGGTCAAATGGGTGAGTGAGTGTAAGTGTGAACCACCAGGTGGTACTTAAAATCCCCCAGTAAGCCAGCAGTGACCTACTTAAAATTCCCCAGTAAGCCAGCAGTGACCTACTTAAAATCCCCCAGTAAGCCAGCAGTGACCTACTTAAAATCCCCCAGTAAGACAGCAGTGACCTACTTAAAATTCCCCAGTAAGCCAGCAGTGACCTACTTAAAATCCCCCAGTAAGCCATCAGTGACTTACTTAAAATCCCCCAGTAAGCCAACAGTGACCTGCTAAAAGTGACCTACTTAAAATCCCCCAGTAAGCCAATAGTGACCTACTTAAAATCCCCCAGTAAGCCAATAGTGACCTACTTAAAATCCCCCAGTAAGCCAGCAGTGACCTACTTAAAATCCCCCAGTAAGCCAGCAGACACTTACTTGCGTTTTCCTCCCCGGCAGCAGCAGAAGTAGAGCAGAGCGCCAATAAGCAGGAGTCCCAGGACGCCACCTACGCCACCACCTGCTTTCTCACCTACATCACTGCTTCCACCTGCTGGAGTTGTAACAACATTATACAGGACTCTATAATTATAATGATAAATTATACACGACTATAATTATAATGTTAAATTATACACGACTATATTATTATAATGATAAATTATACACAACTCTATAATTATAATGATAAATTATACACGACTCTATAATTATAATGATAAATTATACACGACTATAATTATAATGATAAATTGTACATGACTATAATTATAATGATAAATTATACACCACTATAATTATAATGATATATTATGCACCACTCTATAATTATAATGATATATTATACATGACAATAATTATATGGATAAATTATACTCTGCTCTATAAACCCAATCAGAAATTATACACGACTATAATTCTAATGAGAAATTGTATATATTATTATAAACGTTATAAATGTAATTTTGAAAATTGTTATATACTTTTGTTGCCTCTGGACACTGTGTGACCCGTACGGGTTTAGTGCTTCAAGTGACCATCATCATATAATAATAATAATAATAACTTTAATAATCATAATTTCTAACTTCTTGGTTGGGTGACCTAAAAAAAATTAAGAGGAGAAAACATTGGCCATCATTCACTCAGTCACTGTACTTCCAGAACTATAACATCCTCACTCATCCTTCAGAGTGCAGGCACTCTAACACCTTTTTACAAATATTTAGGTTTAGATATCAAATAAACACGACAAAGTTATATTAGTTGGTGACCTTCAGAAGTGACTGCTGTGTTCGGAACATTTACAGAACCACATACAAGGTATATTGTGGACGGTGAGATTTATTTTATTTTATTTATTTTATGTCTTTGCAAACAGTACATTGAGATTTTGTATTTACAATAGTGGGTTGCAATGCAAAGAGAAACTCTATTATGCTAGGACATTATGGGCCAACTTAACATTATTGACTTACAGTCTACTTAATACTACGGAGTATATCATAGTTGGACAGTAGGATAGTAATTATTTCATAGTTGTACAGTAGAATATTAATTATAAGTGAATTAAATTTGTATAAGACAAAGGATATATTCATATATTCAAAAATGTTTTTTGTGAAAACAATGATTCAATTATATTCCTGTCAACAATGGATAAAAGGTTCAATGTGATTGTTTCAGTTTTGATGTGGGAGTACATAGGTGAGTAAATACATACTGTGTATATAACATTTAGTCTAGGGTGATTAAGTGGCTTTTGAGAAGAGTCTTATATTGATTTTCAGACTGTGTTACTTTAATATCTTCTGGTAATGAATTCCATATTTTGGGGCCCTTTATGTGCATAGAGTTTTTACACAGTGTTATATGGACATGAGGTATGTCACACGAGGTAAAATGTGTATATATGAGATAAAATGAATAGGTCACAGGGAGGAGTTTTAGGTATTAATGTTTAAAATAGGAATCTGGTAATGACAGATAACTGATTCCACTAGAAATGTAAATACATTGGATTTAATGTTCACGAAGAACTAGGAACTAATCAGAGACAATCACAAAAATAATATATTCTGACCACATCACAGAAATACAGACGAATGTGAACCCGGGGTTGTGGAACTCCCTCAATAATGTAAGAGAAGGAATGTTCAGTAAGTTTAACTTCAACAACCATAGCATTGGCTGGGACAAAATTAACCAAGAACCAGCAGACATATCCTGGGAAAGTCATGAGCACTGTATCCTCACCAGTGTGTGTCTGGAGAAGCTGAACACACAAGCATACAAAGGTCTGTATTAAATATGTAAAACTGAGTAAACCTGGAAGATCAGATATAGAAAGAGAACGTAGGAGACGGTACACAAAAGAAGGGATTACCAAATTGCTTAGAGATGATGTATGTCACAAGAAAGGTAAATTAGTCTTAGCGACGATGACTTATCAAACAGAAGAACCACAAAGGGAATCTGTCCAGTTCCCTCTTGAAGGCAGCCAGACATTTGTTGATAATTTCCCTTATGCACGGAGTTAAGGCGTTGAAGAGCCGAGGACCTCTGACACTCATCAAGTTCTCAACTGTAATAGTCGTGTTGTTGCTACTTGCAGCAGGTATTTCAGTGAAAGTTAAGACACATGTGCAACATCTGGATATCTTTATTGTAGACGTTTTGCCATCCAGTGGCTTTATCAATACAGATTCTAGGACATAATAGGAAGACAGTAGAATTATATACAAAAGATGAGGTAATCAGTCCCTCAGCCTTGATTACCTCATGTTTTGTATATAGTTCTACTGTCTTCCTATTATGTCCTAGAATCTGTATTGATAAAGCCACTGGATGGCAAAACGTCTACAATAAAGATATCCAGATGTTGCACATGTGTCTTAACTTTCATATTGTCGGTATTTTATACCTTTCTTGCACAGGTATTTCAGTACAAACGTCTGACAATATTACTTGTGTCATGCACTGCACTCTTCCAATGCACTGAGATAGACGGTTGAAGTATACAATATAAACACCCACTTGCTCAAGCCTTCTATAACTGCCGGCTCACGGCATGAAGTATATGCTGGGTTGTTGTTACATGTTGTTTCTTGTGGAAAACAACCATCTTCATATTTACCTTTATATTTTGGTAAGAGATGCTGGTAGCAGTTTGATATCTGCTGGTAGCAGTTTGATATCTGCTGGTAGCAGTTTTATATCTGCTGGCAGCAGTTTGATATCTGCTGGTAGCAGTTTGATATCTGCTGGTAGCAGTTTGATATCTGCTGGTAGCAGTTTGATATCTGCTGGTAGCAGTTTGATATCTGCTGGTAGCAGCTTGATATCTGCTGGCAGCAGCTTGATATCTGCTGGTAGCAGTTTGATATCTGCTGGCAGCAGTTTGATATCTGCTGGCAGTAGTTTGATATCTGCTGGCAGCAGTTTGATATCTGCTGGCAGCAGTTTGATATTTGCTGGCAGCAGTTTGATATCTGCTGGCAGCAGCTTGATATCTGCTGGCAGCAGCTTGATAACAGGCTGGATAATATCATGTCAGGTAATGGGAACAAGCCCATTATCTGTCTCAGTGCTGGTGGAAATGATATTGGGAAGGGTAGGAGAGAAGAGCTGCTAGATAAGTACAGGTCAGCTATAGATTTCATTAAGTCTAAGGGAGGGATCCCAATCATATGTAGCATCTTGCCTAGAAGGGGAGTAGGAAATGAATGGTTGTCTAGGGCAATTGGTGTAAATTGCTGGCTAGACAGATACTGCAAGGAACTTGCAATCCCATTCATTGACAACTGGAACAACTTTTATGGCAAACATGATATGTATGCAAGGGATGGGGTACATCTCTCTGGGTCAGGGTGGTAGCACTTGCAGACTCGATTGAGAAGGCCATTGGGGGAAATGCCTATGATTTTAAAACTGATGGAAGATAGAGGTATGGGTGTGTGTGGGAAACAAGCAGGTTGCAACACTAGGGTTGGAAACAGTAAATGTATAAAAGGCATTCAGCATGAAGTTTAAATAAAGACAATAGAACAGGTCAGCAAACAAATGGGGACAGCAGAGGGCAGCAAGGGACTAGCTCCCTTAAGGTTTACTATACTAATAGCAGGAGTGTTAGAAATAAGATAGATGAGCTAAGATTAATTGCAAGTGCAGGAAACATAGATATTATTGCTAAAACAGAGACCTGGCTCAATCTGAAAGATAGAGAGATGCCCTCTGAATGTCACATACAAGGCTATAAATTATTCCACACTGACAGGGTCAACAGGAAAGGTGGTGGAGTAGCGATGTATGTCAGAGACAATTTAAATTGTTGTGTTAGACAAGATATTAAATTAGAAGCGTCAGCCACTGAATCTGTTTGGTTACAGCTTCTCGAGGGCCGAGAAAAACTAATTTTGGGTGTGATTTACAGGGCCCCCAAAATCTTGATAGGGAGTGCAGTAACTTCTATGGGACGAAATTCGTAAGGCATCTACATACGAAAATGTTGTGCTAATGGGAGATTTCAACTATAGACAGATTGACTGGAGCAATTTGACAGGAAATTTAGAGTCGGGTGACTTTCTTGATACGATCCAGGATTGTTTTTTAAAACAGTTTGTGACAGAGCCAACTAGGGGAAATAACCTCCTTGACTTGGTTCTTGCCAGTAGGGAAACACTAATTAATAATCTTGAGGTTAATGATGAGCTTGGGGAGAGTGATCACAAATCACTCAGTTTTAATATATCATGGAATTCCCCTAATAATGGCAATCAAGTCTCCGTCCCTGACTTCGCTTGGACTGATTTCATAGGACTGAAAAATTACTTAGGTGGGCTGAACTGGAATGACCTGACTAAGGGTCAGGTAGGTGGTGATGGTTGCCGATATGATGCTTTCCAGGGCATAGTTCTAGCTGCTCAGTCAAATTATGTTCCAAATAGGGAAATCAGATCAAACAAAAATGATCCTAAATGGATGAACAATAGATTAAAATATCTGATTGGTCAAAAGAGAGGCATATATAGGCAAATCAAAAAGAGGAGAGGGGCAATTAAGAAATCGATATATTCAGTTAAAGAGAGAAATAAAAAAGGGAATTAGAAAAGCAAAAAGAGATTATGAGGTTAAAGTTGCAAAAGAATCGAAGACTAACCCAAAAGGATTCTTTCAGGTATACAGAAGTAAGATCAGGGACAAGATAGGCCCACTCAAAAGTTCCTCGGGTCAGCTCACTGACAGTGATAAGGAAATGTGTAGTATTTTTAACACATACTTCCTCTCAGTTTTTACACAGGAGGATACCAGCGATATTCCAGTAATGATAAATTATGTAGAACAGGACGATAATAAAACTGTGCACTATAGGGTCACAAGTGACATGGTCCTTAGGCAAATAGATAAATTAAAACCTAACAAATCCCCAGGCCCTGATGAACTGTATGCAAGGGTTCTAAAGGAATGTAAAGAGGAGCTTAGCACACCTTTGGCTAATCTTTTCAACATATCACTACAAACTGGCATGGTGCCAGATAAGTGGAAAATGGCAAATGTGATACCTATTTTCAAAACAGGTGACAGGTCCTTAGCTTCGACTATAGACCAATAAGCCTAACCTCCATAGTGGGAAAAATTTATGGAATCAATAATTGCCGAGGCAGTTCGTAGCCATCTTGAAAAGCATAAATTAATCAACGAATCTCAGCATTGGTTTTTACAAAGGGGCGTTCCTGCTTAACGAATTTATTAACTTTTTTCACTAAGGTATTTGAGGAGGTAGATCAATGGTAATGAATATGATATTGTGTAAAATGGACTTCAGTAAGGCTTTTGACAGGGTCCCACATCAGAGACTATTGAGGAAAATTAAAGCACATGGAATAGGAGGAGAAATTTTTCCTGGATAGAGGCATGGTTGACAAATAGGCGCGAGAGAGTTTGCATAAAGGGGGAGAAATCAGAGTGGGGAAGCGTCACGAGCGGTGTTCCACCAGGGGTCAGTGTTGGGCCCCCTGCTGTTCACAATCTACATAAACGACATAGATGAGGGCATAAAGAGCGACATCGGCAAGTTTGCTGATGACACCAAAATAGGCCGTCGAATTCATTCTGACGAGGACATTCGAGCACTCCAGGAAGATTTGAATAGACTGATGCCAGTGGTCGGAGAAGTGGCAGATGCAGTTTATATAGACAAATGCAAAGTTCTAAATGTTGGACAGGACAATAACCATGCCTCATATAAACTAAATAATGTAGATCTTAATATTACGGATTGCGAAAAAGATTT
This sequence comes from Cherax quadricarinatus, assembly GCF_026875155.1. Lineage (NCBI taxonomy): Eukaryota > Metazoa > Arthropoda > Malacostraca > Decapoda > Parastacidae > Cherax > Cherax quadricarinatus. Next base: position 131,066,627 of record NC_069399.1, on the reverse strand, counting down.
AGGAGTTCTGGTTAGCAGTAATCTGAAACCAAGACAACAGTGCATAAGTGTTCGCAAACTAATAAATCCTTGGGTTAAATTGGCTTCAGGTTGTCTCAAGGTTTTCTTAACTCTATACATCCTTGGTTGCCCATTTATGGTAGCCGTATTACAAATGGTATAAATTGAAAATGCACAAAGGGGATAAAATGACCCAATGCATAAATGTTCCCTTGATGACTAAGGTTCGAAACCACTCTCTAATAAAAAGGGGGGAAACAGAATAAGGGGAGGAAAGTAAAGCGGGGTAATAAATGTGCTGAAAAATTTCTGCATCTGACTGAGAAGGTTTAAGTTGTAAAATTCCTAGAATTGGTGATGGAAAGGTAGATGACAAGTTTGGATAGTAGGAACATCTACAAGTTCTTATTGAGGCCAGAGAGTGAAGAAGTTTAATAAAGTGGTTCATTTTATAGGATGCCACTTGTGGTTGAAGTTGTGCTAACGGTGTTGCGTATTCCCCTTATGTTCAATGTTCTGCTATAGGTTGGGTGCTCTTGGAAGGGAAACTTGGACCAACTCGCATGGCAGTAGCTTTGCTTGTGTTCTTTTACTTTTGTTTTGATACTGCTGGTGCAGTTTGATACCTGCTGGTAGCAGCTTGATACTGCTGGCAGCAGGGTTGGGATCAGGTAGAGTTTCCCGATCTCTTACACGTGATTCCTCTGCAAGTTGACATCATCGCAAGTTTCTACTGCAGCAGCACTTGATACTGTGCAGCAGCTGGGTATTTGCTGGTGACGGATTGTGGTACTTACAATGGCTGTTAGAGGTGACCTGTAAATAAACTGGTTGATGAGGCCTAATCCATTATGAACAGACCATGTGAATCTATGGACATTATGTCGATCCAGTTTCGCCTCCAGGTATACTCCAGGAGTCCTTCAGTATACTCCAGGTGACACAGGTATAATCTCAGAGTGGGTGCCACTAGTATCTAGGGAGTACTAGGGATAGTAGGTGTATCAGTTTGGTGGGTGTGGGTACAATTACCAGTTACTTGCAACAGTAGTCGCCTGTGTCCACTCAAGTAAGTATCTAAGTATCAATCCAAGTACTACTCCAGGGTCCTCCAGGTAACTCTAGTCCTGTAGGGCTGCATGCAACGATTTACGTGTAGAGAATTGAACACCGTTAACTCCAGGGACCTCAGATACTCCGTGTCCTCAGGTAACCCATTGTGATCAAGATAATATCCGCCTCCAGGTAAGCTGCCATGTTCCTCCATATACTCCGGTTTCTACTACCTTAAAAACAAAGGTGCTTCCAGTTAAGCTTGCAAGAATCTTCCGGAAAACCAGGTGTACCTCCGTGCATACTCCAGGTCTCCATCATAATACTCCAGATTACCCAGTAAACTTGAACAGTGTCCCTTTGTATATCCAGGTTCACTCAGTTTCTAACAGGATGTCTTCCAGGTATATCAGCCTCATGTTATACTCAGGTTTCTCCAAGTGTTGGCTCCAGGAGACCCGAAGGAAAACCCAAATTTCCTTAAACGTTTCGGCTGGGACTTGACAATTTAATCTGTCATGTTATGACAGGTATTATATAGGGAGAGTGAAATGACGTTAGTACCCCAGGAATGTCAATCGAACAAGAAGGCAACAAAGGGTATCTTGGTACCAACCGGCAAGACTTTCAAAACAACTTCCCTATGAGAGGACGGGAGAGTGAAGTCGTCAATCTCAAGTTGTTCTTAAGGACCTGCTCTCGCATGGGCCAGTAGGCCTTCTACAGTTTCCTCCATCTTATTTCTATGTTCTTCTGACATTATCGGTCACGTGCGTCCACTCACTCTCCGCCCAATATTTTGTCTTTTACCTCTGTAAAGTAATACAAACATACATCATACCTCTGTTGTAAGAAGTGACAAGGTCCCAGGACCGAAACGTTTTCTAATAAATGTCTTTTTAAACCAACTTTTCGGGATTTATTACCATTTTTACCAAGTTTAAAAGTTCTACATTGTATTACTACTACTACACTACACTACAAATAATACTATATACTCTACTTTTCTACTACTACACTCCTACCCCTGTTAGCACCTCACTTGAGCCTATTATACCCTCTGTGTCCATGTAGTTTGTAAAGTTGTTTGGTAAGACCTAGCAACTTAGACAAAATTTATTCCAAAAAGTTTTGCCTCACAGGGCTTCTTCATCGAATACAGAAAGTGGCAGGAACAGTAGAATGTGAAGACGATGTAATCGTCCATCCCCTTAAAGCGTGATGGATGATTAAACGTTTCACATCCTACTGTTCCTGCCTACTTCTTATTCGACTGAAAAAAAAAACCCACTGTGTGGCGAACGTTTTGGAAAAAAGTTGTCTAAAATAAGCATTGTGTTTACCTAAAACCTGTCGGTATTGTATACCATTTTGATGTCATATTTTTGTAATGGCTTGATCAGCTCCCGGGAGGGAAACGTTGCCCCAACAAAATTCAATTAGTTTCTTGTGTCCTTTTACTTTACGTTGTACCCGCTGGTAGGTTTGATACCGCGGGGCAGTTTGAACCTGCTGGTAGCAGTTTGATATGCTGGAAGCAGGTTGGCCTCATGTCAGAGGCCCCGACTCTTCAAGTCCCCCCCTCCCCCATAAGGGACATCTCCGCAAGTGTCTACTGCCCCAAAAGGGACCCTGGATAAAGTTCTGGATCTTCACTGGGGACCCGGGGTTTTGGCTCCTACAAGGGTGTCTGAGGCCACAGTAACAACCTGGTTGTGAGGGCCCTTATCCACCCGGGGTGGCCTGGTGTCTGGGCAATGTCATCCCGGGTCCCCAGGGAACCCAGGTGTCCCCAGGTTACTCCCGGTTCCATCAGGTATACTCCAGGTGTCCCCCAGGTTACCCAGGTGTCCCCCAGGATACTCCCGGTGTCCATCAGGTACTCCAGGTGTCCTCCAGGTATACTCCAGGGTCCATCAGGTATACTCCAGGTGTCCTCCAGGTATACTCCAGGTGTCCTCCAGGTATACTCCAGGTGTCCTCCAGGTATACTCCAGGTGTCCATCAGGTATACTCCAGGTGTCCTCCAGGTATACTCCAGGTGTCCTCCAGGTATACTCCAGGTGTCCATCAGGTATACTCCAGGTGTCCTCCAGGTATACTCCAAGTGTCCTCCAGGTATACTCCAGGTGTCCTCCAGGTATACTCCAGGTGTCCTCCAGGTATACTCCAGGTGTCCTCCAGGTATACTCCAGGTGTCCTCCAGGTATACTCCAGGTGTCCTCCAGGTATACTCCAGGTGTCTTCCAGGTATACTCCAGGTGTCCTCCAGGTATACTCCAGGTGTCCATCAGGTATACTCCAGGTGTCCTCCAGGTATACTCCAGGTGTCCTCCAGGTATACTCCAGGTGTCCTCCAGGTATACTCCAGGTGTCCTCCAGGTATACTCCAGGTGTCCTCCAGGTATACTCCAGGTGTCCTCCAGGTATACTCCAGGTGTCTTCCAGGTATACTCCAGGTGTCCTCCAGGTATACTCCAGGTGTCCAGGTATACTCCAGGTGTCCTCCAGGTATACTCCAGGTGTCCTCCAGGTATACTCCAGGTGTCCTCCAGGTATACTCCAGGTGTCCTCCAGGTATACTCCAGGTGTCCTCCAGGTATACTCCAGGTGTCCTCCAGGTATACTCCAGGTGTCCTCCAGGTATGAGAGTGTGATGAGAAATTAATCTTGTCATGTTTATGTCTGGTATTGTTAGGTAAGACACACATGCAACAGTTAGGTATCTTCCTATGTTCAATCTGTCAGACACTGCAACACAAGGGTATCTTGGTACAGACCTGCAATCAACTTCGACAACTTCCACTAGTGAGAGCGGCTGGATTTGAGAGGGACGTGACCTCTCAACATCTGAGTTCTTACCTCTTCTAGTGACCTACGTCTCACCTCTTGGCGCTATAAAGGCTCCATCCTGTCACTTCATCTCCATATTGTTTCATACTATGGAACAATGCTCTTCTCCAGACTGAGGGACTGACCACCTCAAAACTTTAAGGGTGATGGACTGATTACATCGTCTTCAAGTATCTTCTGCTTCTATCAACTTTTCTGTACTTGACTGAAGAAGCCTACTGTGTAGGCGAAACGTTTCATAATAAAGATACCTAACTGTTGCATATGTGTCTTACCTAACAACCTGTCGGTATTTTATACCATTTTAATGTTCAACATGTCTGGTATTAGAAGAGTGATAGTTTACAGTGATAGTTTACAGTGATAGTTTACAGTGATAGTTTACAGTGATAGTTTACAGTGTTAGTTTACAGTGTTAGTTTACAGTGATAGTTTACAGTGATAGTTTACAGTGATAGTTTACAGTGATAGTTTACAGTGATAGTTTACAGTGTTAGTTTACAGTGTTAGTTTACAGTGATAGTTTACAGTGATAGTTTACAGTGTTAGTTTACAGTGATAGTTTACAGTGATAGTTTACAGTGAATTAGTATTTACAGTGATAGTTTACAGTGATAGTTTACAGTGATAGTTTACAGTGTTAGTTTACAGTGTTAGTTTACAGTGATAGTTTACAGTGATAGTTTACAGTGTTAGTTTACAGTGTTAGTTTACAGTGATAGTTTACAGTGATAGTTTACAGTGATAGTTTACAGTGATAGTTTACAGTGTTAGTTTACAGTGATAGTTTACAGTGTAGTTTACAGTGTTAGTTTACAGTGTTAGTTTACAGTGTTAGTTTACAGTGATAGTTTACAGTGTTAGTTTACAGTGTTAGTTTACAGTGTTAGTTTACAGTGATTAGTTTACAGTGATAGTTTACAGTGTTAGTTTACAGTGTTAGTTTACAGTGATAGTTTACAGTGATAGTTTACAGTGATAGTTTTACAGTGATAGTTTACAGTGTTAGTTTACAGTGTAGTTTACAGTGTTAGTTTACAGTGATAGTTTACAGTGTTAGTTTACAGTGATAGTTTACAGTGATAGTTTACAGTGATAGTTTACAGTGATAGTTTACAGTGATAGTTTACAGTGATAGTTTACAGTGTTAGTTTACAGTGATTAGTTATACAGTGTTAGTTTACAGTGATAGTTTACAGTGATAGTTTACAGTGTTAGTTTACAGTGATAGTTTACAGTGATAGTTTACAGTGATAGTTTACAGTGATAGTTTACAGTGATAGTTTACAGTGATAGTTTACAGTGATAGTTTACAGTGTTAGTTTACAGTGTTAGTTTACAGTGATAGTTTACAGAGTGCTAGCTTACAGTGGCAGTTTACAGAGTGTTAGTTTACAAAGTGTTAGTTTACAAGTGTTAGTTTACAGTGTAGTTTACAGGCACGTAGTAGAGTAGTTGTTAAGTTTGTGATCATGTTTCTCTCATATGTGGAAACACTTCGTATTTACGTGATGTGTAAATGTCATTACTGTGTGTGTGTGTGTGTGATGTGTGTGTTGTGTGTTTAGTGTGTTGTAGTGTGTGTTGTGTGTGTTTACGTGTGTTTACTCACGTAAGTTGTGAGTTGCAGGGTCGATTACAGCTCTGAGCCTAACATCTCTGTGTATTCATTAAGTTCAGTTAACTTCAACGTGACCTGTTGTCGTGTCCATCTTCTGGAACATTCTGTCTCTGTCCATTGTACATATTCAGTATTTTATATGCCGTTACATGTCCCCCCTATCCTTCCTGTCCAGTGTCGTCAGGTCAATTTCCCTTAACCTCTCCTCGTAGGACATATTCCTTAGCTTTGGGACTAGTCTTGTTGCAAACCTTTGCACTTTCTCTAGTTTCTTTACGTGCTTGCCTAGATGTGGGTTCCAAACTGGTGCCACATACTCCAATTTGGGCCTAAGTACTGGTTGTACAGGGTCCTGATATGATTCTTATTAAGATGTCGGATGCTGTTTGAGGTTTGCTAGGCGCCCATATGCTGCAGCAGTTATTTGGTTGATGTGCACCTCAGGAGATGTGCTCGGTGTTATACTCACCCCAAGACCTCTTTCCTTGAGTGAGGTTTGTAGTCTCTGGCCCCCTAGACTGTACTCCGTCTGCGGCCTTCTTTGCCCTTCCCCAGTCTTCATGACTTTGCACTTGGTGGGGTTGAACTCCAGGAGCCAATTGCTGGACCAGGTCTGTAACCTGTCCAGATCCCTTTGTAGTTCTGCCTGGTCCTCGTCCAATTGAATTCTTCTCATCAACTTCACGTCATCTGCAAACAGGGACACCTCGGAGTCTATTCCTTCCCTCATGTCATTCACAAATACCAGAAACAGCACCAGTCCTAGGACTGACTCCTGTGGAACCCCACTCGTCACACGCGCACACTCTGACACCTTGCCACGTACCATGACTCGCTGCTGTTTTCCTGACAAGTATTCCCTGATCCATTGTAGTGCCTTCCCTGTTATCCCTGCCTGGTCTTCCAGTTTTTGCACTAATCTCTTGTGTGGAATGTGTCATATTGAAGAGACATGTACAACAGTTGGGTATCTTTATTGATGACTGAATGTTTTGCCTACATAGTAGGATTCTTTAGTCAAATACAGAGACAACAAGCATGGTACCTATACATTTAATTAGGTCTAAGGGAGGGGTCCCAATCATATATGGCATTTTGCCTAGAAGGGGAGTGGGCAATGAATGAATGTCTAGGGCAACTGGAGTAAATTGGTGGCTAGACAGGTACTGAAGGGAACTTGCAATCCCATTCATTAACAACTGGAACAATTTCTATGGCAAACATGATATATATGAAAGGGATGGGGATACATCTCTCTGGGGCAGGGGTAGTAGCATTAGCCAACTCGATCAAGGGGGCCATTGCTGACTTTAAAATGATAGAATACAGAGGTATGGATGTGTGTAGGAAACAATCAGGTTGTAGCATTAGGGTTGAAAACCGTAGATATTACCAGGATATGTCAGGAATATGTGTAAAAGATATTCATTATAAAGTTGCTAGTAAAGGCAAAGCAACTGGTCAACAAACAAAAAGAGACAGCAGAAGGCAGCGAGAGACTAGTTGCCTAGGAGCTAGTCTTGCACTACCTAGGAGTGTAAGAAATAAGATAGACGAGCTAAGATTAATCGCATGTGCAGGTAGCATAGATATTATTGCTATAATGGACACTTGGTTCAACCTGATACACAAGAAATGCCTTCTGAATGCAACATTCAAGGATACAAACTATTACACACTGATAGGGTCAACAAGAAGGATGGTGGAGTGGCGATGTATGTCAGAGATAATTCGAATTGTTGCGTTAGACAATATACAAAATTAGAAGCGTGGGACACAGAATCTGTTTGGCTACAGCTTCTTGAGGGTTGTGAACATTTAATTTTTGGTTCAACTCTCTCTCTTTCTCTCATTTAGAATATGCTGCACGGTTCTGGTCGTCATATTACAAAACCGATATAAATGCGTTTGAAAATCTACAAAGGATGATGACAAGGATGATCCCATGTATCAGAAATCTTTTCTACGAGGATAGACCGAGAGCTCTGAATTTGCACTCTAGAAAGGCTTAGAATTATGGGTGATATGATTGAGGTGTATAAACGGAAAACGGGAATAAAGGGAATGTAAATAATGTGCTAAAAATATCTTACCAAGACAGGACTCGCAGCATTGGTTTCAAGTTGGAAAAAATTAGATTCAGAAAAGATATAGGAGAGCACTGGTGTGGTAACAGAATTGTGGATGAGTGGAACAAACTCTTGAGTACCGTATTGAAGCTAAAACCTTGTGTAGTTTTAAAAACATGTTAGATAAATACATGAGTGGGTGTGAGCTTGACCTGCCTCGCATGGGCCAGTAGGCTTGCAGCAGTGGTCCTTCTTTCTTATGTTCTAATCAGTCCACCAACCTTGGAGAAATAGTCCCTGAGGTGGTCAGTCCCTCATCCTGGAGAAGTATTCAGCTCCATAGTCTGGAACAATGTGAAGCTGAAGCATCAGAATGGAATCTAAAGTATTGTCGAAGGTGAGGTGGTCTCGATGACGAAGCAAGAAGCTGGGACCACTAGTAGAAGCACTGCAGCAAGCCTACTGGTCCATGCTAAACACGTCCCTATAGATTCCAACCCAGCCCACTAGTGGATAAGCAATGAAGCTTTGGAAGATGTCCTCTGTACCATCAAGAGAAAACTGGACAAGTATTTTCACCAGGTGCCAGATCAACCAGGCTGTGAAGGATAAGTGGGGCAGCGGGACACCAGCATCAACAGCCTGATTAACCAAGCAAGTACCACGCAAGCCTGGTCCAGGGCTGGGCTCCGGAAGCAGAAAAACTCTCGAAACTCATCAAAGGTATATCAGATGTATTCTGACCTAAATTCTACACTAGCATCAGGGCTGACAAGAAGCTCCTGGTGAGTGTAATGTAGCCAGGAGTAAGTGACCGAAACCTCTCACGTTTGTAAACTCTGACTCATCCACGTTTACCTCTCTCTCTTATGTTAAATATACCACTCTGCTAGGAAGACGAGTCTTCCTTCAAATGAAGTGTACATGTCCTCCTCCTCCTGCCCTCCTCATCACAATTCACACATCTATTACTCATAAAATCAATATCCCGGTTTCCCTCTCCCTCACCAGGGCTCCTGACGCTTATAACCACCTCACACGAGTCTTCCCTCACGCCCCGGTTTCCCTCTCCCTCACCAGGGCTCCTGACGCTTATAACCACCTCACACGAGTCTTCCCTCACGCCCCGGTTTCCTCTCCCATCACCAGGGCTCCTGACGCTTATAACCACCTCACACGAGTCTTCCCTCACGCCCCGGTTTCCCTCTCCCTCACCAGGGCTCCTGACGCTTATAACCACCTCACACGAGTCTTCCCTCACGCCCCGGTTTCCCTCTCCCTCACCAGGCTCCTGACGCTTATAACCACTCACACGAGTCTTCCCTCACGCATAAAATCAATATCCCGGTTTCCCTCTCCCTCACCAGGGCTCCTGACGCTTATAACCACCTCACACGAGTCTTCCCTCACGTCTGCATTCTTTACCTCACAATTCATTTTTCATCTTACAAACTCCCTTTCATCTCCCCATTGCTTACTCCCCCTTTAAAGTCACGAAATATACCTCCACAATCTCCCTATTCTAAAAATTTTGCCCTATTTTAAGTTCCTCCTCCCTGTCCCACCCAGCTTACATCCTCACCAGCAGTCTGCAGGTAATACCTTGGCAGTTAAGACACATGTGCAACATCTGGATATCTTTATTGTAGACGTTTCGCCATCCAGTGGCTTTATCAATACAGATTCTAGGACATAATAGGAAGACAGTAGAACTATATACAAAAAATGAGGTAATCAGCCCCTCGGCCTTGGAGTTAGTGTTCACAGCATCGTGGTGGAGGAGAATCTGGAGCAAAGGCAAGAAGACTGGCGGTCAAGTATCTTCTGCTTCTATCAACTTTTCTGTACTCGACTGAAGAAGCCTACTGTGTAGGCGAAACGTTTCGAAATAAAGATACCTAACTGTTGCATATGTGTCTTACCTAACAACCTGTCGGTATTTTATACCATTTTAATGTTCAGTCCCTATCCACTGACGCCTATATAACCGCCAGTCTTCTTGTCTTTGCTCCAGATTCTCCTCCACCACGATGCTGTGAACACTAACTCCAAGGCCGAGGGACTGATTACCTCATCTTTTGTATATAGTTCTACTGTCTTCCTATTATGTCCTAGAATCTGTATTGATAAAGCCACTGGATGGCGAAACGTCTACAATAAAGATATCCAGATGTTGCACATGTGTCTTAACTTTCATATTGTCGGTATTTTATACCTTTCTTGCACAATACCTTGGCAACCTGCAGAACACAAAAAAGGGCACGAAAAAATCACCATCACACAAAGTCAAATAGCTTTCTTAGGAGGCGCCTGAGTTTCCCTGTCTCCTAATATCAAGTTTGTTTTTCCACTATAATCTACCTTGTCCAAAATTACTAAAGCATTTGCATTGTCTGCTTTCGTTAAGTATACCTTTGAAGAGTTTCGAAAGTTTCACTACTCTCTGAGCCCGGCCATGGGCCAGGCTCGTCTAGTGCTTGCCTGGTCAACCAGGCTGCTGGTGCTGGAGGCCCGCTGCCCCACATATCCATCACAGCCTGGTTGATCTGGCACATGGTGAAGATCCTTGTCTAGTTTCCTCTTGAAGACTTCTACACTTGTTCCAGCCATGTTTCTGATATCTTCTGGCAAGATGTTGAATAGTCTGGGACCCCGGATGTTGATACAGTGTTCCCTTATTGTCCCCACCTCATCCCTGCTCCTCACTGGTTTATTTTACACTTCTTCCCATATCTCTCACTGCAGTATGTTATTATGGCAGTGTGCAGAGTGGGGATCAGGCCTTCGAGTACTTTCCAGGTATATATTAACATGTATCTTTCCTCCGCTCCAATGAGTACATGTTCGAGACCTGAAGGGGTTTCCAGTAGTTTAGGCGCTTTACTGGCTCAATGTGAGCCGTAAACTATCTCTGTATTTGTTCCAGCTCTGATATTTCTCTTGCTTTGAACGGGGCCGTCACCACTGAGCAATATTCTAAACGAGGACAATTGTGTTGTCCTCAAAGATTTGTTAAGTTATACCATGAATTAAGGAAAGATCCTAGACTTCACCTTACGAAAGCAGACACAGAAAATGCGATAGTAATTACGAACAAGGTATATTATAGGGGGAAATAAACTTGATACTAGGAGACAGGGAAACTGACGTGCTCCATTTTAAAACCACTGCAGTGTGATTTGCGTCTCCAAGCAACGACCTCAAGGAAAAAACACAGAAAGACCATGTTCACTAAACATAAGTGTTAAGGAGAAATGCTCGCTTAGAAAGTGACGTATCTGATGTTATAAACCTCGGTAACTGATATCCACATGTTGGTTTAAAAAGACACGTGAGCAAACACTAGGACATATTTATTAGAAATGTTTTCTAATAAATATGTTATTACGATTTTGTGAGTCAGAAAGTGGCAGTTGTCACCGTTGTTGTTTGATGATGACGCAGTACTTTTTTTTTTAAGATTTTGAAGAGAGGTGGCAAAAATTGGAGGAGGAATTTGGGAGTGTGTATGTGTAAGAGGAAGGTAAAAGCGAAGAAAGGAAAACTCAAGGTGTTTGTGGTCACTTAACAAGGAAATAAGACTAGAAGTAAAGAGCACGCCACAGCCACGCTGGTGTGAGATTCGTCTGTAAAATCCTGCATTTGTGGTCACAGTGGTGGCCCATGGCTGACCTTCCTATGGTGTATAGAAAAATATTTAGTTTGATGAATCTTATTAGAGCTCGCTGGTCCAGTGGTTAACGCACTCGCCTGTGAGTTTTAGGATTCACTTGCCATGGGTTCAAACCTCCCACCTGTTCCTTAATTTGTTAATTAAGGAATCAACTAGATACTACTATACCAGGATTGAGTGAATGGACAGGGGGAAAAGAAATACTAAGATAAAAAGATTTGTCAAACTTTACATTCTGATGTGTTAGGAAGTAATGAGTACATGATCATGTATTCATTACATACTAATACAGTTTCGTGTCAGACCTAACCCAGGCTCAATGAATTTCAAATTTTTAGATTTTGCCGCCAAAGCAAATTTATTACGAACCACAAATCCATCCTTTGGAGGGTATTCGAGGATCATCCCCCCCTTTTCGCCCGGTCCAGGGGAAGGCCTTGTGGTGGACGGGGCCAAACCAGGCTACTACTTTTGGGCCCCCAATGCAAACTGATGTAAAAACACAGGGGGGGTTGATCAGGTACGGGCCCTTTGGGTTTCCCTGTCCGTGCTTAAAAGACACCCGGGGGGTTCCTTTTGTATGTTGGGAGGAAAATTAAACAGTCGGGGCCCCCGGGACATTATTGGTTGTCTCTTAGTTTTAAAGGGAAAGCCCTATTTTCCCGGGGGGGAAATGTTGCACCTTTCCCCGAAGTCTTTTGCTTTGTGGGGGAGTAAATTTCCCGTGTGTAGATTGCCCGTCAAAAAAATTTTCCAAGTGATATTTCATGTATCTTTTTTGGCCTGCATTTAAAGGGGATTTCCAGGTCAAAGGCTTCAATTTTCCCCAAGTAATTTAGGTGTTTTAGGGGACTTTTTACGTCCCTTAAAAGTTTCCTGTATATTCTCCGGGTTTTGAAATTTTCCCAAATGCCTTGAAAGGGGCCGTTATTTGTACAGCAATTTTCCCAGCTAGAGAGAAAAAAGCTTTTTAAAGAAATCATCTTTGGGGTTGGCACCCCTATTTCCCAAAGGTTTTTTGATCCTACATTTTTCTAGTGATTTTTGGTAGTTTCTTTGGTTGCGTTTATTTGAAGGTGAGATTCCAGGCCCATGTCACCCCCAAAGGCCAGAGTTTTTTGGGTACCGATACGCCAAAGAACTAACCCCCAGAAGGGTTAACAGGATCTGGTTTTCTCCCCGGGTGACCAAAAATTCTCAGTGCAACTTGCCAAAAAGGGGACATTTGGAGATGTTGATAAAAGGGGCCCGATAAAAGGGAAAGGAAACCTTTTCTTTTTACAACTTTTTCGCCCAAGTTGAGCTTTATAAAATAAACAGGAAGGAGCACCATTTTAGGGGAAAAAACAAAAGAGCCCCGGGTTTCCCCCAAAGGGTAATTTTAAATTAAAATTTGCCAAAACCCGGTCCCCCAGAAAATAGGTCTCTGAATCAGCAATTGCGGGATGAGAAATGTTTTACGTTTTTGGCCTTAAATCTGTCGTTTTTATCTTTTTTTTTTTTTAACTTACGTTTTTAACTTTTGTTTTTAAAATTTACTTTAAATTTAAGGTAAGATACAAAAACTTAAACTAGACTTTCTGTGCTGGTGATCGGGGTTTTGTTTGGGATTTCCCGTCTTCTAAAATGTTTAAATGGTTCTGTTGGGGTCTGGGGGCGAGAGTTAGTGGGGAAAACCCCGGGGGACCTCCCGTTGCAGACACTGTTCATTCTCCCCCTGGCGGGGAAAAAACCCCTGTTCTCCTCTCTCTTTTGTTATGAGACTCGGAACAGTAAAGGTCACAATACCCTAAATGGAATACACAAATACCCCGCACACAAAACCATAGGAGATAAAAGTTATAACGACGTTTCAGCCCGTTTTGGGGCCCATTAACTAGACAGTTTGGGTTTTTCCCTCGTTGGGTCATTTGTGTTTTAGCCCAAAACATTTTCCCAAAATTTAACAGTTCACAAATTTGGGAAATTTCCCTCCTTTTTTAATCCTCTTGCTCAAATTTTTATTCAAGCATTTCACAAGGTTAGCAAAACATTTTGCAAATTTAAGTTTTTTCCACCAGTGACACGTGTTTCTGGTAGTGCTTCCGTTGTGGTTTTGGGTGGTGCGGGCACTTGTCTACATCAGGTCCTGGTCAAAATCCAGACCTTGTTCTGTTAAAACCACGCGTCATTACCTCTATAGACCCCGGTCATATTTGACAGGGGGCATATAGGGCCCCGGTCCTTTAACGGTGTTTTTAGTAAAACAGCTCACATTCACTATTTTTTTTTTTTGTATAGAAGGGGGCAGTTGTCCCCCCGTAATGGTTATTTTTTTGTCTCCTTCCAGGGCTGAGGTTTTTATGTCAAGGCTGTTTGTGCCCTTTTTGGCCAAATGGTCACTTTTTTGTTCAAGCAAGTGTTTCTTATTGCCCCCCCTTTCTGGTAGGGAAACTAGGGTTTTTTTAAGGACTTGGTTTATCTCAAAAATTTACATATCAGAATAATACCGGCCCATGGGGGCCTTTGTAAAGTGTAGGGAAACCTAATACTAGGAATTTTTTTTGACTAAATTTTATTAACCTTTGACAATTTTTTGTTACATGAAGGTTTTCAAAATTTTATTACCCCTGATTTAGTTTATTAGTTTTTTGCTATCTCGGAGCCCCGGCGGGCCAGGCTGTCTGGTGTTAGCTGGTCCCCCAGGCTGTTTCTGCTGGAGGCCCCATGCCCCCCATAACCATCAAAGCCCGGTTGATTTGGGCCCGGTGTTTTCACTAAGGGTGGGTGTTTGAAAATGTCAGTAAGTTGACCCTAGGAAATTTTGTTCTTTTCAGTTTTTTGCAGATTTTTGCAGGTTTTTGCGAGTGTTGCCCAAATGTTGGGCAGGTGTTTGGTTTTCAAGTTTTGGGTTTCCCGGTGTTGTTTTCAGGTGTTTTTGCAGGTTTCGTTTGGGGAATGTTTGTTTTCAGGGGTTGGGTTTCAGGTGTTGTTTTAAAGGGTTGTTTTTAGGTGTTGTTTTCAATTGTTTCAGTTGGGTTGGGAAGGGGGTTTTTTTGCCGGTGTTGTTGAGGGGTTGCGGGTGTTGTTGAGGTTTTCGGTTTCAGTTTTGTTGCAGGTTTTTTTGTTGGGAGGTGTTGCGAGGGGTTTGCAAGTGTTTGTGACAGGTGGTGTTAGAGGGGGTTTTTTCAAAGTGTTGTTGCAGGTGTTGTTTTAGGTGTTGCGAGTGTTGCAAGTGTTGTGACAGGTGGTTGCAGGGGGTTGCGGTGTTGCAAGGGGTTTTTTGACGGTGTTTTTTGTTGCAGGTGTTGTTACAAGTGTTGTTGCAGGGGTCGATTTTTGCAGGTTTGTGAGTAAAAATCACTCCAAACTTCACCCCACAATGATTCACCCTTCAAAACTTTTTTAAAAACTTAAACCCTTTTTTAAATTTTCAAGTTTTGTTGTTGGTGTTGTTTTTGTTGTTGTTGTTGTTGTTTTGTTGTTGTTGTTGTTGTTTTTGTTTGTTGTTGTTGTTGTTGTTGTTTAATTTTTGTAAGAAATTTTTTATGGTTTCAAAATTTTTTACAAAAAAGTTTTAAAGGAAAAATTTTATATTTTTTTAGGAATGTTTATGGTAATTAAAAATTATCGTGAAGTTTCAAGTGGATCAAAAAGATTACCCAGTAGGGTTATCCCGTAGATTTTTCAAAATAGTTATCAGTAGTTTCAATAGATTATCAAGTAGATTTTCCAAATAGTTATCAAGTAGATTTTCAATAGAAATTTCAAATAGATTTTCCAAATAGAATTTTCAAGTATTTAAATGATTATCAACTAGATTATCCCGTAGATTAAACAAGTAGATTATCCAGTAGTTAACAACCCCAAATTTTCCGTAGAATTTTCAAAATAGGGTTATTTAAGTAAAATTATCAACTAGGTTTTTCCAGTAGATTATCAAGTAGATTATCCAGTAGATTATCAAGTAGATTATCAGTAGATTATCCAGTAGATTATCCAGTAGATTATCAAGTAGATTATCAAGTAGATTATCAGTAGATTATCAAGTAGATTATCAAGTAGATTATCAAAGTAGATTATCATAGTAGATTATCAGTAGGATTATCCAGTAGGATTTATCAAGTAGATTATTAAGTACATTATCAAGTAGATTATCCAGTAGATTATCAAGTAGATTATCCAGTAGATTATCAAGTAGATTATCAAGTAGATTATCCAGTAGATTATCAAGATTATCAAGTGGATCAACAAGATTACCCAGAAGATTACAAAGTAGATTATCCAGTAGATTATCAAGTAGATTATTAAGTACATTATCAAGTAGATTAGTCAGTAGATTAGATTCTCAAGTAGGGGGGAATTAAAATTCAGTAGATTAATCAAGTAGATTCTCAAAGTTTTAGATTATCCAGTTATAACTAGATTATCAGTAGATTGTCAGTTGATTATTAAGATTATCCGTAGATTATCCAGTAGATAATCAAGTAGATTATCAAGTAGCATTATCAAGTAGATTATCAAGTGATTATTCCAGTTGGATTATCCAGTAGATTAACAAGTAGATTATCAATTAGATTTTCCAGTACTAGATTATCCAGTGAATGTCAAGTAGTTATCCAGTAGAATTATCAGTAGATATCAAGGAGAATATCAAGTAGATTATCCAGGTCGATTATCAGTTGATTATCAAGTAAGATTATCAAGTAGATTATCAGTAGTCGATTATCAGATTTGACAAGTAGATTATCCAGTAGATTATCACAGTAGATTATCAAGTAGATTATCCAGTAGATTATCAACTAGATTATCCAGTAGATTATCAAGTAGATTATCCAGTAGATTATCAAGTAGATTATCCAGTAGATTATCAAGTAGATTATCAAGTAGATTATCAAGTACATTATCAAGTAGATTATCAAGTAGATTATCAAGTAATTATCAAGTAGATTATCAAGTAGATTATCAAGTAGATCATCCAGTAGATTATCAAGTAGATTATCAGTAGATTATTCAAGGTCTGATTATCAAGTAGTTCATCAGTAGAATTATCAAGATTATCAAGTGGATCAACAAGATTACCCAGTAGATTATCCAGTAGATTATCAAGTAGATTATCAAGTAGATCATCCAGTAGATTATCAAGATTATCAAGTGGATCAACAAGATTACCCAGTAGATTATCCAGTAGATTATCAAGAGAATCCAGTAGATTATCAAGTAGATTATCCAGATTATCAAGTAGATTATCCAGTAGATTATCAAGTAGATTATCCAGTAAATTATCAAGTAGATTATCCAGTAGATTATCAAGTAGATTATCCAGTAGATTATCAAGATTATCAAGTAGATTATCCAGTAGATTATCAAGATTATCAAGTAGATTATCATGATTATCAAGTAGATTATCAAGTAGATTATCCAGTAGATTATTAAGATTATCAAGTGGATCAACAAGATTACCCAGTAGATTATCCAGTAGATTATCAAGTAGATTATCCAATAGATTATCAAGTAGATTATCAAGTAGATTATCCAGTAGATTATCAAGATTATCAAGTAGATTATCCAGTAGATTATCAGAGTTCAAGTAAGATTATTAAAGTAGATTATCAGTAGATTATCAAGTGGATTAACAGTAGATTATCAAGATTATCCAGTAGTTATCATGTTGATTATCCAGTTGCTTATCAAGTACGATTATAAGTAATATTATCTCAAAGTAGATTATCAAGTAGATTATCCAGTAGATTATCAAGTAGATTACCCAGTAGATTATCAAGTAGATTATCCAGTAGATTATCAAGTAGATTATCTAGTAGAATTTCAAGCTTATCCAGATTATCAAGTAGATTATCGTAGATTATCAAGTAGATTATCCAGTAGATTACATGTAGATTATCAAGTAGATTATAAGTAGGAATTATAAGGTAGATTATAAAGTATATTATCAAGTGATTATCTAAGTAGATTATCAAAGTTAGATTTTATAAGTAGATTATCAAGATTATAAGTTAGATTATCAGTAGATTATAAGTAGTTATCCAGATTAATCAAGGAGATTAGTTTTGTGGGTTATATGTGTGCTATGTGGGTTGTGTGGGGTTATGTGGGTTGTGTGTGTTATGTGGGTTATATGGGTTGTGTGTGTTTGTGGGTTGTGTGGTTATGAGGGTCTGTGAGGGTTAATTGGGTTTTTGGGTTGTGGTGTGTTATGTTGGTTTGTGTGTGTTATGT
Organism: Cherax quadricarinatus; assembly: GCF_026875155.1. Lineage (NCBI taxonomy): Eukaryota > Metazoa > Arthropoda > Malacostraca > Decapoda > Parastacidae > Cherax > Cherax quadricarinatus. Next base: position 131,049,142 of record NC_069399.1, on the reverse strand, counting down.
GGGTTATATGGGTTGTGTGTGTTATGTGGGTTGTTGTAGGGGTTATGTGGTTGATGTGGGTTATGTGGGTTATGTGGGTTTGTGGTTGTGTTATGTGGGTTGTGGTGTGTTATGGGGTTATATGGGTTGTGTGTGTTATGTGGGAGGTTTGTGGGTTATGTGGGTTGTGTGGGTTATGTGGGTTATGTGGGTTGTGTGATTATGTGGGTTGTGTGTGTTATGTGGGTTAGCACTAGCGGTTGTGTGTGTTATGTGGGTTTGTGGGTTTGTGGTTTGTGTGGGTTATGTGGGTTATGGTTGTGTGTATGTGGGTTGTGTGGGTTATGTGGGTTTATGTGGGGTTATGTGGAGTATGTGGGTTATGTGGGGTGTGTGTATGTGGGTTGTGTGGGTTATATGGGTTATGTGGGTTGTGTGGTATTATGTGGGTTATATGGGTTGAGTTGTTATGTGGGTTGTGTTGGTTATGGGGTTGTGTGGGTTATGTGGGTTGTGTGGGTTATATGGGTTATGTGGGTTGTGTGTGTTATGTGGGTTGTGGTGTTATGTGGGTTATATGGGTTGTGTGGGTTATGTGGGGTTGTGGTGGGTTATGTGGAGTTGTGTGGGTTATGTGGGTTATGTGGGTTGTGTGTGTTATGTGGGTTGTGTGTGTTATGTGGGTTATATGGGTTGTGTGTGATATGAGGGTTGTGGGGGTTATGTGGGTTGTGTGGTTGTGTGGGTTATGTGGGTTATGTGGGTTGTGTGGGTGTGTGTGTGTTATGTGGGTTGTGTGTGTTATGTGGGTTGTGTGTGTTCTGAGGGTTGTGTGGGTTATGTGGGTAGTGTGGGTTATGTGGGTTATGTGGGGATTGTGTGTGTCAGTGGGTGTGTGTGTTTTTATATGGGTTATATGGGTTGTGTGTGTTATGAGGGTGTGTGTGGGTTTGTGGGTTGTGAGGGTACGTGGGTTATGTGGATTTTATGTGTGTTATGTGGGTCTTTTGTTGTTATGTGGAGGTAAAATTTTATTTATTTATATTTTTTATGTGTTTGAAAATTATTTAAGAGATTTAAATATTTAATTTTATATAAAAGTTTATTTTATAATAACATATTTATCACATTTAATATATAATATAAATATTTTTTTATTCTAACATACTTCTACTCCCCACCCTCCCTCATGTTATGTGGGTTTTGTGTGTGTTATGTGGGTTATATGGGTGTGTGGTTATGTGGGTTGTGTGGGTTATGTGGGTTGTGTGGGTTATGTGGGTTATGTGGTGTGTGTGTTATAGTGGGTTGCTGTGGGTTATGTTGGTTGTGGGGTTATTGTGGGTTATGTTGATTATGTGGTTATGTGGGTTGTGTGTTCTGGGGGTTTGTGTGGGGATTTTATGGGTTTGGTTATGTGGGTTGTGTGGATTATGTGGGTGATAGTGGGTTGTGTTTGTGTTATGTGGGTTGTGTGGGTTATTTGGGTTGTGTGGGTTATGTGGGTTGTGTGGGTTTATATGGGTTATTGGGTGTTGTGTTGTGTTATGTGGGTTGTGTGTGTTTTGTGGGTTGTGTGGGTTAAGGTGGGTTGTGTGGTTATGTGGGTTATGTGGGTTGTGTGTGTTATGGGGGGTTGTGTGTGTTATGTGGCGTGGTTTTATTTGGGATGTGTGTGTTATGTGGGTTGCTGTGGGATATGTGGGTTGTGATGGGTTGTGTGGGTTATGTGGGGATCTGTGGGTTGTGTGTGTTATGTGGGTTTATTGTGGGTTGTGTTGTGTTTTGTGGGTTGTTGTGTTATGATGGGTTGTGTGGGTTATGTGGGTTGTGTGGGTTATGATGGGTTTTGTGGGTTGTGTGTGTTATGTGGGTTGGTGTGTATAATGGGTTATATGGGTTGTGTGTGTTATGGGGTGTGTGGTTATGTGGGTTGGTGGGTTTGTGGGTTATGTGGGTTGTAGTGTGTATGTGGGGTTTTGTGTGTTATGCTGGGTTATCAGGGGTTTGTGTGTGTTAGGTGGAGTTGTGTGGGTTATGTGGGTTGTGTGGGGTATGTGGTATGTTGGTTGTGTGTGTTATGTGGGGTTTGTGGCGGTATGTGGGTTGTGTGGGTTATGCTGGGTTGTGTGGTTATGTGGGTTATGAGGGGTGTGGGTTATGTGGGGGTTTTGTGTGGGTTATATGGGTTTGTGGGTTGTGTGGATTATGTGGGTTTTATGGGTTGGGTGTGTTATGGGGGTTGTTGTGGGTTATGTGGGTTGTGTGGGTTATGTGGGTTGTGTGGGTTGTGTGGAGTTGTTATGTGGTTGTGTGTGTTCTGTGGGTTTGTGGTGTTTATGTGGGTTATATGGTTGTGTGTGTTATGTGGGTTGTGTGGGTTATGTGGGTTGTGTGGTTGTGTGGATTGTGTGGGTTATGAGTGTTATGTGGGTTGTGTGGGTTATGTGGGTTATGTGGGTTGTGTGGATTACGTGGGTTATGTGAGTTGTGTGGGTTATGTGAGTTGTGTGGGTTATGTGGCTTGTATGGGTTATGTGGGTTAAGTGGCTTGTGTGGGTTATTGGGTTATGTGGCTTGTGTGGGTTATTTGGGTTATATGGTTTATATGGGTTATGTGGGTTAAGTGGCTTGTGTGGGTTATGTGGCTTGTGTTGTTTTTGTGGCTTGTGTGAGTTATGTGGCTTGTGTGGGTTATGTGGCTTGTGTGGGTTATGTGCGTTATGTGTCTTGTGTGGATTATGTGGGGTGTGTGAGTGGTGTGGGTTATGTGGGTTATGAGGGTTATGTGGCTTGTGTGGGTTTATTGGTTTATGTTTATGTGGGTTATGTAGCTTGTGTGGATTATTTGGGTTATGTGGATTATATGGGTTATATGGGTTATGTGGCTTATGTTGGTTATGTGGGTTATGTGGCTTGTGTGGGTTATGTGGGTTATGTGGCTTATGTGCGTTATGTGGGTTATGTGGTTTGTGTGGGTTATGTGGGTTATATGAGCTATGTGGGTTAAGTGGCTTGTGTGAGTTATGTGGGTTAAATGAGTTATGTAGGTTATGTGGCTTGTGAGGCTTGTGCTGATTATGTGGGCTATGTGGCTTGTGTGGGTTATGTGTGTTATGTGCGTTGTGTGGGCTGTGTGGGTTATGTTGCTTGTGTGGGTTATGTGGATTATGTGGGTTGCGTCGGTTGTATGGGTTATGTTGGTTTTATGGGTTATGTGGGTTGTTCGGGTTATGTGGGTTGTATGTTTATGTGGGTTGTGTTGGTTATGTGGCTTGTGTGGGTTATGTGGGTTAAGTAGGTTATGTGGGTTCTGTTGCATTGTATGGGTTATGTGGGTTGTGTGGATTACGTGGGTTGTTTGGGTTGTATGGGTTATGTATGTTGTGTGGGTTATGTGGGTTATATAGGTTGTGTGGGTTATATGGTTTGTGTGGGTTATGTGGGTTGCATGGGTTGTGTGGGTTATGTGGATTGTGTGGGTTATATTGGTTATATGGGTTGTGGGTTATGTGCATTGTGTGGGTTATTTGCATTATATGGGTTTTGTGGGTTTTTATGGGTCGTGTAGGTTGTGGGGTGTTGTGTTGTTGGTGTGGGTTGTGTGGGTTGCGTGGGTTGCGTGGGTTGTGTGGGTGGTGTGGGTTTTGCTTGCGTTCGGGAGCTGAAACGGGTTAATTTTAGCGAGACAGTGTGTCGAAACTCCGAATCTGTTACTGAAAACAAAATCCAGACTGACCATTCATGACCATGGTTAGTACCCGTGGTTAGTACCCATGGTTAATATCCATGGCTAGTATCCATGGTTAATACCCATTGCTAGTACCCATAGTTAGCACCCATGGCTACTACCCATTAGTACCCATGATTAATACTTATGGTTAGTACCCATGGTAACTACCCATGGTTAGTACCCATGGTAACTACCCATGGTTAGTACCCATTGTTAGTACTTATGGTTAGTACCCACTTTTAATACCCATAGTTAGTACTTATGGCTGGTACCCAGGGTTATTGCCCATGGCTAGTACGTAGGGTTAGTGCCCTCAGTTAGTACCCAGGGTTAGTGCCCACAGTTAGTACCCAGGGTTAGTGCCCATAGTTAGTACTCATGGTTAGTACTCATGAGTAGTACCCACCACTAGTACCCAGAATTAGAGTCCATGGTTGCTACCCATGGCTAGTACAGAGGGTCAGTGCCCACAGTTAGTACCCAGGGTTAGTACAAAGGATTAGTACCCATGGCTAGTACCCAGGATTAGTACCCACGGAGAGTACATAGGCTTCAACAGTGTTCCAGGCCTCAACAGTGTTCCAGGCCTCAACAGTGTTCCAGTCCTCAACAGTGTTCCTGCCCTCAACAGTGTTCCAGGCCTCAACAGTGTTCAAGGCCTCAACAGTGTTCCAGGCCTCAACAGTGTTCCAGGCCTCAACAGTGTTCCAGTCCTCAACAGTGTTCCAGTCCTCAAAAGTGTTCCAGGCCTCAACAGTGTTCCAGGCCTCAACAGTGTTCCAGGCCTCAACAGTGTTCCAGTCCTCAACAGTGTTCCAGTCCTCAACAGTGTTCCAGGCCTCAACAGTGTTCCAGGCCACAACAGTGTTCCAGGCCTCAACAGTGTTCCAGTCCTCAACAGTGTTCCAGGCCTCAACAGTGTTCTAGGCCTCAACAGTGTTCCAGGCCTCAACAGTGTTCCAGGCCTCAACAGTGTTTCAGTCCTCAACAGTGTTCCAGGCCTCAACAGTGTTCCAGGCCTCAACAGTGCTCCTGTCCTCAACAGTGTTCCTACCCTCAACAGTGCTCCTGCCCTCAACAGTGCTCCTGCCCTCAACAGTCCTCCTACCCTCAACAGTGCTCCTGCCCTTAAGAGTGCTACAGGCCTCAAGAGTACTCCAGGCCTCAAGAGTGTTCCTGCCCTCAACAGTGCTCCTGCACTCAACAGTGCTCCTACCCTCAACAGTGCTCCTGTCCTCAACAGTACTCCTGCACTCAACAGTGCTCCTACCCTCAACAGTGCTCCTGCCCTCAACAGTGCTCCTGCCCTCAACAGTGCTCCTGCCCTCAACAGTGCTCCTACCCTCAACAGTGTTCCTGCCCTCAACAGTGCTCCTACCCTCAACAGTGCTCTGCCTCAACAGTTGCTCTGCCTCAACAGTGCTCCTACCTCAAACAGTGCTCTGCCCTTAAGAGTGCTCCAGGCCTCAGAGTGCTCTGCCCTCAAACAGTGCTCCTGCACTCAACAGTGCTCCTACCCTCAACAGTGCTCCTGTCCTCAACAGTACTCCTGCACTCACAGTGCTCCTACCCTCAACAGTGCTCCAGGCCTCAACAGTGTTCCAGCCTCAACAGTGTTCCAGGCTCAACAGTGTTCAGCCTCAACAGTGTTCCAGGCCTCAACAGTGTTCCAGCACAACAGTGTTCCAGGCCTCAACAGTGTTCAGTCCTCAACAGTGTTCCAGGCACTAACAGTGTTCAGGCCTCAACAGTGTTCCAGTCTCAACAGTGTTCAGGCCTCAACAGTGTTCTAGGCCTCAACAGTGTTCCAGGCCTCAACAGTGTTCTGCACTCAACAGTGCTCCTACCCTCAAAAGGCTCCTGTCCTCAACAGTGTTCCTGCCCTCAACAGTACTCCTGCACTCAACAGTGCTCCTACCCTCAACAGTGCTCCAGGCCTCAACAGTGCTCCTGCACTCAACAGTGCTCTACCCTCAACAGTGCTCCTGCCCTTAATAGTGCTCCTGCTTCAACAGTGTTCCTGCATCAACAGTGCTCCTGCCCTTAATAGTGTTCCTGCCCTCAACAGTGCTCCTACCCTCAACAGTGCTCCTGACCTCAACAGTGCTCCTGACCTCAACAGTGCTCCTACCCTCAACAGCACTCCTGCCCTCAACAGTGCTCCAGCCCTCAACAGTGCTCCTACCCTCAACAGTGCTCCTGCCCTCAACAGTGCTCCTGCCCTCAACAGTGTCCTGCCCTCAACAGTGCTCCTGCACTCAACAGTGCTCCTACCCTCAACAGTGCTCCTACCCTCAACAGCACTCCTGCCCTTAACAGTGCTCCTACCCTCAACAGTGCTCCTACCCTCAACAGTGCTCCTGCCCTCAACAGTGCTCCTACCCTCAACAGTGCTCCTACCCTCAACAGTGCTCCTACCCTCAACAGTGCTCCTACCCTCAACAGTGCTCCTGCCCTTAACAGTGCTCCTGCCCTCAACAATGCTCCTATCAACAGTGCTCCTACCCTCAACAGTGCCCCTGCCCTTAACAGTGCTCCTACCCTCAACAGTGCCCCTGCCCTTAACAGTGCTCCTACCCTCAACAGTGCCCCCGCCCTTAACAGTGTTCCTACCCTCAACAGTGCCCCCGCCCTTAACAGTGCTCCAGGCCTCGTTAAGCCTCTTCCCAACCCTAAGATACATAAAATAAACATTAACCAACATTTCCCAAGTATAAAAATAAATCAAGTTTTCTGGATATAATATTTACTTACTACATAATGTTGCTCCAGGTAACTACAAACTTGACCACACGAAACAATCATTCTTTCAACGTTTATAAATTGTCACATTACTATACTTAGAGTTTGTTTTACGGGTGTTAAACTCTTGTGTCATATTATTAAACTTGTAAAAGATGCAAGAAATAGAAAGACGTATTTAGAAGAAACATAAAACAAACTCGGAATCAGCCATTAGAACATGTTAAGATTTTTTTTATCTTTAATGATTAAGTAAAGTTTAATTTTATTGACCAGTTTAATTTTTATAGAAGAAATGGAGTTTTTTATACTTTAATATATATATTATATATATATATATATATATATAATATTATATATATATATATATATAATGTATTATATATATACATACATATTCATGCACACATACATACAGTAGACAAGCACATTTCGCGCAATATGGTACAGAAAAATGGAGCTATATACGAAAATGCAATATATGGAGTGAATAACTTATGGGAGATAATAGGCTATGTTCTGTCTCACCTCTGAAAAACTCAATTTTTGTTGCAAATGCATTAATAATAAACTAGGTATTGTATAATAATTTTAAAAGGAAGGCAGATGTTATGGGCACATTAAGCACGTTATTATAATATATTACAGATGAGTAAATTAAGATAACCTATGAAAGTCAAGCAATATAAACTTATCTTAAGTTCTAGTTTTTTAAAAAGGCTTGATGTTAGTATAAAAGTTTAATATGTGTCCCGATTGGTCCTCAGATGAGGTAATGAATAAGACACACATGCAAAATTTGGATATGTTCATTTTTAAAACATTTCACATATATTGTAGGCTTCTTCTGCCAAAGACCCACAAACCAAATGTGCCTAATGAGACCACTACATCGGGTATTGGCAGTGGTGACTTGTAACTTGCGCAGTGAAGACGTGACTAGTGTACACTCTGTGGACTGAACCAAGATTCCCTCAATTGAGCAACTTCACCAGCAGCTTAAAAATGAATTGAGGGTAGCTAAGCTCGAGATATGGTGATTGATAGAGGAAAACAAGAGGATTCGTAGTAGTCCTCAGGTCAAGAAGGAAACCTGGGCAGTAGCCAGACAGCATGGATAAAGTTGAAGATCAAGAGGATGAATGGAGAGGTAGACACGATGAAGAAGAGACTGCTGTGGAAACTTTGAACTCTTTCTCTGTGCTATCAGACAAATGCGAGTGGACTACTGGGAACGTCACAATGAAGAACAACAAGGTAAGAATATTGTGCTGGTTGGGAACAGTCAGTTTAGTTACATGGATAGGGCCTTCTGCTTGAAGGATAGGAGCAGGAGACAGAGGGTGTGCTTCCCTAGGGCTGGGATGGAAGATATTGTTAGCCAGTTTGACATCATATATGGTAATGGGATCAATCCTATTATCTGCCTCAGTGCTGGAGGCAATGATGTAGGCAAATGTAGAAGTGAGGATTTAGTTAGAAGGTATAAAACAGCAATAGACATTATTAGGACGAAGGGAGGGAGCCCTGTTATATGTGGCATTATGCCAAGAAGGGGGTGTTAGAAATGAATGGCTGTCCAGAGCGACTGGTATAAATTGCTGGCTGGACAAACACTGTAAGGATAATGCAGATGAGGTTCAGTGTGGACAAGTGTAAAGTAATAGGACTTGGTAATGAAAATAACCCTCAAAGTTATAAACTAGGTGAAGTAGAGCTTGATCATACAGAATGTGAAAGAGACTTGGGAGTCATGGTAAGCAGAAATCTAAAGCCAAGACAGCAGTGCCTAAGTGTGTGCAATAAGGTTAGCAGATTACTAGGATTTATTTCAAGAAGTATAAGTAACAGAAGTCCAAAAGTTATTTTACAGCTCCATACATCACTAGTGAGGCCTCATTTGGATTATGCCGCTCAGTTTTGGTCTCCTTGATGATAAATTAGACACATGTGCAACAATTGGGTATCTTTAATGAGGAAACGCTTCGCCACAGCCCTAACAAGCCCATTCTCAATGCCACCCATGCAATAAGCTCTAATAAATCTATTTACTCATGGGCAAGTCCCACTTAAATCCAGCCCCTCTCACTCATGTATTTATCCATCTAAACTTGAAACTACCGAAGATTTTAGCTTCCATAACCGTACTAAGCAGACTGTTCCACTCATCAGCTACCTTATTTCCAAACAAGAATTAGTGCACAGCAGCAAATAAAAGAGGCCGGGGAGTGGCATGAACCTGCTTTGCATGGGTCAGTAGGCCTGTTGCAGTGTTCCTTCTTTCTTATGTTTTTATGAAACTGGCCCATCTGTGCTGCAGTAAAAGCTGGCAACGAGTAGAGTCGCCGCGAAAGGTGGATATTTATACGAAAAAAATAATCATAAAAACGGAAACGCAGTACCCGAAGGCGCGAAATGTGGTGCTCTACTGTACATAATATATATATATATATATATATTAATATATATATATATATATATATATATATATATATATTATATATATATATATATATTCTTTATTTTGGAAATAGAGTGAATACTTACCTCTGGTAGGGCTACGGCCACCAGGTTGGTTTGGATTGTATCCTGGCTGGTTGGGGTTATACCCTGGTTGATTTGGGTAATACCCAGGATGATCTGGATTATATCCAGGCCGGTAACCTGGCTGATTTGGGTAATGACTTGGTTGGTTTGGATTGTATCCAGGCTGATTAGGATTATAACCTGGATAATTTGGATACTGTCCTGGTTGAGGCTGACCTGGTTGAGGCTGACCTGGTTGAGGAGGGCCTGGTTGAGGTGGACGTGGTTGAGGTGGACCTGGCTGAGGTTGTGGACCTGGCTGAGGTTGGGGTCTGGGCTGGGAAGGAGGTCTGGGAGCTGGAGCTGGTGCGGGAGCTGGAGCTGGTTTGTTGGGGTCAAAGTCAAAAGGAAGGTCAAAGAAGTCTCCTCCTCCTGCTGCTTGTGTTCCTCCTGACGAAGTCTTGCCCGCGTCTCCGGGCGCACATCTCTTCAGATTCTTGTCTTCGTGGGTGCCAGCCGGGCACGCACAGTACTTCCCCTGGCACACACCGTCATATAACGACCCACAAGGGTCGTTCACCTCGCCTTTATTGGCATCCAAGTTGCACTTCGTCGATCTCACGCCTGCAAGAAATATTTTCACTAAAATATACGAATTGACATAATATATTCACTGTTGACATCGAAATAAAACATGGTTATACCAGCGAGCTTTCTTATAAACCTTTACACAGTACGGTTTTTTTTTTGTTAGGTAAAAGGACACAAGTGCAACTAACGTGACACAATAAAACATCACATTAGTTGCACTTGTGTCCTTTTACGTAACATACTGTCGGTAATAATTCCAACATTAATTCAACGAATTTTTTTTGTAAGTGTATTAAAAAAGTACATTCAAAAATTGAACAGTATGTAAAGAGCCTTCAAGTTTTGGTTGAACTTTTTCAATCAAATTTAAAAGAAATAACACTTTATAGAGGAGCTGTATAAGAGAATTGACTGTTTTTGTACACTCGGTTCTTCGTCAGGTTTTTAACTCTAAGTTATTTCTAAACTATTTATATACACCAAATAATTAAGACAGGCTATAACACATTTGCCGTTTTTGCAGACCTAGGAAACATTCGTACTTACAATGGAAATAAATGGTATAAAATACCGACACAATGGAAATATAAACACAAGCAGTATAGTGTGATCCTTAACTGGCAACGTTTCGCCCACACAGTGGTCTTTATCAAGTCACAGATCTGTTTGTGACTTGATAAAGCCCACTGTGTGGGTGAAACGTAGTCAATAAAAGATCACATTATACTGCTTATGTGTTTATATTTCCATTTGTAATTTCAACATTATAACAGAAATGACATGTAAGCCAGGAATGGGGTTCACTTATCTAGGGCAGGTGTGGGTTTTCTTGCTAGTTCAGTTGAAGGTGCTGTTAGGACTTTAAACTAGGATTAATTAGATATGGGCTTAGGAATGGTAAATAATGATTGTGGAAATATTGACATAGGCTTTGATATTATTAATCTTAAAATAACAGTCATCGAGTAATACTGGGTAATGATAATAACAGAAATTGTGTAAAAGCAAAGCCAAAGCATGTGTGAGGAACTTTGATGTCATGGCAATAACTGAAACATGGTATAATTTAAAGAGTCAGGATATGGTTTCTGAGTGACATATTCGAAGGTTTAAGTTGTTCCATGTGGATAGATATAACGCAAAGGGGGTGGAGTTGCATTATATGTACAAGAAAATATAAATTGTTGCATAAAAACAGGTATAAAAATAGATGGTTTAGTAACATAATCTGTTTGGGTAGAATTTCTAGAAAGTCAAGAAAAACTTATATCAACCTCCTGGCTTGGAAAAAGATGAGACTTCTAGACATATAACGTTAGGGCTTCTAGACATGATAACGTAGTGATACAAGGGGGTTTAAACAGTGGTGATCTATACTTAGCTCTCAGCGGTGATCTGTACTTAGCTGTGTCAAGACATGACTAGTGTGCTCTTCGTTCTCAGCTACCTGAGATTGTGATGATGGCTTCCTTCGGCTATGAGCAGCTATATCTCCAGCTTAAGGCAGAATTAAAGGAAGCAAGAAGAGAAATTCAACGACTGAAAGGTATGTGCAATATTTATCCCCATAACAATGTCGCCGATGATCGGACCAACGAATGGATGCTAGTCGGAACTGATGGGAAGAGGCTGAAGATGAAGAAGATCCAGGAGACTGCTGTGAAAACCAGCAACTCTTTTTCCTGGTTATCAGATGAATTGAATCGACCATCCATGATCTTCCAATGAAGACAGTTCCAACAAAGACAACTGTTAACGACACAGTGAAGCCAGCCAGTGAAGACATCCCAGTGAAGTCCATCACTACTAAGACCATCGGAAACATCATGCACACCTCCAGTCAAGGTAAGAACATTGTTTTAGTTGTGGATAGTCAGATTAAGTTTATGGATAGGGCTTTTTGTCTTAGAGATAGGAAGAGGAGGCAGAGAGTATGTTTTCCTGGGCTGGGATGAAGGATGTTGCTAGCCATCTGGACATCATGAGAGGTACTGGCAGCAATCCTATTATCTGTCTCAGTCCTGGAGGCAACGATGTTGGCAGACTGTATTAATATTAGTAGAATTACTGACAATATGTTAAGTAAAAGGACAGAAGTGCAACTAATGTGATATTTTATTGTGGCAACATTTTGCTCCAGGAGCTTTGTCAAGATGTTGCAGACAACATGGACACAAATGGTATATATAAGCTTTGAGTGAGGTGTAGTACTAGTGGAGGTAGTAGTAGTAGTTATACATATGGTGGAAAAGTGAGCTGGTATATGAGTAAAAAGTTTACAAAAGCTATGACTTTGGTAGCATAAAAATAGGTTGGGCAAATGTATATGGTTGGATTTGAGAAGGCCTGTTTCAGTGCCCTTCCTCTATTACATAAGAATATAAGAAAAGAGAAACACTGCAGCAGGCCAACAGGCCTGCGGCAGTGCCTGGGCATGTCCTTTTATGTAGTAGCATTATGTGATGGCAAGGTTTATTATTTTCAGGAGGATTCCTGCTAAGCCTTCTGAGATGAAGAAGCTGCCTTTGTCTTGTTTGTGTTAGAAACATTTACATTTGCAGAAATTAGGTTCTTTGATCACTAGTCAGGCATCCCTGAATTTCATGAGATGACTGGCGGAATTCCAGTGTTGTACGCAGGCATTGTTCAAGTTATCGTTCCTACTTGCATTAATGCATGCAGGAATGATACTTAAGGTGTTGGCATATAAATGACCTCGAGGAGACAGGAGCTGTGAGTGGAGGAAACAAGTGTAGTCAAGGACAAGATAAAACCAATATTTCAAACTAGTAATACCACAGGAAATAGCAAACAAGAAGACTCCACTAGCAATAGTGAGGATATATTACCAGAAACAACTGGTGAGAGCTCCATTGTTAGTACTAGTGAGGATAGGAATAAGACAGG